>CANTUS010000004.1:34000000-34665000 GCA_947683365.1 Euphorbia pulcherrima
GAGGAAGAATCCTCAACAAATAGTTAAGGGAGGAAGAGAGTCATTAAAGAAAAAATCCCATCTAACTTCTCCAGCACAAGAACTGAGAAAGTGCGTATGGCACTAAATCTCCTAGAGCAAGCTACCCTTGAAGCTCAAAAAGATGATGAGTTCAAGCTAATGCTCTGGGACATAAGCATAAAATTGATATCAGTGGAGTAGCTGATGCAAGAAAAATCCATCGCTCCAGATTTTAAAGAAGATTTGGGGGAAATAAAAACCACAGTGGGCAACATTGAGAAGAGAGTAAATCAATTTCCCTCTACTGATCAAGTTGTTTAGACTTCACTCTTAAAAGTCACTCTGGCTCTGAATTAGCTAACTTCAAATATTTTAGAGACAAATCAAGTTGCAAGTCAAGCTGTAATTAGAGCTGATAACAATTATGCAACAATAATGGGGCACATCACTTTAACCACCACTGACCTCAAAGCTGAAATCAAGGATTATGTGGACATAAAGTTTGAAAACTTGAAAAAAATTCCTCCCCAACGCTCTCTCTGAATCATCCAAAGATATTTCTTCTGGAATAGTAACTCTCAATGATGAGCAAAAAGCTTTCCACGAGCAGCTCGAATTCCTTAAAATGGAGCTGCCAAAATTCCTTGAAAAAGTTGTAGAAGACATGAGCTAGGATTTCCAAACTCACCTATTTGAAACTTAGAAGATCATCAATAATTAGAAGGAGAGTTTTGATATTGAAATCTGGCACATAAACACAAGCATTCATAATGTTAGAGATGTAATCGCTAAGAAGGTTCAACAACTTTGCTCTCGTATGACTCGATTATCTCTTAATACTCTCTCCTCTTCTGGAACTTCATCTGCCATTTCGGAAACTCTACTCCTCCTAATTGTTCAAGATCTGATCCATCATATTGGGAACACTGGGTTCTTTCGATATAAATGCCAGCACACATTGCTTATGGCTCTATTCCCATTCCTTGGAGAAGAAGACCGACAACATGCTCTTCAAATGTATCCAGACCTTGTCAAGTCTTATTCACAGCTTTGGAAGATCTTCAAACCACTTCATCTCAGCCCTTCAACTATAGACACCATTATTGAAAAGCATCTAGCAGGCAATGTAGATTATTCTGTTTACTCCGGAGCATGGGAGAGAAATTGGGATCAAAGATCGTACATAGTATTGGACTCCCAAGATGATGCAAACAAAAAGGGGGAGAAGAGCACACAGAAAGGTAAAAGCAAGGAAGGTGAAGCTTCTGGGAGAGAGAAGTAGTAGACTAGAATAGCCATTTTTTCAGGTAAAAATCTATAATAGCTAGTTCAAATATTTTTCACTTATGTTCTTTTATAATACGTAATCCAAAACTTCATTGATGTTGACAAATGTTAACATCAGAATTATAAATAGTGAAAATATTTATTCAAAAATTGCTTCTA
This sequence comes from Euphorbia pulcherrima, assembly GCA_947683365.1. NCBI lineage: Eukaryota > Viridiplantae > Streptophyta > Magnoliopsida > Malpighiales > Euphorbiaceae > Euphorbia > Euphorbia pulcherrima. The sequence goes on from CANTUS010000004.1 coordinate 34,001,447, forward strand.
AGTATAACCATCAATTGCACTTCAAAAACTTAGAAGCTGGAATGCAAAAAGATTGGGGGAGTTAGGATGCTAGAATTATAGGGAAGTAGATTTGTAAATGACCAAGTATCAAGAATCCTACTTAGCTCATAAATCCCTGCTTATATGCTTTACTCACTTAGGTTTTTGTTTCCATCAAATGGAGGAGATTATTGGGAAATAATGATCTCAAAAATTATGTTTAGAGAAATCATCCGGATCAGGTTTGAAGAAAAAAAAACACATAATCTTCGAGTCCAAGATAAGGTCATCCAAACACATATGAAGACATCAAACACCTAAGTTCATGAAGAAAGCATCTGGTTAGAGTTCGGAAAGGAAACAAACTTCCAACTCCTTAAAAACAGCATTCGAAGAAAGACTGATTGAAGAGCATCCGTATAAGTTAGAATCTGAAGACATCCGAAAGATTCTTCATTCAAGATAAAAGGGAAAAATTTCAAAATTATTTTTTCCCTCCACATTGGTCAGAAGTCAAAGTTCCTTTTGCATTGGAGATTGAAAAAAAGACAGCTTGCACGCATTTCAGAAAAGGACAAAAGGTCTAACTTGTAAAGCTAAAAAGGTAACAACCTTTTTAACTTAGACCAATAGGATCACACGTAAAGCTCACACAATTGACAAAGTGTGCCTAGAATTTGGTAGTGCATAAAAAGCCAAATAAATGCCAACTAACAACTTTGTCTCACCAATCCTTACAATTCAAAGGGGTCAATTATCAGTCTAACGGAGTAATCAATGGCCCTCGAAGTGCCACCTCTTACCTGCTCAACGGTGAAGATTAAAGACTAACCCAATTGTACATAATAGCTACATTTGTGATCAAAGCCTGTAAAAGGAAAGCTTCACTTGTTGAGAAGGTGCTGTTTGTTTTTACAAGAAGTTATACATTGAGAACTCAAGTTAATTCAATCAGTAATAAAAATCCCTCCAAGAACTAAACACTCCAATCTTTTTGTAAGAATTCTCAAGTGAGTATATAAACTTGAGGAATTAAAAAACTAAATCCTTTGATAAAAGCTATTGTAAAATCTCATACTTGGGTGACTATTGAGATTGGGACTAAGCTTGAACTAGGATAGATTAAGTAGTACATACCTGTGGAACTCATCTTAAATTTGGAAAGAATTTAAGTGGTCTATCCTACTAAAGACAAAGGACTTAGCCAGAAGTTGGTGCTTTTGATGGTATATCCCACACCCGGAGGACACGTCATCATCTGGAGATAACACGAAAGGACTCAACTAAAGATTGGTGTCTTTGGTGGTAAATCCTACATCTGGAGGAGAAAACATCTCCAGAGATAACTATAAAGGCCTTATTCTTGCCCGTTGAAAGGAATCTCACTAGTGGACTTAAGGTCGGAGGAGGAAACTCCATGGACTAGATGTAGCCAGGGCCGAACCAGTATAAAATTGATTTTCTTTAACCTTTTACTTAGCTGCATTATGTTTTACATCTGCATCTTCCAGATCCAACAATTCCAAATAAAAATCAAACACGCTATATAAGTCTTTTGAAAGTCTATAAATTTCGCGATAAAAGGCTCATTCACCCCCCTTTGACCCTAAATACACAAGCATAGGGACCGACCATCCTCAAGTATCTACATCGCCCTCGTCCATGAGGTAGTCCTTAGGCCTCTCCTCTGATGTAGCAGGCCTCGATGCTTGCTCCATGCCAGGTCCAGATGTGACAATTAGACCCTAGGCTGCATCATCGAAAAGCCCATTGTCTCAAGGGTGGATTGAAAGTAGGTGACTGACTCATGTAAATCATGGTGACCTCGGTCCTAGCTACTTTGTCACTAAATCGACAATCCCGATCTATAGCCTCTCTCTCTAGTTGATCTCACTACTCCTCCACCCTCTGGACATAGCCCCTCAACTCCTCCATATCTCACACATGCCACTCCTTTTCTTGAGCTAATTGCCTCTCGTAATCTGTTACTTCTTGGGCTAGCCGGCCCTCGTAATCTACTACCTCTTGATCATGCCAAATTTGATAGTCTGTGTACTCATGCTCGATCTACATCTACTCCTCATGCTCACTTTGATACTTTTCTTGCTCCATCCCGACTAAGAGCTACAAACATCAACGATCAGCCCAATAATTCATGCATTCATATATACATGCATAAAACTGACAGATATTATTTTTGCTTTGAATCTTAAACAGGTGGCAAGACTGAATCTTACCCAGGTTATGATGTCTTGTGCAATCACCCAATCTCTTATGCTGAAGCATCCTCGAGCCAGACGCTCAAGCCTCAAAAACAAGTACTTGCATTATAAAAGACAAAACCAACTAATCACCATGGTTGGACAACAACAACGTATAAGAATTGGCAAAGTGAAGGGTAAGATGAATTATTATGCGAGTGGTCTCTAGTGGGGGCAAAGTCAAAGGTGCGGTATACTCCTCAACGCGCCCAAGCTCTCGGACCTCTGAGAGGCTCATCAGGCAAATAGAGGTATCCAACTGATTCACCAACACTCCCTTAATGAATCCCACTAGGAATGCTCTCCGAGTGATAGGGACCGATCCTGTAGAAACCATTTCTTGATCAGTCGTACACTAATGTGAAGGCTCTGGATGCACTCCAGTATAAGCCATGAGATCTCCTCTCCTGTCTCTCTTTATCCCGTGAAATCAAAAGACAAAAAGACTTATCAGTCGATCGAATCAAAATCAAAGCAATAAAGTGATTCCAACCATGAATGGTATTAATTTACGAGAAGTTTGGAAGGCGTACCTTCCTACATCATCCTTAGTTAGGGGCAAGTGGCTCAACACCTGACCCGACATCACCAGAAAGCATATCACCCTATCCATAGTTGCTGCTCCATCACCATCCTCGAGGGGAATATCATCGACATCATCATCAACCTCATTGAATCCGTTGCTACCCTCTGTCTTAACGCCATTATCCCTAAACTCGAAGTTCCTCTCTACATCCCCGTAAGCCCTCCTCGGGTAAGAAGGAATCAGTCCTCTCGAGTGGGTGGTACAATCTCTGCCAACCAATGGCACCCAGACCTAGTTGCCTCCCCTAAATCGATTTTGATCCTCCTTAAACATGAAATGAGGCCAAAGATGCAAACTAGGACATCACGGGGAACCCTCCTCCGAGTCATAATATTGGTCCTCCATCGGAGGTTTCGCTCACCAAAGTACCACTCAAGGCTGAACAGACACTCCACAAATCGATAGCTATCTATAGTCCCCCGAACATCCTTTGCATGCTCATATAGAGGCAACCCCCTCTATGGCTTAGAAATAATCTATAAATCAAAAGCAAAGGAAACTGCATCAACTAAATAACCAATGTAAGTATTCTTTCCTTTTTGTAAATACAGTTTTGAACTAATGCTTATACTAAATGTGCAGAAAATAAAGTTGCCCGATGATGATGGAGCTATCTCAGATAGTCTAGATACCAAGATGGTCCACCGTCTCGATCTACATTAGACAACTCGGCCATCCATTAAGCAATGGCATGCTACCGGGTAATGGCTGGCCGTCTAGGGTAAGTGGAAAGGTAATATAGTACTCGAAAGCCTTCATGTGCAAATAGAAAGAAACACAAACGCAGAAAATTGCAAGAAGCATCATATCAAATAATATTGAGGATCTTAATCGAATCGATCACTAGGACCCACAATTGCCCAACCTTGAACTTACCGACAGTTCTCGCACCCAGTAGTGAAATGCACAGTAAATCTGGCCAAGAATGGCCCTCGGCCAGTTCTATAACCCAAAGCCACTTAGATTCTTAAGAGCACATAGTAGCCCCAATGAAGCCCTACTTGAGGAAGAGGGAAAGAATAGGCATGTCAATACAGTCAAGATGAATGATCGAAGATACTGATCAAAGCAGACCCCCCTGATATCAGTCAGCGTGACCCAATGTCTGTGTAGCTCCACATATCTCAGTTTGCCATTGGCCGGCATGGGAATCCCCATATAAGCCTCTACCCGAGCACGAGCCTCTAATTCCCGGTGAAAGCGATCAGGCTAAATGTCAAATATCATCACATGGCCCGCCCATCACATTTTAGTTATAAGACAGATATCGGAGGGGGGTAATAGTCATCTATTTCATTGAAAGATGGAAAGTGTGTGTAGTCTCACTCCACCGCTAGACCAAGCACCCCCATATTATCGGACTCATTGATCGGCGAGAAGCAGGTAGCGCATCTAGTATCCGCTCAAGCCCCATGACTCGGATAGGAAATATCATAGAGTAATCATTGTACTTCTTAGCCCGGTCCTTAATTTGGCCCCACTACTCAGTGCATCTCTGCGATGAACCCATCATCTTGGGACCCTCCGGCTACAAAAATCAGTGTCAAAAAATCAGAAAAATTAGAATCAATGGTTAAAGTGTGCAAAATCAGAGAAAAATCAAAATTTTAACATGTAGATCAACTCAGAATTGAATTTCAATAGCAAAATCGTACTCATCGTGAGAAACCGGTGGGATAGTCCCGTCGAAATTTTTTTATCACCTCCCCCTTTTTCTGACCTCCAGCTGCCATCATTGGAGACCGGAGACTACGTCAGTGAGGTAGCTGGCTGGACCAATGATGCGACCTACTCTTACCATTACGGCCTAGTCGCTAATGACTCTTTTTCTCCTCCAAATCCAAAAATTGGCCTTTTTAGCCCCAAATCAACCAAACCAGTTCCAAATTTCGTTTTAAACACATTTATTCAACTTATTTCACAGAAAGCGAAGCCTAAAACACCCCAAATTTGAGTTTCGATTCATGGCATTTTATGGAAATTTCGGTGAAAATTCATGTTTTGATGGCTTACCTGGAGATCAGAGGCATGTGTAGCTCGGTTGGTGAACATTTTGACCTGAGAGGTCTGCGTATATCCCATATATATGTCAGAATCCTGTAGTCCATACACCCAATGAACCGGACAGATTCGTCATCCATCGCATCCCAGTGGTAGCAAGTCATGATCAATATGGTGGGATTGCATCTCCCCTTTCTTGCAATACATTTTTTCGTGTTCAAAAGATCGAGGGAGGGCTCCGATTTTGTTCCTAAGAGAAAAGAGATAAAGAAATTAAAAGAAGGAGATAACAAAATGAAAGGGAGGAGATAAAGAAAAGGATACGATTAAACTCCTTTTGTCATCTATTCCCTTAGCATGCGCTCCTAGATATTCACTTTAGTCCAAAGGGCAAAATCAATCGAACAACAAGTGTTCTTCTAGATTCCTGGATAGTTCTAAACTCAATTTTATCAATATTCCGTTTTCATTGCTTAATTGAAGGGGACAAATTATTTTTGTCTTGACATAAATCAATTCAATAATAAAAAAACAATCTGCAATTATTACTATTACTTCGAATTTATTTTTGACAGGTGCCTCCAAGATGACCCCGGTAAAGATATTCTACAGAACCTCAACAGTATTTTTGGTGCATAAAGGGTGACCCCAAAGATATTACGTCAAGTGATTTTTTGAACCGTCCGAAATGACCCATAAAAATCTCATATCGGTACTTTTAAAGCCTCCAAGGAGACCACACAATTTCTATTTTGCATTTTCGGAGTGTATAAGGTGGTAAAAAAAATGTTGAATCATCAAAAGAGATCGTGAAGTCGAGTTACCACTTGAGAAGGAGGGTTGATGGCGCCTCCTAAGTGGCCTTGACAAACCCCTCAAGTATTGACTTCTTTCCCTTGCTCTTTCAGGAGATCAGATTCGGCCCACCGGAAGATAATCTCTCAAGGGGAAGCCTGTGAGCACGGGCTTTTAGATGTCCCCAAGGAACGATGATGGAAATTGCTCTAACCTTTTACGGCCCCTTTGTTCCATATCTTCTTGTTCAAATCACGTTTGGAAAGTGCCTTTTGATGAATTTTTGGACCTTGGTTGCCCCTAAAAAATTAAATAAAAAAATATAAGTAGTCACTGAAACCCTAAAATTTTACATAGGTGTCCTCCGACCTTTTTTCCCCTTTTTTTAGATTCACCAGTACAGCCGTGGGTGGCGTCATATACATGGCCTGGTGCCTTTTTGGCTTGGTCTCCCTTTTGGGAGACCATGCCATGTTGCGTCAGGTGACACGGCTGTGAGCACGGGCTTTTCAGAGACCTGCAAAACGATGATGACTTTTTGGTCTAACGTATTTACGATCTAGTTTTTCCATTATTTTAGAATCGAATCGCGTTTGGCAAGTAATATGTTGACGATTTTATGATTGTTGACTGCGCTTAAAAATAATGAAATCATGTATAGATATAAACCTTTATCCTTTTCTCACGTGCAGTAATTTGTTTTACGGTTTTCCATAAAACTCGATCATTTTCAGCAAGTCCCGGTATTTTTGTTGGATTTTTGACTCTACGAGGTTTCCGGAATGTCAAGAATCGCTTTAAACCGATAACCGTGGTTAAAGTTACGAATTTTTGAAGTTAAAAGTCCCTTGATCATTAAATAATAAAGAAAAAAATATATATAAAACCCCCTTTTCTCGCCAGAACCACCGCCGGCAAGGCTAACCATTCCGGCAGTACGGTGGTTGTGCCATTGACACGGTCACCATGTGGCCATCATGTCCTCATTATATGAGGCCATGATGAGGCCACAATTTTGACCGTGCCTTTTGCACGGTCAAAATTATGGCCAACATGGTTACCAAGCCATTGGCATAGTGACCGCTGCCATGGTAGCGGTAACCGTACCATTGGCGCGGTAACCGGGACAACGATAATGGTCAAAATTTGACCATTGCAAGGGTGGTCCTGCTCGTCGCCACTTCGGTATTTTCTCTCTCTAAACTAGATTAGATCAAATTTTCTAGCAAATTTTAAAAATTTGAGGGATTAATCAAGCTATTTGAGCGGAGTAAAGTCTATATAAACTCTTTAATTCGCCTGGTTTAGGGACTTTTGGCAAAAATTAAAAGAAAATTAAACTTGTTAGAAATCTAAGTTCTAGAGTGAGAAAGCAAGAGAAAGAGGTAGAAATCCGGGTTAATAAGCATTAATCTAGAGTTTTAATCGTTCTTGAGCCTAATCACTTAGGTAAAACACTTAAATCACCTAGAAATCTTATGTTTAAAGCGATTTAAATAGGTTTTAGTAACTTTCGTCTCAAATACTACCTAAATCGTCGCTATTTCTCGTCATTATTTTCGTCGGATTTTCGTCACAAATTCATCACAAAGCCTGCCAAACGATCAGTTCGAGTCTCAAAAAGTGGATTCACGGCCTCTAAGTAACAAAACTGAGTTCCATTCTATTTACTTAATTTATTTAGCTTATTTTACTGCCTATGGTTATTTGTTTGTGCTTGTTTTCCATTTTCTTTCAGTGTTTTTACAAACACTTTCACCAGTGTTTTTGGGTTCGTCTTTCATCCCAAAGTCAAAAAATTAAAGTTATTGAATCGTTTTAAGCCCAGATCTGCTAAAATATTGTGGGAATCGGCTTAAAATCTTGGTAATCTTGATTTTCTGGGTGTAAAAATACAGATTTTTGGTCCGTTTAGCATTTTTCCGGTCTAGCCGCTCCAATGGACATTTGACCGCTTCGACAACACGGTAACCGTTGCCATGGCAGCGGTCACCAATGCAATGGCAATGGTCAAATGCCCACTCCAATGGTCAGACTGGCAAAAATGCCAAAAGGTCCCTATTTTGTGTTCCTGGCCCTTTTTATCGTTTTCTTGCATTTTTTATCCTGATTTTCACCAGAAAAAATTCTAAAATATCATGAATAATCTAGAATTAATTTATTTAGCTTTTAAGCTACTGAAAATTATTTTATTTATTATTTAATCGGTTAAACATCTGTTTAATGGCTTAAAAATGACCTTTTTTACTAAATAAATGTCTAATAAATCATTTTATCCTAAATTAAAATCGAAAATTTTTTCTGTACATATTACATCAGTTTTTAGGTTGTTTAATTAATTTATTTCATATGTTTAGGTTGTTAGATAATTAACTAATTCCTAAAAATCATGTTTTTAGTCTCGAAAAAATTAAAAATATGTTGTCTCTGCATTATGTGTTTATTTTCCGCCATTTATTCATTTATGCCTTATTTATTGTTATTCATATATATCTTTTGCCTCTTTTGGAGTCGGTTTGGAGTTGGTAAGCTCGATTAAAACCCGGTTTTGCCCTTTCTTTTATTTATTTTATCGCTTTATTTATTTTCACGCATTAGGAAAATGTATAGGTAATCGTAAAGCCTTGTTTATTTACTGCTTTTGTGTGATGTATGGCATATAAACCGAAAACTCCCAAACAATAATCGGATTTAAATCGCATAAGAACCAAAGCCACATTTATTAACAGATAAATGGCTTGATTTAAAAATGAAATGTAATCAACATCATCCGAACTTGGAATCCCTGTTTTTAGGTATGGTCTAACCACCAGGTGGGAATATCGTACCCAAATTCCCGGTGGAGCTAAACCGGGTGGCGACTCTATCTTAACAAACGGGATTTCAAGTCTCGTATCCCTTGACATGCAAATTGGACTTAAATTCAACATTAACATCGCTTTCACCACCATTGTTTTCACCACGCCTAAAATAAGGGTTCTCCCTTAGCACGCTTCACAGCGCTCGTTATTTTTCCACCCCCCGTGCTACGCATCTCATGCAGTCCTCACTGGTGGGAAAGAGGTCATCAGCTCACAGTAGCAACTCTGCTGGGGATTTCCTTTTAACTTAAAGCTTGAAAATTGCTTTCATTTTCAAAATTGGTTAAAGGATTTTAATGATGTGCCTAAATCATTTTTACATCAAAGCTTTATTTCTTATGCCTTTTGAATCCACTGCTTAGTTAGATTTTAAGTCCTAAGGTGCCATTATTTCACCCTCATGAAGCTCACTTGTATACCTCATGCCCACTAGGAATTGGGGATATTTGTGGGTGGCACACTCATTTCAACCAATGTGTAATTCCCGCGGTCGCACTCATTTGAGGAGTGGTTGAGTTACAAAATCAAGGTAAACGAGACCCTTCTATAGTGTCATTCCATGATACGAGCAGTTTGAGACTATGAACCGTGATAAATATAGCCATAGTAACTTCCCCTTAGGTTCACCAAAACAATCTAGATTTAGGTTGCATACTCTCTTGCCATTCCCTGGTGCTAGAGTTAACCCCAGATTCCAAATTGGCATTGCGTGGGAGTCATAAGGTTGGAAGAAGTTTATTTGCTTTCATGTGCTACTTGTGTTGTGCTCATGCATCCACACTTCGTGCATGGGCCGCCTGTGGCCAACCTTTATTTTTCAATTGTCGCTTACCTCTACTCTCCCCTCGCTTGAAGGGAGAATTTAACAAAATGCCTGAGATCGTTTGAGTCCCGATGACCCATAACTAGTTCACTAGGCATAGCGAGGAATTCATACGTCTCATGTATTTTGGAGTTAACCTCGCATCATAAGCTCTTCTACTCTCTATCTCTCTAAACCACACCCGTATATATGGCATTCATCATTCAGATTATTATGTAATCATCCATTTCATTCATGGTTCAATTCGGGCTCATCATCTTTTGATTTCTTAGTTAGACTAAGGCACCGTTACAATTAGACTCGATCACCCTCTAGTTCACTTTTTCTGTGGGTTCAAATTCAGTTTCAAGCTCAGTTTCAAAATTTGGTTTTTTTGCTATGTTTGATTTGCCGATAGTGGATAGGGTTCCATCTAAGGGTTCTTCTTCTCCTCCTCTCCCTCTGCCTAATTAGAGTCAATCTCCGCTGAGTTTCAAAATTGCCAATCCTTTATCGGTGTTTCTCCGATCCGATCAATTTTGAGATGCAATTCAATGGCAGATCCAAGATTCAGCTTGTGCAGTTTTAGAAGAGAAAGGAAGTGTTCAAAGGATTTTGATGATTGGTATTCAAGCTCAGGAGCAACCATAGACCACTCAGAATGGGTCAATTCAGATTCTGTCATTTAAGGCTCAGTCTTTAGTTTAGCCAATTCAACCAGTTCATCGTGTGCAATAACCCATTCAGTCGCCGCCTATCCTATTTCAGTTTGGTCAAGATATCATGCAATCTTAGTGGCCCGTATTCGCTTATCCAACCCAGACTCCAAACCATATCTTCGAGCCTGATTTTCTCTCAAGTATGAGCTAGTTTCCATTGACCCCAATAACCCTAGATCCGTTTTAGCCCACTCAATCAATTTCACCCATCCAGTCCCGATCCGATCTATTCTAATGATATTAGAATTTAGCTCAACCTCAAGTGCCTCTAAAGTCCTTTTCCCCTACTCCTGCATAACTTATAGTTGCCCGAGATGGGCTGCTTACCCCCAAAACTCCTTCAATACTAATCCACGAGTTTGTTCTCAAGTCAAAACCTCATCGCTTGCTTCACTATTCCGGTTTTATGCACCCCATCCCTCTAGCAACCAGGTCATGCAACCTTCGGGCATGACACCTTTAATTGAAGCTCTCGCACATTGACTAGCGAATCTTTCATCCAGCGACCTACTTTATAAGTTCCTACTCTTTAGTTCCGATGGAATTTAAAAAGTAAAGCTCAAAGAGAGTGAAGGACCATATGTTGTCCCATCATACTCTGAGGTGAAGGAGATGCTTTCACTAGCTAGCAAGTCAAATCTCAGACCACCCACTTAAGAATGGATGATTGCTTAGGCGCTGGTCATAGTTACCACTATCCAATAGAGCAGTAACCCCAAAGATATTACAAGTCCGTGAAATTTACCCCTCAGTGTAATATTAGCCACCTTAATGGAGTGCGGCCTTCTTAGAACCCTTTGCGAGCATAGACCCCCTATGGAAGAGGAGAAGCATAACTTTTGTGCGTATCATGTCAAAATAGGCCACTGCACTGATGAATGTTAGAAATTAATTCAAGACATCCACTGTTCGATATGGGAAGGACAGATAGTTGAGCCTGAAAAATCATTTAACCATCAGGATTCACCCCTACGTTCTCAAGGTAGTGGTCCGTAGGATCTTATTAGGGCCATCTATTCTATAGACAAAGCTCCCATAATTCAACTCAACGCCTACACGATTCAAGTTGCACCTATTCGAACACCTACTCAAAAAGTATTCATATCCCCGTGAAAGCTCCCTCTTAGTGTCCTTCTTGCCAAGTTACAAGAGAAAGGCATGTTTAGCCCTCTTCGCGAATACCGGTCTCATATGCCCAAAGAGAAAGGGAATTTCTATCGCTATCATGTTCAAGCAGGTCATAAAATAAATCAATGCAAACCTCTGGGCAGGGCCATTTGGGCTTTGATAAGAGAAGGGAAAATTTATCAGCCAACTAGAAAGACCAATACTGATAGTGGAGTGAGTGGGATCAATTTCGGTCTCCCCAAAGAATTTATGTTGGCTTCAATCCTCTCTAGTTCAGCCGACACCGCTATACAAGCCAACTCTACTGCCAAATCTGATAAGGATCTCGAAAGGTCTCTAGTAAATGAGGGATATAAGTCATCAGCCAAGCAAGTGAAGATTCTGGATCACGTCCTGGATGACGCTCCAATGAAAGCTACAGAGGATGCCTAGTCTACCAGCACCATAACTCAAGACCCTCCACTTGTGGAGGACGACTATCTATTACGTAATTTTGTTCTTTTCTAGTATTTTGATGTGAACAACTCTGCCTTTAAGGCATTTTTGATTCAATCAAAGGCTCTCTTTTTGCTTATTTGTTTGATGTTTTGCCCGATGGGCCCATGCATTTATTTTATCATAAGCATAATATGTTCAGTATTCATGATGTTTTTTTACCTGAAATAACCTTGAGTATAGATAATAACCTAAAATGGTAACCATTTTCTAATGACCTAACCTCTGAAAGAAAATGAGAGATAACAAGTGCTTAAGGATCATGATAACACTTTCACCTAGTCACACCTAGCCACACTTAGGGTTCTGCGCCAGAAAATTAAGCATCACCTTCCAGATACCCAGAATAGAAAAAGAAGCTCAGCCCTTTCTTGGATAGACCCGATTTTTAAGGCCAAGTACGGAGAAAGAGCATCGCCATATCATCTTTGACAAAATCAAGGCCTACCTTTTATTCGCCCACCCAATCTCCAAATCCCCACCCCCGATAAACCTTTTATTCTTACCCGATACCTAATGCATTCTAACTCCACAACCCTTCCTCGTTTTGCTCCTCCTTGGCCATTCTCAGTAAGGGGGACACATATGATCGGTGAGATTCGACCCTCATCAATAAATGAACACTACTTTATCATCTTACGGGCTGGTTACTTCTCAAAATAGGGGGAAGCTAAACCTTTCACCAACATTACCGCTAAGAAGATGGCCAAGTTCATCAAAAAATGCCTCTTCATTCTATGTGGCCTGCCTCTTCACATCATTTCGGATAATAGATCTTAGTCCCAAGAGGAAACCCCTGATCGACAAAGAAATTTGGTTTAAGCACCGCAGTCCTCACCTTACCGACCACAAGCTAATGGGGTAGCCGAAACCAAAATCGGCTTATCAAAGAGTTTATTTCTGAGACCACCGTAAAAATCTAAGATTTAGCCAATGAGATATCATTCACGCTTCACAGATGTCAAACAAATGTTAGAATTCTTACAAACAGAACACCTCTTTCATTTGCTAACGAAATGGAAACCATGCTACAAACCAAAACAGAGATGAAGTCCTTAAGATTCATAGTCGAGGAGACCCCCATGGGCTAAAGCGCGGTCTAAACAGCTTAACCAGTCTTCAGGTATACCAATAGCATGTAGTGAGGTCGAACAACAACTGAGTATAGCATCGGAGGTACAGTCAAAGGCCGATGATCTGATTCCAAAGCAAGCAAAGCCTGGTAACATTAATCCAAGGGGGAAGTTCCAAATAGATTGGGTAAGACCTCGTGTATTCAGAAAAGCACTCGATCCAAGGGGCATGATTATTAATGGTAATGAGTTCGTAAAGCCTATCAAATAAAGTAGGTTAAAGCGTTGTCATATATAACAAAAAAGAATGAAATCCAGAAAACGACACATAAAAAATAAATAAAAATAATAATAAATCACCCGGCGAGTGGTCCTCTACTTCCTAGGCAAAAAATTATGGTGTATCCAGCTGATCGGTATTCTACAATCCGGTTAGGAAAAAGTAGAGTGCAAGAAAAGCCCGCTAAATTGAAAACCCAAAAAGGGCGGTCTAGGCAAAAGTTAGGGTAAAGCAAGCAACGAGAGTGTGTTAGCTAGAAAACCTATATAAGCTAGTTAACACTAGAGTTTGGGTCAATAAAAATGTTATCATCATTATGTACTCAAACTTACTTCGTTTAATTGGAATGTCATTTTACTGAATTCTTTATGTTTGTGCTTGAATGAATATATTAGGCCCTATAGGCAAAATGTTGCGAGTAAGTCGAATGAAGGGTTCCATGCAGTCAACCTAATTCCTCAAATAAAAGAAAGATAACGAAAGGCAAAAATCATGATAGACTTAAAAGAAGCGAGGTCTATGCAAAAGCTAGGAAAAGTCCGCTGGATTGAAAACCCAAAAAAAGCAGTCTAGGTAAAAATTAGGGCCTAAAATCAATAAATAAGTCTGATGGGCCCAACACAATGTTCGGGTCTATGCAAAAATTTAGACAACAAAAACAAAGATAAATGACTGCCATCGATCACGTCGAGATATCTGCATTATCATCATCAGCATCAAAGTGCTTGAATACATTCTCTGGTCTAATGGATTTGAAGGGCTCAAATTCGTTATCTACATGTGTCCACTCCAATCTAGACCATGACTGAGTGTCTCGAGTCCGTAATGTCCTAATCTTTTGAAGCCATCCTTGGAAAAATTCATTGGTAGCGACAACGTCCAGTCGTTCATTGTCCAAAATCTTAAACTTCGCTTTGTGCACCCCCTTGTCTTTGACTTGCTCCATCCAACAATCAATTTGTAGTCGACTCGCCGCTTTGAATAGCTTGTGAGGAGCCTTCTATCATCTATCGTACTAGCAGCACAAAATTCATGGGTTCTATCTCAGCCATGATATCCAGTCATACTAGCCTAGTGTGTGCATCGCAGCTCCTCTAATTATTCTCCAGGGGCATCCCCACCTAATTTGTACGAAATCCCTAATTCTCCGCTAGGGGCATTCTTGTCTAGTTCGTGCCACAAGGCATTTCCATTTATCCTCTCTCCTAGCAAGAGGTCGGGTTAGATAAGTCAATCAAGTAAGGAATCAGGTTAAGAAAAATCGATCAGCCTAGCAGTTGTGTAGCTCAGATGTGGAGGATGATAAGTCCAAGTAGCTCATGCATTCATGCATCCATGCATAATATCCATAAATGTCATGTCTGTTGTCCTATACTAACTTCTATAGGAAATAAAGCACAGAAAAGCATCCTCGAGCTATGCGCTCGACCTTCAAACAAATATCGTATCAAGAGGCATATCAGCCAGGCTCGGTGCTCGACCTCAGCAGTTTCTTTGGACTCCCGAAAATCTCATCTCAATTTATGTTTCCTTCTTCCATTTTATTGCTTAATTGAAGGGGCAAAAAATTTTTGTTCCACAAAATCAATTAAGCAATAAAAATGCCACTTATAACATTTACTAATGCTTCAAAACTACCTTGACAGGTACACCAAGTTGCATTCCCAAATGGACAACCAACCCGATGGATACCTCGATACTGCTGACATTTTCGAGAACACAAAACTCAAAAGCCCAAGCCTGCACTTGGCAACCCTCAAAAGCCAAAGCCTGTGCATGGTAACCCTCAAAAGCCCAAGCCCACGCTTGATGAACCTCAATAGCCCAAGCCCATGCTTGGAAAACCTCAAAAGCCCAAGCCTGCTCTTGGCAAACCTCAAAAGCCTAAGCCCGCACTTGGTAACACTCTAAAGCCCAAGCCTATGGTTGGCAACCCTCAATAGCCTAAGCCCATGTTTGGCAACCCTTAAAAGCCCAAGCCCGTGCTTGGCAACCCTTAAAATCCCAAGCCCATGATTGGCAAACCTCAAAAGCCTAAGTCCGTACTTGGTAAACCCTCAAAAGCCCAAGCCCGTGCTTGGCAACCCTCAAAAGCCCAAGCCTGCGCTTGGCAAACCTTAAAAGCCTAAGCTCATCCTTGGCAACCCTCAAAAGCCCAAGCCCGCGCTTGGTAACCCTCAAAAGCCCAAATCCACCCTGGCAACTCTCAAAATCCTAAGCCCGTGCTTGGCAAACCACAAAAGCCCAAGCCCCGTGCTTGGCAATCCTCCAAAGCCTAAGCCCGAGCTTAGCAAACCCTTCACCCCAAATGTGTGCTTGAGCCTCGCAACCTAGGCTGGCTACACCCCATTTACTGCCAACTCCTGGTACGCAAAATGGGATCCAAAATTAGAACTTAGAATTTCTCCAAGAGGCATATCAGCTAGACTCGATGGATACCTCAACAGTTTCTTCGAACTCCTAGAAATCCTAACTCAGCTTTCATTCTTCTATTTCAATTGCTTAATTGAAGGGGCAAAATTTTTTGTTCCACAAAATCAACTAAGCAATTGAAACGCAATTCATGTCATTTACTAATGCTTCAAAACTACCTAGATAGGTAATCCCAATGGACGATCAATCCGAAGATCCAGAATCCAAAATTCAGAAAATGCTTCCAAGACACCACGATGTGCCTTTCGGTCCTCCAGGGGCATCCCGATACAACTGTCGCAAAATCAACCTAACGATGGAATTCCTAGACTTCTTGGACATCTCTAGACTCATTTTTCTCAATATTCCATTTTTATTGCTTAATTGAAGGGGCAAAAATTTTTTTGTTCCACAAAATCAATTAAGCAATTTAAAATGCAATTGCCGACAACTACTAACTTCTCAAGTTTCTATTCTTGATATGTCCGTTGATGATGCATCCCCAAGCCATCCGTAGACAATTGACTCAAGAAACCCTTACTCCTCTTTTTTCCCGAAGCAACCAACAATCCGTCCCCAAATCTGTTGGGGGCAACGAAGGCCATATCGATTACATTTCTAAATCAATTTAGTTCATGATAGGTCTTTTTATGGCAATCCCAAAAGACAATCGATTCAAGAATTTGCACCTTAGGTATACTCTTTTATCCCTCGCTCTTTCGTGAAATTATGTTAGGCCTGCCAAACGGTTATCTCATGAGGGGCAGCCTGTGAGCACGGGCTGTTTGGTGACCCACAGAACAATGATGACTTTTTGCTCTAACCTATTTACAGTCTAGTTGTTCCATTATTTTAGAATCGAATCGCGTTTCGCAAGTACTTTGTTGACGATTTTGTCATCGTTGACCTCACTTAAAAATAATTAAATCACATTTAGATATAAATCTTTGTCCTTTTCTCATGCATAGTAATTTGTTTCACGGTTTTCCATAAAACCCGATCATTTTCAGTGAGTCTCGGTATCTTTGTTGGATTCTTGACTCTCCGAGGTTTCCAGAATGTTAAGAATCGCTTTAAACCGATAACCGTGGTGAGAGTTATGAATTTTCAAAGTTAAAAGTCCCTTGATAAATAAATAATAAAGAAAAAAAGAAAAAAATATATGTATATATAAAAACCATTTTTTCTCACCGGAACCGCCGCTGGTGTGGCTAACCGCTCCGGTGGTACGGTGACCGTGCCATTTATGTTGCCTAGTAAAGTAATAAAAGAGATTGATAGGTTGTGTAGAGACTTCTTGTGGGGTGTGCAAGGGGATAGACAGAGGTTGCATTGCACTGCTTGGGATGTTGTTTGCCAACCCAAAAAATATGGTGGGTTGGGTTTTAAGGAGGGGGTCAAATGGAATAAAGCTAATGTAGCCAAGTACCTTTGGGCTGTAACTTCAAAGCACGACTCTCGTTGGGTAAAGTGGATTCGTTCGGTGTACGTCAAAGGTATGAATTTTTGGAACTATCTTTGTCCTACTGATGTTTCCTGGTATTGGAAGAATTTATGTCCGCTTCGGGGTATGGTTTGGCAAGAATCAACTAAAGGAATGTGTTGTTGGATTAAGATTTCATGTGAATAAGGCCTATATGTTGCAGTTAGCAAGAGGTGTCAAACTGGAGCGTTATAGGGCTATCTGGTGTAGCTTAAGTTTGCCAAGGCATCGATTTATATTGTGGCAAGCACTAAGGGATGCCCTTTTGACAAGGGGGAATATTAGTAGACGGGTCCCTATCAATAATGTGATGTGTGAGAGTTGTGGACTTGAAGAAGAAACAGTACAACATTTATTTTTTGATTGTGAGTTTGCTATTAAACTTGCAGACAGCTTGAAATAGTGGATTAAAACTTCAATGTGGCCCGATGCCTTTAATAATTGGCATTGCTAGTTGAAACAATTCAAAGTTAAAAGCTTTTGGTCTAGGATTCTTGTTGCAGTTGTTGCCGCATGGTGTAGTGCAGTTTGGCCGCACAGAAACAACATTTTGCACATGGATAAAATTGGTGATGTCCAGTCTTTCCTTGTATAGATAAAAAACTATAGTTGAAATTCGATGTAAAGCTATAGATATAGGGAAGTTGAAGAGTGAGGAGCTGAGGTTGTATAGACAAATTGTTAGAGTTCGAGTGGTTTTTCTTTTACCTCCTTGCTTTTGACGACGGCATTATTTGGACGTCCTGAGTTGTACAGCTTTTTAGCTATTCTTTGTTTAATAAAGTTTCACCTTAAATTCAAAAAAAAGAAAAAAAACACATAGGCTATTTAATCAATTAAATAATAAATAAATTAAATTAAACAGATTAAAAAATAAATAAAATATTTTTAGGTTATTAGAAAATTTTTCGGATTTTAAACGGGGTTAAAAATGCATTAGAAAGATAAAAGAGGGCAAAACACACACAATATAACATGTAGAGACCATTTGGGCATTTTTTACCAGCAGGCCACCTCATTGATGTGCTGGCCGCCTCAATGAGGCGGCCTGGATGTCACTCAGCCAGCGAACTGCCCACTGAAGTGCCTTATCAGAAAAATGCCCAAATGAGCAAAAATTGGAATTTTTCCACCTGAAAACTCAAGATTATTGATGTTTTAAATCCTTTGTCACATTTTTTCAGTAGATTTAGACTTAAAATATCGAAATAACTTTAATTTTTTGACTCGAAGGGAAAAACCCAAAAATTCTGGTAAAAAGGCGGTTGGCCACTTAAGTGACCAGCAGGCCACTTGAGGCCTGAATGCCACTCAAGCGGCTTGGTAGTCACCGAAACAGCTAGCCAGAATCTTGCCAAATAATCATAACAAGACCAAAAATAAAGGCCAAACGCCCAAAAACCAAGCAAAATTGCAAGAAATAGCAAGGAATAATTAAATGAATAGCTTATAATTCAGAAATTATACCTTTAGGCCGTGAATATACCCTCGAGACTCGAATCAACCTTTGGCCAAATCTTTTGACAATTTTGGTGACAAACAACGACAGAATCAGCGACGTATTTTATTACGGATTTTGGTGATTTTGCGAGAAAAAGTCTCTAAATCCTATTTAAGTTGATTTTAGCTTAGGATTCCTACTTAATTTTAGTGTTTTAGACTAAAAGATCAAGCCTAATAACTCTAAGTTAATTAGATTTCCATGGCTTTATGAAGCGTTCTCTCTTTAAGAGTGCTAAGAACACTAAAATATGAATTTCAATTCTTCAAATGGCCAAAAGTCCTGAATCTGATGATTTTTGGGGTTTGTAGACTCTAGCAAGTGTAAATCTCATGATTAGTCCTCTGTTAGTAGCAGTATCATAAAAATGATAATACTATATTCCGATAAAGATAATCACATATTATAATGGAAATATTCGATGACAAAATATTACATCTGAATTAACTATATGTACATACTCAAACCTTGAACCGAAATAATGTTATAGCGGAGTCCTAAAACATCAGTTTCCTTACGACAATTATTCGTATGCTATCGGTGAATTTATCTTCCAGGATACAACCGCAATCATAGGCAAACTCAACCGAGTGAAGAGCAATATACTGAAACCTAAAGCTAGTAGCCTTGCTCAAAAAGGAATGAAAAGAATTGCTAGGAATTTTCTTTATAAAAAATAGAAATAAAACTCAAAAAGTTATGACACAAATTAGCACAAAGGCCAAGACATTTCCAAGGCTACATGAGTGAGGATTATATAGAATATAATATGACATTAATAAGGTTTTAATATGTTTAATGGAGATTAAACATATGTAACCACAAACATAATGGTGATTAAACATGTAAGTTATAAAATGGACAAATATTTTCGTTTATTAAGGAGTTAAAAACTCATTAATCATAGAACATATTACGGTGAGAAAGTGAAGAGACAAAATTGTCACAATACTGAAACACCAACGTGACACGTCAAAGTCTAACAGATATTCAATCTTTAAACTTTCAATTTCTCATTCACCATTAAATCTATTTTAGGCATATAATATTTCGTTGAAAAACACTCAATGAATAGAATACAATTACATATTTCATGTTATTCAAATCATTGCTTTTCCATATTATATTTTAGCCTAAAGTTGATAATGCACATCTTTATTAAATATGTCATATTTTCCAGCAATTCCCCACATGAATAGAAATTGAAAAATAAAAAGGACAATTTCAAAATTCTGAGTGATGATGAAGCTCTTCAGCCAATATTTGCATAGGATAGGTAGGCTACAACCTTTGAACCTTCCCTTGTGAAAGTATATTTACTTTACTAGCTGACTAGTAGACGCGATGTCCTTAAACTATTCTGCCATTTGTGAAAACAAAGATATACCCCACACAAATATCAACACATCACGGTTTTTGGTTCTCATGGTTATGTTCGTTATGGTCATGAACATCTCCTGGTTCTGCAAGAGTTTTAGATCACTATGCCCTAATAGTATCCATTTGAAGCAACCCCACTTCACTCTCACATAGGTGATCTCTTTTGCTCATCCATTGATGCAGAAAGAATCATTAAAAACATAGTTTAACCTTGTTCCATTTTTGTCACTATTTACATCATAGGAATGGACACGGGGTTACTCCCATAGTGACTACACAAGGTCTATGCCATTAGGTTGTCCCTTTGAACCAATATCTTAGGATCTACAGTCAAACATGGTTCGGTTTTCCTTCACATAGCTCCTTAAACATTCATGGGCTTTAGACTCTTTCCTTTAGATGTCCCTTTAACTTGATCTCGATTTAATCTTTTATTAGCGGTTTACGTTTTTAATTTTTGCAGGTCCACTTTGTTATCCTTTGATCCTTTTAAATCATTGGTGATAACTCATGTTCAGATCAATTAATTGATGCTACTATGTTGATGACACATATGTCTCAACTTACCGTTATACATAACATTTTATCTCTTTTTATTCAATATGTACCAACATATATAGAATAAAGGATTTCTCATTAAATTAAATTTCTAAAAAATGCCGCTTTTCGATTTCATCATTAACTTGGGTCTAACTTGATGTTTGCCCTTATAGGAGTCTCTAATGACCTCGAACACGTTGGCTTTTCTCCATAAATTCAATATCAATAAAGACCTCATCTTTAATTTTCTATTGTCAAATTTTAGAATTAACACTACATATTATTTTTCAAGTGTTTCATGCATTGTAACAGGATATATAGCATCCCAAACAAGCCTCTTGATCGTTAGGCACAGCAATAAGCCCAAAAACCTGACAGGTTTTATTTTTCATTAAATCCAGAACCAATAGGACCATTTTGTCCATTTTGGTTATTCTGGCCTTTGACAATTTCAGAACCATTTCCTCTAGAATATGGAATAACATTTGTCATTTCTCACAATTTCACAATCTGAAACAGAAACACAATAAGTCAGTGAAATTGTAATTGATAAGAACTAAATATTGACGAAAAGAATTTTATAACCATTAAACTGTTTTTTACCAAACAACATATAGTTCAAAACAATCTTCAAAAATCCAATTTCTTCAAGGTATTCCAAACATTAAATTAACCCGCAAAATCTTTTTGTAATATCAACAAAATTTTCTTAAGATCGTTAGTAGCAGTATCATAAAAATGATAATACTATATTCAAATAAAGATAATTACAAATTACAATGGAAATATTAACTGACAAAATATTACATATGAATTCAATATATGTGTATACTCAAACCTTGAACCGAAATAATGTTATTGCGGAGGCTTGAAACATTAGTTTCCTTAAGACAATTATTCATTCGCTACCGGTGAATTTGTCTCCCAAGATACAACCGCAATCATAGGCAAACTCAACTGAGTGAAGAGCAATATACTAGAACCTAATGCTAGTAGCCTTGCTCGAAAAGGAATGAAAAGAATTGCTACAAATTATCTTTATGAAAAATAGAAACAAAACTCAAAAACTAATGACACAAATTACCACAAAGGCCAAGACATTTCCAAGTTCATATTATTTTCACATGGCTACATGAGTGGGGATTATATAGATTATAATATGACTTTAACATGATTTTAATATGTTTAATGGAGATTAAACACATGTAACCACAAACATAATGGTGATTAAACATGTAAGTTATGAAATCGACAAATATTTATGTTTATTAAGGAGTTAAAAACTCATTAATCGTAAAACATATTAGGGTAAGAAAGTGAAAAGACAAAATTGTCTTAATACTGAAACACAACCTTGATATGTCAAAGTCTAATAGATATTCAATCTTTAAACTTTCAATTTCTCATTCACGATTAAATCTGTTTTAGGCATATAATATTTCATTGAAAAACACTCAATGAATAGAATACAATGACATAATTCATGTAATTCAAATCATTGTTTTTCCATATTATGTTTTAGCCTAAAGTTGATAATGCAAATCATTACCAAATATGTCATATTTTCTAACAATCCCCCACATTAACTAAAATTGAAAAATAAAAAGGACAATTTCCAAATTCTAAGTGGTGATAAAGCTTTTCAAGCAATATTTGCATAGGATAGGTAGGCTACAATCTTTGAACCTTCCCTTGTGAAGGTTTATTTACTTTACCAGCAAACTAGTACACGTGATGTCCTTGAATTGTTCTGCCATTTATGTAAACGATGATATAGCCCACACAAATATCAACACATCACGGTTTTCGGTAAACATGGTTATGTTCATTACGTTCATGAACATCTCCTAGTTCTGCAAGAGTTTTAGATCGCTATGCCCCAATAGTGTCCATTTGAAGCAACCCCACTTCACTCTCACATAGGTAATCTCTTTTGCTCAACCATTTATGCACAAAGAATCATTAAAACCATAGCTTAGCCTTAATCCATTTTTGTTACTATTTACTCCATAGGAATGGACATGGGGTTACCCCCCACAGTGACAACACAAGGTCTATGCAATTACGTTGTCCCTTTGAATCAAGATCTTGCGATCTCCAGCGAAACATGGTTGGGTTTTCCTTCATATAGCACCTTAAATATTCAAGGGCTTTAGTCGCATTCCTTTAGATGTCTTTTCAACTTGATCTCAGTTTAAACCTTCTGTTAGCGGTTTACATTTTTCAATTTTGCAGATCCACTTTGTTATACTTTGATCCTTTTAAATCATTAGTGATAACTCAGGTTGAGATCAATTAATTGATGGTACTATATTGATGACACATGTCTTAACTTACCGTGATACATAATGTTTTATCTCTTTTTACAATATGTACCAACATATATTGACTAAAGTATTTCTCTTTAAATTGAGTTTCTTGAAACTGCCTATTTTTGGTTTCATCATTAACTTGGGTCTAACTTGATGTTTGCCTTGATAGGAGTCTTTGATGACCTCCAACACATTTGGCTTTTTTCCATATATTCGATAGTAATAAAGAACCAATCTTTAATTTTCTATTGTCAAAGTTTAGAATTAACACTACATATTATTTTTCAAGTGTTTCATGCATTGTAACAGGATATATAACATCCGAAACAAGCCTCATGATCGTTAGGAATAACAACAAGCCCAAAAACCGATGACTCTTATTTTTCATTAAATCCAGAACCAATAGGACCATTTTCTCCATTTTGGTTATTCTGGCCTTTGACAATTTCAGAACCATTACCTCTAGAATATGGAATAACATTTGTCGTTTCTATCAATTTCACAATCTGGAAGAGAAACACAATAAGTTAGTGAAATCATGAATAATCTAGAATTAATTTATTTAGCTTTTAAGCTGCTGGAAATTATTTTATTTATTGTTTAATTGGTTAAATGTCTATTTATTGGCTTAAAAATGACCTTTTTTACTAAATAAATGTCTAATAAATCTTTTTGTCCTAAATTACAACCCAAAAACTTTTCTGTAAATATTAAATCTGTTTTTAGGTTGTTTAATTAATTTATTTCATATTTTTAGGTTGTTAGATAATTAAATAATACCTGAAAATTGTGTTTTTAGTCCCAAAAAAATCAAAAAATATGTTTTCTCCATATTATGTATTTATTTTCCGCATTTATTCATTTATGCCTTATTTATTATTATTCGCATATGTCTTTTGCGTCGTTTGGAGTCAGGTCTGAGTCAGTAAGCTCGGTTAAAACCCAGTTTCGCCCTTTCTTTTATCTATTTTATCACTTTATTTATTTTTTGCATTAGAAAAATGTATAGGTATTCGTAAAGCCTTGTAATAATTTGATTTTCTTGCTTTATTTATTTATCGCATTTTGTCTTACGTATGACATATAAATCGAAAACTCCCAAACAATAATCGGATATAAATTGCATAAGAACCAAAGTCACATTTATTAACACATAAATGGCTTGATTTAAAAATGAAAAGTAAGCAACATCATCCGAACTTGGAATCTCTGTTTTAAGGTGTGGTCCAACCACCCGGTGGGAATATCATACCCAAATTCCTGGTGGAGCAAAACCGGGTGGCGACTCTATCTTAACATATGGGGATTTCAACTTCAACATCGCTTTCTCCACCATTATATTCACCACGCCCAAAATAAGGGTTCTCCCTTAGCACGCTTCACAACGCTCGTTGTTTTTCCACCCCCCGTGCTATGCATCTCACGTGGTCCTCATGCATGGGAAAGAGGTCATCAGCTCACAGCGGCCTAAGCCTGACCTTTTTCTAGTGATTTTTGAATTTTTCTTTCTCTCTAAGTTGAATTTCCGTGATTTTTCAGCCAAATTGAGACATTTCAAGGATGTCAGAAAATATGACATATTTGATAATGATGTGCAATATCAACTTTAGGCTAAAATATAATATGGAAAAGCAACTATTTGAATAATATAAAATATGTCATTATATTTTATTCATTGAGTGCTTTTAAACAAAATATTATATGCCTAAAACAGATTTAATGGGGAATGAGAAATTGAAATTTTAAAGATTGAATATCTATTACACTTTGACGTGTCACGTTGGTGTTTCAGCATTGAGACAATTTTGTCTCTTCACTTTCTCACCATAATATGTTTTATGATTAAAGAGTTTTTAACTCTTTAATAAACATAAATATTTGTCAATTTCATAACTTACATGTTTAATCACCATTATGCTTGTGGTTATATGTGTTTAATCTCCATTAAACATATTAAAACCATGTTAATGTCAAATTATATTCTATACAATCATCACTCATGTTGCCTTGTAAAAATAATATGAACTTGGAAATGTCTTGGCCTTTGTGCCAATTTGTGCCATAAGTGTTTGAGTTTTATTTCTATTCTCATAAAGAAAATTCCTAGCAATTCTTTTCATTCCTTTTCGACCAAGGCTGCTAGCTTTAGGTTCTGCTATATTTCTCTTCACTCGGTTGAGTTCACCTATGATTATGGTTGTATCCTAGAAGACAAATTCATCTGTAGTGGATGAATAACTATCTTAAGGAAACTGATGTTTTAATCCTCTGCAATAACATTATTTCGGTTCAAAGTTTGAGTATATACATATATTTAATTCATATGTAATATTTTGTCATCTAATATTTCCATTATAATTTGTAATTATCTTTATTGGAATATAGTATGATCATTTTTATGATACCACTACTAACGATCTTAAGACAATTTTGTCGATATTCCAAAGAGATTTTGCAGGCTAATTTGATGTTTAGAATACCTTGAAGAAATTGGATTTTTGAAGACTATTTTGAACTATATGTTCGGTGAAAAATAGTTTAATGGTTATAAAATTCTTTTTGTCAATATTTAGTTCTTATCATTTACAATTTCGCTAACTTATTGTGTTTCTGTTTTAGATTGTGAAATTGTGAGAAATGACAGATGTTATTCCAGATTCTGGAGGAAATGGTTCTGAAATTGTCAAAGGCCAGAATAACCAAAATGGACAAAATGGTACTATTGGTTTTGGATTTAATGAAAAATATAAGTCGTCGGGTTTTTGGGCTTGTTGTTGTTCCTAATGATCATGAGGCTTGTTTTGGATGTTATATGTCCCGTTACAATGCATGAAACACTTGAAAATTAATATGTAGTGTTAATTCTAAACTTTGACAAAATAAAATTAAATATGAGTTCTTTATCGCTATTGAATTTGTGGAAAAAAGCCAACGAGTTGGAGGTTATTAGAGACCCCTATCAAGGCAAACATCAAGTTAGACCCAATTTAATGATGAAACCGAAAAGAGGCATTTTCAAGAAACTCAATTTAATGAGAAATACTTTATTCAATATATGTTGGTACATATTGTAAAAGAGATAAAACGTTACGTATCACGGTAAGTTGAGATGTGTCATCAATATAGTACCATAAATCAATTGATCTCAACGTGAGTTATCACTAATGATTTAAAAGCATCAAAGGATAACAAAGTGGATCTGCAAAAATGAGAAATGTAAACCGCTAACAAAAGGTTTAAACCGAGATCATGTTGAAAAGACATCTAAAGGAATGAGACTAAGGCCCTTGAGTATTTTAGGTGCTATGTGAAGGAAAACCCAACCATTTTTTACTGAAGATCTTAAGATCTTGGTTCAAAGCGACAACCTAATTGTATAGACCTTGTATTGTCACTGTGGGGGGTAACCCCGTGTCCATTCCTATGGTGTAAATAGTGATAAAAATGGATTAAGGTTAAGCTATGCTTTTAATGATTCCTTGTGCATAAATGGTTAAGCAAAAGAGATCACCTATGTGAAAGTAAAGTGGGGTCGCTTCAAATGGACACTATTGGGCCATAGTGATCTAAAACTCTTGCAGAACTAGGAGATGTTCATGGACATAATGAACATAACCATGTTTACCGAAAACCGTGATTTATTGATATTTATGTGGGGTATATCATTGTTTACACAAACGATAGAATAGTTCAAGAACATCGCATCTACTAGTCAGATAGTAAAGTAAATAAACATTCACAAGGGAAGGTTCAAAGATTGTAGCCTACCTATCCTATGCAAATATTAGCCGAAGAGCTTTATCACAACTTAGAATTTCAAAATTGTTCTTTTTATTTTTCAATTTTAATTAATGTGGGGGATTGTTAGAAAATATGACATATTTGATAATGATGTGCATTATCAAATTTAGACTAAAATATAATATGGAAAAACAATGATTTGAATTACATGAAATATGTCAATGTATTCTATTCATTGAGTGCTTTTCCACGCAATATTATATGCCTAAAACAGATTTAATGGTGAATGAGAAATTGAAAGTTTAAAGATTGAATATCTGTTCGACTTTGACATATCACAGTTGTGTTTCAGTATTGAGACAATTTTGTCTTTTCACTTTCTTACCCTAATATGTTTTACGATTAATGAGCTTTTAACTCCTTAATAAACATAAATATTTGTCGATTTCATAACTTACATGTTTAATCACCATTATGTTTGTGGTTACATGTGTTTAATCTCCATTAAACATCTTAAAATCATGTTAATGTCATATTATATTCTATATAATCCCCACTCATGTAGCCATGTGAAAATAATATGAACTTGGAAATGTCTTGGCCTTTGTGGTAATTTGTGTCATTAGTTTTTGAGTTTTATTTCTATTTTTCACATAGATAATTCCTAGCAATTCTTTTCATTCCTTTTCGAGCAAGGCTACTAGCATTAGGTTCTGGTATATTGCTCTTCACTCGATTGAGTTTGCCTATGATTGCGGTTGTATCCTGGGAGACAAATTCACCTGTAGTGGACGAATAATTGTCTTAAGGAAACTGATGTTTCAAGCCTCCGCAATAACATTATTTTAGTTCAATGTTTGAGTATATACATATATTTAATTCATATGTAATATTTTGTCAGTTAATATTCCCATTGTAATTTGTAATTATCTTTATTGGAGTATAGTATTAACATTTTTATGATACCGCTACTAACAATCTTAAGACGACTTTGTCGATATTCAAAAGGGATTTTGCCGGTTAATTTGATGTTTGGAATACCTTGAAGAAATTGGATTTTTGAAGACTGTTTTGAACTATATGTTGTTCGGTGAAAAACAGTTTAATGGTTATAAAATTCTTTTCCTCGATACTTAATTCTTATCAATTACAATTTCACTGACTTATTGTGTTTCTGTTTCAGATTGTGAAATTGTGAGAAATGACAAATGTTATTCCAAATTCTAGAGGAAATGGTTCTGAAATTGTCAAAGGCCAGAATAACCAAAATGGTCCTATTAGTTCTGGATTCAATGAAAAATAAAAGCTGTCGGGTTTTTAGGCTTGTTGTTGTGCCTAACGATCATGAGGCTTGTTTGGGATGATATATATTCGGTTACAATGCATGAAACACTTGAAAAATAATATGTAGTGTTAATTCTAAAATTTGACAATAGAAAATTAAAGATGAGTTCTTTATTGCTATTGAATTTATGGAAAAAAGGCAACGTGTTCGAGGTCATTAAAGACTACTATAAGGGCAAACATCAAGTTAGACCCAACTTAGTGATGAAACCGAAAAGCGGCATTTTTTAGAAACTTAATTTAATGAGAAATACTTTATTCTATATATGTTAGTACATATTGAATAAAAAGAGATAAAATGTTATGTATAACCGTAAGTTGAGACATATGTGTCATCAATATAGTACCATCAATTAATTAATCTGAACATGAGTTATCACCAATGATTTAAAGGGATCAAAGGATAGCAAAGTGGATCTGCAAAATTGAAAATGTAAACTGCTAACAAAAGGTTTAAATCGAGATCAAGTTGAAGGGACATCTAAAGGAATGAGTTTAAACCCGATGAATATTTAAGGAGCTATGTGAAGGAAAACCGAACCATGTTTGACTGGAGATCCCAAGATCTTGGTTCAAAGGGACAACCTAATGACATAGACCTTCTGTGGTCATTGTGGGAGTAACGCCGTGTCCATTCCTATGATGTAAACAGTGACAAAAATGGATCAAGGTTAAGCTATGCTTTTAATGATTCTTTCTGCATCAATGGTTGAGCAGAAGAGATCACCTACGTGAGAGTGAACTGGGGTCACTTCAAATGGACACTATTAGGGCATAGTGATCTAAAACTCTTGCAGAACCACAAGATGTTCATGACCATAATGAACATAACCATGAGAACCAAAAACTGTGATGTGTTGATATTTGTGTGGGGTATATCTTCGTTTGCACAAATAGCAGAATAGTTCAAGGACATCGCGTCTACTAGTCAGCTAGTAAAGTAAATATACTTTCACAAGGGAAGGTTCAAAGGTTGTAGCCTACCTATCCTATGCAAATATTGGCCGAAGAGCTTTATCACCACTTAGAATTTTGAAATTGTCCTTTTCATTTTTCAATTTCTATTCATGTGGGGAATTGTTGGAAAATATGACATATTACATAATGATGTGCATTATCAGCTTTAGGCTAAAATATAATATGGAAAAGCAATGATTTGAATAGCATGAAATATGTCATTTTATTATATTCATTGAGTGCTTTTCAACGAAATATTATATGCCTAAAACAGATTTAATGGTGAATGAGAAATTGAAAGTTTAAAGATTGAATATCTGTTAGACTTTGATGTGTCACGTTGGTGTTTCAGTATTGAGACAATTTTGTCTCTTCACTTTCTCACCGTAATATGTTATATGATTAATGAGTTCTTCACTCCTTAATAAATGAAAATGTTTATCTATTTCATAACTTACATGTTTAATCACCATTATGTTTGTGGTTACATGTGTTTATTCTCCATTAAACATATTAAAACCTTATTAATGTCATATTATATTCTGTACAATCCTCACTCGTGTAGCCTTGGAAATGTCTTGGCCTTTGTGCTAATTTGTTTCGTAAGTTTTGAGTTTTATTTCTATTTTTTATAAAGAAAATTCCTTGCAATTCTTTTCATTCCTTTTCGAGCAAGGCTACTAGCTTTAGGTTTCGGTATATTGCTCTTCACTCGGTTGAGTTCCCCTATGATTGGGGTTGTATCTTGGGAGATAAATTCACCGGTAGAGGACGAATAATTGTCGTAAGGAAACTGATGTTTCAGGACTCCGCAATAACATTATTTTTGTTCTAGGTTGAGTATGTACATATAGTTAATTCATATGTAGTATTTTGTCATCGAATATTTCCATTATAATTTGTAATTATCTTTATTGGAATATAGTATTATCATTTTTATGATGCCGCTACTAACAAAGGACTAATCATGAGATTTACACTTGTTAGAGTCTATTTGGCCATTTGAAGAATTGAAATTCATATTTTAGTGTCCTTAACACTCTTAGAGAGAGAACGCTTCATAAAACCATGGAAATCTAATTAACTTAGATTTCTAAGCGTTATTAGGCTTAATCTTTTACTCTAAAACACTAAAATCAAGTAGAAATCTTAAGCTAAAATCAACTTAAATAGGATTTAGAAACTTTTTCTCACAAAATTACCAAAATCCGTAACAAAATATGTCACTAATTCTGTCGTTGTTCGTCACCAAAATTGTCAAAAGATTTGGCCACAGGTTGATTCGAGTCTCGAGGGTAGATTCACAGCCTAAAGGTACAATATCTGATTTCTAAGCTATTCATTCAATTATTCCTTGCTATTTCTTGCAATTTTGCTCGTTTTTTGGGCGTTTGGCCTTTATTTTCGGTCTTTTTATCATTTTTTGGAAGGCTTCTGGCCAGCCGTTCCGGCGACCGCCAAGCCACTTGAGTGGCATTCAGGCCTCAAGTGGCCTGCTGGTCACTCTAGTGGCCAACCGCCTTTTTACCAGAATTTTTGGGTTTTCCATTCGAGTCAAAAAATTAAAGTTATTTCGATATTTTAAGTCCAAATCTACTGAAATAATGTAAGAAAGGATTTAAAACATCAATAATCTTGACTTTTCAGGTGGTAAAATTCCAACTTTTGCTCATTTGGGCATTTTTTCCGATGGGCCACTTCAATGGGCAGTTGGCTGCCTGTGTGACATCCAGGCCGCCTCATTGAGGCGGTCAGCTATGTCATTGAGGCGGCCATCACCTCAATGAGGTGGCCTGCTGGCAGAAAATGCCCAAATGGTCTCTGTATGTTATATTGTGTGCGTTTTGCCCTCTTTTATCTTTTTAATGCATTTTTAACCCCGTTTAAAATCCGAAAATTTTTCTAAAAATCATAAATAATCTAAAAATATTTTATTTAGTTTTTAATCTGTTTAATTTAATTTATTTATTATTTAATTCATTAAACAGCCTATGTGTTTTTTTTCTTTTTTTTGAATTTAAGGTGAAACTTTATTAAACAAAGAATAGCTAAAAAGCTGTTCAACTCAGGACGTCCAGACATCAAAAGCAAGGAGGTGAAAGAAAAACGACTCAAAGTCTAACAATTTGTCTATACAACCTTAGCTCCTCACCCGTCAACTTCCCTTTATCTATAGCTTTACATCGAATTTCAATTATATTTTTTATCTGTACAAGGTAAGACTGGACATCACCAATTTTATCCATGTGCAAAATGTTGTTTCTGTGCTGCCAAACTGCACTACACCATGCGGCAACAACTGCAACAAGAATCCTATACCAAAAGCTTTTAACTTTGAATTGTTTCAACCAGCAATGCCAATTATGAAAGGCGCCGGGCCACATTGAAGTTTTAAGCCACTGTTTCAAGCTATCTGCAAGTTTAATAGCTAATTCACAAGCAAAAAATAAATGTTGTACTATTTCTTCTTCAAGTCCACAACTCTCACACATTACATTATTGATAGGGAATCGTCTACTAATATTCGCCCTTGTCAAAAGGGCATCTCTTACTGCTTGCCACAATATAAATCGATGCCTTGGAAAACTTAAGCTGCACCAAACAGCCCTATAACACTCTAGTTTGACACCTCTTGCTAACTGCAACATATAGGCCTTATTCACATGAAATCTTAATCCAACAACACATTCCTTTAGTTGATTCTTATCAAACCATACCCGAAGCTTACGTAAATGCTTCCAATACCAGGAAACATCAGTAGGACAAAGATAATTCCAAAAATTCATACCTTTGAGGTACACCGAACGAATCCACTTTACCTAAAGAGAGTCTTACTTCGAAGTTACAGCCCGAAGGTACTTGGCTATATTAGCTTTATTCCATTTGACCCCCTCCTTAAAACCCAACCCATCAAATTTTTTGGGTTGGCAAACAACATCCCAAGCAGTGCAATGCAACCTCTGTCTATCCCCTTGCATACCCTATAAAAAGTCTCTGCACAACCTATCAATCTCTTTTATTACTTTACTAGGCAACATAAATGTACTCATCCAAAAGCCCCTTATTCCAAAAAACACAGATTGAATTATCTGAGCTCTACCATTGTAAAATAAATAGTGCGATGCCCAACATGACAAACATCTCCTAATAGAATCCAAAACACCAATACAATCAACACTATTCCATTAAGTAGGCTTCAAAGGTACACCCAAATATTTTAAAGGAAACACCCCTTCAGGGAAACCTGTCAAATCAAGAAAATATTGTTTCTCATCGCTCCCTATCCCACCAAATACAATCTAAGATTTGATTTTGTTAACTCTTAATCCACTCAATCTACTAAAGATGTCAAACCCTTGAATCATATGTCGAACAGATTATGTTGGAATTAAAACACTCAAATGAACAACTTTTATTAAACTCAAAGATATTACAAGAACACTCTCACTCGAAATACAAAACTATAACTCACTCTTTACTTCTTTTCTCTCCAAAGAAGTTCTAATTTTTATTGATGAAAAACAACTAAACAACTAAACAACTCACCTATTTATAGGTGAATTATACAACTCCCAACTCCCACAATAAATAATCACAACTCTTAACTAACACAATTACTCACCACCACCTCCAACTAACACAATTAATAGCAAACTTATTTAGTTAATTTAATGGCCTCCAAATTGGTTGTAGTTAATAGCCTTCAATTTTGTTATCACACACAAGAATCTACATACTTAAAATACCTAAATAAATTTACTACATTGATATGGATCAAGTTTATAATCCAACACCCCCCTTAAACTAGATCTTATCATTCCGAGTAAGCTTCTCAATTTGATGTAGTTTTCACTTGTGAGCGGCTTAGTGAAGATATCCGCAATTTGATCTTGTGTATTCATGTATTCAACTTGTACTTCCTTTCTTGCAACACACTCTCTTATGTAATGGTAGCAGATGTCGATGTGTTAGCTTTGATCATGGAATACAGGATTCTTTGTTAAGGCAATGGCTGACTTGTTGTCTACACGGATCTCATTCGGCTCCTCTTACAATGACCCAATCTCCTTCAATAAATTTCTACGAAAAATTGCATGATAGATGCACGAGGTTTCTGCAACATATTCTTCTTCACATGTAGACAAAGTTACAATCGGTTGTTTCTTTGACATCCATGTGAAAGCAGTGTCTCCCATGAAAAACACGAATCCACTAGTGCTTCTTCGGTTATCTACGTCTCCACCCCAATTGCTATCGCTATATCCAACAAGCTTGTAATCATTAGATACTGAATAAAACAAGCCAAGTCGATTGTAACTTTTAAATAGCAAAGAATTCTCTTAGCGGCTTTGAAATGGGTGGTTGTTGGTGACTCCATATAGCGGCTTACTAATCCAGCTGCGTGAAGGATATCTGGCCTCGTGCATGTAAGATAGCGTAGACTTCCAACCAAACTTTTGAACAGTGTTGGATCTACACTTTCCCCTTCTTCGTATTTGGACATCTTGATCCTGTACTCCACCGGTGTGCTTATCGGCTTGCAGTTATCCATCTTGAACTTTTTCAAGATCTACTTCGCATAGCTTTCTTGTGAAATGAAAATTTCATCCTTTTGTTGCTTTACTTCTATGCCGAGGTAGTATTCCATGAGTCCTATGACTATCATCTCAAACTCCTTCATCATCACTTTCTTGAATTCATCAAGCATTCTTTGGTTGCTTCCGGTGAAGACCAAATCGTCCATATCGAGGCACACAATCAAAATATCTCTATCTTTAATCTTGATATACAAAGCATGCTTATATGGACATTTATTGAAACCATTTTCTCAGAAGTACTTGTCTATTCTGCTATTCCATGCCTTTGTTGCTTGTTTTAGCCCATAAAGAGCCTTCTTCAACTTCAACACCTTGTCTTTATGACCTTTGGCTTGTAACCTGGAGGTTGCAGAATGTAGACTTCCTCTTCAAGAACTCCATTTAGGAAGGCGGATTTTACATCCATTTGATGAATTCTCGATTTGTTTTGAGCTGCTGAAGAAATTATTAGTCAGATAGTTTCCAATCGAGCGACTGGAGTGCATACCTCATCGTAGTCAATTCCAACCTTTTGACAATAGCCTTTTGCAACAAGCCTTGCCTTGTGTCTTTCGATCTCTCCCTTGACATTCCACTTTATTTTGTACACCCATTTGACACATATCACCTTATGTCCTTTAGGAAGTGAAGTGAGTTCCCATGTATCATTCTTCTCAATGGCCTTAATTTCTTCGTCCATTGCATCTCTCCACGTTTTCTCTTGTACAGCTTCTTGAAATGTCACTGCCTTGCAATCAACAAATAGATAAAATAATGTAAGATTATCTAGTTGTTCAGTCACCTCATAGAGTTCTCAAAGACTTCTTTTACGATGCACTGCTGTTTCATCTTCAGTCCCGCTTGGGGATGGAGATGATGATGATGATGATGATGACCCATCTCTATGAGTAGGAGAAGTTGGTGGAGTTGTGAGGCCTTGTTGAAGTTATCTTGGTTGCTCAGGTGTTGTCTTCTTATCTTCCTCGAATGGGGAAAAGTTGTAATCTTCTGTTTGAGAATCAAAGTTCCATTCTCCTTCCTCATCAAATATCACATCTCTGCTGATCACAAACTTCTTGTCATTCGGATTGTATAGCCTATAGCCTTTTGAGCTTGAGTCATAACCGATGAAAATAAAACTTTTGCTTTTGTCATCAAGCTTGGTTCGATTATCATCCAGTACATGAACATGAGCTACACTCCTGAAGACTCGAAGATGGGAAATTTCGATCTTTCTTCTGTTCCATGCTTCTTGTGGTGTCTTTCCCACACGCTTTTAATAGCAGAATCATTTAATAGGTAGATTGCACATGCTATTGCATCCGTCCAAAACTCATTGCGTAGTTTCTTGCTTTTGTGCTTACTCCGTGCCATGTCAAGAATTGTTCTATTCTTCCTTTCTACTACACCATTTTGCTATAGGGATCTAGGAACCGTTATGGGTGAACGGATCCCATGTGCTGTACAAAACTCGTTGGATTCATTAGATGTAAATTCTCCTCCTCGATCAGATTCATGGCTTTGATCTTATGACCGCTCTCCGTTTCCACGACTGCTTTGAACTTTTGAAACTCTCCAAAGACTTCTGATTTTTGCTTCAAGAAATATACCCAAGTTTTTCTTGAATAATCGTCAGTGAAGAGATGGAAGTAGTTACTATTAGCAAGAGAACTTGGATTAATAGGACCACACACGTCGGTATCGATAAGCTCGAGCGGCTTCTTGGCTATATAGTCTGACTCCTTTAGAAAGCTTCTTCTAAATTGCTTCCCTTGTAGACATCCTTCGCACAATTGATCGGGATTATTAATACATGGTAAACCTTTAACCATTCCCTTCTTGGATGATAGCTCTAATCCTCCAAAATTTAGATGCCCAAATCGAAGATGCCATAGCCATGATGCATCTTTATAACAAGTCTTTAGACACTTTGCAATAGCATTTTTGATATTCATAGGGAACATTCTAGTCTTCGACATCTGTACCATTGCGATCAGATTCCTAATGGCATCTCCTATAAAAAGACTACAATCTTTCATATGAATATTATAGCCTTTTTCTATGATTTGGCCCAAACTAAGAATGTTGCATTTCATACCAGGTACATAGTAGACATTTGAAATCATTTGGTGGCTATCATCTTTTGCTCTAAAAGGAACGTTACCTCTTCCCTTCACTGATATCTTGTTGTCATCTCCAAATGAGACATCGCCGCTTACTACTTTATTGAGCTCCACAAACATGTTCCTTCTTCCACATATGTGGTTGCTTGCACCGGTGTCGAAATACCATGTGTTGTCTTGATGATCATTGTTGTTATTATACACTAGTAATACCGTTTGTTTTTCCTTGATCTTCTCCTCCACAAAGTTCGCCTTCTCCTCGACATGATTGTTAGGAGTTCTACATTCTAAAGCGTAATGCCTAAGCTTTTGACAATTATAGCACCGAACTTTAGATTTGTAATACCTTGCGTTCGAGTTGCCTTTTCTGTGACCTAGTGTGGAACTTTCTCCTTTCTTATAGTTATCGCTGGAATTGTTGTTGTAATTTCAACTTTATCCACGACCACGGCTACCACCTCATCCGCGGCCTCGTCCTCCGGCTTTGCCTCTTCCATGGTTGTTTCTACCATTCCCTTGACCTCCACTCGTATCCTTGAGTTGTAGCTTGAGGAGTTGCTTAGAGATACCTTGTTTCTTCTTGTGCTTTTCTTCATAGGCTTGTAGTGATCCTTGGAGTTTCTCAATTATCATTTCCTCTAAGTCTTTAGTTTCTCCAATCATCACCACGATGTGCTCAAATTTGGGATCCAATTAGCGGAGTATCTTCTCTATTATTCTTACATCTTCTAACTTCTCACCATTTCTTTTCAATTGATTAGAAATGGCTGGTACTCTAGAAACATATTCGGAGATAGGCTCGGATGGTCTCATGTGCAAGGATTCAAACTCACCTCTTAGTGTTTGGAGACGGACCTTCTTCACTTCTCGACTCCTTTATAAGAGGTTTGTAGCTTTGCCCATGCTTGCTAGGAGGAAGTTGCACTTGAAATCTTTTCAAAACCGTCATCATCTAATGCTTGATAGATGAGGAAGAGAGCTTTCTTGTCTCTCTTTCGGGAATCCTTCAAAGTTGTAGCTTGATCTTGCATGAGAGAGGCTTCATTTTTGGGCTCCTTGAAACCTTTCTCTACGATATCCCAAACATCATGCGCACCAAGAAGTGCCTTCATCTGGATACTCCAATTGTCATAGTTGTTGTTGTTAAGTGTTGGAACTTGAAACAATGCCACGGTATTCGCCATCTTACTCTAATAGCTTTTCTAGACGTATAGGGGCTATTGCGACGCTTTCTAGAATCTTTTGTAACACAATGGACGTATTGCAATGCTTTTGGCAGTCTATTGCAACACTTTCTAGGCTTTTTAGCTATTGCAATGCTGAGGCAGTTTCAACTCAATTTTTCCGCACTCGGAAAAAAAAAATCTTTTCGGGAGGAGGACTCGAGCTCGTAACCTAGCTCTGGTAACACTTTGTTGGAATAAAAACACTCAAATGAACAACTTTTATTAAACTCAAAGATATTACAAGAACACTCTCACTCGAAATACAAAACTACAACTCACTCTTTACTTCTTTTCTCTCCAAAGAAGTTCTTATTTTTGTTGATGAAAAACAATTAGACAACTAAACAACTCACCTATTTATAGGTGATTTATACAACACCCAACTCCCACAATAAATACCCACAACTCTTAACTAACACAACTACTCACCACAACCTCCAACTAATACAATTAATAGCCAACTTATTTAGTTAATTTAATGGCCTCCAAATTGGTTGTAGTTAATAGCCTCCAATTTTGTTATCACACACAAAAATCTACATACTTAAAATACCTAAATAAATTTACTACATTTTGTATTTGTGGGCTTTGACTCCAATTGATTGGATTTGGATTTTGGGTTTCCATTGATATGGATCAAGTTAATAATCCAACAGTTTTCTTATCCCCTTTGCATATGAGAATGAGATCATCCGCAAAACACAAATAGTTAAGAGATTGATTCTTATATAGAGGGTGGAATTTAAACCCATTCAATGTGGGCACATGTTGAAGAATCCTAGTAAGATAATCCATAACTATCACAAACAGCAAAGGAGAGAGTGGATCTCCTTATTTAAGCCCCTTCTACCCATTAAAGTGACCTTGATTTCCTCTATTAATCACTAAAGAATAAACTGCCTTTTTCATGCACCGAGAGACCCAGGTCACAAATCTAGTAGGAAATCTCAAAGCAAGCAATAAGTTAACCGCAAAGTCCCAATCTGCAGTATTATAGGCCTTACTAAGATCAAGTTTCATAATACAGCTAGGTGACACAACTTTTCGCTTATAGTATCAAAGCAAATCTTGAGTGATTAGAACATTAGTAGAAATTGATCTACACTTAATGAAAGCTCTCTGATTATCTCCAATTAGAGATGGTAATACTCTACCCATTCCTTGACACAATATTTTTGAAATAATCTTATAAAACATAGAGAAATAAAGCAATTGGCCTATAATCTAATGCTCGCATTGGATTAGAAGTTTTGGGGATCAAAGTGAGGAGCGTACTATTTAAAGTTAAAGGTAATTAACCAGTCTGAAAAAGTTCTTGAACAACCGCCACTATGTCAGCACCAATAAGACCCCAATTCATTTAAAAGAAAGAGGACCCAAAACCATCTGGCCCTGGACTTTTGAGGCTACCAATGTCAAATAAAGCTTGCTTCACCTCGTTACTTGAGAAAGGTTTCACAAACAAATTTTGATCCTCCACTAATAGAACGGCTCCATACTTGATAAAATCAGTAGTAAACTCCATATTAGCAGCACTTGGACTACCTATAATACTTCGAAAATGCTTTAGGAAATGGGAAACAACTTTAGTACTCTCAGTTTCAACAAAGCCATCCTCTCTTGTAAAATAGCCTACGTGTTTTTAGTTCTAAAATTCATAGTAAACTGTTTTCTCTCAAATAAGAATCCACTAATTAACCGGGAATTATTTATGCCTTGATTGTGCATGTTGATGGGTGTTTTTCCATGCTACATGCCATATCTGTGTTAACTGATATTTGGATGCAGGTAGATCTAGGATTAGATGTATGTTTGGCATTATTTATTTTATCGCATAGAAAAAATGTACAGGATTTATCAAAGCCCTGTAATAATTATTTATTTTCTGCTTTTATTTATTTATTGCTTTCTGCATGATAGGTTGGGTGATGAATGACTAATTATTAACCGAAAATTCTAAAATAGGGTTTTTAAATTGCATAAAAACGAAAGAAACTTTTATTGAAAACTACTTTATTTGATTTATAAAATGAAGAATAGACAACATCATCCGAGCTCAGAATCTCTAATTCAGGTACAGTCTACCACCCAATGGGAAAATCGTACCCAAAAATTCCTAGTCAAGCTAAATTGGGTGGCGACTCTATCTTAAGGATGAGATTCTGATCTTGTCTCTATGAACACATAAATTGGACTTAAATATCAACTTGAACATCACTTTAATTAATTTTCATTACATTTCTAAGAGAGGATTCTCCCTTAGCACGCTTCACTGCATACGCCAGTTTAAAAAAGTTCACCCGCTCACAGATGGAGATCCCTAGGAGAACCCCTAGCCGCCGCCCCTTCTACCACCACTCCCATCCCAAATCAGCCTAAATCTCTGACCAAACCCACCCTCACAACCCTAATCGCCAACACCATACAAAAATCAGATCCTCCCAATCAACCTTAAAATCCCAATTCCACCACACCAATTTAGTTTCACATCCCAACCTTTATAGAATTTACTTTGAGAATTCTCTAGTGCTTATGATGCAGTGGCTATGGTGAGAGTTTTTAAGAAATATGGCATCTCAGTTTAGGTGTATGTCCGTAGGAAAAGAAATTTTTTAAATCTGAATTTCGGTTTCATCTCTTTAGATGGTTCTCTGTCGATCCATGAAGCACTATATAGGCTCAATTCTGTCTATATAGGAATCATTCAATTGCATGCTTTCCATGTAAGATTATTCCCGTGTGAGTTTTGATCATGGTCCCAATAAGGTGAGAATGGTTCAACTACAACAAAAATCCAAAACAGCCTTTTGAGACTCGTCGTGAGACAGCAGGTCCTATCCTAAGGTTGTTGGTGATTTGCATAAACCTAAAACTGAGGTTGAACCCATCAAATCAGTAATTAGAGACTTCTAGGGGCTGGTTGATTCAAAAGATAGATTGGATTTGATTTTCAAAGTTGCATCATGGAAAACTAAGTCG
This sequence comes from Euphorbia pulcherrima, assembly GCA_947683365.1. Lineage (NCBI taxonomy): Eukaryota > Viridiplantae > Streptophyta > Magnoliopsida > Malpighiales > Euphorbiaceae > Euphorbia > Euphorbia pulcherrima. The sequence continues at coordinate 34,041,023 of CANTUS010000004.1, forward strand.
TGCCTCATTAAGCTTATTCATATTTCGAATATTAGAAATATTTTTTACTTAATCAGTGAACACGGATATTATGTTGACTTTGCTGCCTCGGTTGGAGGGGATAATGTCACTATTTCCTTTGGTTTGGTTGAGGTATTAGGAGATTATGTGGGAGGGGATTGGAAAGCCATGCAACACATTATCTATAAGGTGATAATTTAGAGGCTACTTTTGTCCTGACGGAAAGTATTACGTATATAAATTTTATAGGAATCCCACCATTAATTATTTGCAAGTCATTGATACGTAAATTAGCTGGCAATTTTGGACGTGTTATTCACTTTCATTGCAATTTTGAAAGACCCGATAGGTTGGATGTGATTTTGTGTTTAATATCAGTCCCTTTGGGTACTTAGAGTAGAGCCTTTAAAATGTCCCTTGGTTCAAAAGAGATTTGGATCCACACTAACTTAGGGGAAGGTGTAGGCTGTTAGAGATGTCAAGATAAGGTTGCCTCATTGGATTCTAATATGGACTATTCAGTCTTAATTTTCACGGAAGAGAGTGAGGAGCATAATTGGGACTTTTTTATGGAAATTTGGAATGGTTTGAGGAATAACTTTGCTGGCCAGGAGAGATTGTCAAAAGATCATTTTAATTTGAGCATTAGCGTAGTGCCATATATCGGCTTGGAATCGAGGGTGAATGTTAATGCAACGGGTGTAGATTTGGTGATAGCTGACATGGGCCAACAAATGAGTTTGGATCATTCAAGTTTGAGTTCACCGGGTCCAAATATTCCACACAGGAATATCATTCTACTAAGAGCAACTACTAATGGTAAAGATCTAGTTGAGGAATTGATGACATTCAATGTAGGGAAGAATGTGAGACTATTTAAGGAGCAACATTTAGAAGTTATAGTGGATGCCTTGAAGAAACAAGGAAATTGTAAGCGGGCGAGGGTTTTGAAATGGAGGGATGCCCGTAGGGTGCGAAAATCTGATTTGCTTGAATGCAATGACTTTGTTTAAGCCAAAAATGTGATTATATTGAGAAATATATTTGCACATGTTATTAAGAAAAGATATTTTTAAAACAAAGCGTTTTACTTTATTTAGAAATAAAATAGAGTCGCCAATTGGTTCAGCTCCACCGGTAATTGTGGTATACTGTCCCAAAATAGGATTTTTATGCTGAAAAGAAAGTGAGATTCTAAGTTCGGATATGATAGGCATTCATATTGTTCAAATTGTTTTAATAAAATTTGGAATTTTGGAATATGTGCTATTTTCGGCATTACAATGGCTTTATTTAAGAATTAAATTCAAGAAATAAAACAGGCATTACAACGGCATAAATAAATAGATATTTGCTATCGAAATTTTGGCAAAGTAACTGCAGCGTTTGGATTCTGGTCCAGAAACTCGGATAGGGTTTCCTCACATTTTGGATGTTTCATCTGTACCTGCGAGCTTATTTACACATATTATAGTTTAAGTGGCCCCAGTAGCTCACTTAACCAAAGAAACGAAATGTAATGTGCAATTATAAATAATAACAAAATGAGCTTGAATAAGTTTTAAAGTTAGGCTTGGAGCCAATTACCCTCAGCTTACCATTTCGTGTATCCATGATGAGTTGAGAGCCGGTGCAGGATCGAAGTTGTCAGAGATTGTGATTTGGTTGGAAAATAGGTTTAACCGAAGATATGGCTATAATCTTGGATTATTTCTATAGAAAATGCGGGATTTTCTAGAGAATGAGTCGTTTTTAGACCGAAGATCACTATAAGATCTTGATCTTAAAGATCTAAGAAAACGAGTTTATACCGAATGTCTGTGATAAATCTCGAATTTGGGAGTATTTTGAAAGAGTTTCGGGGCTTTTGGGACGCCCAGAACAACTTTAGGATGGGTGCGTTTTTGAGAAATTTCACCATCTATTGAAATGAGGGGGGGTTGAGCCTATATTTATAGAAGGTAGGTAATTAGCCGGTGGGCTGATTACCTATCTGATAAGATTTTACTTCAAATCCCACAAATTCTTGCTAGATCTCGGTAAGATTTGGTTTTTTTTCTGTAGATGGGTACTTAGCCGGCAGGTTAAATACCTGTGTTTGACTATACTTTGACTTTTTGAATTTTTTGTAGGAAATTCTAAATCAAAGCTTCCATGGATTGTGGATTTTTAAATTTCAAATTTTGGATGATAATTCGGTCCTTTTTGGATCTTTTTTCTGACCGCTGAATGAAATAGGCATAATTCCTCATCGAGCCGGAACAGACCAATGCTAACAGTTTGCCCCTCGCATAGGTAAATTCCATGCTAGAAATTTTGTCGTATGCGAAACAAACAAATCAATGTGTGTGTGTGTGGAATGTAATGAGTTAAAATATTTTTAATCCGCAAATTTTGAAACGAAATATATTTTGCCCCTTCGATTAAAAATTTATTGATGAGTTGCATGAGGTTAAAATTGACCGGGGGTCGAAATAAATATATTTAGGTGCTTAATGCATGAATGACTGTGTAAAAACAGCTTTTAGGTCTGCTCGTTTTGTAAACAATGCAAAAAATGAATGAAATATGCAAAATTGCAAAAATTATCAAAACATGAGTAATTAGTCGGTGGGCTAATTACTTATATAACGATAACTTTTATAGCTGTTATGCATAAACGCGTAAAAGCTGGATAGGTAATTAGCCGGTGGGCTAATTACACTGGCTATAAAAACACCAGCTAAAAATAGCAGCTTGGCTCCCATTTTCTTCACACTAACAATTTCTCTTCTCTTCTTCTTACGTGTTTTGCTTTCCTTCTTCGAAGATTTTTGCCTCTAAGCTTTTTCTAAAGATGATTTCTTACATCTTTTTCCCTTTTCTACCCCTTCTATTCAGATTTTGCGGGTTCTCCAAGTGGTTCAAGCTTTATAATATTCGCTTGGATTTGATATCCGTCCAAGTGGCTACTTGGAACGCGCTCATTGACAGTCAACAAGTGGAATTATCTGAGGTTCCTGCTGAGGCTTTATACGGGCTTCCGTCGAAATGGATGTACCATGGGATCCGTCCTGGGGATTTTATTCCGCCTGCATTGAAGCCTTCTGATCACCTTTCTTGGATTTTGGTAAGCCTTACTGCCTTTGCCTCATTTTGTTACCATGTTATATATATATATATATATATATATATATATATATATATATATATATATATATATATATGTTTGTTTTCTTGCCCTTTAATTATGGCATGAATGCAATGACCTTTGATAATAATGTGATTTTTCGAAGACTGGCGTGTGATTAATGTACATGCATTACTTTTGCAGGTCACTGGTCATGAGGGCAGCAGTATTTCCCATTTCCACAAGTGGTACAAGGTGCTATCTTTTGGTGCCAAAACCATTATTGATGGGATGGTGAGAAGTTGTAAGTACGCGAGGTCTCGCAAGTATCCATACATCCCAGCCGTTACTTCTACCCATATCTTGAGCAAGTCGTCTGATACTACCCACACTTTCCACTTCCGTTGTGGGGAGTATACCATCACTCTGCTAGATTACTATGTCATCATAGGTCTTCCCTTCCACGATAATGTGATCCACTTCAATGCTTGCTTTACTTATGACAACTTGAATGTGGAGACCATTAGGGCTTTGATTGGCTATTCTAAGGATAAGCCCAGGTGAGTTTCTTGCGAGAAACTCATGACCGTTTGGACCACCGCGGATAGGAGGCACTTGAATTTTGCCTACGAGGCTAGGGCTTTCACGGCTGCTACTTTGTCATGATTGAGCTTTCCTACTAGGGGTTCGATCTTGAATCTCCACATTCTACCTGCTTTGATTGATCTTACCCACTTTGAGGAGTATGCCCGGGGTTGAGCCACACTAAGTCATCTGTATTGGGCCCTTGATCGGAGTCCGAGTAATAGGATTGGCAAGTTCAAATCTTTTCTTCATATTGTCTATATAAGGGTTTAACTCCTTTTCTTTTTTTGTGAACATTTCTGTCTATCTTTTGGAAATCTGATTTCTTTTGACTGCTTGCAGATCTGGCTTTTTGAGATGGGGATTCTCCCAAGTATCAAGCTTGCGTGAGATGGCAACTGTACGTTCTATCCTCGTCTGCCATACTAGACGAGTGGTTGGGAGATAGAGTCCTATTCTGCTCTTTCGGCTGGCCTCCGTACTCTGTCTTCAAATCAGGTATACTCTATAGCTTCCTTGATTTGCTTTAATCATTATATATGCTACAACTATTGTATTAACGCTTGGTCCCTCTTTCTTCTTTTAGATCAAGACTTGGGGGTACGCTCCTCACTGGCCAAAGGTTATGAGATTAGCTAGGGAAGTTGTGAACACACAGCTGATTATAGAGACTCCCTTCTCCCTTGAGTGGTACCTTAGAGAGTGCATCCAGAATTGGCATCTACCTCCCAGGTATTGCTCTATTCTTCCCGAGGTGCCCAGATGGATCTTTTGGCCTCGTAGCTCACCTGACTTTGTGCGATTGGCTTCTGATTGCTTACCTAGTGCCTTCTTGGAGCGGATTAGGGGGTATAAGGAGTTTTACCGGTCGCAGCTACTTGGATGGCCAAAGATAGACCCCATTCCTATTCAGCCTAGGTCAGGCATATACAACCCCTCTAAGGGTGATGCATCATCAACTTTTGCCCGTAGCGGTCAAGCTAGATCGGGTTTTCCTAGGACTGTCCAGATGACGGTATCTTCTTTTTCATTGACTCAAGTTTCTTGTCTTTTCATTGTCGCACTTAATTGGACTAATTCTCCCTTGCTTTGGTGTCTTTGCAGGATCACCAAGGTAAGGAAAGGCCTCCGTCTACTTTCGCTCATGTGGGTAGTTCTTCGGCGTCATCTATCTTACCTCAGAGTTTGGCGATGCTGGAGGGATGTCGGGGATTTCAGTATCAGCCGCCTGTGTTCCTAGTGTATCATCCAGAATTGAGCACTTATATGCCTGTGATGCAACCTTATCTAGATCCTGAGCATCCAATGGCCTTCCATCCAGCTGATACCACTCGCTTAAGCCTTCTCTGCTTTTTTCTTCTCTTTTTTCTTTAGGATCTCAGATTGTGATGGTTCTAACTTGTTTTGATCTCTCAATCTTCCAGGTTCCTATTACTGATAGCATATTAGATTGGGGATAAATCCAAGGACAGCAATGGTTCATGATGAACCAAAACTCTGATATGGCGGTACATTCACTATTTTATTATTTTAATGATGATGCATGGCATGTTATGAAATGCATATGAACGATCTATGTTAAAATATTATAATTAGAGATCCGATGACTTCGAGCTCAATTAAGGATGCATCAGGTGGATGACCCGCAACAGCAGTCATAGCAGGGACAGGGCGATCCTTTTGGATTCTTTCCTCAGGGTGGTTATCATACTCCTCCTTTTGACCCTAGTCATCCAAGTTCTAGTAGGTAGTAGATAGGCTTTCTTTGTTTTCTTTTTTCTTTCTTTTTACGCCATTTGCAGAGCCTTTTTCTTATATGAACACATTTTTTTATTTATGAAAGATTTTTCCATTATTCTTATGCCCTGTCCTTTCTTTTATCGATAATCGAGTTTATCGGGGTAATTTGCCAGATATTGGCATATTGCCCATAAAATATGTATAGTGAACCCCTACCCTTTTAGATCTTGCCATGGAGAACTACATCCATTTTCGTGAAGATCTAAATGTTTATCTAAAGAACTCTAATGTTTGGGACTGCCTCGGGGTTTGCAGTCTATCGCATATGAAGGAATACTATCGCATCTTTGTCAAGGATAACATAATCTAGGCTACTATCTGATTCTGGGATTTTATTGACAACGTGTTTTGTTTTAGAGATCACAAGTTGTGCCCCTTGTATAAAGAATCATGTGGGCTCCTGAGATCTTTAGCCAACATGCATCTAGCCATTCCAATGCATCAATCTGAGTTTTCTGATTCACTGATGAACCATTTTCAGTTGCAACAATTTAATAGGCATCGACTGATTTGTAATGAGGGTTTGAGGTTAGACATGGCTTTTGACATAGTGAGGAACCTTCCTCCTAATGACCTAAGTTGGCTTCTACTCATTCGTTTACTCTTATTGGGAGTCTTCCTTTGTGAGGTTCCAACGATGGTTTGCAGGTTTGCCTTCTTGACTATCATTGATTAGATGTTAGAGGGGAAATCTCCTATCATCGTAAGTATGGCTGAGACACTGATCTTTATGCCCTCTTCCCAGAATGGGACTGAAGCTACTATCGGGGGTAGTAGACTTCTCCTTCAGGTAAATTCTATTTGAGCCTTTCGTTTTGTATGATTCGCCTTTTCAGGTTTTTGATTAATCAAGCTTGCCTTAATTTTTTCGTGGACTGCCTTTTCAGGTTTTCAATCCAGCAGGCTATATTTTTTTTTTCTTTTCTTTTCTTATTTTTTTCTTTTTATTTTTCTCATGCTTTTCTTTTATGCTTTTGTGTCGTGTTTGCAGCTTTGGCTTTGGGACAAGCTTTCTGTATTGTCCATTCCTACGACCATGGATTATTATCTGAAGGCCTACTGGGCATAGGGTTCTGTAGTTCGCATCAGCAACTGTCCATATAGAGATTTTACCATCGAGGAGTTGGTTGAGTTTATGGGGAGTTGAGCCACCGAGGATATTTGTTCGGTTTTCCCTTCGTGAGGAATTATGCATATGAGTACTGACATTGCTAGAGATGGTGTGGTCCTTATTGGCCTTTTTGAGATTATCATCTACTCTCCTCGTTGCTTGTACAGGCAGTATGGTCGCCCTCAGGGGTTCCCGACATCCTTGTGTACCTTGATTGGCTTTGAGCTTTCTTATACTCGGGTATGTCACCATGATGTGAGGTGGATCAGTCTCTCTGGGGTGGAGATGAACAATTTCATGTCTTTTGACTTCCACCTTTCTGAGGCTTATCGTGTCTGGGCTACAAGTACTTGTGGACTGGCCACTTTGGATGAGAGACTTATTGAGACTAAGAGACTCCATAGTCTCCATAGGGATCATTAAGCTTGTCATCGTGTGTCTTTCGTCTTAGTAGGAGAATAAAGGGTTCAGGCCTCTTTGTTTGTCTTCGTCATTTCCATTTCCTATTTGTAGTGCACTTTTATGTGTAATAAAGATGAAAAGATGCTTTTTGAATGCATATTTTATTTAAACAATTCCCAGTTTCCAATTAATGCACTCATGCAGTATTTTTAACATGAACATGTTATTATAAAAGATATTATTTAAATAGGAAGGACAAATGGAATTTATTCTCAAGAAATGCCCCTCGTCGCGTAAGGTTCCAAGAGGATTTTACCCAAGGCCTCACTCTTTTATTTTGGGGTCTTTATTTTTGCTTAAGAGCCCTCACTAGCTCTTGACAAAAGGTTTTTTTACACGAGATAGCGCTTCAGCTTGGCAATTTACTAGATTTATAAATACGTTGCCATCCAGATCAGAGATTTTTACTGCCCCTTTATTTGAGAGTCTTTCTTACTATGTATGGCCCTTCACAATTTAGCTAGAACTTCCCTCGAGCATCTATGTACATTTTACGAGATTACTTTAAGACCAGATCACCCATTTTAGGGGTTGATCTTGCCCTTTGACTTTACAGTTGTAAGCCATGGCCATGCACTATTGGTATAACTGTAGATTCTACAACGCAGTTAATCATTTTTCATCGATCAAAGTCAGTTCTTTGTGTCTTGCCTTTGCCTATTCATCTTCAAGCAGTCTTGCTTCAAGGGCTATGCGCAAAGATTTGATTCCCATTTCCATGGTCAAAAATGCCTCCATTCTGTAGATGAGAGAAAAAGGAGTTTGGCCTGCAGGAGTCTTGACACTAGTTCTGTGCCCCCATAAGGCATAGGACAAATGATCGGCCCAATCTCGGTAGTTAGATATCATCTTAGAGAGGGTTTTCCCAATTGCTTTATTAGCCACTTCTACAGCTTCGTTGGCTTGAGGGTGATAGGGCGAAGAGCGATGATGCTCAATTCCATGCTTCTCAATAAGATCGGCTATTTCCCCTTGGAATTGTACACCGTTGTCACTTACTATATGATGAGGAATGCTGTATCTGGCAAAGATATGTCAATGAATAAATTAGGCCCTTTTCTTGGCTATGATGTTTGCATACGATTCTACTTCAACCCTTTTGGAAAAGTAATCAACTGCTACTAAAATGAAGCAATGGTCGTTGGTTGAAGATGGCCTTATCTCATCGATGATATCAATGCTCCAGGCAAAGAATTGCCAAAGCATCATCAAGCTTTGCAGTGTTATCGGGGGTAAGTGGCTCACATCTCCATATATTTGACAAGCGTGGCAAGTTTTTGCTTCTTTAATACAGTCAGCTAGTATGGTTAGCCAAAAGTATCCCATTCTTCAGATTTTCTTTGCCATCATGATGCCATTCATGTATGGACCGTAGTCTCCTGAATGTACCTCTTTCATCACCCTCTCAGCTTCTTATTGGGACAAGCACTTCAACAATAGGCCATCAGAGGACCTCCTAAATAGATCTCCTTTCATCAGGCAAAACTATACATCGAGCTTTCTTAGCGTATTTCTTTCAAAATCCGTAGCATATGCTGGGAATTCACCAACTTCGAGGAACTTGACGATGTCAGAGTACCAAGGTTCTTCCTTATGCACGGTGTCTCTTACTATACAAATGTAGTATGGAAATTGAGTCATTTCCATAGCAAGAGGTTTGATTGGCTGATTTTTGGGCCCTTCCCACTTGGAGGCTAAAGTGGCCAATGCATCTACCATCTGGTTCTCTTCTTGGGGCATATGGCAAAATTTGCATTCACTGAACATTGCGGCTTTCCTCCATATAGTCTCTAGGTAAGGTCTGAGGGATTCCTCCTTTAGTTCCCGTTCTCCTGTAATGTGCTGGATGACTAAAGCCGAATCACCAATAATTTTTACCTTATCTGCTCTAATAGTGACTAGGGCGAACATTTTGAATAAACAATTTTCATTTTTTGCGCCGTTATTTATGGTGAGAAATTCCGATCATTTTGATAGAGGTATGAGTGCTCCATCTGGCGTAATGATGATGACTCCTAAGCCAGCCCCTCACTTGATAATGGCGCCATCGAAGAACATGGTCCATTTTCTAGAATTTTGTGCAGCCGTTGCAAAGCATTCATCAGGGAATTCTAGGTTTTCCTGTTCTCCTTCGTCGAGTGATTGATTTGCTAGAAATTTGGCCACCACTCTTCCCTTAATGGTTTTCTTAGTAATATACTCGATATCAAATTTCGACAATTACAAGAGCCACCTTGCTAGTTTTTTGGTTAGCAAGGGAGCCTGACATGAATACTTCATTGGATTCACTTTCACGACTGCTTGAATTCTATAAGACTGGAAGTAATGTCTGAGTTTCTTGGTGAGCCAGACCATGGAGGCATAAGTTTTCTCTACGATGGTGTATTGAGTCTTGTATTCTAGCAATTTTTTACTAAGATAATAAGCCACGTGCTCCTTCTTATCTTTGTGCTCCTGAACCAACATAGCCCCTACAGATGTCTCCTCTATTACCAAATAGAGAATGTGTGGTTTTCCTAGAATGGGTGGCTTTAGTACAGGAGGATTCATCAGATAAGCCTTGTTCCTATTGAAGGCTTCCTAACATTGGTCGTTCCATTCTATTGGTTATTGTTTCCTTAAGAGCTTGAAGATAGGCTCGCGCATGTTAGTTAACATTGCTATAAGGTGGTTGACGTATTGTATGGACCCCAAGAAACTTCTCACTTCTTTCTCAGTTTTTGGCATAGGCATTTCCCTAATAGCATTGGCCTTATCAAGATCAATCTCTATGCCTCTTTTGCTAACCATGTATCCCAGTAGCTTTCCCGAAGTGACACATAATATACACTTCTATGGGATGTGATGGAGATTGTATTTCTCTATTCTAGTGAAGAATTGTTCTAACACGGTCGGGTGTTCTTCTGGCATGATGGATTTTACAAGCATGTCATCTACGTAGACCTCAACTTCTTTGTGGATCAAGTCATGTAACAATGTTATGACTGCTCGCTAGTAGGTTGCCCCTGCATTTTTTAGTCTGAAAGGCATCACTCTAAAACAATAGTTTCCCCATTCTTAGATGAATTTGGTTCTGAACTTGTCTATTACGTTCATGAGAATCTGGTGATATCCCAAGAATCCATCCATAAAGGAATACATGGCTTCTCTTGTTGTGCTGTATACTAGAACATCAATGTGTGGTAGTGGGAAATCATCCATAGGGGTAGCCTTGTTCAAGCCCTCGAAGTCGACACAAACCCAAACGTCGCCATTTTTCTTAGGTATAGGAGCCACATTGGATATCCAGGTGGGATACTTGATGACCTCAATGAAATTAGCCTTGACTTGCTTGGCCACTTCTATTTTGACCTTTTCAGCCCATTCTAGGCGCATTCTTCCATTTTTTTCTTTACCGGCCAAATTTTTGGGTCTATGGGGATCTTATGCTCAGCGATGTGCAAATCAAGTCCTGGCATGTCTTCATGAGACCAAGAAAAGGCTAAAATATGATTTTTTAATACTGTTATTAACTCTCTCTCTTGTTTGATGGGCAATTGACTGGAAATGTATACAATTTTGGATCATCTTCTGTATTTAAGTTAATTTCTTTTTTAATATCATTATTGATGTTAAAGATGCTAGATGAATGCTCGAATGGATGCACGGAATCATAATCATAAATACAGTCCAATTAATCAAAGTTCTTCATTTTATTATCATCATAAAGTACATTATTCATTTCAAACAAGTTGGAAATGAAAACAAAAGACTCTTCCTGATTTGTAGGGTCTAGCTTTGCAGCGGATGATTCTTCTATGGTAGTTGGCTTGAATAGGATGTCCTCATCATCTTCCTCTTCTACCTTTGCCTTGCCCTTCATGATCTTGACCATGTCCATGACGGGCTCGCTCAAGCTACCCCCTTTGCTCCTTGCCTCTTCTACTATCTTGAGTTATGCTTGAAGGTGCTCAGTTAGAGTGTCAAGGATTTCCTCTACCTTACTGGGCTTTATGGTCGTCTTTGTGTGTATTCATTCATCGATCTTAGTCCGATACAGAATTGCCCCAACATCTAGCTGGTGACCTGCTTTCCTCATTACATAAGTTATGGAGCTCTTACAATGCTTGCTTATTTGATTCTTGGCCGATCGTGGCTGTGGTAAATCCATTCATATGGCCTTCTTCCATTTTCAGCACTGCCACCAGTGACGCTTCATCAGCCTCTAGAGTAACGATCTTTTCATGGAATGGGATTTTGATTTTTTGGCGAAGAGTGCAAGGAACTCCTCATAGAGCATGGAACCATGGCCGTCCGAGCAGTAGAGAGAAGGTCACCGGGATGTCTATGACTGTGAAAAGTACTATAAATGAGATTTCACCGATGGTAACTGTTAGCACATGTCATTTCCGATCGGATGAGGAATAATGCCTATTTCATTTAGTGATCAGACAAATAAGCCAAAAGGTATCGAATTGTTATCCAAAATCCGAAATTCAAAAATCCACATTCCAGGGAAGCTCTGGTTTAGCATTTCCTACTGAAAAATCAAAAAGTCAAAAGTGGTCAAACATTGGTAATCCTCCCGCCGGTTAATTACTGATCTAAGTAAAAAATCAAATCTTACCGAGATCTAGCAAGATTTTACAGGATCTAATGTGAAATCTTGTCAGATAGGTAACTAGCCCATCGGCTAATTATCTCCCTGTTATAAATAAGGCATCAGTCTCCCTCATTTGAGGGGACGAAAAAATTTTCAGAATTTCCCAAATTACCTTTGTGTCCTTTTTCAATTCCGGGAGTCCCAAAAGCCCCGAAACTCTGCCAAAACACTTCCTAATTCAAGCTTTATCACCTACACTAGGTATAAACTCAATTCACTGTCTTTTTGGATCAAGATCCCATAGTGATCTTTGGTCTAAGAAAGACTCAATTTCTCTCAAAATCCCACATTTCTCTTAGGGATAATCTAAGATTATAGTCATAACTTGGGTTTAGCCTATTTTCTACTAAAATCACAATCCTTGACAACTTCAGTCCCGCACCGGCTCTCAAGTCATCCTGTACAAATGAAAAGGTAAACTACTAACAATTGGCTCTAAGCCCAGCTTTCGAATTCATTAAATTTCATTTTCATTATTCTATTACTGAACATTGCATTTTCATTTCTCTAGTTAAGTGAGCCACTAGAGCCACTTATACTATAATATGTGTAAATAAGATCGCAGATACGATGAAACATCCATAACGAGAGGAAACTCTATCAAGTTTCCGGGCCAAAGCTTAAGCGATGTCATTACTCTGCCAAAATTTCGGTAGAAAATATCAATTTATTGTACCGTTATAGTGCCCATTTTATTTCTTGAATTTATTTCTTAAATAAAGCCATTGTAATGCAGAAATTACCACAAACCCTAAAATTCAAAAATTTATCCAAACAAATTAAACAACATGAGTAACTATTATGTCCGAGCTCAGAATCTCCTTCTCTTTTTGGTATAAAATTCCATTTTGGATCAGTATATCACAATTCCCAATGGAGCTGAATCCGGTGGCGACTCTATTTTATTTTTAAATAAAGTAAAAATGCTTTATTTTAAAAATATCTTTTCTGGATAAAATGTGAAAATATATTTCTTAATATATTCACACTTTTGGCTTACAAAGTCACTGTATTTAAGCAAACACAGCGGGTTCCTGAAACTGCACCAAATCGAATCATGCCCCGCGCGCCGCACACTGCGTGCAAAATCCCAATAAAATGTCCGCCCGCTCGCAGTGGCGACTCTGCTGGGGAAATGTTATTTTAATAAAACCCGATTTTTATAAAAATTCTTTTTTTGACATAGTAATTAAAATGTTGTTCAAATTAAATTTTTGAACTAAGGAATTTGTGATAACTTCTGCATTACACAAATTTAAGAATTGCATAGCATCTGCATTCTTCACCCTTAAACAAATTTAGGTGTCTTTTAGTGAAGTATCTCCAATTTCGCTTAGGGCTTGAGGGGTATGGATCCAATCACACCCCTTATGTAACGTATGAGGACCTTGCTCGCTTAAGTGCAAAACTACCTGCGTATATTATATGTGGTAAAGTTTCCTTTGGTTCACTTGGGGCCACTAAGACTCGGTACACAAAGCTGTAAGGTACCCAAACCCAATCCTGAGACCAAAGCCCACGTATAAATTAACCATAGACACTTCCCTATAGGTATACCCAATAACCAAGAGTGCACGCGAGCGGACTCCGCTAAGTCCCCCGATGGCTTTGAAGTGAAGTAACCCAACGGAGTTGAAAGGGCAGTAGGCATGATCTAACCTTTTGTTGCATGTACTGGTTTATTAAATATAAATGAACCTAAAATTTCATAAGCAACATGATTGTGTGAAAACAAACCAAATCCTTATGCAGCCATAACATTTGTGTGAGGCATCTCATTGTATTTCCTAGGACTAGTGAATCCACCCAGGCTCAGCCCATGAGCCGAAATAAATTGAGACTAGTGAGTCTGCAGAGGCTCAGCCCATGAGCCAAAATAATCAAGACTAGTCAGTCTATCTAGGCTCAACCCATGATCCGAAGCAAATATAGACCAGTGAGTCCATTTAGGCTCAACCCACAAGTAGAAACAAATCGAGACCAGTGAGTCCACCTAGGCTCAGCCTATGAGCCAAAACAACCGGGATTAGTGAGTCTACCTAGGCTCGGCTCATAAGCCAAAATAACTAAGACCAGTGAGTCCACCTGGGCTCAGCCCATGAGCCGAGATAATCAAGACTATTAAGCCCACCTAGGCTCAACCCATAAACCGAAATACACAACCTTTCGAGTGACTAGAGAGTCAGCTCACCCTTAGATCAATGAGTCAAATTCTTCGAGCGACTAGAGTGTCAGCTCACCCTTAGACCAATGAGTCAAAACCTTTTAAGTGACCAGAGAGTCAACTCACCCTTGGACCAACTAGTCAAGCCCTTTCGAGTGACCAGTGAGTCAGCTCATAACTTTGACCAATGAGTCAAGCCTTTCGAGTGACCAGAGAGTCAGCTCACCCATCGGACCAATGAGTCAAACCCTCTGAGTGACCAGCGAGTCAACTCACCTATGGACCAATGAGTCAAGCCTTTCAAGTGACTAGAGAGTCAGCCTACCCTTGAACCAATGAGTTAAAACCTTTCGAGTGACCGAAGAGTCAGCTCACCCTTGGACCAATGAGTGAAAACCTTTCGAGTGACCAGAGAGTCAGCTCACCCTTGGACCAATGAGTCAGCTTACCCCGGGCTATCGAGTCTAATCTAACTCAAACACTTGGTCTTTGGACCGCGTGTTTGTGATGTTCCATGAATGTTGCAAACTACCCTTGCTAGTTACTCCTTGAACAATTGGCATATTCCAAACTCCCTTATTATTTGTATATATCTACTCATTCATTTGCTCACTCATTCATTCATCCATTCATGTATCCCGACATGCCGAGGTAAATAAAACTTAGAGCCACCTCTAACGTACTTACTAACACTTGATCTTCTGCATTTTTAGGTTTGAAGTGGGAGAGGAGGAGGCTAAGACATATTATGCGAAGTCCAAAAGTCACACCCCCACCACCAATCAAATCTCTGACCAAATTTATCTCTGATCCAGAACCTGAAGACTACAATAGTGCACGATGACGCAGTTGGACAGTCCCTCAGAAGGATTCTTGAGTCTCTGGAATTTTATGATGTTTGGGAAAGGCTGAGTGCTACTAATTCTCAGAAAGACACTCAAGGCAAAAATTACAGATATGGAGAAGCTGTCCCTCATTAAAGACAAATCTATTGCTCCCTCCATCGAGCAGTATGTTGACATCGGCCGATTCTTGCTAAAGGAATCAGAAGCCCTTCTGGATACTATTGTAATGCGCTATAAGGCCTCGTACACCGACACTAGGCCTCCCCACACAAATGTGGAAAGTTATCTTCAAATTATGACTAGCAAGAATATCCCTAAGGTTCATATAGTCAATCATTTCTAAGCTACACTACGAGGACCCTGTTGGGAAACTATAATCCGGATCACAAATTAAACTAATCTATCTAGATCATGTTGGAAAGAAATAAAAACTTTAATTATGTAATCCTCTTAAATCCAAATGAAAACATCCAGACAAAGATCCAGCTACAAGGTCGTCCATTAAAGACATCAAAGTGCCTAAGCATATGGAATCATCAGAATAAAGCTTGGAAAAGAATCAAGCTTTAATCCCTCAGGAACAACATCTTTAAGAACTAATTAACCTAACTCCAGAAGCAAAGAGATCCGGAGACAATGAGTCTGAAGACATCCGGAAGACTCATGGTTAAAGACAATAGGAAAAGTTTCAAAGATAACTTTTCCCTCCACCTTTTGGTCTACATAGTCAAAGATCCTTTCCCCATGAACCAGACAAAAGTGACAGCTTGCACTTTTTAGCAAAAGGACAAAAGGATTGACACCGAACTGGAAAAGCTAGCGGACTTTTTCACCTACACCAATAAGGAGGCGCGTAGAGTTCACACCAAAAAACTAATGGTGTAAAAGTTGGTACACCACAAAAAGCCAAGTAAAACGATCACTAATAACTTTCCAGCATCAATCCATAGGATTCAAACAGGTTAAATTATAGTCTAATGGATTGATCAATGGCTCCAGAAGTGCCACCTATAACTTGATCAAGGATGAAGATTTAACATAAGCTCAACAACCCACATCAGCTACATTTATGATAGAAGAATATAAAAGGGAAGTTTCACCAATTGAGAAGGGTGGCTGTTTGACTGACAAAAGCAAGTAACAAAGAACATGCATTCTATCAGTTTATAAATCCCTCCAAGAATCAATTAATTCCAAATCTGTTGTAAGGATTCCTAAGTGAGTAATAAACTTAAGCAAATCGAAATCCAAAACCATTTTGAAAACAAGAGTGTAAGGATCTCCAGCTTGGGTAAGTTGTGAGATTGGGATACAACTTAAAGTTGGTGCTTTGAGTGGGAACTCCCTGTAGGACTCAGCTTAGATTCAGGGTGGAAAGGAATCCACTAGTGGTAAAGCTCGAAGGAAAGAAACTCCGGGGATAAGAGTAGGCAGGGTTGAACTAAGATAAAATCCTTTGTGTTTGATTTCATTGTTTCTTTATTTACTGCATTATATTGTCATAATTGCATCATCCGGATTCATCATTCGGATCATAATCAAACACACCACACTAAGACCTTTTAAAGTCTGTGTATTTCTCAAAAAAGGGTCATTCACCCCCTTCTGACCTTATAAAGACCCTCACATGGACCAACAAGTGGTATCAAAGCAAGTGCTCAAAACTAGAGATCTAAGAATCTCGAGCTAAAGGTCTAATATTTTGGTTCATATATCGAAATGAGTTTCCAAAACTCGTAACTCCTTCTCGAGGGTATATCCATTACCCGTCCTCCGCTCTTTACCAGGGAACACTACACGTTTTGGAAAAACTGGATGAAGAACTTCATCCAGTCACAAAGCATGCAAGCATGGTTAGTTATTAAAGGTGGTCCTTATGAGCCTACTTATAAAGTAGAGGGTATGACTACCTGAAAGCCATCAAGTACGTGGGATGAGAATGATTTTAAAAAGTTGTGTGAAAATGCAAATGTTATTAACATGCTTGATTGTGCTCTTAGTGCAGCTAAATTTAACAGAATATCCAGATATAAGACTGCAAATGAAATTTGGGTGAAGCTGGAGGTAACCTATGAAGGAACAACCAAAGTAAGAGAAGCCAAGCTTGATTTACTCCTGTAAAAGCTTGAATCCTTCAAAATGGAACCTAAAGAATCAATTAGCAACATGAACACTAGATACACCAATCTAGTGAATGAGATGAAAAGGCTAGGAAAAGAAATATCTAAAGTAGAGATGGTAAAGAAGGTGCTCTAGTGTCTCACCAAGGAATAGGACAACAAAAAGACTACCATTGAGGAAGCTTATGACTTAAACTTTTACAGTTATGATGAGCTCATTGGTAATCTTCTAACCCAAGATTTATCGTTGGAGAGATATAGCCAACAAGAAAAGAAGCCTGATGAGAAAAAGAAAGCCATTGCACTTAAGATAGAATCCACCAAATCAGCTTCATCCGGAGAAGAAGAGCAAATCATTGAATCACTGAGCACCAAAGATCAACTTACTCTGTTAACTAGAAAGCTCAATAGATTCATACAATTGAAAGATAGAAGGAAACCAAGAAAGTATGAATCCTAAAAATCAAAAGAAGGGATATAGCAGGAAAGAATTTGAAAGAAAAGAAGGATCCAGAAAAAAAGCTGTCTACTTTGAATGTGGAGAAAAAGGCCATTTCAGAATGAAATGTCCCACGCTTAAGAGAATCAAGATGATCAAAAAGAAGGCGATGGTAGCTACTTAGAGCAACAGTGAAGAAAGTAGCAGCTCATCTTTAATAGAAGAAGAGGAGACTACCAATTGCGCATTTATAGCTCTAACTGATCCAAAAGTAGACCAATCTGGAAGAAATGCCTCTAATTAAGAAATAGTGCAAAATCGAAGAATCGGAAACAGAAACAGCAAACACTGAGGTAAATTCTTGTTCTAATTATGCTTCTAATTTTGACATTGCTAGAGCTTTGTCTATTGTAATCAAGAGTGTAAAGAAGAATGCAAAAGCAATCAAGTCTCTCAAAAGAGAAGTGATGGAGTTAGCAGAAGATGCTGAAGTGATGGTACAATACATCAATTTAGTTAGAGCAACCAAGCAGATTGATGTTGTGGCGGAAAACTTTCTGAGGAATCAAGTCTAGATCCTAAATGCAAATGTAATGGGATTGGATAGAGAAATCAATCTATTAAAGGAAGTATCCAGGAAGAGGCCAGAGACAAAAGCTCTAAGAAGAGATCATCATCGTCATGCTTAGAATAGATTCCAAAAGGCCCCAAATCAAAGGATGAAGGAAGTTAGCAGGCAACCACAAGCCCAAAGATATATTGTTGCTCAAAAAGGAAAGGCTAAGGTGGCTTACCCCAATAACCTATCAAATAGAGAAGAAATTGTGGAGCAGAAGTTGCACCTCCAACCAGTTTTTGGATTCACACCGGAACATCTACCAGTGTACAAGAAGTTGGATATAGAGGGAACTATAGGAAGGAAGATCTTGAAAAGATCAACAAGAAGCAAAAGTAGAACATACCCATTTCAAGGTGTACGTTTTATGGGAAAAGCAATCATATTACTAAATCATGTAGATTAAAAAATGGTTATGATGATGTTTACGATTGGCGTGAGATGGTTATTATCCCCAGAGGATCAAAATCTGATTGGGTACCCAAACCCACTTAATCTATTTTGCAAGTATGCCTTAGATCCACAATTAATCAACACACTTGGTACATTGATAGTGGATGCTCAAGGGACATGATAGGAGATGAGAAGGCCTTCATCACATTGGCCCGGAAGAAGGGAGGCAAAGTAAGCTTTGGAGACAATCAAAAGGGATAGATCATTAGTCATGGAATCATTTTATCTAAGTCAAAGATTAAAGATGTCTCATTGGTTGATGGACTAAAATTCAACTTGCTAAGTGTGGCCCAACTCTGTGACAAAGGAAGAAAAGTCACATTTGATTTTGAATGCTGCACAATCTACGATAGTAAGTCCAACCAACTCATTATTTATACACCTAGAGTAAATAATGTCTACTCTGTAAACATTAAAAATGATAAAAAGAATATCTACTTGGCGTCTAAAGAAGAAGAATCATCGCTACGGCACCGGAGGTTAGGACATGTCAGTATGAACCTCCTGTCCAAACTAGCTAAAAAGGAATTAGTAGTGGGTTTGCCTAAGGTTGCTTTTTATAAGGATCATCTATGCATTGCATGCCAATCAGGTAAACAGAATAAGAAAAGTTTCCCTTCCATCTCATACATTCCTTCCAAAAGAGTACTTGAGCTCTTGCATATTGATCTCTTTGGTCCAATCAAACCATTGAGTTTAGGTAGAAGAGAATACACCATGGTCATTGTGGATGATTATTCTCGATATACTTGGGTGCTCTTGCTAGCACGCAAAGATGAGGCCTTGGGCCAATTCTCTAAAACATTCAGGTTGATAGAAGTAAAATAGGGCATAAGCATTGCACGCATCCGGAGTGATAATGGTGGAGAATTAAAAAATAAGCATTTTGTTGATTTTTGTGACTCCAAGGGCATTGAACATGACTTCTCTGCCCCTCAAAATCCTCAATAGAATGGAGGTCTTGAGAGAAAGAACATGACCATAGTTGAGATGGCTAGAACAATGCTCAATGAAAATTGTTTGCCAAAGTACTTTTGGGAGAGGCTGTGAATACAACATGTTATATTCTAAATATAGCTCATATTAGAAAAAACGTAGAAAAGACCCCATATAAAATCTGGAAGGAAAGAAAAGCCGAAATTGGGTATTTCAAAGCATTTGGAAGTAAATGCTACATCCTTAATGATAAAGAGCAACTAGGAATTTTGATCCTAAATCAGATGAAGCAATTTTCCTTGGCTACTCAACATATAGTAAGGCTTACAAAGTCTTCAATAAACAAACCCAAACTATAGTAGAGTCTATACATGTAGATTTCGATGAGACTAACCCTACAGGTAAGAAAAGTCACACTCTAGAAGGCCCAGTTCTGGAAGTAGAAAAATCAGGAGAAAAGAAGGAAGTAGGAATTCCTGATTCATTTCAAATCAAGAAGTATAAAGAGGAAGATGAAAGACTATCCTTTGATCCAGAAGTACAACAAGTTAATCTCAACCCACACGAGATTGACTTTAATGAAGGCTAAGAAGGAGTGGTTGAAGCTAAAGTGGAGCAAGTCCCATTTCAACATGAAGGCCTACAAAGGGAGATTCATACACATAGCGATCATTCCATTAATAATATTCTGGATGCTGTTCAGAATCTAGTAAGAACAAGAGGTTAGCTCAATAGGATGATGAGCCACACTACTTTTGTCTCTCTCATTGAGCCAAAGAAATTTCAAGATACAGAAGGTGGTGATAGCTGGATGATGGCAATGTAGGAAGAACTAAATAAGTTCTCCAAAAATGATGTCTAGGATCTAGCACCACCTCCTAAAGTAAAATCAATCATTGGCACCAAGTATGTGTTCCAGAACAAGCTTGATGAATATGGAGTTGTGGTGAGAAACAAGGTAGGATTAGTAGCCCAAGGCTACAACAAGCAAGAAGGAATTGATTTTGAAGAATCCTTTGCTCCCGTAGCAAGGCTGGAAGTAATCAGGATTCTATGTGCTTTTGCATCATTCATAGGGTTCACACTATACGAAATGGATGTCAAAAGTGCATTTCTAAATGGTGTTATCCAAGAAGAAGTCTATGTTAAGCAACCACCCAGATTTGAAGATCCAAAGCATCTAGATCATGTGTACAAACTAAAGAAGGCTCTCTATGGATTAAAGCAGGCACCTAGAGCTTTGTACGAGAGATTAACCTCATTTCTCATATCCAAGAGTTATATCAGAGGCAAGGCAGATACTACACTATTCATCAAAAAGAAGAAAAATGATATCATTCTAGTCCAAATTTATGTGGATGATATCATATTTGGAGCAACTGATGAAAGGATGTATGAAGAATTTAGCTCTAAAATGCAAAAGGAATTTGAGATATCCATGATTGGAGAACTCAATTTCTTTCTTGGTCTATAAATCAAGCAGAGTCCAGTTAAGATTTCCATTAACTAGTCAAAGTACACCAAGGAAATCCTAAAGAAGTTTGAAATGGATAAGAGCAAACCTATGTGTACTCCTATTGGATCAGATACAGTCCTATCCAAGGATTGTGAAGGAGAAGATGTTGATCAAAAGCTCTATAGAGGGATGATTAGCTCACTCCTATACTTGACAGCTAGCAAACCTAACATACATTATACAGTTTGTTATTATGCAAGATATCAAGCCAATCCCAAGGACTCTCATCTCAAAGCTGTAAAAAGGAAACTTAGATACCTACTAGGAACTACAGAAGTTAGGCTATGGTATCTTAGTAATGGTGATTTCACACTCCAAGGGTTCACTGATGTAGATTATGGTAGAGATATCCTTGAGAGAAAGAGTACATCCGGAGGTTAGCATTTCCTTGGAGGTTAGTTAGTTTCCTGTTACAGCAAGAAGCAAACTTCAGTTGCCTTGTCTACTACAAAAGCTGAATACATAGCAGCTGGAAGTTATGTAGCTCAACTCCTCTGGATCAAGCAATAACTGGAAGATTATAGAGTTCAATCCGGATGTGTGGATTTTATGTGTGACAACAAAAGTGCTATTGATGTGTCAAAGAATCCAGTACTCCATAGCAGAATGAAGCATGTCAACATATGACATCATTTCATCAGGGATCATGTGATAAAGAAGGATGTTGCATTGGTATACATTCCAACCAATGAGCAAAGAGCAGATATCTTTACTAAGCCACTGAGTAAGGATCAATTCGGGAAGCTAAGGGAGTCAACTGGAATGTCCAATCCAATTTGAAGTTAATCCGAAAGATAGCTTGAAATCAAGCCGGATCCTTGGCAATAAAACTCAATCCAGAATAGAAGAAGTATTGGAGGGAAATCCATTTCGGAAGGATGCCACGTCAGTAGACAGGACTAACAAATCCCACTAAAAGCATTTGAATTTTAAATGTCTATTGGATAGTACATGCGTGGTAAATTTGACAGTTATTTCAAAAATAAACTATTCCCATTCTCCGGTTAAACTAAATTTACCTCTCTCTTAAATATTCGGTTGAATGTCATCAATCCAACTAAACTACCAGCGTCTGGATTACTGAACTACGCTCACTTTGAAAATTCTATATAAACCCCTCAAAATCACCTTTCTTCCTCATGGGAGCAATTACTCTACTGTTACTCTGTAAAAATCAAAACCCAAACCCTAATTTCTTCAACTCTTCTCTAAAATGGCTACAATTATGACTAAAGATGGACTTGTAATACTTCCAACCCATAACATCTTTAAAGAGTCTAATCTTCAAGATGGAGACTTCATGCCCATAAAATTCAAACCTTCCGACTTCGTACTCACCACAGATTATTTGGGGGATAATTTCTTATTTGAGACTTACTCTAAACTCATAGAAGATCAAAATCTATGGATTTCCTTAAGATCAACTACCCATATATCCTGCTTGGTCAAGGAATTTTATGAAAATCTCAGCATTCACTCTAAGTTTGATGCTCTTCGAACCAAGGTCCAGGGCAAAGAAATTACTGTTACCCTAGATTTCTTTGAACAACATCTGGGCATGAAAAGTGAGGGTGTTTTGCTATGGACTGATGGTGATGAACAAAAAGTTAAGTATGAAGCCAAATAGTGGTTGCATCCAAACTACTTTGGAGACAAATTCTCCACATACCTTCCTCAAATTCCCAGTTACCTCTAGCATGTCATGGAAAAATTGGTGCTCATAAGAAAAGGATCTCTTACCACGGTGTCTTCATTCCAACACTGTATGCTTCCACACTGGGTAGAGAGTAGGGTAGTCAACATGCCTGTTTTGACTATCCACTTCCTCAAGTAGCATATAAATTCTCACGGCGCTCTCATCACTCGGATCCTCCTTGCAAACAAAATCAACCTCACCGAATTTGAATCTATCACTAGTAAGGAAATCTTGGAGAAGAACTTCAAGAAATTGAACTATGGGGAGAAGTGGAATGAAGAAAAGGCTAAACAACAAAGAGATGAGAGAAAAAGCAAAGCTAGAAAAACCACCGATCCATTAGAGGCTCCGATTCCAAAGAAGGCTCGGACTGCTAAACCCAAGAAAGATATAAAGCAAGTTATGATTCTGAATGTAGAGGAAAATGAAGATACCCAAACACTCACCTAGCTGCGTAACAAATCTCCAGAAAAGAAAAAACTAAGGGGTAGGCTGCTCAAGACAGCTGGTTTGTTGAAGTGACTAGTTTCTGATCTAGAAGTAAAAGATTCCATTGCAGTAGCTACTGCTATGATAAGAAGGGATATCAAAAAGGACTGAAAAAAATAATATCATAATTGCTGACAGAGCAAAATGGGTTTGATGAGGAGGAAACAGAAGATGAAATGCCAGCGCCAAAGAAGCAATTCACCGAGAAGGGGTAAACTTTTGATGAAGCAATCAAGACTCAGAAACATGAAAAGAAAATAGCCAAGAAGCAAACTGCTATAGTTATTGATGAGGAGGCTGCTACGAGGGTTGTAGTGGAGGAGTTGGCTAAAGCCAAAAGTTCAACGGGCAAAAATGTTCCCAGATCTAATGAGGATATCCTTCCGGAGAATCCTCAATATGAAGAGATGATGGCTTCTATCGCAGACAACTATAGAATTAATAATCTAGCCATATAAGGACCTAGAGGACCCTCTACTACACTAATCCTTATAGATCAGGCTGCCTTGGCTAAGATTCAAAGATTGTGGAATTCAGATCATTCAACTTCCTACCTATCACAAAACCTCTTCTGGAGAACCTGCTAATTTTGGAAGCTGAGATCCCTGCAGAAGTAAGTCCTGTATAGGTAATTGTAGAGGGTGTTGAGGATAGTTCCAACACACCTAGGGGAGTTATCATAAGTCCTGAAAAGGTAATAGAAAGGGTGATAAAGGACATTTCCTATCATCTGGGGGTTGAGGTGGGAAGAAGTGAAGAGAAAATTGCAGACTCAAGCATGAAAATTCCATCACCAATAAATGAGGTACCCCTTGCCATTGCTCCTTTAAATTTTTATACAGATCTCGCTACTAATATTACAGCACTTTTAAATATGGACAACTTAGGCACACAACTCAAATAGTGTCTAAGGAACAAGCACCCAACCCGGATGATACCATTCTAGAGGAGGGACAGGGTCCGAGATTCAAAGAGAATGCTTCTAAAGTGGAGTCTAAGGGTGAGGCCAGTCTTGGAGAAAGGTTGGAAGAGAGGAGAGAAGAACAAAATCAAGCCCATTCAGAGGAGAGTAAGAAAGAAGCAGATAATGAACCCCCTGAAAGCAGCTCTAGTTCTGGAGATGACTCCTCCAGCTCCTCTGAAGAACAGTTTCCTCCAAAGGTTAGCCCAATGAGAGTTCCGACTAATAATACAACAAAGGCTAAAGTTTTGGTAGCTCTTTACTTGCTAAAAGAGGTTGCTCGAGAGGAGAATGAGGAAGGGTACATCAAACAGAGCCTCCGGACTATCTGTACTCATCTAAGAGGAGTTGAAAAAGAATAACTTCGCTAAGCCTCTAGTTTGGATGTACAGAAGGAGTTAGGTGAAATCAAAAAATTAGTAAAGAGCATAGAAGACAAAGTCTTAGATTTCCCCACTCTATGAGCTATTTATGCAGCTCCTCTGTCCTAGATCACACCAATTTTAAATGAGCTTAAACAAAAAGCTTCCACAGCTAACCGGACTCCTAATCAAGCCAACACCTTGGCTTCAAATAACTGTGGAACTATAATTGACAAGATCACATCCTCCTCCTCCAAGCTCTCAGAAGAATTTAAAGCCTAGCTGTATACCAAGTTTGAAAACTTATCAAAATTCATGGCTGAGAAGGACCCCAAACATGCCATCAATGATCTGGGAGTACACCAGCAAGTTGTTCGAGAAATGATGGTACATTTCATTAAGAAGACTATTCCTAAAATCCAATATAAAATACTTGATGACATGGGCGATGAAATGCAGAGCCGTCTGGCTAGATTAGAAAAGATAATCACTGATTGGAGAGCTTTAATTGCAAAGGAAATAACTCTCCAAACAAAATCCTTGCATAACATCCGAAGAGGAATAAGTGAAGATATCTCTCTCCTTCAAACTAGCCTAAATAAGCTCTCAAAATCCGGATCCTCTTCCTCTCCTGCCATTCTGGAAAGCCAGCTCCTTCCGATCTTCCATAACCTTATTCAATCAATTGGAGGTTTCAGCTTCTTTGGTCAGAAGGGAATGATAACTCTCCTAAAGGTCCTCTTCCCTTACTATGATCCAAAGGATCAAGACTTTGTCTTGCACATTCATCCATCCATCAAACAGTCCTATGATTAGTTAAAGAAGACTATCTGGCCTTACTATCTTACTCCTCCTACTGTTGACCATATTATTATTAAAAGATCCTAATTACTAAATCTACTCAAATGCTTGGCAAGAGGCCTATGGTAACAAGATCTACATGGTGATTAATCCCTAAGCTGGCAACAAAAAGGGGGTGACAAGTCTACAAAGGAAAGGAGCAAGCAAAGGGAAAAAAAACGAAGGAGGTCCTTCCAGAGGGAATTAGACTAGCTATGATCTATAATCTTGTGAAATCTTGTAATAGCTAGATTCACTATTATATATTTCTGTAATTTATAATCTGAACCTCATTGATGCTAACTATTGCTAACAACATAAGTATATATAGTGAAAATATCTAATTCTCAAAAATTGCTTCTAAAGTACAATCTATAATTGAACTAGGACAAACTTAGAAGCTAGAATTGAAAAATATTTAGGGAGTTCAGATGCTAAGAATTCTGGGGGAGTAAAACCTATAAATGTCTAAGTATCAAGAATCATACTTAGTTCATATATACTCCATTCCCTTGTACTTAATTTTTGTTTCCATGAAATGGGGGAGATTATTGGGAAACTATAATCCGAATCATAAAACTATTCTATCCGGATCAGGTGTGAAAGAAACAAAAACTTAAATTATATAATCCTCTTAAATCCAAATGGAAACATTGGGACAAAGATCCAGCTACAAGGTCATCCACTAAGACATCAAAGTACCTAAGCACATGAAATCATCAGAATAATGCTTGGAAAGGAATCAAGCTTTAATCCCTCAGGAACAACATCTGGAAGAACTGATTAACCTAACTCCAAAAGCAGAGAGATCCGGAGACAATGAGTCTGAAGACATTCGGAAGACTCATGCTTGAAGATAATAGGAAAAGTTTCAAAGATAACTTTTCCCTCCACCTTTCGGTCTACATAGTCGAAGATACTTTCACCATGAACAAGAAAAAAGTGACAGCTTCCACTTTTCAGTAAAAGGACCAAAGGTCTAACACTGGACTAAAAAAGCTAATAGACTTTTTCACCTACACCAATAAGGAGGTGCGTGGAGTTCACACTAAAAAACTAATGGTGTAAAATTTGGTGCACCAAAAAAAGCCAAGAAAAATGATCATTGATAACTTTTCAGCATCAATCCCTAGGATTCAAATGGGTTAAATTACAGTCTAATGGATTGATCAATGGCTTCCAAAGTGCCACCTATAAGCCGATCAAGGGTGAAGATTTAACACAAGCTCAATAACCCACAATAGCTACATTTACAATAGAAGCCTATAAAAGGGAAGCTTCACCAATTGAGAAGGGTGGCTATTTGATTGACAAAAGCAAGTAACAAAGAACAAGCATTGAATTAGTTTACAAATTCCGCCAAGAATCAATTAATTCCAAATCTGTTGTAAGGATTCCTAAGTGAGTTATAAACTTAAGGAAATCCAAATCCAAAACCTTTGTGAAAACAAGAGTGTAAAGATCTCCAACTTGGGTGGGTTGTGAGTTTGGAATACAACTTAAAGTTGGTGCTTTGAGGGGGAACTCCCTGTAGGACTCAGCTTAGATTCAGGGTAGAATTATAAGTGGTATATCCTACTAAAGACTAAAGGACTCAGCTAGGAGTTGGTCCTTCTAGTGGTATATCCTACGTCCGGAAGAGGTTACCATCCAGAGACAAATTGTAAGGCCTGATTCCTGCCAGTTGGAAAGGAATCCATTAGTGGAAAAGCTCGGAGGAATGAAGCTCCGGGGACTGGAGCAGGTGGGGCCGAACCAGGATAAAATCCTTTGTGTTTGATTTCCTTGTCTCTTTATTTACTGCATTATACTGTCATAACTACATTATTCGGATCCATCATTTGGATCATAATAAAACACACCACACTAAGACCCTTTAAAGTTTGTGTATTTCGCGAAAAAGGGTCATTCCCCCCCTCTGACCTTATAATGACCCTCAGAGGGACCAACAAACCTGCCTTTGAATGGTACATGAGGATGCCAATGGACGAGAAATCCGATTGGAGGAAGTTATGCTCGGCATTCCTGGAGAATTAAGCCTTCAATCGGAAGATCAAGACTATTTCACAAGACCTTGAAAGGATCAAGCAACAGTCGAATGAGTCCTTCGAATAGTTTTACCTGAGATGGATGGCTATTCATGTACTCTTGACTAGGGCATCTAACCAAGATGCCTTGATAGTAAAGCTTGTCAAAGGCTCTAGCCCGAAATACCAGGATGAAGTGAAAATGAAAAGATTCGACACCTTCAATGACATGGTAGACTATGCCAAAAGACTTGAAAAGTATGAGGACAAAGATCGGGCCAAGAAGCAAGAGCAGCAAGCCTACACTAAACCTCGATACTTGGAGAAGGGTGGATCCTCTGAATAAGGGAATTTCGATTCCCCAAAGGCTTTAGCTAAAATAGTAGCAGCCACTTAGGTGTAGACTCATCAATCTATTTCCCTATGGGTAGAATAATTATCACAAATTTTCACAAAACTGAGAAAGTCTGACCAAATCCAGAGCATCAAACCATTCACTCAGCTTGCTATGGCAGACAGAGACAACTTCTGTGCTTATTACGTGACCAAGGGGCATCACACCAATGAATGCACCCAGCTACTAAAAGATCTACAACAGATGATAGCTGACGGGGGAATGAAAGAGCCTGAGAAGAAACCAAACACTCAAACTAATCCCCTACCAAACTTTCAAGCCACAGTGAACGCCATCGGTATTCATATGGAAGCCGACGAATATGGTATCGACGTAACAGATAACTTTTGACAAGACCTAGGATGGGGGGAAAATATCATCTTTGATAACATGGATATCATCTACATGGTTAACCAGTACGTCCTGAGAATGAGGATAGAAGGGCTGGATCAATACCAAGTGCCACCAAACCTCATATAGCGAGGAGACTTTGACCCGATTGAACATGTAGAGGAATTCCTTCAGTTTATGCACGAACAAGGAATAGCTATGATGGGTTTTGCACCTTAATTCCCCAGATTCTTAGAAGGCCAAACCTTGAAGTGGTATGACATGATACCACTCGAAGGATGTTGGAACTGGTACTTTATGGAGAGATCTTACCTCCACTACTTTAGGGCATCTTAACCATAACCGGATGCACTCTGCTGGTGGTTGGCACCACAAGTAAATCGACTAAATACTGCTGCCAGGATATCCCTCCGCCACAACCTCCTATGTACACTCCTCCGAATTACATAAGTCCAAGCTATGTCAGAATAAGTTTGTTTAAATTTGGGAACTCCTCCAGAGCAGCACGTCCAGAAACTGAGGAGCTGTATGATCCTGATCAGGTGTGGAAAAGCCTCGAAGACCAATAAAGAAATCTTAGCCTAAATCTAGATGAGCGTACATGAGACCCCATTTAATGGAGTCCGTGCTGACACTATGACATATAGTACCCGTGTGAAGAAAACATTCGCCAGTATATGAGCCATGGTGTCCAAATTTTATGTAGCCATCACAGGAGTCGAGTTTGGAATAAATACCGAAGAAGATCGTGAGGAAGATCCTAAGGAACATCTCGAGGAATATCAGGAAGAATACCCTAAAGAGGATCCAGAGGAAGATTCTAATGATGATATCCTAGCCCAACACATGCCAAACTGGGTATTTGAGCCACAGCCTTTCAAGGATTTAGATGAAGAAGTAGAGGAATTTATGGACTCTAGTGAATCAGATCATGAAGATGAAAGTTAAGTAGATAACTTGGGGTACGAATGAGAGGTCTTTTCAGGAGATGAGCTAAATCAGTTGCCAGTAGACTTCGAATATGAGGCTCCCTTCCCCAATGGCATGATGATCGATTATGATGGTGTTGATAGCTAAGCCTCATCTTTAGAGAATGACTCCCTGGGCACCTCATAGTCTATAGCAAGTGACAATTCCAGAGACTTTATGGACTTTGACTCAGGTAGCGAACATATCATTAATATAATTCGAGATGAGGGGCAAGAACCCTCTCAAGAGTACATCATGGAGAGAATCAAAGCTAAAAATGTGTTAGCCTAAGCTACGCGTCGGATTTGAAGTCCGGACTTGAGGGAATTTGACCCCATATTTTATGACGGAAATACATGGCCACGCCCTCATATCTGTGAATTTTTGCAAATGATTAACGATGGGTACATTCACTCTGCCCATTGGCCCGAAAGGTTACCCTGGACTCTCTGATAGAAGGCAATCATTTGGTATGAAGGGCTGACATTTCACCAGAAGTCATTCTGGAATATTTTGGCTAAGCACTGCATCGACTACTTCACATGGGTAGACCCACCATAAAACTAAACCTCTTAGTTAGACAAATATGGGAATCCCTTACGATACTAGGAGTGGGAAGCAACCAATGCTATCTATCCAACATCATGGAATCAGCCAAGGAATACCCATGTTAAACAAATAAACATAATGATAAGCAAATCACCTACGACGATGTGCCAGATATGCTTGATGAAGAGGAACTAACCAATGAAGCCTCCTCATCCATCCATATAACCAAACAGGAATCCAATCATGTCCTATGGCAAATCCTACAAAAGAACCCCATTATTCCAAAACAATAGCTTAAAAAGATTCCTTTCATGCAATGGCCCTTCACCACCAAAGTATAACTCAGTGTGAACAAGCCAATTGACTTGGGAGAAATACTGCTTGATGAAGACTTTGATGAGTTTGAGGTCTTCGAAACAATAAACTCACCAACCCATATTGTCAACCCTATCACCAGAGGGGGGAAAGTCACTAGGTTAGTAACCCCAACCTTGCCTAGATTAGAACCTCCGACACCATCTACTTTCGTTAAGCCCTCAGAATAGATAGAAAGCCTGGTTGTGGATCAATTGAAAGCCACTACAACTATGATGAGCATCTAGGATGTAATCCTTAGTTCTCAAGATCACAGGCTTACTATCGTCAAAAAGCTAATGGAAATTGAAACATCTCCCCTAGCATCACCAAAACAGGTCTGTGCACTATTATCCCCAACATCATCTTCTCGAGGTTGGATCTACCTAATGAAGGCATTCGCCATGATAATGCTCTTTACTTGAAGGCTAGTGTCTTTGGTCGCATCATGCCCCATATAATGGTTGATGATGGTTCATCACTGAATGTCTATCCTAAGGATATTCTACCAATCCTAGGAGTAACTGAAAGCGACTTGAAGAGATCCACAACAGTCATCAAAGCCTACAATAACTCCAAGAGGACCATCATTGTCATGTTTGAAGTTGAAGTTACCATCAATAAGATCTCATCTATAGTGCTTTTCAATGTCATAGATATCTAGGTAACCTTCTCTATGCTGCTCGGACTACCATGGTTCCATGCTCTAGGAGGAGTTCCATCCACTCTTCACCAAAAGATCAAGATCCCATTTCATGGAAAGATCGTCACTCTAGAGGTTGATGAGGCATTAGTGGTGGCAGCGCTAAAAAGGGAAGAAAGCCATATGAAAGGATTCACCATAGCCACGATCGAGCAGGAGTCAGATAAGAAACTAGAGGTGCACTAGAGCCCATGGATTTAGGGATAGATGCAAAAGCACCGCAGCCCTAGCAAGGGACTAGGTGCCTATGAACAGGGAATGCCAACCTTCAATATAGGTATAGGAGAGTGAAAGCCTGCATGACTCGGTTTTGGAGGCCCCAGACGAATCACCCACAAGACGGTCTTTCGAAGGAAGTTGCAACAGCCCTACAATAGGACACCTGAGCCTATTACTCACTAGGGAAAGACGGTTCCGGGATTCAAGATTTTCTCAGGCGTAGTCAACTGTAGCAAACATGGTAGAAGTTCCATAACCTACATATTAAAAGGAGCAAGTCATCAGTCAGATGCAGGGGCAATCCCAGATCATATCAAGGTTGACAAATAGGTACATCCAAAGAAGGTTAAAAAGCTGAGTAAAGAGGAGGAGATCCTCGACACCCTAGCCAAACACCTTCAAGCACAACTCAAGATAGTGGAGGTAGCAAAGAGTAAAGGAGGTGAATTGAGCCAAGCCTTCATGGACATGGTAAAAATCATGAAAGGCAAGGCAAAGGTAGAGGAGGAAGACGACGAGGACATACTACTAAAGCGAGCTGCCGTGGAAGAATCATCAGCTGCGGAGCCAGACCCTACCAATCAAGATGAGTCTTTTATTTCCGTTTCTAGTTTGTTTGCATAATGTACTTTATAATGATAATAAGATGAAGAACTTTGCTTATTTGAATTGTGTTTCTAATTACGATTCCATGCATCCATTCTAGCATTCATCTAGCATCTTTGACATCAATAACGATATTATAAAAAAATTAACTTAAATACGAAAGATTCTCCAAAAGGGGATACGCCTTGGCCATTCTCAGCCTGGGGCATCGATATCATCGGTAAAATAAGACCATCTTTGACTAATGGCCATCACTTCATTGTAGTAGCTGTCAATTATTTTTCCAAATGGGTTGAAGCAGAATCATACACGAGCATCACAGCCAAGAAGTTGGCCCAATTTATTCTGCGACATATCTACACCAGATATAGTATTCCTCATCATATAGTGAGTGACAACAGTGTACAATTCTATGGGGAAACAGCCGACCTTATCAAGAAACACGGGATTAAGCATCATCGCTCTTTACCCTATCGTCCTCAAGCCATCAAAATTGTAGAAGTAGCTAATAAGGCAATCAAGAAAATCCTCTCTAAGATGATCTCAAACTACCGAGATTGGGCCGATTATTTGCCCTATGCCTTATGGGGACACCAAACTAGTGTCAAAACCCCTACAGGTTAAACCCTTTTTACTCTCGTCTATAGGATGGCGGCAGTATTGCCCATTGAAATTGAAATCAAATCTTTGTGCATAGCTCTCAAAGCCAAACTTCTCAAAGATGAATGGGCAAGAGCAAGACATGAGGAACTTACTCTGATTGATGTAAAATGATTAACTGCACTGGAAAAACTACAGTTGTACCAATAGTGCATGGCTAGGGCTTACAACTAAAAAGTCAAGAGACAAGTGAGAATGGGTGATTTGATCTTAAAGTAGTCTCGTAAAATGCACACAAATGCTCAAGGAGAGTTCCAGCCAAACTAGGAAGGTCCGTATGTGGTAAGAAAGACTCTCAGTAAAGGGGCAGTGAAAATCTCACACCTAGATGGCAACGAGTTCTTGAATCCAGTAAATCGTGACAAGCTGAAGCACTATCTTATGTAAAAGAACAAATATAATAACAATGTAAAGGTCTATCAAGGGCTAGTGAGGGGTCTTGGGCAAAAATAAAGACCCTAAAATAAAAGAGTGAAGCCTTAGATAAAATCCATTCGGAACCTTAGGCAACAATGGGCATTTCTTAGGAATAAATACCATTTATCCTTCCTGTTTAAGTAATATCTATTGTGGTAACATGTTCATGTTAAAAATACTGAATGAGTGCATTAAATGGAAACTGCGAATTGTTTAATAAAACATGCATTCAAATAACATCATTTTATCTTCATTACACATAAAAGTACATCAGAAATAGAAAATGGAAATGACGAAGACAAATAATAAGGCCTGAAGCCTTTATTTTTCACAAGAACGAAAGATACACAAGCTCAAGGACCCCAAAAGAAACTACGGAGTCTTTGCATCTGGATGAGCCTCTCTTTCAGGGAAGGAAACCCGCGAGTACTCGTAACCCAGATGCAAAAAGCCTAAGAAGGATGAATGTCAAAAGGCACGAAATAGTTCACCTCCACCCAAGAACGGCTGGTCTATCTCACGTCATGACAATAGACCCGAGTATAGGAAAGCTCTGGGCCAATCTGGGTACACAAGGATGTAGGGAACCCTTGAGAATGGCCATACTGCCTATACAAGTGACCATGGAAGTAGGTAATGATCTCAGACAGGCCGATGAGGACCACACCACCTCTACCAACGTCGGTAGTCATATGCCTGATACCCCACCAAGGGCAAACCCAATAAATATCCTCACTAGCTCGATTACCCCTAAACTCGACCCACTCCTCGACAATAAAATCTTTGTGAGGACGATTGCCGATTCAAACTGTGGAGCCCCATGCCTAGTAGGCCCTTGGATGATAATCTATGCTTGTGGGAACAAATAACATAGAAAGCTTATCCCAGAGCCAAAGCTACAAAAGCAACAAAATAAAAAAAATAAAAAAAGAAAAACAAAAAAAGAAAGAAGAAAAAGAAGAGAAAAAGAATGCCTGCTGGATTGTAAACCTGAAAAGGCAGTCCAGGCAAAAATTAAGGCAAGCCTGATGAATCAAAAACCCGAGAGGGCGGTTCATGCAAATAGACAGGCTCAAATAAATTTTTCCTAAAGGAGAAGCCTACTACCCCTAGTAGTAGCTTTAGTTCCTTTCCTGGAAGTATGCATAAAAATCAGTGTCTCAGCCAAACTTACCGCAATAGGAGATTTCACTTCGAGCATTTGATCAAAGATAGTTAGAAAGGCAAAGCTGCAAATCATAGTGGGAACATCACAAAGGAAGACCCCTAGCAGATGTAAACAAATGAGCGGAAGCCAACTTGCGTCGTTAGGAGGAAGGCCCCTAGCTATGTCGAAAGCAACATCCAACCTCAAGCCCTCATCATAAATCAATCGACGCCTATAAAATTGTTGTAGCTAAAAATGGTTCATCAGTGTATCAGAGAACTCAGGACAATGCATCGAAATGGCTGGGGGTATGTTGGCTGAAGATATCAGTAGCCTGCAGAATTCCTCATACAAGAGGCACAACTCATAAAATCGAAACATGTTGTCAACAGGGTCCCAAAACCTAACAGCAGCTTGAATCACGTTATCCTTAAAAAAATGCAACAATATTCCTTCATATGCGCCAGACAATAGATCCTGAGATGATCCCAACCATCAGAATTCTTCAGATAAACATTTAAATCTGTATGGAAATGGATATAGCCCTTCATTGCAAATTTTCACAAGAGTAGCAGTTTGTTATAAGTAGTTTATGGGGCAATCTACCAATATCTAGCAGATTGCCTCGATAAACTCAACCAAAGACAAAAGGAAGCACAAATCAAAGGAATAATGAAAAAAAAATTTATATATAAAAATGTGTTCATACAAAAAAAGAGGCACTGTAAATGGCCCAAAGGAAATGACAAAAAAGAAAAAAAGAGACTATCTACTACCCGATGGAACTCAAGTGGCTAGGATTAAAGGACAAAGAAGGAAGAGGGTAACCGCCCCTGAGGAAAGAATTCGCAAGGATCATCTTATCCCGACTACGGCTGCTGTTATAGGTCGTCCACCTGGAGCATCCCTAACAAACCTCAGAGCCGTCTGATCTCCGGCTGCAACATTTTAACATAGATCATTCTTATGCATTTCATAACATGCCATGCATCATCATTAAAGTAATAAAATAACAAACATACTACCATATTAGAGTTTTGGTTCATCATAAACCACTGCTACCCTTGAATATATCCCTAATCGGAGATGCTATCAGCAATGGGCACTTGTAAGAATAAAAGAGCAAGAATCAGTCAAAGCCATCGTGATCGAAGGAAAAATAGAAGAAAAGGTAGAGGAATCTCACATGAGTGGCATCAGTCAGATGGAAGACCACTGGATGCTCAAGATCCAAATAAGGCAGAATCACTAGCTTATAGGTACTCAGGACGGGACGGTACATCAAAGTCATGGGTGGATGATACTGAAAACCCCCGATGTCCCTCTACCATCACCACACCCTAAGGTGGGACAGATGACGCCAAATAGCTATCCATGTGAGTAGAGGTAGTCGGATGTATCTTCCTACCTTGGTGATCCTATAAAGACGATAAAGCAAAATTAGCACAAAAATAAAAAATGAAGAAGAAAATTTGAACCAATGAAAGAAAAAAGTACCGTGATCGGGACAGCCCCAGGCAATCCCACCTGACTACTAGGGGCACAAGTCAAAGGGCCATATCCCTCAGAAGGGTGATGAATGTTCGGCTTAGGCTCAACGGGAATAGAATCCTTCTCCGGCCATCCAAGTAGCTGCAAATAACAAAACTCCTCGCATCCCCCAACCTGCTCTGGGAAGGAACCGCCGGAGGCCAATCGCACAAAGTTTAGTGAGCTATGAGGCTAGGAAATCCACCGAGCCACCTTAGGTGGGATGGAACATGACCTAGGAAGAAGATGCCAACCCTAGATGTGCTCTTCTAAATACCACTCAAAAGAGAAGGGAGTCTCTATAATCAGTCGTGTGTTCACAAACTCCCTAGCTTGCCTCATGACCTCTGGCCAATAAAGAGCATGACCCCAGGGCCGCATCTTGATCTACAAGAAAGAAAAGACCAAACAATGATACAATGATTGTAGCAGATATAGCAATTAAAACAAATCAAGGAATCATGAAAAATACCCTCTTCGAGGATAGATTGCGCAGGTGAGCAGAAAGCACAGATCGAGACTCCATCTACCATGTAAGAAATGCGGTAGTCGAGGATAAAATAGATAGCTATCATCTCATACAAGCTTGGTCCCTGGGAGGATCTCCATCTCTAAAAACTACATCTGTGAGAAGATAAAAGAAATCAAAATGCCAAAAGACAAACAAAAATACTCATAAAGAAGAAAAAGAGCTAAGTCCTTACAAAGACAATCTGGAGGCAAGATTTGAACTTACCAATCCTGTTCCTCTTGCACTGATTGAGGGCCCAATATAGATGACCCAAAGTGACTCGGCCCCAGGCATATTCATCAAAGTGAGATGGGTCAATCAAAGTCGGCAGGATGTGGAGGTTCACGATCGAACCCCTAATAGGAAAAAACAGTCATGATAGAGTAGCAACCATAAAACCTCTAGCCTCGCAGGCAGAAGTTAAGTGCCTCCTATCCCCAGTGGTCTAGAAGTTCATGAGTTTCTTCCAAGAAATTTACCCAAGCTTGTCATCAAAATAGTCGATCAAAGCCTCAATGGTGTCCACATTAAAGTTATGGTAAGTAAAGCAAGCGTTGAAGTGAATCACATTACCATGGAAAGGGAGACATGTGATAGCGTAGTAATCCAATGGAGTGATGGTATATTCCCCACAACGGAAGTGGAAAGTATAGGTAGTGTCAGACCACCTACTTAGGATGTGGTTAGAAGTACCGGCTGGGATGTATGGGTACTTCTGAGATCTTGAGTACCACTAATTCTTCACCATCCTCCTCAAAAACATCTCATTGAAAATTGGTTTAGTGCTGGGAGATAGCACCTTATACCACTTATAAAAGTGGGTAATGCTAGCACCCTCATGCTTGGTTACCTGATTCAATGCATGCACCAGTTCTTGATGAATCACACGATCATCGAAAAGTCATTACATTCAATAAATAATTGCATAAAATAAAAAAAGCAATAAAATAGATATGTCATTGCACAAAATAAAAGCAGCAGTAAGCCTTACCAAAATCTGAGAAAGATGATCGAAAGGCTTCAAGGCAGGCAGAGTAAAATTCCCCAAACGAATCCCATGATTCATCCAATTTGGCGGGAGCCCGTATAAAGCATTTATAGGAACAATTCCACTCGTAAACCATCAATGAGCGAGTTTTGAGTAGTCACTTGAACAGCTGGCAGATCTAAGCGGATATTATAAAGACTGAACCACATGGAAACCCTGTAAAATCTGTAAAGGGAAAATGATGAAAGAAATCATTGTCAAAAATAGCTCAGAGGCAGGAATTTTTGAAGAAGAAGAGTAGAAAGCGCAAAGAGAGAAGGAAAGAATTTTTTTTGTGTGGTGAAAATGGAAGCCAAGCTACTGCTTTTATAGACCCCGGGTAATTAGCCCGCCGGCTAATTACCTATCCAGCTATCACACATTTATGCGTCACACGTGTTCACGCATAACGGCTATAAAAGTTATCATTACATAGGTAATAAGCCCCGCCAGCTAATTATGTATATTTTAAAAATTTTTGAAATTTTGCATTGTTCATCCATTTTCTGCATTGCTTATAAAACGAGCGGACCTAAAAGCTATTTATGCATAGTCACTCATGCATTAAGCATCTAAAAAACATTAATTTCGACCCCCGATCAATTTTAACCATATGCAACTCATTAATAAATTTTTAATCGAAGGGGCAAAATATATTTTGTTTTAAAATTTGTCGATTAAATATATTTTAACTCATTGCATTCCACAAACACTATTTTGTTTGTTTCGCAGTGAGGTGTCGATGACGTATGGGTCTCCCTTGGAGCCGGTGTGCTGGAGGCAGGGCCCACTAGGGGTTGGTTGATTAATTTAGGCGTGATGAAACAATTTAGTTCAAGTTTGCACAATTTAACCAATTTTAATGAATAAAAGAATCGAGACCCAAATCTCGATACAATTGACAAAGTCGCCACCCAAGTTGTCTACTTGGGAAAGATTTTTGGTACGGTTCCCTCTGGGTGGGTGACTCATACCTATTGGATCAGAGATTCGTGTACAAGATGAGTCACTTATTTCTCATTTAGTTGATTCAAAATTACATTCACCGCGTAAAATTGTTTTACTTTTCATGATTTTGGGAATTATCACAGAAATCCTATTTCTACATTCTTTAACACTCATTACATGTGTTTACATATTACAATTAAGCACAAGTAATAAATTGGGGATTAAAAATTACAATCGGGGGAAAAATGGGGGAAATTGCAAAGAGAAACTACACAGTTGTTCTAAGTTATAAAACAAAATGAAAATAAATTCCCCTGCATCCACAGATGTTAGCACAATTTATAGCACATTATAAATCAGCACTTCGACATATTTTGTTGTTAAAACACATTTTATCTCTTTGCAGGTTGATTTACCAGATTATTAGTGAAAATGATTGTATGGAATTGGTGAGTTGGATTTATTTTTAATTAGTTAATTTTGGGTTCGGGAAACTACCTGGGACTGGTACCCGTACGGGTGTGTGGGACCCATACGGGTACCAAGGAGGACCTATACATGTATGGTGTACCCGTACGGGTCCTGTCTGGCCCACACAGAAACTCTGTTCAGTTTAGTTTACAGATTAATAGATTAATGGATTAATGGCAGAAAAATAAAATAAAAAGGGATTTCCTTCCGTATGAGTATGGCGCACCAATTTGATATCTTTGGGGTTATATGGTGCCAACAAGGCTCATATGGGGTTAGGACCATACCCAAAACAAGAAATGAAAAGAACAGATAAAACTAGAGAAATGGAGAATAATAACAATGAAATAATTGAGATGTGAGTCTATTCAAAACTCAAGAGCGTTACCTTTGCGGCGTGAATCCACTTTGAGATGATCCCTTTACTATTAAGAGAGTTCGGCCAAAGTAGATGGTGAAATATGTTTATTTAGGTTAACATTTTTGTGGACAAAACCTCTCCTAAATCCTAGTGAATGAAGTTAGGAATGAATAAAATATGGAAAAAACCTCAAAGAATGAGTTTTCTCCCTATTTTATACCTCATATACCCCTACTATACCTTTTCTATACCTATAGAAACTACTAGAATTTTAGTATAATTTTTGTATAAGATGTGTGTGTTTAAAATGTGAAGAGGAGGGCTTAATTTATAGGGGAAACGAGGTCTGAATGTAATAAATCGCGTTCATGACCTGCCTTTTTCCTAAATAGGAAAGGATTCCCTTCCAAAAGAGCATGTTTAGGCAACAAGAGTACCTGTACGGGTGGGGCCCCACCCGTACATGTACTAGGGGACCCATACGGGTCCCCACTAGATATATGGAAGGGATGACTCATGTAGTTTTGCTAGGGGATATGTACTACCATGCAGCACCCATACGGGTCCCTAAGGGCAGACTATGTCTCATAACTTCGGCCAAATTCAACTCTGCAGTAGTAGGAACACCTCTGATGGACAACACCTAAAAGACATTGCAACATATAGCTCTCATCATCATTTTGTGAGAAGGATCATTAAAATCTAGTGCTCATAGACTGCCCCTTGTGTGATCATCGCAGATACAAATCTGTAGGATCTCATGATATGAGCGAGGGTTTAGAAATTATACTTGAGGTTATGAGATGGGCGAGTTCTTTCCTTGAGGTGAACTTATTTCCTTTGCTGATGCATGCCCCTTGGAATGCATATCCCTTTCCTGAGACGGATGACTTTCCTTTGCTACTGCGTATCCCTTTCTTGAGGCAGATGACTTTCCTTTTGCTACCGTGCATAACCCTTTCTTAAGGTGGATGACTTTCCTTCTGCTATCGTGTATATCCCTTTCCTATAGTGGATGGCCTTCCTTGTCAATGTGTATCCCTTTCCCGGGGCAGATGACTTTCCTTTTGCTGATGACTTCTCTGGGGAAGATGTTTGTATCCCTTTCTTAAGGACGATCGACTTTCCTGACTGGTGTATCCCTTCCCTAAGGCAGATGACTTTCCTAAATGATGATGTATCCCTCTCCTAAGGCGGATCGACTTTCCTTACTAGTGATGTATCCCTTTCCTGAAGCGGATCGACTTTCCTGACTGATGTATCCCTTTCTTGAGGCAGATCGACTTTCCTGATTGGTAATGTATACCTTTCCTAAGGCAGATCAACTTTCCTGACTTATGTATCCCTTTCTTGAGGCAGATTGACTTTCCTAACTAGTAGGGTATCCCTTTCCTAAGGCGGATGACTCTCCTACTAGGGTATTTGAATAATCCTGAAAAGGGATAACAATCAAACATCAAGTTAGTCATTGTCTAAGTAGACACCTCTTTATTCTTAATTGACTTTTGTGAAAACAAAAAAATTATTTTTGCCCCTTCAATTAAGAATAAAGAAGTGTGGATGAGATAAACTAAAAATTATGTGTGGGAAATGTTGGGTGTGGTCCGATCGCTCTATAATGAAATGCCCCTTGGAGGGGTGCCTCTCAAAGAATGCCCCTTGGAGAGCTGGACAATGGGGGGATGCCCCTAGATCATCCATTTTCATTAAGGAAGGGGGAATGCCCTAGGGTTGGTGGGGGGATGCCCCTAGGACCTGATTCTCCTTGTGCTGGGAAGTGGAGGGATGCCCCTAGGTCTTAAGGGGGGTGCCTCTGAGACTTGATTCTCCTAGTGATGGGAAGTAGGGGGATGCCCCTAGGTCTACAGGGGGTACCCCTAGGACCTAATTCTCTTGTTGGGGAATGACCCTAGGGTAAGGGGCCCCTACGATTCTAGATAATGGGAGTATACCCCTTGAGCAATTTAGTCGCTGGAGGATGGGGGGAATGCTCCTTGACTGATTTCATTGCTGGGGGAATAGGGAATATACCCCTTGACTGGCCGACTCTACTACTGGGGAGTAGAGTGATATCCTTTCATAAAACTTCTTTCTACTGGGGAGGCCCCCCTTTTCTTGTAAAACTCATTAGCTGAGGAAGAACTCTTGTGCTAGGATGGACCTGTTACACAAAAATTTTCCTTATTAGTGTTCAATTCAAAAAATGTCTTACTTTAATTCTTGATTGACTTTTATGGAAACAAAAATATTTTTCCGCTTCAATTAAGGATCAAGGTGAGCAAATATAACTTAAATGTGGGTGTGAAGAAGAGCAGGGTTGGCCCCGAGCTTGGAATGGATGAATTTTTGGTGCTTGCTAAAATACCGACGCAATGATCTATCCCTAGATGGTAAGAGAGGGCCAGTACGGGTGGGCCAGTCCCTTACGGGCGGGGTCCATGAAAGCTAGGACCTATACAGGTTAGGTAGGACCCTGTACAAGTCCCTAACGGGGGTTTTAAAATGCAGACGAGCCCCTTCATATCCTGCATCATACCAAAATTTCCCATTTTGCGTGTTCCGGTGATTTTTCTCCTAAAATCAACCGAACATGTACAAAGAGATCCCAAAAACTAGCTGCTTCTCCCTTTGACTCGAGAAACTGCTCTCAGTGGATAATTCGGGGCTTTGAGAATGCTCGGTTTCAGTCGAGTATGAGTTTCATGAGGGAGACTATTTTGTGGGACTTACTCTAACTTCTAAAGTACCTATGATACCTTATCCAGAAACCCACTCCTCAAAACTCCAAGTAATTTCACTCGATTCTCCGTTTTCCAATTTTGAACTTTTGACAATGTCTGAAATTTTGGCATGGATTAGGGTGATTTAGACTTTGGAATAGAGCCTAATGCATGTAACTTTAGCCTGGGATGCTTTTAGAATAGTTCTGGATGAACTTTGGTTGGAACTGGACAATTTTAGATTTTTGGGGAGATTTGAATAGAGGGACTGCTTGTAAGGGACCTGTATGGGTGAGGGGGGACCCATACGGGTCCTATATTTTACACGGGTTCCACTCATAGAACCGTATAGGAGGGTCCTACACGTACGGGTCCTGTTCTGAAGGACAGAACATTATTTTCTCTTATTTCTGCAATCCATTTCTAATTTACAACTTGTCTACTATATTCTAACCCTGTTAATCTATAATTTTATCTCTACAGTTTTAATATAAGATTGTAGGAGCCTTGAGCTTCTATAAGAAATGGTACGAGGAGATTCGTGCCACTAGGGATACAAAGCTGTTGACCCGCATTGACTCCTTCAGCTTCTGCAATATTATCAGGGCCATCCCTCAAGCCCCTAAGACATTAGCCCTCTTGTGCCATTTTAGATTTGACTGAGAGGTGGTTGAAGATAACCCATACTTTCTACTTGCCTATCAGGGAGGTCATTATTACTCCCTCGGTTGTGTGCGCCATGATTGGCCTAGAGTGGAGCGGGGACGTGGTCCACTTTGACATTTATGCCAATAGGTGG
Organism: Euphorbia pulcherrima; assembly: GCA_947683365.1. Lineage (NCBI taxonomy): Eukaryota > Viridiplantae > Streptophyta > Magnoliopsida > Malpighiales > Euphorbiaceae > Euphorbia > Euphorbia pulcherrima. The sequence goes on from CANTUS010000004.1 coordinate 34,082,932, forward strand.
CACTCTCGGCCTGAGGTGAAGCCCTATATTACTAGATTACTTGGGCTTTGTCCGGGCGGGATAAACAAGCTCAAGTACGGGGATTTGCATGCTCATGGGATCGGGTGGCTGAGTCTTATTGTAGCTAATAGGAGGAACCAATGCGCCCGATCTTTCTTGCTAACATTCCTTACCACTGTGTTCTTCCCAGTATACTCGAGCAACTTGAACTATGGTTTGCTCTCTGCTATGGAGGATCTTGCAACTATGCCCTACAAGAACTTGTGTCGGGCCATCCTGGTGCAATTGTACTATGGATTGGATGTAGGGGTCCCGGGTGAGTAGTCTAAGCTCAAGATCTGCCATCTGGCACTACTAGTAAATCCTAACCCGATCTCTTGTGTTTTATCCTTTGATCAGAATTTCTGTTGCAACTAACCCTTGCTTTATCTTGCAGATTTGGGCTTTTGAGCACCTATTTCTTTTTTAGGCCAGGCTTGCCCCTACAGCCTGAGGCACCGCATACCATATCTAGCTGGATGGGTCCTGGTAGAATCAGCCCCTGACCATAGCATAGTGTTGAGAGTTCTTACGCTAGCTGCGCTCAGATCGAGTAAACTTCTTCTACTGAACCTGGATTTTACATCTCGATAAACTATTAGTGGAAACTATATTCACTAGGTTGTGATGCTTATAGTGCATTTATTTTGTGTAGGTCATTCAAGATCTGTGGGAGAGATTGACCACATATGGAGCCGTTGAGCATATACGGGCTGACGTGGATGACCTCTGCTTTGTCCTGCAGTCACCACTCTCCTATGAGTGGTAGTGGGTCCGAGAGTTGTGGACTAGTGCCATGGTGGAGAGATCAATCCCTCCCCTATTCCTGGCAGGCCTCTTCTTGCCTCATATCATGCCGAGGATTGATCAGGGGATGTACTTCCTAGGCAAAAGAGCTCGCGTGCTGTTTGTTGAGGGCCCTTATACTGAGTTTATTAATTCCTCCCTCTTGCCACCCTACAACAGGATCCACCATGAGGATGAGCCCCTAGAGTTTAACTGGAGTGATAGTGAGGATGATGATGATGGGGAGGAGGAGGTGGGAGGACCGAGGGGTCACTACGGGGGTCCATCTGTAGTTTAGAGCACCAGGGGTTCAGCTAGGTCTGCTACCCCTTCTTCTCAGGTATGCCTCTCACTTGGCCTTCATGAATACTTGGTCGCTTTTTGAAATTAATTATGAATTTGAGTCTGATTCTTTATTGCCACAGCCTCCTACTTCCACGCAAAAGAGGTCTACCGCTACCACTGCTACTACTGCCCTTGAGCCTCCGACGAAGCGGTCTTGAACCTTTGAATCTGTGAGAGAAGGCATCCTCTGGGCTGAGTTGGATACTTTCTTCCGACTACTCGACCATTCAGGGAATCGAGCTATCAAGAAGCTCGTTGAGTCGGTCCAGCCTATTGCTTTCACTCCTTCCAGCTCTACCCATGTAAGGAATCCTTTACCTTTGCCTTTATCCATTACTGCTTCAGACGTCTTATTTTGATGTGACCCTTGCTTTTCTCGTGATAATTTCTAAGGCTAAGAGGATAGCTCGGGGTTATTTTTTAGTGCGAGATCTGCTATTGGCCCAAGATGCTTTAGCTTTAGTAAGTTCCTTTTACCCGCACAATTTCAATAAACTATGCATGCATGCCATGAAATTTATATATGTGTACTAATCTAATGATTTCCACTGATGACTTTGTTGGCCATGGAGCGAAGTAGGTCCGCCCAGGATTTGGACACTTCGGAGGAGAGAGCCCAGTTCTTGGAGGAGCAGCTGTGGGCAGCCACTACTGAGGCTAATCAAGCTAGGGCCAAGACTGCTCAGGCGAGGGCAGAGATTGAGATGCTGAGAGGTCAGCTAGTGAGGATGACAACGGATAGGTAGACGTCATTCCCTTTTGATGATGAGTCTGAGGATGATCTTTGTGCATATCTAGTGGCTCTGAGGGGCGCAGATCGATGTTTTAAGGGGAGTGACACTGTCGAGGCTGCTGCAAGGACCTCAGAGAGTAGGGCCCCTACCCAGCTAGCTGTAGATACTAGTGATAACCATATGACCATAGATATGGACCATCTACTAGCGGATACTCACGAACAGCCTCAAGAGGGTCGCCAGGGACAGGATCCCCGATCACTTAGATTATGATTATGACCTCAACTATTTGATACTTTGGGCCCTGCGTGGCTCGCTTTAATTATAATCTTTGGAATGGTACTTTTGATACTTCTTTTATGCTTATGGATTTTTCTTGAACTAAGACTGTTGAATATTATTTCCTTGTGAACCCGTATTTTGTCTAGTGATGTCATAGTGAGGGGATTAAGTGATGTTCTAACTTTTGCATAGGCCACTTTATGTGAGGTGACCTATTGAACATTTATTATTTTTTTTCTTTTTTTGTCCTAATTTTTGCCTGAGCTATCTTTGATAGTTCATCCCAATGGACTTTTCTTTTTAGCTTAAACTTTTGCCTACACCACCCTTTCGGGTTTTCAACATAGCAAGTTTTTCTTTTTCCCTTAATTTTTACCGAGATCGCCCTTTTAGGTTTTCAGTCCCGTAGGCTATCTTAATTTTTGCCTGAATTGTCCTTGATGGCTCAATCCAGTAGACTTTTCTTTTTGTCTTAACTTTTGCCCATACCACCCTCTGGGATTTTCAACCCAGCGGGCTTTTCTAAATATTGCAAATGTGTGATAAAGATTAATAGAATGGCGCATAACAGGTGGAGAAAAATTGATGCTCACATACCAATGATTATTTCACCTAAAGACATGCGTGCATTCATAAGACCAAGATTCTTAGCAAAATCATAACATGTTCATTGATGAGATTAATTTGAGTACATAGTGTGAGCACGGGTTTTTAAAGTCTCTCTCGTAAGACGATGATGATGTATATCCGATTCTTATTCCTCCTGATAAAAATTCTTTTTTGGAATTTTTATTACCAATATAAAATTCTCTATGAATTTTATTCTCGAAAAATATAGTTCGGCGTGTCCGATAACGCGTCCGGTGGGAACTCAAACGGACAATTTGCACCCAAAAATAATTTAGTCCTCAATACCCACTAAAATATCTTTAAAATTCAAAAAGATACCTTTTGACCCGCTTTTGACCCCTTTTGGCGGCTTTTTCGGCTTGTGGGCCAGCTAGCAAGCAGCTTGCAGGAAGCTAATGCTGACGGCGGCAATGCGTATACTGTCGGCGATATCGTTCATGTCGCCGGCGGCATGGCCTAAAATGGGCTTTTACACAGATAGCTTTTTCTTCTTCCTTTGACTAGCTCTTTTTTGCCATTTCATTGAAACTGGCTGAAAGACATCCAAGACCACCTATTTTTGCCTATAAAAACGTGCATTAGGGTTTCTAAGAGAGGAGGAATAGCTGAAATTTGAATTTGAGAGGTTTTATAGTGAGAATATCTATTCTAGTGAGATAAAGAGTACAAAAGGTAAGAAAAGGGATTCCAATCCACTTTTCTTAGTTTTTCTTGTTTGATTCTATTAGTTAAAGCTTAAAATCAGTAGACTTTAGGTTAAAATCAACTTAACAGGAATTTAGAGACAAAATCTTTATATTTACTACCCAAATCATCATTTCGAGCTCCCTAAAGGTGTCAGTTGGATTACAAAGATGTGGATTCACGGCCCCGAGGAAAAAATTACGAGTCTCATTGCTCTTTGGCTTCCTTTTTTACTTGTTCGTACTGTTGTTTGCTATTTTGTGCCTGGTTTTAGGTTTTTGGCCATTTTTCAACCATCAACTGCTGCCACTGCAAGAAAGTAAAGTCACCAAAGGCAACTGAAGCTGCCGGCGGTATCACTCATATCGCCAGCAACATCAGTGATACCGCCACGGGCTTCATTTGTCCCCAACGGCTCTATATTCTTATGGGACCCTTTCTTTATGGTATCTAAAAATTTGAGTAGTCTTCCTATGTAACTGATACCACTAGCAGCATGGCCTTCTAGACAGTAGTCCCGTTTTCGTTTATTTTTCGACCTAGTTTAAATTTTTAAAGCTAGGATGTATAGTACACGACGGGTATCCAGATTACCCCAAAAATAGACCCCCACCCCATACTATGTGGCATTTTCGCTAATAATCCGCATAAAATAACAATCGAGTCTAAAATTTGGATAAAACAGAATTTTCTAGCAAATGTCGTTCAAACCTCGTTTTTAGCCATCCAACCTTGTAAATAAATATGCCATGTTCACGCTAACTCGAGTCTTGTTTTGTTTACAAACTATGCATGTTATATAGTATACCCTATATAATGTGTCATTTGTGATAACCGTTTTATGCAGGTAGACTTAGGTTAGATGAATGTTAGGCCTTCGGGTATTTCATTTATCGTATAGAAAAATGTATAGGATTTGGAAGGCCATTTAATTATTTTTTTTTTTTGCATTTATTTTTGGATAACTGTAATAATTATTTATTTACCGCTTTGAATGGTTGACGAACGTGAAGACAACATATAAACAAAAAACACAATAAACAGGTTGGATTAAAACCGATTAAGAAAGAATGAAACCTTTTAACTTGGCCAATGAAAAATAGATAACATCATCCGAACTTAGAATCTCTATTTTAAGGTACAGTCTAACCACCAGGTGGGAATATCGTGCCCAAATTCTCAGTGGAGCATAACCGGGTGGCAACTCTATTTTAAAATACGGGATTTCAAGTCTCATTTCCATTAACACACAAATTGGACTTAAATTCAACATTAACATCAAACCATCTTTTTATCACTTTAAAATGAGGATCAATCCCACAGCTCGCTGCACAACCCTCGTTATTATCCCCTCATGCTACGCATCTAATGCGGTCCTTACGGGAAAAAGGACGTCCACTTACAGTGGCAACTCTGTTAGGGATTTATCTCTTTAAACTTGAACTTTAAGTTTTCAAATGAGTTTAAAGGATTTTGATGATGTAGTGAAATCATTGGCCAAGTTAAAACTCCATTCTTTTTCATGACGTTTTATCCTTATGCGTGTAGATAGTTTGGCAATTTTTAGGTGCCCCATTTTACCCGAGAAGCTCGAAAAAGTATCACTCACGCCCTATTTGGAATTGAGGATGGCTAGCAGGTGGATCACTCATTTTAACCAACATATAAACTCCTGTGATTACACCTATTTGGGCAGTGGTTGAGTAACGTGGAGTCAAGGTAAATGAGAACCTACTACATTAACAAACCTATACCAAAGCCGCGCTAGAAAAAGCCTTAGCACTTCATCCCTTTGGAATCACAAAAATAATGAAAATAATGGGGACGCACTTCTTTCGCCATTACCGGTGAAGAGGAAAAACTCCATCCTCCCAAAAAGGTGTTATGCGAGAGTCATAAGGTCGAAAGAGGGGCACTTCGTATGCTATATACTACGTGCTCATGCATCACCCATGTATCGGATTCAAAAGCCAAACTTCAACCTACCCTTACTGATCTCCAATCATGGAAGAAGTTTAGCAACATCTGTAGGACTTCATTTGTCCCCCACTGAGTTGTGACATATAACTGTGCATGATGACACATCCCATGAATGTTAGAGGGATAAGCTGCTACATCATCTCTAACCACGTCTATATGTAGCCATACATACCATGCATTGATTATTAAATAAATGCCATTCACCACATCCATGGCATTACACAATCCCTGCGTGATCTGATTCAACTAGGAGAAGGCGGAATTATCGTCGTACCCCAGTTTCGAAAAGGCTAGAGCACCGTCTAATTTGTCATTCTCTCACCCTAGTTGTCACCACGGATGTCGAGGGTTCCATATACCAATTCTAATGGGGAGTCAAATTCAGATCAAGTTCAGTTGGGTCAAGATTTCTTTTAGTAAGCTATGTCTTTCCGAGCAATGATGGAAACCAGCCTCCGCCTGAGGAGTAAGTCGGCCCTACTCCCACCTCGAGAGCAGCGTCCACCACCATCCCAGTTTCAATTTTGCCAGTACTATGGCTCAGTTACTAAATTTGGATGCATTTCAAACCTCCATCCAAACCACTATTCTAGCAGATGTTAAGCAAGCTCTTGAGGATAGAAATTCCGGCTGGGTCTCTAACTCTAATATGCAAGCCCATAATGGTTTAGCACAGAAGTTGGCTGGTCCGATAGGGACAACACCCATTGCACTAGTCTTTCAGTCAACCTAACCTATGGCAAGCCCATTTCAGTTTGGGCAAACTTCTACTTTTCTATCAACTTCGACTACTCCGTCAATTGTGCCTTTCAATCTGAGACCTTTTGCTCAAAGGTCGGTTCCTCCGGTATTTACTCACCAATTTTTAGCTTCTTCAAGAAGGCTAGCTCAGTCTCTACCATCTTTTACTCCTCCTTAATTTGTTGTAACTCCTAGGGGTACTACTTACCCTCAAAATCCTTTCAGTAGCCAACTGATTGCACGGCCACCACCATCTCCACCAGTCAATGACCAAGTTACGCAACCTCCGAGTGTAACACTTAAAATAGCTACTTTTGTCTGATAGCTGATGGCCTCTCAAACTATCAATGACCAGGTCGCTCATTCTCTAGGCACAATATCCAAAGCTACAGCTTTCTCTCACCAGCCGATCAACAACTAGGTCACGCAGCCTCCGGGCATGACACCCAAGATTCAAGCCTACATTAACTGCCTCATCACCACTAAAGAACCTAAGAGAGATGAAGATTGGGTCCCTAACAACTTCACTATGCCGAATATGGCTTATTACGATGGTTTTGGTGCACCCATGTCCCATGTTATTATGTATGAAAGAATTATGCATGTAAAGAAATTAAGCGATAAATTGCTTACTGAAATGTTTCCTTGTTCCCTGCGGGGCCCTACTCTTGAATGGTACCATACTTTGCCACAACAAATTATCACCGATTGAAAGCTTCTTTTTTAGGCTCCAAAAGTACATTATGGCTTCAACACTATGATGGAGACAACCCTCCAACATCTTGAGGGAGTCCGCCAAATGCCCAACGAAACCTTTAAGCAATATTTTAACCGGTGGATGTCAACCCAGGTTCTAATGAAATCTAAGATAAGCCTCAAGGAGATGATTGTTAAATTGCTAGATGGCTCTCTCCCTCTATTCCGTAAAGAGATGGCTATTGATTCATTCCTCTCCTATAAGGCTGTGTTTAAAAAAGCCAAGAAAATTGAGCGTGAGGCAGAGGCTAAAAAGGCAAAAAAAGCGGGAAAGCCATGATTTAGAAAGAATAATGATGCTCAGCCCTCGGCTCCAGTACCTGCTAAGCCCAAAGTCTCGGTGGTAGTTCAAGCAATTTCTTAAGCCCCTGTTGTGCCCCCGACAATCAATCAAGCTCCATCGGCAGCTACCATAGTCCAGCCTCCTAGCCCTCCTTTTGTTTTGGCTAATCCATACAAGTTGCCTCTTTGGGTTATCTTCTAGCGTTTAAGGGAAGCATGTTTCATCCAGTCCCTTCAAGAGTATAAACCGCCAAACCCAAAGATAAGAAGAATTTCTGCAATTACCACATTTAGGTGGGACACCAAACCAACAATTACAAGGCCCTGCTCTCGGCTATTCAGCATCAAGTTACTGAAGGAGAGATTATTGAACCCGATAAGGCCTCGAGCACCATGAGCAACCCTCTGCCAAATTTTGGGAGCACAGTAGGAATGATCCAGTCTGGCTTGCCTAAAGCCACAATCTTTGATCTCCTTACTCGAGGGTCGGGAAGTATCCACTCTGTTCTAGTTATCGGTTCTGGTCTCCTTGTCTAACTCAATTTTTGATCTGATCAATCAAGCCAATCCGAGAGTTAATTAGTGTACGGTATGGATAAAAACCCAAATCCGCCTAAGAAAGAACGCTGTTGGACTCAGCCATTTGTGGCTAAAAGGATGAAAGTTGACAAAAAGCTGCTCTTTAGCATAGATTCATTTGTTTCAAAGGATGACTATTCTGATGAAGATGAGGGTATAGTCGAAGAAGCTAAGGCCATAAGTACCGAACTATTCAGGGTTGATTCACCCGCTAATGAGAAACCAAAGGAACTATTCAAGGTTAACCAGAATGAGCTTTTCAACATAGAGGGATATGAGTTGTAGAACCCAGATTCAGACTTTGAGGAACAACAGTATCTATTTGAAACACAAGCCACTAAGAGTGTCTTGCTCGATAATGTTCTCAACATTACTCGGAGTGGTCGTGTGTATCAACCTGAAGACCGATATCTCTGCTTGAATAAAGACTCGGTGCCTAATAGGGTAGGAACTACCGCAAGGCCCCCTTATCCACCTCCGGCTATTCTGATCTGTGTCGAGGCCGATCCTCTCATTACTCTACTAAAAAACACTCAGGCTTGTTATAGTATCTAGCAGCTAGTAATTGACTTTGATAGGCATCGCAGGGGGTTGATTAAACGACTCCTTGATTTGGAAGCTAATCCAACCACTTTGGTTGTTGAGATGTGTGCTATGGTCGAAGATGGTATTCCTCTAAGAAAGGGACCATAGATTGTGTTTGACCCTTTTGATCTCCTACTTGAAGGTAAGGATCACAATCGGGCCTTATTCATCCACATTCAAATCCTTCATAAGGTTATCCCTTATGTCATGATGGATGATGGCTCCACCCTGAATCTGTGCCCTCTAAAAGTCCTTCCTCACTTGGTACTATCAGAAGAAATGCTTGAGAAATTCAGTACTATTATCAAAGCTTTTGATGATTTGAAATGAAACGTGATTGGGGCCTTTGAGGCAGAAGTCACTGTGGAAGGTGTTACAAGCAATGTGCGCTTCACTTTACTTGATATCCTTGTCACTTACTATCTGTTGCTCGATCGACCATGGCTCCATGCCTTGGGTGTAGTTCCCTCCACTCTTCACTAGAAAATAAAGCTAATTCACAAGGATAAATTTATAACTATCTAGACCAAACCCGCTTCCATTATGGCAATTATGGAACCTAAGGCTAAATTGGAAGAAAGTCTTCATAGTTATCTGCATGTCGGTATGGGAAAACTGATGAAGAAATCTGGGTATAAGCCTGGTAAGGGCTGCAAAATGTATGAGCAGGGAATCATCGAGGCCTTAGAGCTGAAAGTACTGGTTCACCAAGCTGGATTGGGGTACAAGACTAGAAAAGCCTATCGCCATATTCCTTCTTGATATTCTTATGTGGTCACTTTATATGAGATCTAAGGCAAGAGGCCTTATAAGGGAGAGCCCAAACTAGTCGAGCATGATGGAAGAATGTGGCCAGGCTTTGAGATCTTTAAGGATGTCTAAGATTTTGAGGCCGGCTGCATGATTATCTTCTCTAAACCTGAACCCACTAAGCTTGTTGCGCCTATCAACATCGTTTTTGATAAGGCTAAGGGGAAGGCTAAGATGTTGTGGAAAGTAATGAAGAGTCTGTTGATCTAGAGGTTGAAGATGTTGTGGCCACCAGGACCAAAGCTATGGCCTTGCTGATGAAAAAAGGTTGGAGGGGTGAGAGAACCAGGGAAGAGGATGCCATGAGAGAGACAGTAAGGAAGCTCACCAAGGCCCTCACTAAGAAAGCCAACCTATCCAGGGAACCATCACTCACCATTGCCTAGAAAGATGCTCTAGAACATGACCTGGATACCATTCTGATGGAGGCTACAGAGGATGCTCCTCCTATCACTCCCGCCGGTGTCAAAGCCCATCTACTTGTGGAGGAGGATGATATGGATGATGTAATTTTTAACATTTCGAATGTATTTAACGCAAACAATGTCGCCTGTAAGGCTTTTAATGCAATGAATGACTACCATTTTGCTTACTTGTTTGATGTTTTTCCTGACAGATCCATGCATTCACATAATAATAAGGATAACGTTTTTGGCATTAGCGATACATCATTAAGTGAAATAAACCTAAGTACTGATGATAATCCTAAAATGGTAACCATTTCCAATGATTTAACTCCTAAGGATAAAAGTGAGATTATAAAAGTGCTTAAAGATCATGTTAACGCTTTTGCCTAGTCGTATCAAGATATGTCTGGGGTTTCGTCAAATTACCGAGCACAGGTTTCCAACCAATCCTAAGTTTAGACCTGTCAAGCAAAAGCTCCATCAGCTCAGACCAAAATGGGTAGATCAGGTTAAGACAGAGGTTTTGAGGTTGATTGAAGCTCGATTCATCGAAGTTGTGGAATATTCGACTTGGTTGTCCAACATAGTTCTAGTTCTGAAGAAAGATGGGAGGGTCCAAGTTTGTGTTGACTTTCGAGATCTCAATAAGGCTTCGCCTAAAGATGACTTCCCACTCCCTTACATAGATGTACTAATTAACAGTGCCTCCAGGGCTACTATGTACTCGTTTATAGATCGATTCTCAGGATACAATCAGATTCTGGTAGACATCATCAACAAGGTCAAAATAGCGTTTATCATTAAATGGGGGGTCTACTATTACAAGGTTATGTCGTTTAGGTTAAAGAATGCCAGGGCCACTTATCAGCGCGTCGTAACTGCCCTCCTACATGACATGATTCATAAAGAAGTGGAGGTATATGTGGATGATATGATCGTGAAGTCTACTACACAAGAAGAATACTCTGCTATTCTCTACAGATTCATGAATCGTATTGAAAAGTATAATCTTCACCAAAATCTGAAGAAGTGTGTGTTTGGGGTTACTTCAATCAAATTATTAGGGCATGTGGGATTGAAATGGATCCTGATAAGGCTAAAGCCATCAGGGATATGCCTCTGCCTAAGAAAGAGAAAGAAGTTTGATCGTTTCTAGGGTCCCTACAGTATATGAGTCGGATCATCGCCCGCCTCAGTACCGTATGCAAACCTATCTTTAAGTTGTTGAGAAAGTAATGACCCATGGTATGGACTGATTAGTGCCAAGCGATGTTTGATAGAATCAACGCTTATCTTGTTGACCCACTCATTCTAAAACCCCCTATCCCCGGAAAACCTTTAATCCTATACCTAGCTATCGAAGAGTCTTCCATGGGAGCAATGCTTGTCCAGGAACATGACGATAAGCGGGAGCATGCCATCTACTACTTTAGTAAGAAATTTTTGGACTATAAAACCTGATATTTGATTGTGAAGAAAAATCGGACCGCCATAGTTTGGCTCACCAAGAAGTTGCGCCATTATTTACAATCTTACCGAGTCCAAGCTGTGGCTAAGATCAGCCCCATGAAGTATCTTTGTCAATCCCCCACTCTCATAGGTAAACTGTCTCATTGGTTGCTACTCCTATCCAAGTTCAACATTGACTACATCACGAGGAAAGTCATTAAGGGTCGGGCAGTGGCAGAATTCCTTGCTAATCAACCTCTTGACTTTGATTATATAGAAAACCTAGAGTTTCCTGACAATCAGATCACCTCTATTACAATCCATGAGCATGTATGGGCCACTTACTTCTGTGAACTAACAAGGAGTAGGCCTCGGTGTTATTATAGTCATATCGGATAGCGAAATCATCCCATTGTACAAGCACTGAGAATTCGCAGTCACCAATAATGGAGCTGAGTATGAAGATTGTCTATTCGGCCTCGCGGCCTTTCTCCAAATTGGGGATTCAACTCTTGTAATCCATTAGGCTGTCGGGGATTGGGAAATCAAGGAAGAATCTCTTCATCCTTATATTGAAGCAGTCCGTGGCTTATCCGAGAAGTTCATCTCTTGCTTATATTGCCATGTCCCCTAGGATGAGAATCCAATAGATGACTCTCTAGCCACCCTAGCCTTCTTATGGGAAGGACCCCAATAACAGCCTCTCTGTCTTTGGTTTTGTTGTCAACTAAGATCCCTTATCCCATTCAGCAGGTTCTCACCATGTCCACCGAGCCCTGTTGGTGCTCTGATATCATCCTATTCCTCCAAATTTGCCAATATCCCCAGGATACCTCTGACTCAGACCATACCACCCTCAAGCGACTCGATGTCTATTTTTGAATTGTTGATAATGATCTATTTGAGCATACTAGTGAAGGTTTACTGCTTCATTGCTTAACCAAATCCGAGGCTTAGAAGGTCATTGATCAGGTCCATGCTGGTGATTATGGCCCTCGTATGAATGGTCTCCCTCTCGCAAAGAAAATTCAGCGGTTAGGATATTTCTAGCTCACCCTAACGGTCGATTGCATCGCCCAAGTCAAAAGGTTCCACCAATGCCAGATTTATGGGGATATGCAACATCTACCACCCACCGAGCTCCATCATTAATCTACTCCTTGGCCATTCTCGGTGTGGGGGATAGACATAATTGGTGAAATTCCTCCTTCTTCAACTAATAGGCACAGGTTCATTGTGGTAGTGGTGGATTATTTCTCTAAGTGGGTAGAGGTTGAATCCTACACCAATGTCACAGCCAAGAAGATGGCCAAGTTTATAGAGAAGCATATTTTTGCATGGTATGGACTTTCCCATCATATAGTCTCAGACAATGGGGTACAATTTCAAGAAGCAACTGCAGATCTGATTGAGAAATATAGGATTGAACACCATAGATCTTCTTCGTATAGACCGCAAGCTAATGGTGTTGTTAAGGTAGCTAATAAATCGGTAAAGAAGATTCTTTCTAAAATGATAGCCGATTACATAGGTTAGGCAGACAAGCTACCTTTCGCCATTTGGGGATATCACACAACCAACCGTACCCCAACCGGCAAAACCCCATTCTCCCTGGTCTACGGAATGGAAGCGGTTTTACCAGTCAAAACTCAGGTAACCTCTCTGAGAGTCACTTTAGAAGCCAAGCTGATAGAATCTAAATGGACTCAGGCAAGGTTTAAACAGCTGAACATGATGGATGAACAGAGATTAAGGGCTCTTAATAATCTCCAGATGTACCAAAAACTCATGGCTCAAGCCTATAACAGTCGAGTAAGACATCGAAAGTTTTCCTTGAGAACTACAGATCTAGTCCTCAAGCAGCTAAAACCTTCCACTGCTGATGCGAGGGGCAAATTCAGGCCGAACTGTAAAGGACTGTATGTGATAAAGAAGATGCTTAGTAAAGGAGCAGTTAAGCTTATAGATATGGATGGGAATGAGTTTGCGAACCCCGTAAACCAAGATAGGCTTAAGCATTATCACATCTAATTCAAAAAAACAAATCAAAAAAAGCAATACATAAAAAATAGATAAAATAAATCACCCACCTTTCGGTCTCTTACCGATCGGGCAAAAATTAGGGTGTCACACAACGGTCGGTATTTTGCAAACTGGCCGTGCAAAAATTAGGGGTTGAGTCAAACCCATTAGATTGAAAACCCAAAAAGGGAGATCTAGGCAAAAATTAGGGTAAGTGAGCAAAAAAAGAGTTCCTTCTAGAAAATCGATCTAGGCTAGTTGGCACCGGGAGTTAAATTGGTGAGAATGTTAACCAAACATCATGTACTTTATTTTACTTCACTGAATGAAATTATCTCTTTTGTTGAGTTCTGAATGCTTATGATTATGTGAATTTTGAATCCATATGGTCAAAACAACTCAAGTAGGCTTAATGTAAGGTTCACATTATTCCAATTCAAATGCGTGCAATAAATAAACTAATTCTGATTGACTGAAAAGGGCAAGGTCTATGCAAACGTTAGAACAAGTCTGCTGGATTGAAAACCCGAAAAAGGGTGGTCTAGGCAAATATTAAGATGAGGTTCGATAGATTGAAAACCCCAAAGGGCAGTCTATGTAAAAGTTAGAACTAAATAAAATACATAATAAAATAAAGTTCGATAGGTCTGTCGCCCTGACTAGCCTATGCAAAAGATAAAACTAAAAGAAAGTGCATCTTAAGCCGAACTCCAAGCATTACCATCATAATATCTAGAAAATCCTCCTCAAGGTGGTAGTGGAAAAGGGCTCGTGCCCCTGCTCTGCTCGCTCTCCCTCAAAGCGGGCCCACGATCGCTTAGATCAGGTTGCCATACATCTAATCTCAGCAAGCCATGCTCTGTAGTGTATATCGGTCTCAATGGTCTCTATGTGGTCATAGTCCAGAGTCTCGAATATGGCCTCCCTGGCCCAATTCTCCCGGATGTGGTTCACCCATCTAACTTTGTAGACAATGATTTAGTTTTGAGGTAGCTTGATTGGGAATCTTTATCGCTTGTCGTACTATCGACACAACCTGTAAGGGGTATAGAATGAAGATCTCTCCAAACCTATATGCTGAACACAAGATCCCCAAGACTCCATGACTACATCTTGGATCCTCCACCATGGGTTGACCCACTGAATCTTTGAATCTATGTACCCTCTCAGGATAGGCATCCGGCTGTCAAATGTCAACTAATCAAAATCAGCTTGCATAAGCCCCCTCTCACTCAAATGAACCAGTAGGTACTTCTTTGGGTTCCCCTGTGGTTCCTCCTTTAGCCTTAGCTTCTCCATCAGCGATACTGTAGGCCAATTTCAGATAAGGGCTTGAAGACGTGAATAATTTGTAAAATGGGAAAATGAACACCTGTAGCAGTATAAGATGGTCATCGATAAGAGTCGGGTCGGTGGAAGCAACATCTGTATTGAGCAAGATCTCGGCTAGTCCCATATATATAGGAGAAGCCCCTGTCGACATAGGCCTGATAAGCAAAATCAGCCTGAATGGAGCAACTGATCCCACACCATACATAAAATCCACCATAAGTAACAGTGCAACAATGGACGACCAAGCGCGATGAGATCTAGGCGCCCTATGGCACCACTCCAAAACTGTAGTAAGCTAAAATCTAGGTTTGTTAGAAAGTTGGGATAAAAATGGGTCTATAGAATCCAAATTCCATAGCCCTTAGGGAATTTTGTATGTACCAAAATGAAACTCCGGGAGTGGCAAGGGCACGCGCTTGGGACATGGTACCCCTAATATAGCGTGGAACTCTTCAAGCAAGGGGCATAGCTCGAATGATGAAAACAAGAATACATGGTCCATCCGATCCCAAAAAGCCAATGCCGCACGAATGAATTTGGGACTAGCAAGCCATGCTACGACATATCAAAAGCCCCATAGCCCAAATTTTTCTAGTATCTTCCAGTTTGCATTTCCAAGGCTTTGCAGAAAGCCCTGTAACTGCTGGTTGTGGTTTGCCATAGCTGAATTGGAGAAAATTGCCAAATTTGGATTTCTGGCAAATTGATGCCACCGGCGGTATGAGTGATGTTGCCAGCGGTGTGGACCAGGTCACCGGCGGTATGGATTTACAGGCAGTTTTATCTATATTATTTAGCAAGTCAGAATTTCAACTAGAGGGCGATATAAGTCATACTGTCGGTGGCATGACTGCATTTTCTGTGAATTTTAGTCCTATTTTCACCAGTTTAAACCTGTAAACAACATGTAAAAAAACCTATAATCTATTTTCAGAAGATATGCAAGCATAAAATTCAAATCTTATTCAAATCAAAGGCCTGAAGGCACAAATCATCCAAATATCCAAACACTAAGCCTAAATAAAACTAAAACCATCCGAAATCCAAAATCAATCATCAAAGCCATTGTATCAAAGGCATACAAATCAAAACCCATTTCCAAAATCATTAAAAATAAATGCATAGGCAAAAGGAATCAAATAGGCAGGTAAGCCTAAGGTTAATTGCCACCGGCAGACGAGTGAGATGAGACATCCTCCTCATTAAAGCTCGCAAGGGCAACTCCATGGTAGCGCCCGACTGCCACCTTCATTCCCCTCATTAAAGCTCGGCTCATTTAAAGTAGCATATAGTTGGTTCTCTAGTTCACTCATGCGGTGTCAAAGCATCTCATTCTCTTCCCCGTACCTTTGTCGGGCCGCATCGGCATCTGATAGTGAAAGGGCTAAAAAATCCTACAGTCAAAAGAGGTAACAATAAACAATATCATTCATAACATCCATACATGCATTTCATTTTTATTATGTTATACCATTACAGAAAATATACCTGAATAAGCAAGGACTAACCAACATGGGTGTCCCTGAGAGCGAAAGCATTCTTGGCCAATCGCTCCACCTCGGCTCGAGGAACCTGAAAAATCCAAAAGACAATCAAAAGGCACTCATGGAAGGCTTATCATATGATTTGTTCACATTTGCACAAGACTTACATAAGTGGTGTTTTCTGGCACAAAGCATAGGGAATGGCTGCTCGAGCCTATCCCTCTAGCCAGAAATCGCCCCTCGAATTCATCAGTAAAAATTGGGTCTCTAAGGCAGTTAAGAGGTGCCCCTTGATAAAGTCAACACCCTCAGGTATGCCATAATATCACCCACCGATATCATCAACCTGATCTTTATTCCTGAAGGGTACCTAAAAAATCCAAAAAGAAAGCATAAGGAACTGTTTTGACCTAGGCATGTGACATAAATATAATCATGTAAAGAAAGGGTGCGATCTCACATTGGAAGAATGATGCCCCTCGTTAGCCGACGGTGCATCCTGACCTATCTCTTCCTGCTCCTCAAGATGCCCCTCACCGCCGCCGTTCCCTTCCTCAATATCATCTTCAGCTACAATTCTGCGCCTCTGCGTTTTCAGCTCCTCCTCCTTCTTCTTCCTATAGAAGGATAAAATATCATTCTTGTCGATGCAGGGGCATATAGGAAGCAAGCGTGACATGTGACCATTGTAAGGACCGGGGATACTCTACACCACTCGGCCGTTCCCCTCTAAATAATCGACCTTATCGGCCCCGGTTATAGTCAAATAAGGCCACCAGAGGCCTGTAGGAGGATTCATAGGTACAGGCCTAGCGGCAGGTATAACCTTTCTCCAGCCTTGAACTCTCTCCCCTAGGTACTAGGGCAAGGCTAAGGAGCACTCCATGACAAATCGGCGGTTGTCCACCTCCTTCCGAACCCTAGCCACCTCCACAAGGTTTGACACCTCGTTGAAGGGATCGCGAATAACCTGGCCAATCAATCAAGCACAAATCAATCTAAGCAACTCAAATTCATAAATATGTTTTTGTTGACTAATGGTTTGTTGAATGTAAGACAGGTAAAAAAGTCAAAATAGCATACCAAGCCAATTTGTAGGCACCGCAAAGCCCCCCTATATGTTGTAGGGTACTTGCCAAGTCCCCCAAGGCTTCAGCACCATCGGGTGAGGAAGTGAGAACCTGGCTCTACTGTAGTACCAAACTGGATAGGTGGGAGGATCTGGTGCTCAAAAGCCTATACCTGCACAATTAATAACCAATCAGTCCAAAAAGGTCAGCGAGCCAAAAAGAAAAAGCAGCTAGCCATGATAATAAGGCACTATTCAAAAAGGCGTACCTAAAGTAGAAAGTGACTCAGGCGAAGGGCTTTCTCCATCGTTCGGGTGCCTATATCCAGCCTATAATACATCTGCATCAAAATGGCCCTAGGCCAATTCTTCTCTTTGATGGTCTTAATATCCTCTACTGCCAAAATCAGCCCATAATTAACCTTGCTGCCCAAAACTAGGAAGAACATCACGGTCAATAAGTAAATAATGAAGGACAAGACATAGGCATCCCTATCAACCTCAGGGGACCACTTTGACCCCCTTCGAGTACTCATGCAGCTCCCTATAGCACAATCGCCCTGCCTTGGGCTTCAACTCGAATAGCTCAGTCACCCTCTTCACCACTGGTCCATTAAGGTGGTTTCTCTCCATGTACAAATCAAAGTGAATCACTTTCTTTGTCCATGGCAACACAGTCATTGCCACTATATCGGAGGGAGTAATCATAACCTCCCCATTCTGAAAGTGAAATGTGTGAGTGGTCTCGAACCACTTCTCGACCAAGGCGGTCAAGGCTAAATGGGAAAGCTTTAGCATCAAGAGGGGCATGATACGGGCTAAGTCCCCAAACCCCGAATCATCAATCACTGCCACGAGTGCAGAACCTTTCTCTTTTATGTGTTGCCCCCACTCTCCCATTGTTCCCATACCTCCAGTGCAAGTATGGGTATGAGGCTGCAAAATCAAAAAGGAATTGATCAGTTGAGTTGCTCAAATTCTATGTCATTTTTCTTTTGGAAAGCTATTGATGCCGCTACTGGGGCAGTGATGCTGCCAGCGATATCACCCATACCGCCGGCGGTATGGACGATGTCTCTGGCGACATAGCTGAATCTAGCAGCGACATGGCCTATTTCCTTCTTGAAGCTGCTGGGGACAACAATGATGCTGCCAGTGGCATCGTTTCTGCGGGCAGAATACAACTTTTTGCCCAAAATTGAAAGAATCACCCAAAATGAAAGTCAACCAATTTCAAGGCATAAAATAGCATAAATCAAGTAAAACTAAGCCTATAGCATATGTTCTAGCATGTATCAATTCCTTTTAGCCCTTAATATACAAGTTTTCGAGTCTAGAACCGAAATCTTCAAATCAAAACAAAAGGGTTTGAGTTTTATAGGACTACCTAAATATTAGAGATGTGATTCTTCTTATCCGAGACGAGATTGTCAATTGGAGCCACTATCTTGTACCTAAAAACAATTTCGAACTCCTTAAAGTCGTATCCCATGTGAATCAGGCTAAGTTTTAGCCCCTCAATAGAAGAATTGGGCAATTCATGGGACTTGGAGCTGCTAGATTTGCATCCAAAAATCTTCTTCTTGGTTAAAAATCGAAAGGGAATAGAAAGATTTGATTTTGAAGGAGAGTAAATAGAAGAAAAGGGGTTTTTTAGCCTCTACAAGGCAGAGAAGAATAAAGGAGAGTTTTTACTCTTTTTAAACACCTGCATAGAATTTAAAGAGTTTCAATGAATCTGAAACTGCCCGTCCATACCGCCAGCGGCACTAATTCAAACCACCAACGATATCACCCATACCACCAGCGGCCTCAACTTACCCAATTTGAATTTTGAAATCCTTTGACCGATCAAAGATGCCACATGACATCCATATCGAAGGTGATATCGCTCCAGATCGCCGGCGGCATCAGCCAGGCTGCCAGCACCATCAAAACTTCCCCCTATATTTTTCAGCAAATCTGATGGAATCCTGGCTCCAGCCCCGACATCCCAGGACTTCTGAAACCCTTATACTTTTAATTATTATGATTTTACTATTGATCAAAGGGGGAAAATATTTTTGTTTCAAAAAATTGATCAAGCAGTAAAAACATTATCAAAACACCAGTCTAATCTTTTTTACTTATCACTTGTTACAGGAACGACACATCCTACCTCTCATCTCAAAAACTCAAGTCTGCTTGGCAAATCACAAAGTCCAAGTTCGCTTAGCAAATCTTCAAAGAATAAGCCCACCCAAGGGGTAAACCAATCCTTAAAGTTCAAGTCCGACTAAGGGGCAACCAATTCGTCAAGCTAAAGCCCAACTAAGGGGCAATCAATCCTCAAAGCTCAAGTCCAACCAAGGGGCAACCAATCCGTAAAGCTTAAATCCAACCAAGGGGCAACCAATCTACAAAGCTCAAGTATGACCAAGGGGCAATCAATCCTCAAAGCTCAAGTCTGACCAAGGGGCAATCAATCTTCAAAGCTCAAGTTCGACCAAGGGGAAACCAATCCACAAAGCTCAAGTCCGACCAAGGGGCAACCAATCCGCAAAGCTCAAGCTCGACCAAGGGACAATCAATCCTCAAAGCTCAAGTTCAACCAAGGGGTAATAAATCCTCAAAGCTCAAGTCCAACCAAGGGGAAACCAATCTACAAAGCTCAAGCCCGACCAAGGGCAATCAATTTTCAAAGCTCAAGCTCGACCAAGGGGCAAATAAATCTTCAAAGCTCAAGCCCAACCAAGGGGCAAACTAGCCATCCATCAGGTATCATTCCTAAACCCTTGCTCTTTCGTGCTATCACACTGACATGTGGCAGTAGTGATCCCAAAGGGGCAGCCCGTAAGGACAGGATTTTCCAGTCCCTCTTGCAAGACTATGTTGACGTATAACCAATTTTTATTCCTTAGAATAAAAATTCTTTTTTGGAATTTTTATTACCGATATAAAATTCTCTATGAATTTTATTCTTGGAAAATTCAGTTTGGTGTGTCCGATAACGCGTTCGGTGGGAGCTCGAATGGATGATTTGCACCCAAAAATAATTTAGTCCTAAATACCCATTAAAATATCTTTAAAATTCAAAAAGATACCTTTTGACCCGCTTTTGACCCCTTTTGGCAGCTTTTTGGGCTTGAGGGCCTGCTGGTAGTCAGCTTGCAGGAAGCTGATACTGCCGGTGGCATCATGGATACAGCCGACGGCAGGGCCTAAAATGGGCTTCTGCGTAGACAGCTTCTTCTTCTTCTTCTTCCTTTGACTAGCTCTTTTTTGCCATTCTAGTGAAACTGGCTGAAAGACTTTGAAGACCACCCATTTTTGCCTATAAAAACATGTATTAGGGTTTCTAAGAGAGGGGGAACAGCTGGAATTTGAATTTGAGAGGTCATAGAGTGAGAAAATCTATTCTAGTGAGATAAAGAGTAGAAAAGGTAAGAAAAGGAATTCCAATCCACTTTTCTTGGATTTTCTTCTTTGATTCTCTTAGTTAAAGCTTAAAATTAGTAGACTTTAGGTTAAAATCAACTTAATAGGAATTTAGGGATGCAAATCTTTATATTTACTTGCCAAATCATCATTTTGAGCTACCTAGGGGTGTCATTTGGATCACGAAGAGGTGGATTCAAGGCCCCGAGGTAAAAATTCTAAGTGTCATAACTCTTTGGCTTCCTTTTTTACTTGTTCGTGCTATTGTTTGTTGTTTTATGCCTAGTTTCGGGTTTTCATCCATTTTTCATCCATCAACTGCGACTGCTGCAAGAAAGTGAAGTCACCGGAGGCAACTGAAACCGCCAGCGGTATCTCTCATGTCACCAGTGACATCAACGATACCGCTAGGGGCTTCATTTATCCAAGAAGTTATATAGTGTACCTGTGCAACTAATATAGCCAGCAACATCATTGATGCCACCGGCGGCTTGAGTCATGCCACCGGCGGCATGGCCTTCGAGACAACAGTCTCGTTTTTGTTTATTTTTTGACCTAGTTTAAGTTTCCAAAGCTAGGATGTACAGTGCATCCAGATTACCCCGTAAATAGACTTCACCCCAAACCATGTGTCATATTCATTAATAATCCAGTTAAAATAACAATAGCGTCTAAAATTTAGATAAAACAGAAATTCTCGCAAACGCCGTTCAAACCTTATTTTTAGCTATCCAACCGGACTTCTTAACATTGTAAATAAATATGCCTTGTTCACGCTAACTCAGGTCTTACTTTGTTTACTAACTATGCATGTTATATAGTATACCCCGTACAATGTATCGTATTTGTGCTAACCGTTTTGTGCAGGTAGATTTAGGTTAGATGAATGTTAGGCCTTCAGGTATTTCATTTATCGTATAGAAAAATGTATACGATTTGGAAGGCCATATAATTATTATTTTATTTTCTGCATTTATTTTTAAATAATTGCAATAATTATTTATTCACCACTTTGAATGCTTTATAAACGCGAAGACAACATATAAACTGAAAACACAATAAATAGGTTGGATTAAAACCGATTAAGAAAGAATGAAACCTTTGAACTTGGCCTAATCCAAAATAGATAACATCATCCAAACTTGGAATCTCTGTTTTGAGGTACGGTCTAACCACTCAATGGGAATATTATGGCCAAATTCTCAATGGAGCTTAACTGGGTGGCGACTCTATTTTAAAATACAGGATTTCAAGTCTCGTATCCATTAACACGCAAATTGGACTTAAATTCAACATTAACATCAAACCATCTTTTTATCACTCTAAAATGAGGATCAATCCCTCAGCTCGCTTCACAGCGTTGGTTATCTTCCCCTCGTGCTATGCATCTCATGCTGTCCTTGTGGGAAAAAGGTCGTCCGCTCACACATAGGCAATGGTAACAATTTCTAATGGCTAACCCCTACTACCTACTGGTCTTTTACAGATTTTTCGGAAAGCAACTGACATTTTTCTCTCTATGCCTTAACTTTTGCGTAAGCAACCCTTTTCGAGTTTTTAGCTTAGCAGGCCTTATTTACGTTGTAGTGCTCTAATTTTTGCCTAACCAATTTGCGGAATACCGATCAGCGGGCTATACCCTAATTTTTGCCCGAGTAGTAGAGGACCACTCGTCGGGTGATTTATTCTTTATGCTGCTTTTTTATGATTTAATTCTTTTGACCTAGACATGATAACAATTGAGCCTATCTTGATTCACTGGATTCACGAACTCATTTCCATCCATATCCATAAGCTTTATTCCCCCTTTACCAAAGACTTCCTTCACGATAAATGGTCCTTCCCAATTAGGCTTGAACTTGCCCCAAGCATTAGTGTTGACTGGCGTAACTGCTTGAGGACCAGATCACCTGCATTGAGAGGCTATTTCAGGTATTTAATTCTATTGTTGTAAGCTCGAGCCATACGCTATTGGTACATCTAGAGATGGTCAAGTGCCCTGAGCCGCTTTTCATCTATTGCATTCAACTGTTCATACTAGGCTTTTGCCAAATCTAATTCTTTTAACTGCGATTCAAGTTCCACTTTTATAGATCTTTCTTTTGGTAACACGGCTTCCA
Organism: Euphorbia pulcherrima; assembly: GCA_947683365.1. Classification (NCBI taxonomy): domain Eukaryota; kingdom Viridiplantae; phylum Streptophyta; class Magnoliopsida; order Malpighiales; family Euphorbiaceae; genus Euphorbia; species Euphorbia pulcherrima. Next base: position 34,105,465 of record CANTUS010000004.1, read on the forward strand.
TTCCATATACCAAGCAGAAAGGTGTTTGATCGGTGGGATTTCTTACACTGGTTTTATACCCCCAAACTGCGAATGGAAGCTTATGAGCCTAATAAGTTTTTCTTGACTGATTGGTTTTCATTTAGAGCTCCTGAGATGGTCAATTTATGACTTAAGATGTCCTTTCCACTTTCGTGATTAAAGCCGTCCTGCTGTTGGTGCTTCTTGGTCTTCTTTCTTGACGTTGTGTGCTCTTATACACCTTTTCCCCCCTCGTGAAGAAAGAAGGACCTAGGCTAATTGTTATCCAGTTTGCTAAGAACTTTTTATTGTCTCTCTTTTGATGATAGATTTTAACCATTGGACATTTATACCATTGCGTTGTACAAAAGGTCAACTTCCTTAATTAATATGATGATAGTTTTAAGAATGTTGTTGTTATGAGTGCATGACGTCATTAGAATGAAATACTCGAGGAAAATGTGAATGATAGGTGCATTAATTTATTCATGACATATTAAAAATAAAGATACTGATGCTTACAACTTATTCATGATATGCCTTATAAGCGGCATTATTTTCATAAAAACTATTTACGATATTAAAAATTACATCATTTGAATCATTCTCCTCAAGTGGAGGGTCTTATTGATTGAAAGCTGGACTGGCCTATGTGTGCAAGTTTGCTGTTTCTTCAACCACTCCTTTCGCTAAGCTTTTGATAGCCTTGCTGATGGGATTTCCTTTCTCATTTCTTTTCCAATTCTTCCTCATAAGTACCGCTAGTGATTTAGTGATGGACTCAATTACCTCATTCATTTCATCCTTTTTATCATTCCCACATACTTCCACAGAAACTAAGGTTTAAATTAGGTAGCCCTTCTTGAAATCATATACATCATTGAATATCTCAAAATCGGGGACTTTCTGGCCACGTACTTTCACAGGTTCTTCTTCGCCCATGAATTTCCCTTGCTTGACTTCAGTCCCTATTATAAGGCAGGATTGAGGCTTGGATTTTTTACCACTTGGGTGATTCCCCAAACTGAGTCTAAATGGCCATGGAAGAGGTGAAAGGGGTTCCAGCATTCTTTGCATGTTCTTTCCAAGTCACTTACCCTTTTCATTACCCGGCTTCATCGTAATCTTTTCAATTTTAAGAGATATATACCCCTTAACCAAAAACTTCATATCTTGATGAGCTATAGCCACCCTAGACACCTTTTAATCGACCTATATAGCCGCTATGATAGATGGTTCGTTAGCATTAATGGTCACCAGCTTACCATTATGGATGAGCTTAACTTTCTGATGGACTGTGGAAGGGACAGGCCCTAATGCATGGAGCCAAGGTCGATCCAACAGTAATGAGTAGGTGACGGGAATATTGAGAACAATGAACAGGACCTTGGACTTTACTTCCCCAACTGTAACTTCATCTTTGAAGACCCCAATGACACTATTCTTTATGTCATCATATGCCCTTATAATAGTATTGGACTTCCCCAAAATGGATTCATCTAGCCCTAAGTGAGGAAAAATCTTAGTAGGGCAGAACCATTGTCCACCATAACACATAGGATAGAACAATCAAAGATTTGCACCCTAATAAAGAGTGCCTTGTTATGCTTAATCCCTTCGACTGGGAGGCTTAACAGATAGAACTTGATGGGTTTGATTTGATCAGGAGTAGATCCCCCAATAACTGAGAATACCTCAACTAGAGTGGTAGAAGGTATAGCTTCCATACTTAGTAACTTTCCTATTAGACCATTGTGATGTTCTTTAGAGTCAACAAGGAGCTACCAGGTGTTGTAGTTAACAGGGGTAACTTGTACTTGCTAGATGAGAGGGGTGACTTTCTTTTCAGTACTGACCGGAATGTAAGTCTTACTAGTAGCCATAAAGATTGGACCTTGATCGATATTTGGAATGACATGGATATCCACGTCTCTGCCCTTTCTTCTTTCTATGATAGGGTCAGGAGGGATCCTCCCACTATGGGTAATATGTAGCACCCCGTCTTTCATATAACCCCTCCCTTCAAAAGTTTCGACCAACAAGGTCGGTCCTTTGAGCTCATCATTCTTCAATAAATAAGCATCGATATCAATAAGCCCCGGTTGAACAAACATTGCTTCCTCGTCATGAATTCCTTCTAGCTTAAATGCATCGATGTTAATGGGATTTAGTTCATTAGGCAAGGCCACTACTGAGAGCACCATAGGATTAGCTTGCGAGATTATATTGAAAACATGGTAGGAGAGCAACCCAAATTCGATAGCTGCAACCTGCTTCTCGAAATTTAGCAGGGGGTTATTCATGGTGATGGATTTAATCTCGGGTTCTTGAATCTTGTTCTCCCTAATCAAACCTCAAATAGCCTCAAGCAAATCCCTACAGACACTAGTGCAATGCCCCTTACTAACATGGTAAGCATAAAACTAATCCATATCTTCACGTTTGGGTGGGACATAGGGCTTGATACTCTAAAGAAGGTCGGGTGCTCTCAACTTAGTGACTATGGCATGCAGAGATGCTTTCCAAGGGGAAACGCCATCTTCGTTGGTACAGACTGCAACAACTTCTTCCTGTACTACCGCTGCTTTAGGGTAGAGCTAGACTTTGACTTAGAAGCCTAGACTGGGGCTAAAGGGTCATTCTTTTTGAACTATGGTTTGTTCGGTACACTTGCCTTTTCTGTTGGATCTGATGTATGCCCTTATGGCAATTAGGTCGATATATCTTAACTATGTAATAGTATGAATAATTTTGTTCAATTAATAAAGGCATTTAATCTTTTATTTATATCGATGTGCTTATAAATATATTATAGCTGGCTAAAATATACTCATTGATGTATGTATACAAAAGTCTAAAAAATTATAGTTGGACTATATTTAGTGAGTCCTGCTTCATGTGCAATTATGATTATGTCTAAACTATCCCTAGTCATAGTTTCATCAGGAAAGGATATTGATGAAGCGGAAAGACTAGCATGTGGCCAACTTTCTTAGAAAAGGTCCAAGTAGTCAATCTCCTAAGGACTGAAGGTGGTGCCTTAAGTTTGACACATGGATATATCTGGGAGATATATTGGAGACCGTAGTAAGATAAACACTTGGTGTATATATCAATGTGTTAGTGTTTATCTTCATCCAATAAGATTCGCAAATATCCTGATACTTGAGGTACTAGTTATCTTGTGTGGTAATATTGCTATACTTTGGATCATTCCCACACACTAATTAATTTGGGGCGTTATGGGTGATTACGGGTATAGTGATGACAACATGTTGGTAAACTGAGTAGTTGGAAAGAATCTATCACTCCAGATATATTAAGGAGTTGTACCAGGCCACTTGTTGAAGTGATGATTGCTATAAACCTTTGATCGAGTATGTGTTTGATAGAAATGGTTTCTAGTGAAACACACTAAGGTAAAAGGCAATATACTTTGGTAACAAGTTAATAACTTGGATAGCTTGGAGCAACCTTGCTATTAGTGGGTTAACACTTTAACCGAACCCTATAAAGTAGATGGTACTAATATTAAAGAATGGAAGGATTTCATCGCATTGGATAACTATTGCATTAACCGAGATTAAGTCATAAGCACAAATGACGTTCTGAGTAATGGGGGATGGTAGACCCTTGCTAGAGGCGTACTATAGTCGTTTAAGGTAATTGAATTCTATTCACGGTCTAGAACCTCAAGCCAATTTTTCCAAAAGAACAAGGGTTGGTTAAGCCTTAACAGCTCAATACTTTGGGATCCTATAAGGTCACACACATTGGACCCTCATCAGACTGAGTAAAGAATTAATAGATTTATTCTATTATGAAAATATAATATATTAATAATTGGATTATTATTTAATTGGTTCAAAATGATTAGATCATTTTGGATAAGCCAAGGAACTTATTTTTTACCGGTAACTAATTTATTAGGTCACAAAAAAATTAAAGTGTTGATTAAAATGATTAGATCATTTTTCGGTTGAGCCAGGAATTTATTTTGACCAGTAACTAATTTTATTAGGGTCATAAAATAAATTAAAATGCTGATTAAAATGATTAGATCATTTTTGGCTAGGCCGGGAATTTATTTTGAGCGGTAACTAATTTTATTAGGGTCATGAGTAAATTAAAAGAAAGGAGAATTAAAAGAAATATATATATTTATATTTATATATTTATATATATAATTAAAGGGATTATCCCTATCCCACATTGTTAAAAGGAGAGCAATTTTGCTCTCATCCTCCTATAAAAGGAGGCCTTTTTCTCCTCTTCTCAACACACTTCAAGTTCACGTCTTTGTGGCATTTTTCGAGAGTCTTTAGTGAGGATTCTCAAGCCATCAAAGTAAGAACTTTTTGATCCTCACGGATCATAGTTTAAGGATCCCAAATTATATTTTAATTTGGGGACCTCTAGTTAATATTTTCGGGTGGGGCTTTCAGAGTAGCCTAGCAACTACGTAGAGCTCCTTAGTTCTTCCTCTCGGGGAGGTTTCGGTTGGTGGGGTTCATGTGGATACTCATAGAGGCTATCCCACACTTGGAGGCTTGTCCAAGGAGGTTCTACTAAAGCATGCTTCAACTGATAAGTTTTCTTTCTTTCTCTTTTAATTATTAGGTCTTTTCCGTTAAGCTTTTTTAGACTTAATAATTATGTTTAGGTTGTTTTGCATGCTTAGTTTATTTTACGCTTAGGTTATATCTTAGAGTTATAACATGCTTAGGTTATGGCTTAGAGTTGTAACATTCTCAGGTTATGGCTTAGAGTTGTAACATGCTCAGGTTATAGCTTAGAATTATAACATGCTTAGTATAAAATATATATGCTAGGATATAATTCAGAATTATAGTATGCTTAGCCTATGCATGTTAACCTAGGTAGAGAATTGTTTAGTTAAGACTTTATTTAATTTATATGCATTTAATATGAGTTCCTGGGGACAGGGACAAAATTTCTAATTTCCTCTGTGCCTGTTATGCATGTTCAATTTGACTATCAGTTCCCAATAATGGTATCAGAGTCTGCCTATTTAGTGCATAATTAAGTTAGAAGCGAAACTAAATTTTATTTTCTATATGAAATGATTTGTTTATTTAATTGTTTGGAACAATTTATATGAACTTGAGTTTTTCATTTCAAGGTTAGAAAATGGTTGTGAATAATTTTGAGTAAGCCTGCTCAACTTACTCAAATTATAAAAGACTCAATAAATTATATAAGTTACATGGGTTATAGATGCATCCAATTTAGATGAATTGAAAGAATGAAATTTATTAGTTCAAAGGGATCCATTGGTCTTCAAGTTTGTGCCCGTATTTATTCTGGCTAGGGATTGGACTTGGTGTCTACTCACTTCAAGGGCACCTCTCCTACCTGGGAACCTATATCGGTGCAACTCGAATTGACCTGGGAGATTAAAATGGACTAATTTATTTCTAGTATATAAGATGGTGCTTATATATGTTTCTATAACAAAGTAAAAATTAAATTTATTGAATAAAAGCTTAAAGGAAATGCAATATAGTTATAACAAATAAAAGTATTAATTATTTTACATATAATCTAGGTTGATGGAATAATTATAATAAAGAGCTTGAACCCACCTAAGGTTGGGCCTTACAAATTAATTCTAAAATTTCCTGAATTAATATAAATTTATTACAAATATATCCATCTGATAAAATCCTAGATTGGGTGAGACATTTAACACTAATCAAATCCCAAAATAAATATATTAAGGCAAGTTATAGTCTTCCTTACTCAAATTTATAATACGGTCTCTTTGGGCTATCAAAGTGTTGCGCAAAATGTTCCTTCTAGTCCACATTTATTGGTTGTAAAGTTTGGGATAGGGTTTGCCTTAACAGGACTGGGTAGTCCACCATAAAATTGGGGGCTAGCCGCAGGACTGAGACATATTCAAGGAGGTGCTAAAATAAGAGCACACGTCCCTTGGGATTAGGGAACTTGAATGTATTAGCAATTGCATACGATGCAAATGGAATGGGATTCCAACTATAACTTACTAATATGACTTGACTCATAAAATTGGGGGTCATAATAAAATAGTTATAGATGCTACCTACTAGGAAATTTAGCTCGGCTAAAATTCCTGAATTCAATAGAATGTGCTATTGTAAATTTCAAAGAAAATAGTAGGATAATTGTATTTAATTAAAAGACCTTATATTAAATGCATGCACTAAAACTAATATCTGAACAATAATTCTTTTCTTACATCTTGGTTTAAATTTTTATTTTAATACAAATGTTCGCATTGATAACTAATTTTGATTGGCTCTAGCTTCAAAGGGTTGGTTTAGAAATGTGAGGATAGTCCTCAAAGCCTTGGGCTTGGCGTGTACATTGTATACGCCTGAATCTAAACAACATGATGCAAGCAAGTCTCCTTGAAACAGATATGGATGAAATACATGAAGGAAACTAGGATAAAACACCTTGGAGGTTGTTAACATCCATGTTACCTTATGTAAGTAGCTGGTAGGAGACAAGGTTAAACATCAAGTCAAATGTTAGGATCCATGGTACCTTAGCTACAAGGGCATCAAAAAATCACGGACTGGAAAGTCTATGTCTTTACATCTTAGAGAAAAGGATTTTCCATGGTGGAAAATTTGAACCAAAATATTTTGATAGAAATTGGTAGGGCCAATTAGTTAGAAATTTAAATGGTTCATATCTCAAAGAAGTAAAGGGACACACATGGTGTCTAGTTTTAAAGCAGGATAGAGCAGAGTGAAGAGAAAAGTAAAAGGAATACTGAGATTTTTGTCTAGGAGTCAAAATGATTATTTTCAATATGAAATATTGGAAACAAGATCTTCATTTCAATATGGGATATTGGAAATAAGATCAAAATGGCTAAAGTCTCATAGCATGAGAAGAGGGGGCTTAGAGCTTCCACTTTAAGATGTTTAATATTGAGAATTTCTACATCTCAAAGAAATTCTAAATTGGTATGGAATACCTAATTAGAATCGTATATCCATACGATAGTATAGATATTGCTGAGAAATAAATTTTTTGCAAAAAGGAGAGTTGTACCTACAGAAAATCATTAGAGCTTGATGGCTGTCACTGATGTAGCGACTTGGAATTTACATTTTGCTAAAATTTGTAAAAGGACTAAATTCAATTGTTAGTATAAAACATTGTTTCCTGCTTCACAACAGATGGAATTTCGTTCCAGTTTGATAAGAGGTGTTATCAAAGCTATGAATGATATTTTATTGCAATATGACAATTGATATTTCAAAATTACAAAACATATTCTCAAATATAAACATTGCCAAGAGAGAAATTCAGATAATGAGAAATCTTTCTACTTATGGCATTGTTGTTTAGGCCATATAAACAAACATCGCTTAACCAAGTTGCATAAGCATGGAGATTTGGGACCAATAGGCTTAGAGTCTTATCGTGATTGTGAACCTTATTTAAAAGGAAAAATGAAAAATTTACCCTTTAAAGGAAAGGGTGAACGAGCCACAAGTACATTGGAACTAATACATACAGATGTATGTGGTCCAATGAGTGTTAAAGCACTAGGAGGATACTCCTACTTCATAACCTTTATTGATTATTATTCAAGATACGGTTATCTATACTTAATGAAGCACAAGTCTGAAAGTTTTGAAAAGTTCAAAATATTCAGAAATGAAGTAGAGAAATAACTTGAAAAAAGTACTAAAGTACTTCGATCTGATCGAGGAGGAGAATACTTAAGTCAGGAGTTTCAGGATTATCTAAAGGAAAATGAGATAGTTCCCTAGTGGACCACTCCTTACACATCCCAACACAATGGAGTGTATGAAAGGAGGAATCGAACTTTATTAGATACCATTCAGTCCATGATGAGCTAAGCAAATCTTAGTAAATCTTTTTGGGGATATTCACTTGAGAGTGTGGTTTATGTATTAAATAGAGTTCCCTCTAAAACAGTTGATTTTACACCTTACAAAAGATGGTGTAATATAAGGCGATCTCTAAGTCACCTTCGAGTATGGGGTTGTCCTACCATGGTAAAGAGGATAGCATCAGATAACCTAAGCGCTAATTCTGACAAGTTTTTGTTCAATGGATATCTTAAGGAAGCTATTGGATATTTATTTTACCAACCCAAAGCACGGAAGGTATTTGTGTCTCGAGTGCCCACTATTTTGAAAAGGAACACTTACTTGCAAAAGTCAGTGGGATCAATATTGAACTGGAGGTTCAAGAGGAAGAAATAGATAATCAGCTGATTGACCTCGTTCTAGATTCACAAGAAAGTGTGATCATAGAACAACCTGTCAAAATATAAACATTGCAAAGATCAGGTCGTGTTCATAAAGGTCCCCGACAGATATGGTTTTATCATCACTGATGATAAGGAAATGTATCTCTTGGAGGATAATGAACCAAGGACATATGATCAGGCAATGAAGAGCTCAAATTTTGATAAATGGCTAAAAGCCATGAAATCAGAACTGGATTCCATGTATGAGAACAAAGTTTGGAAATTCGTTAATGCACCGCAGGAGGTTAGACCCATTGGGTGCAAATGGGTCTTTAAGAAGAAGACTGACTTGGACGGTAATATAATTACTTATAAAGCAAGGTTGGTTGTGAAAGGTTATAGTCAATGTGAAGGTATCCACTATGATGAAACTTTCTCACCAGTAGCCATGCTTAAATTCATAAGGATACTCCTCGCCATTGCTGCTCATTACGATTATGAGATCTGGCAGATGGATATTAAAATAGCATTCCTCAATTGGGATTTAGATTAGGATGTGTATATGGCACAACCTAGGGGTTTTACATCTCAGAATGGCTCAAAGGTATGCAAGCTACAAAGATCCATTTATGGACTTAATCGAGTATCCAGGAGTTGGAATATAAGGTTTGATCAGACAATCTGTGAACTGGATTTTTGTCCAAACATTAATGAGCCTTATGTTTACAACAAGGTTAGTTGGAGTACAATCATTTTCTTAGTATTTTATGTCGATGACATTCTATTAGTAGGAAACGATATTTCTCTTCTTCAAAGTGTTAAAGTATGGCTGTCAAGAAAATTCTCCATGAAAGACCTTGGTGAAGCAGCATTTATACTAGGTATAAAGATCTATAGGGATAGATCCAAGAGGCTATTAGGTCTTTCTCAAAGTACATATATAGACAAGGTATTGAATAGGTTCAACATTGAGCATTCAAAGAAAGGTTATCTCCCAATGACAAAGGGAATTAACCTATCTAAGGCTGAGTGTCCGAAGACAGCTCAAGAGAGAATGCGCATGAAGGGTATTCCCTATACATCCATGATATGATCCATCATGTATGCTATGATATGTACTAAGCTAGATGTCTCTTAGGCTTTGAGCTTTATGAGCAGATATCAGTCAGATCCAGGTGAAAAGCACTGGATGGCCACCAAGGCAATTCTTAAGTACTTGAGAAAGACTAAGGATGAGTTCTTGATATATGGAGAAGGTGACCTCACAATTAGAGATTACATTGATGAGAGTTTTCAATCCGATAAGGATGAGTTTAAGTCTCAGTCTGGTTTTGTGTACGTGTTAAATGAAGGGGTGGTGTGGTGGAAGAGTTCAAAGCAAGAAACTACTACTGATTCAACCACGGAATCTGAATACATTGTTGTATATGAAGTAGCAAAAGAAGCTGTCTGGTTAATGTTTTTTATTGGTGATCTCGGTGAGGTGCCTGAGACTGTTCATCCAATTACTTTGTACTATAATAACAACAGTGTTATAGCTCAGGCAAAGGAACCACGATCTCATCAGAAAAAAGACATGCATCCAGAAAGTATCATATAATCAAGGAGATTGTTGATGCTTAAGATAATAAGATTAGAATATGTTCCCACTGATCAGAACCTCACGGATGGTCTAACAAAGCCATTGACTCAAGTCAAACATGACTAGCTTGTTTAAGCATATGGATTAAGACATATGGCTAATTGGCCTTAGTGCAGGTGGGAGTTTGTTGGGTATGATGTTTGCCCTTAAGGCAATTAGGGTGAAATATCCTAATTATGTAATAGTATGAATAATTTTATTCAATTAATAAAGGCATTTAATCTTTTGTTTATATCGATGTGCTTATAAATATATTATAGCTGGTTAAAATATACTCATTGATGTATGCATACAAAAATTCCTTGACATATTATTGGATGAAGTCAGAGAAATTGTAGTTGGATTATATTTAGTGAGACCGCTCATGTGCAATTAAGATTATGTCTAAACTATCCCTAGTCATAGTTTCATCAAGAAAGGATATTGATTAAGCGAAAAGACTAGCATGTTGCCAACTTTCTTGGAAAGGGTCCAAGCAGTCAATCTCCTAAGGACTGAAGGTGGTGCCTTAAGTTTGACACATGGATATATCTAGGAGATATATTGGAGACTGTAGTAAGATAAACACTTGGTGCATATATCAAAGTGTTAGTGTTTATCTTCATGCAATAAGCTTTGCAAATATCCTGATACTTGAGATACTAGTTACCTTGTGTGGTACTATTGCTATACTTTGGGTCATTCCCACACACTCATTATTTTAGGGTATTACGGGTGATTATAGGTATAGTGATGATAGAATGTTGGTAAGCTGAGTAGTTGGAAAGAATCCATCGCTTCAGATATATTAAGGAGTTGTGCCTGGCCGCTTGTTGAAGGGATGATTGCTATATACCTCTTATCAGAGTATGTGTTTGATAGAAATGGTTTCTGGTCAAACACACTATGGTAAAAGGCAATATACTTTGGTAACAAGTTAATAAATGGAATAGCTTAGAGCAACCTTACTATTAATGGGTTAACACTTTAACCAAACCCTATAAACCAGATGGTACTAATATTAAAGAATAGAAGGAGTTCATCACATTGGATAACTATTGCATTAACCGGGATTAAGTCATAAGCACAAATGATGTTCCGAGTAATGGGGGATGGTAGACCATTGCTAGTGGCATACTACAGTCGTTTGAGGTAATCGAGTTCTATTCACGGTCTGGAACCTCGAGCCAATGGTTCCAATAAAACAAGGGTTGGTTAAGCCTTAAAAGCTCAATACTTTGGGATCCTATAAGGTCACACACATTGGACCTTCATCGAACTGAGTAAAGAATTAATAGATTCATTCTATTACGAAAATATAATATAATAATAATTGGTATTATTTAATTGGTTCAAAATGATTAGATCATTTTGGATAAGCCAAGGAATTTATTTTTAACCAGTAACTAATTGATTAAAATGATTAGATCATTTTTTGGTTAAGCTAGGAATTTATTTTGACTGGTAACTAATTTTATTAGGGTCAAAATAAATGAAACTGTTGATTAAAATAATTAGATCGTTTTTTGTTAAGCCCGAAATTTATTTTGACCGGTAACTAATTTTATTAGGGTCATGAATAAATTAAAAGAAAGGAGAATTAAAAGAAATATATTTATATTTATATTTATATATTTATTTATATAATAAAAGGGATTTTCCCTAACCCACATTGCTAAATGGAGGGCAATTTTGCTCTCCTCCTCCTATAAAAGGAGGTCTTCTCCTCCTTTTCTCAACACACTTCAAATTCACGTCTTTGTGGCATTTTTTTAGAGTCTTCAGTGAAGATTCTTGAGCCGTCAAAGAAGAACTTTTTGATCCTCACGGATCATAGTTTAAGGATCGCAAATTACATTTTAATTTGGGGATCTCTAGTTAATATTTTTGGGTTGGGCTTTTGGAGTGGTCTAGTTACTACTCAAAACTCCTAAGTTCTTCCTCTCAGGGAGGTTTCGGTTGGTGGCTTTCATGCAGATACTCATAGAGGCTATCCTACCCTTGGAGGCTTGTGCAAGGAGGTTCTGCTAAAGCATGCTTCAACTGGTAAGTTTTCTTTCTTTCTATTTTCGTTATTTGGTCTTTTTCTTTAAGCTTTTTTAGACTTAATAATTATGCTTATGTTGTTCTGCATGCTTAGTTTATTTTATGCTTAGGTTATAAGATGCTTAGGTTATAGCTTAGAGTTATAATGTGCTTAGTATAAAATATATATGCTAGGATATAATTTAGAACTATGGTATGCCTAGCCTAGCTAACCTAGGTAGAGAATTGTTTAGTTAAGCCTTTATTTAATTTATATGCATCTAATAGGAGCACTTGGGGACAGGGACAAAATTTTGAATTTCCGCCATGCCTGTTATGCATGTTCAATTTGACTGTCAGTTCCCAACATTTTCTAATTCCTCGATTCTTTCCCACTTCTCAGCTTTTTCAAAGACCTTAACCTAGCTAAAGAATTTATCCATACCAAGGACCTTACGATAAGCAAGTAGGGCGCCATCCATTAATTTTACGATAATTGTTGGAAGACTTAGCCTATCCTTTAATAGAACTTGAGTGGCCATCCATCTTTTGAAGTAGGGTTTGAACTTTCCATTGGGAGCCTGCTTGATAGCCTCCAAATTCTTTATGGTAGTTCTGATGATGGCGTTGAAACCATACTATTCAATAAAAGCCTCCAATAGAGCTTTCCTGTTTCTAGTCACTTCATCTGAAAGAGTGTTGTACCATTCGATAGCAGGACTCCAAGGTGTAAGGGAACATTTTGGCGAGGACCTTATCGCTTAACTTTCTTATTCTCATAAACCTTTGATAGGTGGTGATGTGAGATTAAGGCAGACCGGTTCCCTTATACTTTGCTATGTTACGCATACTAACATTTTTAGGGACCCACACATCCTCTCTAGCGGTTTAAACTAATAGTGACAGCGGCTGAGAGCTGGGATTGGCAGCCAGTAATTTCTACAGAAGATCACACAATTCTACGGATAAAGATAACCCCTCTAATTGAGTAACTGCAACCAACGGTAAGCCTGTTGATTGAGGAAAGGCTGTCCCCTTGGGTGTGACCATAAAATTAGGGGTAGGGCTAGATGCCCCAAACTAAAATGGAGGCGATACAAATCCCTAACTAGGCTAAGCAAATAGACTAATGGGTTGTGGAACCACTATACCCACCGATTGGAATGACTGGCTAACTGAACCAAATGGACCCAAAGAACCCAACTAACTGGAATAATCCCCACGATTCTGCATAGGCGGCAACTAAAACTGAGTGAACGGATTATAAGTGACCCCCAATACTTGTTCACTAATCACTGCATTCACTGCTGGAGCACTAATAAGAGTGCTACGAGGAGCATTGGCCATTCTCTTGTCAGCCATGATTGCCCTATTGGAGGCCAACATCTTATCATTCATTTGGTCTAAGAACTGATTACTTCCCAAGTACTGTGAGATGGCATTTGCGATCTCTAGCCTAACCATGACCCTTGATGCATTTGCTTCCTCACCGGTAGCATCATCCTCAAACTCAACATCAATTTAGTCCTCAGAGTTACAATATGAGACAGCTCCTCAAGATGACAGGCAGAAAGATCAACCAGACTAAACTGACTGCTAGATAAAATACCCATAGACGGAGTCGGAGCAACCCTTAATAGAACTAGAGGAGCCTGAATGCGAGTCAAACGGATCTGGGAACATCGCCAAGCTCTTTCTCTTTGAGGTTTGGTTTTGGCTCAGGTGATAACCAAGAGATCAGTACATGCATAGGATTTAGTATGCATGCATAAATTACAACGATGCATAGTGGGGTTAATCACACAACACATGCGAATCAATCGATTCCATCCTTATTTCTCCTACCGAGTCTGAGGGTATTCTTCCTTAGTCTAATCTCACATAGAAATTAGGGTACCTAGAAGGTAAAATTCTAAGGCTTTCGATAAGAATGGTGTAGGGACATATCAGAAGTTGATGTAGAAGGTTCCCATCGCATCAAGCCTCTTTTGAAGGGAAAAGGCAATGAGTGCTCCACCCACTAAAGTGTCCCCAATATCCCTGGCAGTCATGGGAATCACCATTGTAAGTGTTGCGAAAATAATAAGGTACCCTAACCTAGTGCTACAAGAATAGCGCATCTAACTAAATAGAGAAGGAGATGAGAAGATTAGAGTGTGATTATTTTCCCAAATGATGAGAAAGAGGACGGGTTGAATCAAGTAAATGATTTTTAGTGCTCATCTTAATCTTTTAAGCTTTTAAAACAAACCAAAATTTTGTAGGTTAAAAGATTATGTCCCCAGCAGAGTCGCCACTACAAGGTGTCGATGACGTATGGGTCTCCCTTAGTGCCTGTGTGAGAGAGGTAGGCATTTTAACCAATTTTAATGAATAAAAGAATCGAGACCCAAATCTTCATACAACTGATAGAGTCACCAACCAAGTTGTCTACTTGGAAAAGAGTTTTGGTATGGTTCCCTCTAGGCGGGAGGCTTATACCTATTGGATTAGAGATTCAGGTATCGGATGAGTCACTTATTTCTCATTTAGTTGATTCAAAATTACATTCACCGCGTAAAACCGTTTTAGTTTTCATCATTTAGGAAATTATCACAGAAATCCTATTTCTACACTCTTTCACACTCGTTACATACGTTTACATATTACAATAAAGCATAAGCAATAAATGGGGAAATAAAAATTACAACAAGTGGAAAAATGGGGGAAATTACAAAAAAACCTATACATTTATTCTAAGTTAAAAAACAAAATGAAAATAAATTCCCCCGCATCCACAGATGTTAGCACAATTTATAGCACATCATAAATAAGCACTTCGAAGTATTTTGTTGTTAAAAAACATTTTATCTTTTTGTGGGTTGATTTATCGGATTATTACTAAAAATGATCACATGGAAAATGGTGAGTTGGATTGATTTTTAATTAGTTAATTATGGGTTCGGGAATCTACTTGGGGCTGGTACCCGTACGGGTGGGTGGGACTCGCATGTGTACCAGGGAGTACCCGTACGGGTATAGTGTACCCGTATGGGTCCTGTCTGGTCCAGACAGAAACTCTGTTTAGTTCAGTTTATAGAATAACAGATTAATGGATTGATGGCAGAAAACTAAAATAAAAAGAGATTTCCTTCTGTATGAGTATGGAGCACCGATTTGATATCTTTGGGGATATATGGTGCCAATAAGTATCATACGGGTTAGGACCAGACCTGAAACAAGAAATGAAAAGAACATATAAAATTGGCGAAACGGAGAATAATAACAATGAAATAATTGAGATGTGAGTCTCTTTGAAACTCATGAGCGTTACCTTTGCGGCGTGAATCCACTTTGAGATGATCACTTTACTGTTGAGAGAGTCCTGCCAAAGTAGATGGTAAAATATGACTATTTAGGTGAACATTTGTGTGGACAGAATCTCCCCTAAATCCTAGTGAATGAAGTTAGGAATGAATAAAATATGGACAAAACCTTAAAGAATGAGTTTTCTCCCTATTTTATACCTCGTATACCCCTACTATACCTTTTCTATGCCTATAGAAATTGCTAGAGTTTTAGTATAATTTTTGTATGAGATGCGTGTGTTTAAAATTTGAAGAGAAGGGCCCTATTTATACTATAAAGGAGGTCTGAATGAAATAAATTACATTCATGACCTGCCTTTTCCCGAAATAGGAAAGGATTACCTTCCAAAAGAGCCTATTTAGGCAACAAGAGTACCCGTATGGGTAGGGCCCCAAGCGTATGGAAGGGATGACCCGTACGGGTCTGCCAGTGGATTCGTACCACTAAGCAGCACTTGTACGGGTCCCTAAGGGCAGACTAGGTCTCCTTACTTTGGCCAAACTCAACTCTACGGTAGTAGGAACACCTCTGATGGAAAACACCTGGAAGACATTGCATCATATAGCTCTCATCATCATTTCGTAAGAAGGATCGTTTAAATCTAGTGCTCACATTCGCATACGACAAAATTTCTAGCATGAAATTTATGTATGCGAGGGGCAAACTGTTAGCACAGGTCCGCTCCGGCCCGATGAGGAATAATGCCTATTTCATTTAGTGATCAAATAAAGGAGCCAAAAGGGACCGAATTATCATCCAAAATCCAAAATTCAAAAATCCACATTCCAGTGAAGCTCCGATTTTGCACTTCTTACCGAAAAATCAAAAAGTCGAAATTTGGTCAAACGTAGTTAATCCTCCCGCCGGGTAATTACCTATCTATAGTAAAAAATCAAATCTTACCGCGATCTGGTAAGATTTTAAGGGATCTGATGTAAAATCTTGTCAGATAGGTAATTAGCCCGCCGGCTAATTACCTCCCTATTATAAATACGGGGTCACCCCCTCACTTGAGGGGACGAAAAAATTTTCAGAATTTCCAAAATTAACTTTGTGTCCGTTTTCAGTTCCGGGAGTCCCGAAAGCCCTGAAACTCTGCCAATACACTTCCTAATTTGAGCTTTATCACCTACACTATGTATAAACTCAATTTACTGTCTTTTTAGATCAAGATCTCACAGTGATCTTTGGTCTAGGAAAGACTCAATTTCTCTCAAAATCCCACATTTCTCTCAGGAATAATTGAAGATTATAGCCATAACTTGGGTTAAGCCTATTTTCCACTAAAATCACAATCCTTGACAACTTTAGTCCCACACCAGCTCTGAAGTCCTCTTGGACAGACAAAATAAGCTCAGGGTAATTGGGTCTAAGCCCAACTTTCAAATTCATTAAAATTCATTTTCATTATTCTATTATTACGCATTGCATTTTCATTTCTCTGGTTAAGTGAGCCACTGGAGCCACTTAAACTATAATATGTGTAAATAAGCTCGTAGGTACGGATGAAACATCTAGAACGAGGGGAAACTCTATCCGAGTTTTTGGGCCAAAGCTCAAGTGCTGCCGTTACTATACCAAAATTTTGGTAGAAAATATCAATTTATTATGCCGTTATAATGTCCGTTTTATTTCTTAAATTTATTTCTTAAATAAACCCATTGTAATGCAGAAATTACCACAAATCCCAAATTTTATCCAAACAATTTGGACAACATGAGTAACTATTATGTCCGAGCTCAGAATCTCATTCTCTTTTTAGTACAAAAATCTCATTTTGGATCAGTATACCACAATTCCCGATGGAGTTGAACTGAGTGGCGACTCTATTTTATTTTTAAACACAGTAAAAATGTGTTATTTTATAAATATCTTATCTTCATAAAATGTGAAAATATATTTATCAATATAATCACATTTTTGGCTTACAAAGTCACTACATCTAAGCAAAAAAGCAGTTTCCTCAAACTGCACCAAATCGAATCGTGCGTCGCACCCCGCGTGCATAATCCTAATAAAAAGTCCGCTTGCTCACTGTAACCTCGGCTTCAAATGTGCCAATGATGGTCCTCTTGCAATTATCGTAGGCTTTGATGACCATTGTGGATCTCTTCAAGTCCCTCTTGGTTCGTCCTAGGATTGGCAGAATATCTTTAGGACAGACATTCGCTGGACCATTATGCACGATATGATGTTCCCAAAAACACTCGCCTTTAAATAAAGAGCCTTATTATGGTAAATGCCCTCATCGGCTCGATCCGAGCTTAAGAAAATAATGTTAGGGATAACAGTACTAGTCTCAATGTTAAGTAGTGCCGAACTTATTCTGGTGATGCTAGGGGAGACATTTTTATCTCCATTAGCTTTTTAACAATAGGTGATCTTGAGAACCAAGGAGGAGGTCCCAGATGCTCATCTTGGTAGTGGTGGCCTTCAACTTATCCACAATCAGACTTTCCATCCGTCCTAAGGATTTAACAAAAGTAGGAGGTGTTGGAGGCTCAGCTCTTGGCGCAGCTGGGGCTACTAACCTAGTGATTTTTCCTCCTCTAGTGACAGGACTGACACCTTGGGTTAGCGAGTTTGTTGTTTCAAAGTCTTCAAATTTGTAAAAGTCTTCATCAAGTGGTATCTCCTCCAAGTCAATTAACTAGTTTAAAAAAGATAGCGCTTTGGTAGCGAAGGGCCATTGCATAAAGGGAACATTTTCAGGTTGTCTATCTGAGATGATGGGGTTGTCTTATAGGATTTGGCATAGAATGGGGTTGGAGTCATATCCAATCATGTGAATAGATGAGGAAGCCTCATCAGTCAGTTCACTGTTATCAAGCATGTCTGGAGCATCGTCATAAGCGATTGGCTCATTATCATATTTATTCATGTACCACGGATATTCCTTGGATGATTTCCTTGATGTTTAGTAGATAGCATTGGTTACGTCCCATTACCAATACAACGATGGGTTCCCATGTTTGTCCAGTTCCGGGGTTGAGTCTTCTGACGAATTGACCCATGTGAAGTAATCAATGAACTGCTTGGCTAGGGTATTCTAAAATGACTTTTGGTAAAACATTAGCCCTTCATTCCAGACTGTCGCCTTCTCTTGGAGAGTCAAGTGGAACCTTTTGGGCCAGTGGGCATAGTGAATTTACCCATCATTCATCATTTTTTCAAATTCATGGATGTGGGGGTGTGGCCTTGTGTTTCCATTGTAGAATATAGGATAAAACTCTATCTAGTATGGACTTCGGATTCAGTAATTGGCCTTGGCGAATTCATTTTTGGCATGGATTCTCCCCATGATGTACTCTCGAGAAGGTTCTTGCCCCTCTTCTCAAATCATATCAATGAAATTCTCATTGCCTGTGTCAAAGTTTTATGAAATCTCCAAAATCATCACTTGATGCAGACTATAAGGTGCATGGGGAGTCATGCTCTAAAGATGAGGCACAACTCTCTACACCATCGTAATCGACCATCATACCATTCAGGAAGGGAGCCTCGTACTTGAAATCTCCCGACAAGTGATTTAGCTCATTGCCTGAAAAGGCCTCTGATTCGTACCCCAAGTTAACTACCTCACTTTTATCTTCCTGATATGATTTGTCGGAGTCTTTAAATTCTTCTACTTCCTCACCAAAATCCTTAAAAGGCTCTTACTCATCCCATGGTTTAAAGACCCAATTTGGTGCATGCGAAACTGGGATGTTGTTATCAGAATCTTCTTCAGATCTTCCTTAGGATCCTCCTCGGGATCTTCTTCAGGATCTTCCTTGGGATCTTCTTCAGGATCTTCTTTGGGATCTTCCTCGGGACCTTCTTCTTCTACTGCATTTATTCCAGCCTCGACTCTTAGGATACCTATGTGAAAGTCGGAGACCAAGCCTCGTATATTGGCAAATGTTCGCTTTATGGGCACCATATGTTGTAACGTCAGCACGAATCCCCTCAAATGGGTCTCGCAATTTGATGCTCACTTAGTTCTTGTGGTTCACCTCTGATCCCATATCCGCGTGGAGTTCGGCGAATGGGTCTTGCATTTCCTCATCTAGGTTCAGGCTGAGATACCTTTACTGGTCCTCATTATTGCTTCAGGCTTATTTAGGATCATACAGCTCTTGGCTTTTCATGTGTGCCATCCCAAAAGAGTTCCCAAATTAGAACGAACTTTTTTCAACGAAGTTTGGAGTCATGTAATCAGAGGGAGTATACATGAGCGGCTGAAGAGGGGCATCCTACCAACCAGTATTGCATTGGTCTACCTATGGTGCCAACCACTAGAAAAGCTCATTTGGCTACGAATGATAAGGCATGAAGTAATGGAGGAAGGATCTCTCCATATAGTACTACTTCTAATGGACTTCCATTGGTATTGCATTGTACCAGTCCATAGCTGGACCTTCCAAGAAGTGGGGGAATTAAGGTGCAAACCCCATTATAGTAATCCCTGTTCATGCATGAATCGGGTGAATTCTTCCACATGTTTATCTGGGTAAGAATCTCCTCAGAATATAAGGTGTGGTGGCATTTGGTATTAGTCCAGCCCTTCTCTCCTCATCTTCAAGACATATTGGTCGACCATGTAGATGATGTCTATGTTGTCAAAAATCATATTGTCCCTCATCCTAGGTCATGTTGGAAGTTATCCTTCACGTCAATACTATACTCGTCACCCTCCACATGGATACTGATGGGGTTTACTACAGCTTGGAAGTTTGGTAGGGGATTAGTCTGTGTGCTTGGTTCCTTCTTGGGCTCTTTCATTCTCCAGTCGGCTATCATTTGATGCAAATCCTTCAGTAGCCTGGTGAATTCATTAGTATGGTTGTGAGCACTGGATTTTAATGATCCTTCTCATGAACCTATGATGAGCTATACGATGTAATGTCTTTCAGGTGTTGTCCATCCAAGGTGTTCCTACTACTGCAGAGTTGAGTTTGGCCATAACACGGAGACCTATACTGACCTTAGGTACCTATACGAGTGCTGTATAGTGGTACGGATCCACTTGCAGACCCATATGGGTGACTACCTCCCATACACCAAGGGGGACCCATACGGGTCCCCTATTGCCGGTACAAGTGGGGCCCTACCCATACGGGTATGGTTGTTTCCTATTCAGGCTTTTACGAAAGTAGTCTCTTACCATTTTCGGGAAAAGGCATGTCTTAAGCGTGATTTATTGCGTTCATACCTCCTCTCCCCTATAGAAAGCGGTCTTTCCTTCATATTTTACAAACACACATTTCATATGAAAAATATACTAAAACTCTAGCAATTTCTATAGGTATAGAAAAGGTATAGTGGGGGTATGGGAGGTATAAAATAGGGAGAAAACCCTTCCTTTGAGGTTTTTGTCCACATTTTATTCATTCCTAGCTTCTTATATTAGGGTTTAGGGGAGATTCTATCCACACAAATACTCACCTAAATAGTCATATTCCATCTACTTTGGCCGAGCTCTCTCAATAGTAAAGGGATCACCTCAAAGTGGATTCACATCAAAAAGGTAACGCTCCTGAGTTTCAAAGAGACTCATATCTTAGTTATTTCGTTGTTATTATTATTGCTTATTGCTTCTATTATATCTATTGCTTTCATTTCTTGTTTCGGGTCTGGTCCTCAAGGATATCAATTTTGTGCGCCATACTCACACGAAAGGAAATCCCTTTTTATTTTACTTTTCTGCCACCAATCTTCTAATCTGTAATTTGTAACTTATCTAAACCAAGTTTCTGTCTAGGACTAAACAAGACCCGTACGAGTACCCTATACCCGTGCCGATCCTCCCTAGTGACCGTACGGGTACCCCCCACCTGTACAGGTACTAGCCCCCAGGCAGACCCCCAAACTCATTTTCGTAATCAGTTAAAATCAATCCAACTCACCATTTGCCATGCAATCATTTTCATTAATAATCCGGTAAATCAACCTACAAAAGCTAAATTGTGTTTTTTACGACAAAATACATTAAAGTGCTAATTTATGGTGTGCTATAAACTGCACTAACATCTGTGGATGCAGGGTAATTTATTTGTATTTTGTTTTATAACTTAGAACAAATGTATAGGTGCTCTTTGCAGTATCCCCCATTTTTCCTCCGGTTGTAATTTTTATTCCCCATTTATTACTTGTGGTCTATTGTAATATGTAAACAAATGTAACGAGTGTGAAAGAGTGTAGAAATAGGATTTCATTGATAATTCTCTAAATGATGAAAACTAAAATGGTTTTACCCGATGAATGTAATTTTGAATCCACTGAATGAGAAATAAGTGACTCATCTAATACCTGAATCTCTGATCCAGTAGGTATGATTCTCCCGCCCAGAGGGAACCGTACCAAAACTTTTTCCTAAGTAGACAACTTGGGTGGCAACTCTATCAGTTATATCGAGATTTGGGTCTCGATTCTTTTATCCATTTAAATTGGCTTATTATGCAATCTTTAATTAAAAATGTTTTGTCACGCCTAAATCCAACCAAACCCGTAGTGGGCCCCGCCTCTTACACAGGCTCTAAAAGAGACCCACACGTCATCGGCACCTCACAGTGGCGACAGTACTAGGGAAGTAATCTTTTAACTTGCAAAATGTTGGTTTGTTTTAAACGCCTAAAAGATTAAGACGAGCACCAAAAATTATTTACTTGATTCAACTCATTTTTGTTTTCATCATTTGGGAAAATTATCACACTCTACCTTCTCACCTCCTTCTCTTTAGCTAGGTGTGCTCTTCTTCTACCACTAGGTTAGGGAGCCCTATTATTTCCATGACACACGTAAAGGTGTGAGCCATGACCACCTGGGATATTGGGGCACCTTAGTGGGTGGAGCATTCATTGCTATCTCCCTCCAAAAGAGGCTTGGTAGGATGGGAACCTTCTACATCAACTTCTGATATGTCCCTCCACCTTTATTATCGAAAGTAATAGAATTTCACCCTCTAGGTACCCTGATTTTCATGTGAGATTAGACTAAGGAAGAATACCCTCAGACTCGATGGGAGAAATAAGGATGGAATCGATCGATTTGCATGTGTTTTGATTAACCCCCCATACATCGTTGTAATTTACACATGCATACCACATCTCATGTGTGTATTGATCTCTTGGATATCACCTCAGCCCAAAAGAAAACCTCAAAGGGAAAGAGCTTGGCTACAATGTCAAGTCCATTAGACTCGTATTCCGGTTCCTCTAGTGCAGTTAAGGGTTGATCCATGTCAGTCCTCGGGTATTTTATCCAGCAGTCAGTTCAGTTCGATTGATATTTTTCCCTATCATCCTGAGGAGTTATCTCACATCCTGACTCCAGATGGCCAAATTAATGTTGAGGATGAGAATGTTGCTACTGGGGAGGAGGCAAATGCATCAAGGACCGAGGTTAGGTCGGAGATCGTAAATGCCGTCTCTCAGTACTTAGGAAGTGATCAGTTCTTAGACCGAATGAATGATAAGATGCTAGTTGCCATCAGGCCAATCATGACTGAGGAGAGAAGGTCAACTGCCCTTGTCAGTTCTCTAACAATTAATGCAGTAATCAGTGAGCCAATATTGAGAATTACTCATAATCCATTCACTCAATTTTGATTGCTACCCATGCAGATTAATGGGGATTCTTTCAGTCAGTTTGGTCAGTTGGGTTCTATTGGTCCATTCGATTCAACTAGCTTGCCATTTTAGACAGTGGGTATAGTGGTCCCTCTAGTTGTCAGTCAGTTCACTCAACCTAGCTAAGGGTTTGTGCCACCACCGTTTCAGTTCAGGGCATCTGCTCTGGTCCTAAATTTTATGGTCACACCTGAGGGGATGACCTTTCCTCAATCAACAGGTTTACCCTTAGGTATGATCACCCTATCAGAAGTATCATATCTATCTTTGAAATTGTATGACCTACTTCAGAAATTGTTTGTTGCTAATCCTGGCTCCCAACCATCCGTCCAAGCAGATAGAGAGGAAGATTGGGGCCTTTAAAGCTTTAGTATGCCTAGCATAGCAAAATATAAGGGAACCGATCCACCTCAATATCACATCACTATCTATCAAAGGGTTATGAGAATCAGGAAGTTAAGTGATAAGGTCCTAGCAAAAATGTTCCCATGCACCTTGGAAGGTCCTGCTATTGAATGGTACAACACTCTGTCAGATAAGGTAACCAAAAATTGGAAAGCTTTATCAGAGGCTTTTATCGAACAACATGGTTTGAATGCCACCATTAAAACTACCATACAGAATTTAGAGGCTATCAAGCAGGCCCCCAATGAGAAGTTCAAGCCTCACTTTGAAAGGTGGATGGCCACTCAAGTTTAATTGAAAGATAGGCTAAGTCTCCCCAAAATGATCATGAAGTTAATGGATGGTGCTCTACCTGCTTATCGTAAGGTCCTTGTTATGGATAAATTCTCTAGATACGTTGAGGTCTTTGAAAAAGCTGAGAAGTGGGAAACAATTGAGGAGTTGGAGAAGCCATGTGTACCGGCCAAACATAGGTTCAAAAAGAATGACCCTTCAGCCGCTGCCCAGGCTTCTAAGTCAAAATTTAGTCCCGATCCTAAACACAACAGTAGTACAAGAAGAAGTGGTTGTAGTCCATACCATCGAAGTCAGCACCTCCCCTTTGAAAGCATCTCTACCTGCCATCTTCACTAAGTTGAGGGTGCTCGTCCTTCTCTAAAGTATCAAGCCCTATGTCCCACCCAAACCTGAAGAAAGAGATTGGTTTTATGCTTATCACGTCAGTTAGGGGCATCACACTGGTGCCTATAGGGATCTGCTTGAGGTTATTTGTGGTTTGATTAGGGATACGAAGAATCAGGAACCCGAGCTTAGGCCCAGCACCATGAATAACCCCCTACCAAATTTTGAGAAACAAATTACGGCTGTTGAATCAGGCTTGCCCTCCCACCATATCTTCAATATGATCTCTCAAGCTAATCCCATGGTCCATTCAGTAGTGGCCTTGCCAAACAAGCTAAACCGCATTGATATCAATGCATTCGAATTAGAATGAGTGTATGACGAGGAGGCTATGTTTGTTCAACTGCAACCAATTGATATCGATGCTTATATACTGGAGAGTGGTGGACTCAAGGTGCTCGTATTGTTGGTGGAAACCCCTAAAGGGAGAAGTTACATGAAAAATGTGGTGTTGTATGTCACTCAAAGTGGAAGGATTCCTCCCGATCCTCTCCCATGAAGAAGAAGGGGCAGAGATGTAAATATTTGGGTCATTCCAAGTACCGATCAGGGCACAATCTTCACACCCGCCATGAAAACTCAAACCTCAGCAGACAATGAGAAGAAAGATTCAAAAGTCACCCCTTTCATCCATCAATTGCAAGCTACCCCCGCCAAGTACAGCATCTGGCAGCTCCTCATTGACTCTGAGGATCATCACAAGGGTCTAATAGAAAATTTTTTGGGTATGGAAGCTACACCGTCTACTACTCTGGTTGAGGTGTTCTCAATTATCGGGGGTCTCCTCCTGATCGGATTGAACCCATCAAGTTCTATCCATCGGACCTCCCAGTAAAAGGAAACAAGCATAACAAGGCACTCTTTATTAGGGTGCAAATCTTTGATCATTCTATTCCTTGTCTTAGGGTGGATGACGGTTTCGCTCTTAACCTCTGTCCAGCCAAGATCCTTCCTCATTTAGGGCTGGACAAGTCCATGTTGGAGAAGTCTAATATTGTTATAAGGGCATGTGATGATATGAAGAGGAGTGTCATTAGGGTCTTTAAAGCTGAAGTTACAGTTACGGACGTAAAGTCCAAGGTCTTATTCATTGTTCTCCAAGTGGTTCAAGCTTTATAATATCCGCTAGGATTTGATATCCATCCAAGTGGCTACTCGGAACATGCTCATTGACAGTCAACAAGTGGAATTATCTGAGGTTCCTGCTGAGGCTTTATACGGGCTTCCGTTGAATTGGATGTACCACTGGATCCATCCTGGGGATTTTATTCCTACTACATTCAAGCCTTCTGATCACTTTTCTTGGATTCGGGTAAGCCTTACTGCCTTTGCCTCATTTTGTTACCATGTTATATATATATATATATATATATATATATGTATATGTTTGTTTTCTTGCTCTTTAATTATGGCATGAATGCAATGACCTTTGATATTCATGTGATTTATCGAAGACTAGCGTGTGATTAATGTACATGCATTACTTTTGCAGGTCATCGGTCATGAGGGCGGCAGTATTTCCCATTTCCACAAGTGGTACAAGGTGCTATCTCTTGGTGACAAAACCATTATTGACGGGATGGTGAGAAGTTGCAAGTACGCGAGGTCTCGCAAGTATCCGTACATCCCAGCCGTTACTTCTACCCATATCTTGAGTAAGTTGTCTGATACTACCCACACTTTCCACTTCCGTTGTGGGGAGTATACCATCATTCTGCTAGATTAATATGTCATCATATGTCTTCCCTACCATGATAATGTGATCCACTTCAATCCTTGCTTTACTTATGACAACTTGAATGTGGAGACCATTAAGGCTTTGATTGGGTATTCTAGGGATAAGCCCAGGTGAGTTTCTTGTGAGAAACTCATGACCGTTTGGACCACCGGGGATAGGAGGCACTTGACTTTTGCCTACGAGGCTAGGGCTTCCATGGCTGCTACTTTGTCATGATTGTGCTTTCCTACTGGGGGTTCGATCATGAATCTCCACATTCTGCCTACTTTGATTGATCTTACCCACTTTAATGTGTATGCCTGGGGTTGAGCCACACTAAGTCATCTGTATTGGGCCCTTGATCAGGGTCCGAGGAATTGGATTGGCAAGTTCAAATCTTTTCTTCATACTATCTGTATAAGGGTTTAACTCCTTTTCTTTTTTGTGAACATTTCTGTCTGTCTTTTGGCATTCTGATTTCTTTTGACTGCTCGCAGATCTGACTTTTTGAGATGGGGATTCTCCCAAGGATCAAGCTTGTGTGAGACGGCAGCTATACGTTCTGTCCTCGTCTGCCACACTAGACGCGTGGTTGGGAGATAGAGTCCTATTCTGCTTTTTCTGCTGGCCTCCGCACTCTGTCTTTAGATCAGGTATACTCTATAGCTTCCTTGATTTGCTTTAATCAGTATATATGCTTCAACTATTGAATTAATGCTTGGTCCATCTTTCTTCTCTTAGATCAAGCCTTGGGGTATGCTCTTCACTGGCAAAAGGTTATGAGATTAGCTAGGGAAGTTATGAACACACAGCTGATTATAGAGACTCCCTTCTCCCTTGAATGTACCTTGGAGAGTGCATCCAGAATTGGCATCTTCCTCCCAGGTATTGCTCTATTCTTCCCGAGGCGCCCAGATGGATCTTCTGGCCTCACAGCTCACCTGACTTTGCGCGATTGGCTTCCAATGGCTTACCTAGTGCCTTCTTGGAGCGGATTGAAGGGTATAAGGAGTTTTACCGGTTGAAGCTGCTTGGATGGCCAAAGATAGACCCATTCCTATTCAGCCTAGGTCAGGCATCCACAACCCCTCTAAGGGTGATGCATCATCAACTTTTGCCCATAGCGGTCAAGCTAGATCGGGTTTTCCTAGGACTGTCTAGATGGCGGTATCTTCTTTTTCATTGACTCAAGTTTCTTGTCTTTTCATTATCGCACTTAATTGGATTGATTCTTCCTTACTTTGATGTCTTTGCAGGATCACCAAGGTAGGAAAAGGCCTCCGTCTACTTTCGCTCATCAGGGTAGTTCTTTGGCGTCATCTATCTTACCTCAGAGTTCGGCGATGGTTCAAGGACATCGGGGGTTTCAGTATCAGCCACCCATGTTCCTAGTGTATCATCTAGACTTGAGCACTTATACACCTGTGATGCAACCTTATCTAGATCCTGAGTATCCAATGGCCTTCCATCCAGTTGATACCACTCGCTTAAGCCTTCTTTGCTTTTTTCTTCTCTTTTTTCTTTAGGATCTCAGATTGTGATGGTTCTGACTTGTTTTGATCTCTCAATCTTGTAGGTTCCTATTACTGATAGCATATTAGATTGGGGATAAATCTAAGGATAACAATGGTTCATGATGAACCAAAACTCTGATATAGCGGTACATTCACTATTTTATTATTTTAATGATGATGCATGGCATGTTATGAAATGAATATGAATGATCTATGTTAAAATATTATAATTAGAGATCTGATGACTTCGAGTTCAATTGAGGATGCATCAGGTGGATGACCCGCAGCAGCAGCCACAGCAGGGATAGGGCGATCCTTCTGGATTCTTTCCTTAGGGTGGTTATCATACTCCTCCTTTTGGCCCTATTCATCGGAGTTCTATTAGGTAGTAGATAGGCTTTCTTTGTTTTCTTTTTTCTTTCTTTTTATGCCATTTGTAGAGCCTTTTTCTTATATGAACACATTTTTTTATTTATGAAAGATTTTTCCATTATTCTTACGCCTTGTCCTTTCTTTTATCAGTAATCGTGTTTATCAAGGTAATTTGCCAGATATTGGCATATTGCCCATAAACTATGTACAGTGAACCCCTACCCTTTGAGATCTCACCATGGAGAACTACATCTATTTTCGTGAAGATCTAAATGTTTATCTAAATAACTCTGATGTTTGGGACTGCCTCGGGGTTTACAGTCTATCGTATATGAAGGAATACAATCGCATCTTTGTCAAGGTTAACATAATCTAGGCTGCTATCAGATTCTGGGATTTTATTGACAACGTGTTTTGATGTGGAGATCACGAGTTGTGCCACTTGTATGAACAATCATGTGGGCTCCTGAGATCTTTAGCCAACATGCATCTAGCCATTCCAATGCATCAATCTGAGTATTTTGATTCACTAATGAACCATTTTCAGTTGCAACAATTTAATAGGCGTCGACTGATTTGTAATGAGGGTTTGAGGTTAGACATGGCTTTTGATATAGTGAGGAACCCTCCTCCTAATGACATGAGTTGGCTTCTAATCATTTGTTTACTCTTATTGGGAGTCTTCCTTTGCGAGGTTCCAACGATGGTTTGCAGCTTTGCTTTCTTGACTATCCTTGATCAGATGTTAGAGGGGAAATCTCCTATCATCATAAGTATGGCTGAGACACTGTTCTTTGTGCCCTCTTCCCGGAATAGGACTGAAGCTACTACCGGGGGTAGTAGACTTCTCCTTCAGGTAAATTCTATTTGAGCCTTTCATTTTGCATGAATCGCCTTTTCAGGTTTTTGATTCATCAGGCTTGCCTTAATTTTTTCCTGGACTGCCTTTTCAGGTTTTCAATCCAGCAGGCTATATTTTTTCTTTTTCTTTTCTTTTCTTTTTTTATTTTTCTTTTTATTTTTCTCATTTTTTTTCTTTTATGCTTTTGTGTTGTGTTTGTAGCTTTGGCTTTGGGACAAGCTTTCTATATTGTCCATTCCTACGAGCATGGATTATTATCTAAAGGCCTACTGGGTATAGGGTTCTGTAGTTCGCATCAGCAACTGTCCATATAGAGATTTTACCATCGAGGAGTTGGTTAAGTTTATGGGGAGTTGAGCCACCGAGGATATTTGTTAGGTTTTCCCTTCATGGGGAATTATGCATATGAATAGTGACATTGCTAGAGATGGTGTGGTCCTTATTGGCCTTTCCGAGATTATCATCTACTCTCCTCGTCTCTTGTACAGGCAGTAGGGTCGCCCTCAGGGGTTCCCGACATCCTTATGTACCCTAATTGGCTCTGAGATTCCTTATACTCGGGTATATCACCATGATGTGAGGTGGATTAGTCTCTCTGGGGTGGAGATGAACTATTTCATGCCTTTTGACTTCCACCTTTCCGAGGCTTATCGTGTTTGGGCTACAAGTACTTGTGGACTAGCTACTCTTGATGAGAGACTTATTAAGACTAAGAGACTCCATAGTTTCCATGGAGATCATTAAGCTTGCCATCGTGTGTCTTTCGTCTTAGTAGGAGAATAAAGGGTTCAGGCCTCGTTGTTTGTCTTTGTCATTTCCATTTCCTATTTGTAGTGCACTTTTATGTGTAATAAAGATGAAAAGATGCTTTCTGAATGCATGTTTTATTTAAACAATTCCCAGTTTCCAATTAATGCACTTATGCAGTATTTTTAACATGAACATGTTATTATAAAAGATGTTATTAAAATAGGAAGGACAAATGGAATTTGTTCTCAAGAAATGTCCCTCGTCGCGTAAGGTTCCAAGAGGAATATACCCAAGGCCTCACTCTTTTATTTGAAGGTCTTTATTTTTGCTCAAGAGCCCTCACTAGCTCTTGACAAAAGTTTTTTTACACGAGATAGCGCTTCAGCTTATTGCAATTTACTAGATTCATAAATATGTTGCCGTCCAGATCTGAGATTTTTACTGCCCCTTTATTTGAGAGTCTTTCTTACTATGTATGGCCCTTCCCAGTTTAGCTAGAACTTCCCTCAAGCATCTATGTATGTTTTACAAGATTACTTTAAGACCAGATCACCCACTCTCAGGGGTTGATCTTGCCCTTTGACTTTACAGTTGTAAGCCATGGCCATGCACTATTGGTATAACTATAGATTCTACAACGCAGTTAATCATTTTTTATCGATCAAAGTCAATTCTTTGTGTCTTGCCTTTACCTATTCATCTTCAACCAGTCTTGCTTCAAGGGCTACGCGCAAAGATTTGATTCCCTTTTCCACGGGCAAAAATGCCTCCATTCTGTAGATGATAGAAAAAGGAGTTTGACCTACAGGAGTCTTGACACTGCGTCTATACCCCCACAAGGCATAGGACAAATGATCGGCCCAATCTCGGTAGTTAGACATCATCTTGGAGAGGGTTTTCTCAATTGCTTTATTAGCCACTTCTACAACCTCGTTGGCTTAAGGGTGATAGGGCGAGGAGCGATGATGCTCAATTCCATGCTTCTCAATAAGATCGGCTATTTCCCCTTGGAATTGTACACCGTTGTCACTTACTATATGATGAGGAATGATGTATCCGGTAAAGATATGTCAATGAATAAATCAGGCCCTTTTCTTGGCTATGATGTTTATGTACGATTCTGCTTCAACCTATTTGGAAAAGTAATCGACTGCTACTAAAATGAAGCGATGGTGGTTGGTTGAAGATGGCCTTATCTCATCGATGATATCGATGCCCCAGGCAAAGAATTGCCAAGGCATTATCAAGCTTTGTAGTTGTATCAGGGGAAAGTGGCTCACATCTCCGTATATTTGACAAGCGTTGCAAGTTTTTGCTTCTTGAATACAGTCAGCTAGTATGGTTAGCCAAAAGTATCCCATTCTTCATATTTTCTTTACCATCATGATGCCATTCGCGTATGGACCGTAGTCTCCTGAACGTACCTCTTTCATCACCCTCTCAGCTTCTTATTGGGTCAAGCACTTCAATAGTAGGCCATTAGAGGACCTCCTAAATAGATCTCCTTTCATCAGGCAAAACTATACATCGAGCTTCCTTAGCGTATTTCTTTCAAAATCCGTAGCATATGCTGGGAATTCACAAACTTCGAGGAACTTGACGATGTCAGAGTACCAAGGTTCTTCCTTATGCATGGTGTCTCTTACTGTACAAACGTAGTATGGAAATTGAGTCATTTCCATAGCAAGAGGTTTGATTGGCTGATTTTGGGGCCCTTCCCACTTAGAGGCTAAAGTGGCCAATGCATCTACCATCTGGTTCTCTTCTTGGGGCATATGGCGAAATTTGCATTCGCTGAACATTGTGGCTTTCCTCCATATAGCCTCTAGGTAAGGTCTGAGGGATTCCTCCTTTAGTTCCCATTCTCCTGTAATGTGCTTGATGACCAAACCCGAATCACCAATAATTTTTACCTTATCTACTCTAAGAGTGACTAGGGCGAACATTTTGAATAAACAAGCTTCGTATTTTGCCCCGTTATTTATGGTGAGAAATTCCAATCATTTTGATAGAGGCATGAGTGCTCCATCTGGCGTAATGATGCTGACTCCTAAGCCAGCCCCTCACTTGATAACGGCGCCATCGAAGAACATGGTCCATTTTCCAAAATTTTGTGTAGCCGTTGCAAAGCATTCGTCAGGGAATTCTAGGTTTTCCTATTCTCCTTTGTCGAGTGGTTGATTTGCTAGAAATTTGGCCACCGCTCTTCCCTTAATGGTTTTCTTAGTAATATACTCGATATCAAATTTTGACAATAACAAGAGCCACCTTGCTAGTTTTTTGGTTAGCAAGGGAGCCTGACATGAATACTTCATTGGATTCACTTTCACGACTGCTTGAATTCTATAAGATTGGAAGTAATGTCTGAGTTTCTTGGCGAGCCAGACTATGGGGGCACAAGTTTTCTCTACGATGGTGTATTGAGTCTTGTATTCTAGCAATTTTTTACTAAGATAATAAACCACGTGCTCCTTCTTATCTTCGTGCTCCTGAACCAACATAGCCCCTACAGATGTCTCCTCTATTACCAAATAGAGAATGAGTGGTTTTCCTAGAATTGGCTGCTTTAGTACATGAGGATTCATCATATAAGCCTTGTTCCTATCGACGGCTTCCTAACATTGGTCGTTCCATTCTATTGGTTACTGTTTCCTTAAAAGCTTGAAGATAGGCTCACGCATGGTAGTTAACGTTGCTATAAAGTGGTTGATGTACTGTATGGACCCCAAGAAACTTCTCACTACTTTCTCAGTTTTTGGCACAGGCATTTCCCTGATAGCATTGGCCTTATCGAGATCAATCTCTATGCCTCTTTTGCGAACCACATATCCCAGTAGCTTTCCGGAAGTGACACAGAATATACACTTCTATGGGTTGAGATGGAGATTGTATTTCTCTATTCTAGTGAAGAATCGTTCTAACACGGTCGGGTGTTATTCTGGCGTGATGGATTTTACAAGCATGTCATCTACGTAGACCTCAACTTCTTTGTGGATCAAGTCATGTAACAATGTTATGACTGCTCGCTAGTAGGTTGCCCCTGCATTTTTTAGTCTGAAAGGCATCACTCTAGAACAATAGTTTCCCCATTCTTCGATGAATTTGGTTCTGAACTTGTCTATTACATTCATGAGAATCTGGTGATATCCTAAGAATCTATCCACAAAGGAATACATGGCTTCTCTTATCGTGTTGTATACTAGAACATCAATGTGTGGTAGTGGGAAATCATCCATAGGGGTAGCCTTATTCAAGCCCCCGAAGTCGACACAAACCTGAACGTCGCCATTTTTCTTAGGTATAGGAGCCACATTGGATATCCAGGTAGGATACTAGACGATCTCAATGAAATTAGCCTTGACTTGCTTGGCCACTTCTATTTTGACTTTTTTGAGCCAATTCTAGGCGCATTCTTCCTTTTTTTTCTTTACCGGCCGAATTTTTGGGTCTATGGGGATCTTGTGCTCGACGATGTGCGAATCAAGTCCTGGCATGTCTTCATGAGACTAAGAAAGGGCAAAAATATGATTTTTTAATACTGTTATTAACTCTCCCTCTTGTTTGATGGGCAATTGATTGGAAATGTATATCATTTTGGATCATCTTCTATATTTAAGTTAATTTCTTTTGTAATATCATTATTGATGTTAAAGATGCTAGATGAATGCTGGAACGGATGCACGGAATCATAATCAGAAATACAATCCAAGTAAGTAAAGTTCTTCATTTTATTATCATCATAAAGTACATTGTTCATTTCAAACAAGTTGGAAATGGAAACAAAAGACTCTTCCTGATTTGTAGGGTCTAGCTTTGCAGCAGATGATTCTTCTATGGTAGTTGGCTTGAATAGGATGTCCTCGTCATCTTCTTCTTCTACCTTTTACTTGCCCTTCATGATCTTGACCATGTCCATGATAGCCTCGCTCAAGCTACCCCCCTGCTCCTTGCCTCTTCTACTATCTTGAGCTATGCTTGAAGGTGCTCGGTTAGAGTGTCAAGGATTTCCTCTACCTTACTGGGCTTTTATGGTCGTCTTTGTGTGTATTCATTCATCGAGCTTAATCCGATACAGAATTGCCCTAACATCTAGCTGGTGACCTGCTTTCCTCATTACATAAGTTACGGAGCTCTTACAATGCTTGCATAGTTGACTATATCTGAGAAAATCTCGAATCCCTAAACAATCCTTCCTTAGGGAGTGACGGGTTCAGGGGTTCCGTTGTAGGGTTGCTGTTACCTCTTCTAAGAGACCATCTTGTTGGTGATTCTTTTGGATCCTGTATAACTGAGTCCTGCGGGCTTCCATTCTCCTGCCCCTATATTGAAGGTCGGGATTCATTGTTCATAGGAACCTAGTCCTTTTCTGAGAGTGCGGTGCTTCTACATGTAACCTTGAATCCAAGGGCCTCAGTACACCTTTGGTTGCTTGTTTGATTCTTGGCCGATCGTGGCTGTGGTAAATCCTTTCATATGGATTTCTTCCATTTTCAGCACTGCCACCAGTGACGTTTCATCAGCCTCTAGAGTAACGATCTTTTCATGGAATGGGATTTTGATTTTTTGGTGAAGAGTGGAAGGAACTCCTCATAGAGCATGGAACCATGGTCGTCCGAGCAGTAGAGAGAAGGTCACTAGGATGTCTATGACTGTGAAAAGTACTATAGATGAGATTTCACTGATGGTAACTATTAGCACAGGTCCTTTCCGATCTGATGAGGAATAATGCCTATTTCATTTAGTGATCAGACAAATAAGCCAAAAGGGATCGAATTGTTATCCAAAATCCGAAATTCAAAAATCCATATTCCAGGGAAGCTCTAATTTAGGATTTCCTACTGAAAAATCAAAAAGTCAAAATTTGGTCAAACATTGGTAATCCTCCCGCCGGTTAATTACAGATCTAAGTAAAAAATCAAATCTTACCGAGATCTAGCAAGATTTTACAGGATCTAATATGAAATCTTGTCAGATAGGTAACTAGCCCGCCGGCTAATTACCTCCCTGTTATAAATAAGGCATCACCCTCCCTCATTTGAGGGGATGAAAAAAATTTCAAAAATTTCAAAATTACCTTTGTGTCCTTTTTCAATTCTGGGAGTCCCAAAAGCCCCGAAACTCTGCCAAAACAATTCCTGATTCAAGCTTTATCACCTACACTAGGTATAAACTCAATTCACTGTCTTTTTGGATCAAGATCCCATAGTGATCTTTGGTCTAGGAATGACTCAATTTCTCTCAAAAACCCACATTTCTCTTAGGGATAATCTAAGATTATAGTCATAACTTGGGTTTAGCCTATTTTCTACTAAAATCACAATCCTCGACAACTTCAATCCTGCACCAGCTCTCAAGTCATCCTAGACAAATGTAAAGGTAAACTACTAACAATTGGCTCTAAGCCAAACTTTCAAATTCATTAAATTTCATTTTCATTATTTTATTATCGAACATTGCATTTTCATTTCTCTTGTTAAGTGAGCCACTAGAGCCACTTAAACTATAATATGTGTAAATAAGCTCGCAGATACGATGAAACATCCATAACGAGAGGAAACTCTATCCAAGTTTCCGGGCCAAAGCTTAAGCGATGTCGTTACTCTGCCAAAATTTCGGTAGAAAATATCAATTTATTATACCGTTATAGTGCCCATTTTATTTCTTGAATTTATTTCTCAAATAAAGCCATTGTAATGCAAAAATTACCACAAATCCTAAAATTCCAAAATTTATCCAATCAATTTAAACAACATGAGTAACTATTATGTCCGAGCTCAGAATCTCCTTCTCTTTTCGGCATAAAATTCCATTTTGGATCAGTATATCACAATTCCCAATGGAGCTGAATCGGGTGGCGACTCTATTTTATTTTTAAATAAAGTAAAAATGCTTTAGTTTAAAAATGCCTTTTCTAGATAAAATGTGAAAATATATTTCTCAATATATTCACACTTTTGGCTTACAAAGTCACTATATTTAAGCAAACACAGCGGGTTCCTCAAACTGCACCAAATCGAATCATGCCCCGCGCGCCGTACCCTACGTGCACAATCCCAATAAAACGTCCGCCCGCTCATAGTAGCGACTCTGCTGGGGAAATGTTATTTTTTATAAAACCCGATTTTTATAAAAATTCTTTTTTTGACATAGTAATTAAAATGTTGTTCAAATTAAATTTTCTAACTAAGGAATTTGTGACAACTTCTGCATTACACAAATTTAAGAATTGCATAGCATCTGCATTCTTCACCCTTAAATCAATTTAGGTGTCTTTTGGTGAAGTATCTCCAATTTCGCTTAGGGCTTGAGGGGTATGGATCCAATCACACCCCTAGCGTAACGTATGAGGACCTTGCTCGCTTAAGTGCAAAACTACCTACGCATATTATATGTGGTAAAGTTTCCTTTAGTTCACTTAGGGCCACTGGGACTCGGTACACAAAGCTGCAAGGTACCCAAACCCAATCCTGAGACCAAAGCCCACATATAAATTAACCATAGACACTTCCCTATAGGTATACCCAATAACCATGAGTGCACGCGAGCAGACTCCGATAAGTCCCCCGTTGGCTTTAAAGCGAAGTAACCCAATGGAGTTGAAAGGGCGGTAGGCATGATCTAACCTTTTGTTGCATGTACTGGTTTATTAAATATAAATAAACCTAAATTTCATAAGCATCATGATTATGTGAAAACTAACCAAATCCTTATGCAGCCATAACATTTGTGTGTGGCATCTCATTGTATTTCCTGGGACTAGTGAGTCCACCTAGGCTCAGCCCATGAACCAAAACAAATTGAGACTAGTGAGTCTGCCGAGGCTCAGCCCATGAGCCAAAGCAACCGAGACTAGTGAGTCCATCTAGGCTCAACCCATGATCCGAAGCAAATATAGACCAGTGAGTCCATTTAGGCTCAACCCACAAGTAGAAACAAATCGAGATAAGTGAGTCCACCTAGGCTCAGCCTATGAGCCAAAACAATCGAGATCAGTGAGTCTACCTAGGCTCAGCCTATGACCCAAAATAACTGAGACCAGTGAGTCCACCTGGGCTCAGCCCATGAGCCGAGATAATCAAGACTAGTAAGCCCACCTAGGCTCAACCCATAAGCCAAAATACACAACCTTTCGAGTGACCAAAGAGGCAGCTCACCCTTGGATCAATGAGTCAGAACCTTTGAGTGACCAAAGAGTCAGCTCACCCTTCGACCAATGAGTCAAAACCTTTTAAGTGACCAGAGAGTCAACTCACCCTTGGACCAATGACTCAACCCCTTTCGAGTGACTAGTGAGTCAGCTCACAACTTGGACCGATGAGTCAAGCCTTTCGAGTGACCAGAGAGTCAGCTCACCCCTCGGACCAATGAGTCAAACCCTTCGAGTGACCAGCGAGTCAACTCACCTATGGACTAATGAGTCAAGCCTTTCGAGTTACTAAAGAGTCACCCCACCCTTGAACCAATGAGTTAAAACCTTTCAAGTGACCAAAGAGTCAGCTCACCCTTGGACCAATGAGTGAAAACCTTTCGAGTGACCAGAGAGTCAGCTCACCCTTGGACCAATAAGTCAACTCACCTTTGACCAATGAGTCAACTCACCCCGGGCTATCGAGTCTAATATAACTCAAACCCATGGTCTTTAGACCGCGTGTTTGTGATGTTCCATGAATGTTGCAAACTACCCTTGCTAGTTACTCCTCGAACAATTGGCATATTCCAAACTCCCTTATTATTTGTATATATCTACTCATTCATTTGCTCACTCATTCATTCATCCATTCATGTATCCCGACAGGCCAAGGTAAATAAAACTTAGAGCCACCTCTAACGTACTTACTAACACTTGATCTTCTGCATTTTCAGGTTGGAAGCGAGAGAGGAGGAGGCTAAGACGTATTATGAGAAGTCCAAAAGTCACACCCCCACCAACAATCAAATCTCTGACCGAATTTATCTCTAACCTAGAACCTAAAAACTACAATAGAGGATGAAGACGCAGTTGGACAGTCCCTCAGAAGGATTCTTGAGGCTCTGGAATTTTATGATGTTTGGGAAAGGCTGAGCACTACTAATTCTCAGAAAGACACTCAAGGCAAAAATGGCAGATATGGAGAAGCTGTCCCCCACTAAAGACAAATCTATTGCTACCTCCATCGAGCAGTATGTTGACATCGGCAGATTCTTGCCAAAGGAATCAGAAGCCCTTCTGGATACTATTGTAATGCCCTATATGGCCCCGTACACTGACACTAGGCCTCCCCACACACATGTTGAAAGTTATCTTCAAATTATGACTAGCAAGAATATCCCTAAGGTTCATATAGTCAATCATTTCCAAGCTACACTACGAGGACCCTGTTGGGAAACTACAATCTGGATCACAAATTAAACTAATCTATCTAGATCATGTTGGAAAGAAATAAAAACTTTAATTATGTAATCCTCTTAAATCCAAATGAAAACATCCAGACAAAGATCCAGCTACAAAGTCGTCCATTAAACACATCAAAGTACCTAAGCTTATGGAATCATCAGAATAAAGGTTGGAAAGGAATCAAGCTTTAATCCCTCAGGAACAGCATCTAGAAGAACTAATTAACCTAACTCCAGAAGCAAAGAGATCCGAAGACAATGAGTCTGAAGACATCCAGAAGACTCATGGTTGAAGACAATAGGAAAAGTTTCAAAGATAACTTTTTCCTTCACCTTTTGGTCTACATAGTCAAAGATCCTTTCCCCATGAACCAGACAAAAGCGACAGCTTGCACTTTTCAGCAAAAGGACAAAAGGATTGACACCGGAATGAAAAACCTAGCAGACTTTTTCACCTACACCAATAAGGAGGCGCGTAGAGTTCACACAAAAAAACTAATGGTGTAAAAGTTGGTACACCACAAAAAGCCAAGTAAAACGATCACTAATAACTTTTTAGCATCAATCCCTAGGATTCAAACAGGTTAAATTACAGTCTAATGGATTGCTCAATGGCTCCAGAAGTGCCACCTATAACCTGATCAAGGATAAAGATTTAACATAAGCTCAACAACCCACAACGGCTACATTTATGATAGAAGACTATAAAAGGGAAGTGTCACCAATTGAGAAGGGTGGCTGTTTGATTGACAAAAGCAAGTAACAAAGAACAAGCATTTTATCAGTTTATAAATCCCTCCAAGAATCAATTAATTCCAAATCTATTGTAAGGATTCCTAAGTGAGTAATAAACTGAAGGAAATCAAAATCCAAAACCATTTTGAAAACAAGAGTGTAAGGATCTCCAACTTGGGTGAGTTGTGTGATTGGGATACAACTTAAAGTTGGTGCTTTTAGTAGGAACTCCCTGTAGGACTCAGCTTAGATTCGGGGTAGAAGTCTAAGTAGTATATCCTACTAAAAACTAAAGGACTCAGCTAGGAGTTGGTCCTTCTATTGGTATATCCTACATCTAGAAGGGGTTAGCATCCTGAGACAAATTATAAGGCTTGATTCCTCCTTGTTGGAAAGGAATCCACTAGTGGAAAAGCTCGGAGGAATGAAACTCTGGGGACTGGAGTAGGCGGGGCTGAACTAAGATAAAATCCTTTGTGTTTGATTTCATTATCTCTTTATTTACTACATTATATTGTCATAATTGCATCATCCGGATTCATCATCCGGATCATAATCAAACACACCACACCAAGACCTTTTACAGTCTATGTATTTCTCAAAAAAGGGTCATTCACCCCCTCTGACCTTATAAAGTCCCTCACACGGACCAACAAGTGGTATCAGAGCAAGTGCTCAAAACTAGAGATCTAAGAATCTCGAGCTAAAGGTCTAATATTTTGGTTCATATATCGAAATGAGTTTCCAAAACTCATAACTCCTGCCTAAGGGTATATCTATTACCCGTCCTTCGCTCTTTACCAGTGAACACTACACGTTTTGGAAAAACTGGATGAAGAACTTCATCCAGTCAAAAGCATGCAAGCATGGTTAGTTATTAAAGATGGTCCTTATAAGCCTACTTATAAAGTAGAGGGTATGACTACCTGAAAGCCATCAAGTATGTGGGATGAGAATGATTTTAAAAAGTTGTGTGAAAACGCAAATGCTATTAACATGCTTGATTGTGCTCTTAGTGCAGCTAAATTTAACACAATATCCGGATATAAGACTGCAAATGAAATTTGGGAGAAGCTGGAGGTAACCTATGAAGGAACTACCAAAGTAAGAGAAGCCAAGTTTGATTTACTCTAGTAAAAGCTTGAATCCTTCAAAATGGAACCTAATGAATCAATCAGCAACATGAACACTAGATACACCAATCTAGTGAATGAGATGAAAAGGCTAGGAAAAGAAATATCTAAAGTAGAGATGGTAAAGAAGGTGCTCTAGAGTCTCACCAAGGAATAGGACAACAAAAAGACTACCATTGGCGAAGCTCATGACTTAAACTTTTACAGTTATGATGAACTCACTGGTAATCTTCTAACCTAAGAGTTATCGTTGGAGAGATATAGCCAACAAGAAAAGAAGCTTGATTAGAAAAAGAAAGCCATTGCACTTAAGATAGAATCCACCAAATCAGTTTCATCCGGAGAAGAAGAGCAAATCGTTGAATCACTGAGCACCAAAGATCAACTTACTCTGTTGACTAGAAAACTCAATAGATTCATATAAATGAAAGATAGAAGGAAACTAAGAAAGTATGAATCCTAAAAGTCAAAAGAAGGGACAGAGCCAGAAAGAATTCGAAAGAAAAGAAGGGTCCAGAAAAAAAGCTGTCTACTTTGAATGTGGAGAAAAAGGCCATTTCAGAATGAAATGTCCCAAGCTTAAGAGAATCAAGATGTTCAAAAAGAAGGTAATGGTAGCTACTTGGAGCAATAGTGAAGAAAGTAGCAGCTCATCTTTAATCAAAGAAGAGGAGACTACCAATTGCGCATTTATAGCTCTAACTGATCCAAAAGTAGACCAATCCGGAAGAAATGCCTCTAATTAAGAAATAGTGCAAATTGAAGAATTAGAATCAGAAACAACAAACACTGAGGTAAATTCTTGTTCTAATTATGCTTCTAATTTTGACATTGCTAGAGCTTTGTCTATTGTAATCAAGAGTGTAAAGAAGAATGCAAAAGCAATCAAGTCTCTCAAAAGAGCAGTGATGGAGTTAGCAGAAGATGCTGAAGTAATGGCATAATACATCAATTTAGTTACAGCAACCAAGCATATTGATGTTGTGGAGGAAAACTTTCTCAGGAATCAAGTCCAGATCCTAAATGGAAATGTAATGGGATTGGATAGAGAAATCAATCTATTAAAGGAAGTATCCAGGAAGAGGCCAGAGACAAAAGCTCTAAGAAGAGATCATCATTGTCATGCTCAGAATAGATTCCAAAAGGCCCCAAATCAAAGGATGAAGGAAGTTAGCAGGCAACCACAAGCCGAAGGATATACTGTTGCTCAAAAGGGAAAGGCTAAGGAGGCTTACACCAACAGCCTATCAAATAGAGAAGAAATTGTGGAGCAAAAGTTGCACCTCCAACCAGTTTTTGGATTCACACCAGAACATCTACCAGTGTACAAGAAGTTGGATATAGAGGGAACTATAGGAAGGAAGATCTTGAAAAGATCAACGAGAAGCAAAAGTAGAACATACCCATTTCAAGGTGTAGGTTTTATGGGAAAAACAATCATATTACTAAATCATGTAGATTAAAAAATGGTTATTATGTTGTTTACGATTGGCGTGAGATGGTTATTATCCCGAGAGGATCAAAATCTGATTGGGTATCCAAACCCACTTAATCTATTTTGCAAGTATGCCTTAGATCCACAATTAATCAACACACTTGGTACATTGATAGTGGATGCTAAAGGAACATGACAGGAGATGAGAAGGCCTTCATCACATTGACCCGAAAGAAGGGAGGCAAAGTAAGCTTTGGAGACAATTAAAAGGGACTGATCATTGGTAATGGAACCATTGTATC
Organism: Euphorbia pulcherrima; assembly: GCA_947683365.1. Taxonomy (NCBI): domain Eukaryota; kingdom Viridiplantae; phylum Streptophyta; class Magnoliopsida; order Malpighiales; family Euphorbiaceae; genus Euphorbia; species Euphorbia pulcherrima. The sequence goes on from CANTUS010000004.1 coordinate 34,146,590, forward strand.
TGAGTTAAAGATTAAAGATGTCTTATTGGTTGATGGACTAAAATTCAACTTGCTACGTGTGGCCCAACTCTGTGACAAAGGAAGAAAAGTCACATTTGATTTCGAATGCTGCACAATCTACGATAGTAAGTCCAACCAACTCATTCTTTATGCACCTAGAGTAAATAATGTCTATTCTGTAAACATTAAAAATGATAGAAAGAATATCTAATTGGTGTTTAAAGAAGAAGAATCATGGCTATGGCACCAGAGGTTAGGACATGTCAGCATGAACCTCATGTCCAAACTAGCCAAAAAGGAATTAGTAGTGGGTTTGCCGAAGGTTGCTTTTTATAAGGATCATCTATGCATTGCATGTCAATGAGGTAAACAGAATAAGAAAAGTTTCCCTTCCATCTCATACATTCCTTCCAAAAGAGTACTTGAGCTCTTGCATATTGATTTCTTTGGTCTAATCAAACCATTGAGTTTAGGTAGAAGAGAATACACCATGGTCATTGTGGATGATTATTCTCGATATACTTGGGTGCTCTTGCTAGCACACAAAGATGAGGCCTTTGGCCAATTCTCTAAAACATTCAGCCTGATAGAAGTAAAACAGGGCATAAGCATTGCACGCATCCGAAGTGATAATGGTGGAGAATTAAAAAATAAACACTTTGTTGATTTTGTAACTTCAAGGGCATTGAACATAACTTCTCTGCCCCTCAAAATCCTCAATAGAATGGAGGTCTTGAGAGAAAGAACAGGACCATAGTTAAGATGGCTAGAACAATGCTCAATGAAAATTGTTTGCCAAAGTACTTTTGGGAGAGGCTGTGAATACCGCATGTTATATTCTAAATAGAGCTCTTATTAGAAAAACATAGAAAAGACCCCATATAAAATCTGGAAGGAAAGAAAACCCGAAATTGGGTATTTCAAAGCATTTGGAAGTAAATGCTACATCCTTAATGATAGAGAGCAAGTAGAAATTTTGATCCTAAATCTGATGAAGCAATTTTCCTTGGCCACTCAACACATAGTAAGGCTTACAAAGTCTTCAACAAACAAACCTAAACTATAGTAGAGTCTATACATGTAGATTTCGATAAGACTAACCTTGGAGGTGAGAGAAGTTACACTCCAAAAGGCCCAGTTTTGGAAGTAGAAAAATCTAGAGAAAAGAAGGAAGTAGGAATTCCTGATTCATTTCAAATCAAGAAGTATAAAGAGGAAGATGAAGGAATATCCTTTGATCCAGAAGTACAACAAGTTAATCTCAACCCATACAAGATTGACTTTAATGAAGGCTAAGAAGGAGTGGTTGAAGCTGAAGTGGAGCAAGTCCCAGTTCAACATAAAGGCCTACAAAGGGAGATTCATACACAAAGAGATCATTCCATTAATAATATTCTAGATGCTGTTCAGAATCTAGTAAGAACATGAGGTTAGCTCAACAGGATGATGAGCCATACTACTTTTGTCTCTCTCATTGAGACAAAGAAATTTCAAGATGCAGAAGGTGGTGATAGCTGGATGATGGCAATGTAGGAAGAACTAAATAAGTTCTCCAAAAATGATGTCTAGGATCTAGTAGCACCTCCTAAAGTAAAATCAATCATTAGCACCAAGTGTGTGTTCCAGAACAAGCTTGATGAATATGGAGTTGTCGTGAGAAACAAGGTAAGATTAGTAGCCCAAGGCTACAATAAGCAAGAAGGAATTGATTTTAAAGAAACCTTTGCTTACGTAGCAAGGCTGGAAGTAATCAGGATTCTATGTGCTTTTGCATCATTCATAGGGTTCACACTATACCAAATGGATGTGAAAAGTGCATTTCTAAATGGTGTTATCCAATAAGAAGTCTATGTTAAGCAACCACCCAGATTTGAAGATCCAAAGCATCTAGATCATGTGTACAAACTAAAGAAGGCTCTCTATGGATTAAAGCAGACACCTAGAGCTTGGTATGAGAGATTAACCTCATTTCTCATATCCAAGAGTTATATCAAAGGCAAGGCAGACACTACACTGTTCATCAAAAAGAATAAAAATGATATCATTCTAGGCCAAATTTATGTGGATGATATCATATTTAGAGCAACTAATGAAAGGATGTATGAAGAATTTAGCTCTAAAATGCAGAAGGAATTTGAGATATCCATGATTGGAGAACTCAATTTCTTCCTTGCTCTACGAATCAAGCAGAGTCTAGATGAGATTTTCATTAACTAGTCAAAGTACACCAAGGAAATCCTAAAGAAGTTTGAAATGGACAAGAGCAAACCTATGTGTACTCCAATGGGATCAGATACAATCCTATCCAAGGATTGTGAAGGAGAAGATGTTGATCAAAAGCTCTATAGAGGGATGATTAGCTCACTCCTACACTTGACAGCTAGCAAACCTAACATACATTATGCAGTTTGTTATTATGCAAGATATCAAGCCAATCCCAAGGATTCTCATCTCAAAGCTGTAAAAAGGAACCTTAGATACCTACTAGGAACTACAGAAGTTAGGCTATGGTATCCTAGTAATGGTGATTTCACACTCCAAGGGTTCACTGATGTAGATTATGGTAGAGATATCCTTGAGAGAAATAGTACATCCGGAGGTTGCCATTTCCTTGGAGATTAGTTAGTTTCCTGGTACAGCAAGAAGTAAACTTCAGTTGCCTTATCTACTACAAAAGCTGAATACATAGCAGCTGGAAGTTATGTAGCTCAACTCCTCTAGATCAGGCAATAACTTGAAGATTATAGAGTTCAATCTGGATGTGTGGATTTTATGTGTGACAACAAAAGTGCTATTGATGTGTCAAAGAATCCAGTACTCCATAGCAGAATGAAGCATGTCAACATATGACAACATTTCATCAGGGATCATGTGATAAAGAAGGATGTTGCATTGGTATAGATTCCAACCAATGAGCAAAGAGCAGATATCTTGACTAAGCCACTGAGTAAGGATCAATTCGGGAATCTAAGGGAGTCAATTGGAATGTCCAATCCAATTTGAAGTTAATTCGGAAGACAGCTTGAGATCAAGCCGGATCCTTGGCAATAAAACTCAATCCAAAAGAGAAGAAGTATTAGAGGGAAATCTATTTCGGAAGGATGCCACGTCAGTAGATAGGACTGACAAATCGCACTAAAAGCATTTGAATTTTAAATGTCTGTTGGCTAGTACACGTGCAGTAAATTTGACAGTTATTTCAAAAATAAACTGTTCCCATTCTCCGGTTAAACTAAATTTACCTCTCTTTTAAATATTTGATTGAATGTCATCAATCCAACTAAACTACCGGCATCTGGATTACCAAACTACGATCACTTTGAAAATTCTATATAAACCCCTAAAAATCACCCTTCTTCCTCATGCGAGCAATTACTCTACTATTACTCTGCAAAAATCAAAACCCAAACCCTAATTTCTTCAACTCTTCTCTAAAATGGCTGCAATTATGACTAAAGATAGACCTGTAATACTTCCAACCCAGATCATCTTTGAAGAGTCTAATCTTCAAGATGGAGACTTCATGCCCATAAATTTCAAACCTTCCGACTTCGTACTCACCACAGATTATTTAGGGGACAATTTCTTATTTGAGGCTTACTGTAAACTCATAGAAGATCAAAATCTATGGATTTCCTTAAGATCAACCATCCCATATATCCTAACTTGGTCAAGGAATTTTATGAAAATCTCAGCATTCACTCTAAGTTTGATGCTTTTCGAACCAAGGTCAAGGGCAAAGAAATTACTGTTACCCTAGATTTCTTTGAACAACATCTGGGCATGAAAAATGAGGGTGTTTTGCTATGGACTATTGGTGATGAACAAAAAGTTAAGTATGAAGCCAAATAGTGGTTGCATCCAAACTACTTTAGAGATAAATTCTCCACATACTTTCCTCAAACTCCCAGATACCTCTAGCATGTCATGGAAAAATTGGTGCTCATAAGGAAAGGATCTCTTAACATAGTGTCTTCATTCCAACACTATGTGCTTCCACACTGGGTAGAGAGTAGGGTAGTCAACATGCCTATTTTGACTATCCACTTCCTCAAGTAGCATATAAATTCTCACGGTGCTCTCATCACCCGGATCCTCCTTGCAAACAAAATCAACCTCACCGAATTTGAATCCATCATTAGTAAGGAAATCTTGGAGAAGAACTTCAAGAAATTGAACTGTGGGGAGAAGTGGAATGAAGAAAAGGCTAAACAACAAAGAGATGAGAGGAAAAGCAAAGCTAGAAAAACCACCGATCCATCAGAGGTTCCAATTCCAAAGAAGGCTCGGACTGCTAAACCCTAGAAAGATATAAAGCAAGTTATGGTTCCGAATGTAGAGGAAAATGAAGATACCCAAACACTCACCCAGTTGCTTAACAAATCTCCAAAAAAGAAAAAACTAAGGGGTAGGCTGATCAAGACAGCTAGTTTGTTGAAGTGACTAGTTTCTAATCTGGAAGAAAAAGATTCCATTGCAGTAGCTGCTGCTGTGATAAGAAAGGGATATCAAAAAAGGACTGAAAAGAATAATATCAGAATTGCTGACAGAGAAAAATGGGTTTGATGAGGAGGAAACAGAAGATGAAATGCCAGCGCCAAAGAAGCAATTCACCGGGAAGGGGTGAACTTTTGATGAAGCAGTGAAGGCTCAGAAACATGAAAAGAAAATAGCCAAGAAGCAAACTGCTATAGTTGTTGATGAGGAGGCTGCTACAAGGGTTATAGTGGAGGAGTTGGCTAAAGCCAAAAGTTCAAAGGGCAAAAATGTTCCTGGATCTAATGAGGATATCCTTCCGGAGAATCCTCAATATGAAGAGATGATGGCTTCTATCGCTGACAACTACAGAATTAACAATCTAGCCATATAAGGACCTAGAGCACCCTCTGCTACACCAATCCTTAAAGATCAGGCTGCCTTTGCTGAGATTCAAAGATTCTAGAATTCAGATCATTCAACTTCCTACCTATCACAAAACCTCTTCTCAAGAACCTGCTAATTTTGGAAGCTGAGGTCCCTGCAGAAATAAGTCCTGTATAGGTAATTGTATAGGGTGTTGAGGATAGTTCCAACACACCTAGGGGAGTTATCATAAGTCCTGAAAAGGTAATAGAATGGGTGACGAAGGACATTTCCTATCATCCGGGGGTTGAGGTGGGAAGAAGTGAAGAGAAAATTGAAGACTCAAGCATGAAAATTCCATCGCCAATAAATGAGGTACCCCTTGCCATTGCTCCTTTAAATTTTTGTGCAGATCTCACTACTAATATTACAGCACTTGTAAATATGGATAACTTAGGCACATAACTCAAATAGTGTCTAAGGAACAAGCAACCAACCCGGATGATATCATTCTGGAGGAGGGACAGGGTCTAAGATTTGAAGAGAACACTTCTAAAGCGGAGTCTAAGGATGAGGCCAGTCTGGGAGAAAGGTCGGAAGAGAGGAGAGAAAACCGAAATCAGTCCCATTCAGAGGAGAGTAAGAAAGAAGCTGATAATGAACCCCCTGAAAGCAGCTCTAGTTCTGGAGATGTCTCCTCCAGCTCCTCTGAAGAACAGCTTCCTCCAAAGGTTAGCCCAATGAGAGTTCCGACTAAAAATACAACAAAGGCCAAAGTTTTGGCAGCTCTTCACTTGCTAAAAGAGGCTGCTCGAGAGGATAATGAGAAAGGGTACATCAAACAGAGCCTCTGGACTATCTGTACTCATATAAGTGTAGTTGAAAAAGAATTACTCCGCTAAGCCTCTAGTTTGGATGTACAGAAGGAGTTAGGTGAAATCAAAAAATTAGTAAAGAGCATAGAAGACAAAGTCTTAGATTTCCCCACTCTAGGAGCTATTGATACAGCTCCTCTGTCCTAGATCACACCAATTTTAAATGAGCTTAAAGAAAAAGCTTCCACAGCTAACCGGACTGCTGATCAAGCCAACACCTTGCCTTCAAATAACTGTGGAACTATAATTGACAAGATCACATCCTCCTCCTCCAAGCTCTCAGAAGAATTTAAAGCCTATCTGGATACCAAGTTTGAAAACATGTCAAAATTTATAGCTGAGAAGGACCCTAAACACGCCATCAATGATCTAGGAGTACACCAGCAAGTTCTTTAGAAATGATGGTACATTTTATTAAGAAGACTATTCCAAAAATCCAATATAAAATACTTGATGACATGGGCGATGAAATGCAGAACCATCTGGCTAGATTAGAAAAGATAATCACTGATTGGAGAGCTTCAATTGCAAAGGAAATAACTCTCCAAACAGAATCCTTGCATAACATCCGGAGAGGAATAATTGAAGAAATCTCTCTCCTTCAAAACAGCCTAAATAAGCTCTCAATATCCGGATCCTCTTCCTCTCCTGCCATTCTAGAAAGCCAGCTCCTTCCGATCTTCCATAACCTTATTCAAGCAATTGGAGGTTTAGGCTTCTTTGGCCAGAAGGGAATGATAACTCTCCTAAAGGTCCTCTTCCCTTAGTATGATCCAAAGGATCAAGACTTTGTCTTGCGCATTCATCCATCCATCAAACATTCCTATGATTAGTTAAAGAAGACTATCCGGCCTTACTATCTTACTCCTCCTACTATTGACCATATTATTATTGAAAGATCCTAATTACTCAATCTACACAAATGCTTAGTAAGAGGCCTAGGATAACAAGACCTACATGGTGATTATTCCTCAAGCTGGCAACAAAAAGGGGGTGACAAGTCTACAAAGGGAAGGAGTAAGCAAAGCGAAAGAAAAGGAAGGAGGTCCATCCAGAGGGAATTAGACTAGCTATGATCTGCAATCTTGTAAAATCTTGTAATAGCTAGATTCACTATTATATATTTCTGTAATTTGTAATCTGAACCTCATTGATGCTAACTATTGCTAATAACAGAAGTATACATAGTGAAAATATCTAATTCTCAAAATTGCTTCTAAAGTACAATCTATAATTGTACTAGAACAAACTTAGAAGCTAGAATTGAAAAATATTTGGGGAGTTCGGATGCTAAGAATTCTGGGGGAGTAAAACCTATAAATGTCTAAGTATCAAGAATCATACTTAGTTCATATATACTCCATTCCTTTGTACTTAATTTTTGTTTCCATGAAATGGGGGAGATTGTTGGGAAACTATAATCCGAATCACAAAACTAATCTATCCGGATCAGGTGTGAAAGAAACAACTTAAATTATGTAATCCTCTTAAATCCAAATGGAAACATTGGGACAAAGATCCAGCTACGAGGTCGTCCATTAAGACATCAAAGTACCTAAGCATATGAAATCATCAGAATAACGCTTGGAAAGGAATCAAGCTTTAATCCCTCGGGAACAACATCCGGAAGAACTGATTAACCTAACTTTAAAAGCAGAGAGATCCGGAGACAATGAGTCCGAAGACATTCAAAAGACTCATGCTTGAAGATAATAGGAAAAGTTTCAAAGATAACTTTGCCCTCCACCTTTCAGTCTACATAGTCAAAGATCCTTTCACCATAAATAAGAAAAAAGTGATAGCTTACACTTTTCAGTAAAAGGACAAAAGGTCTGACACTGGACTAAAAAAGCTAATAGACTTTTTCACCTATACCAATAAGGAGTTGCATGGCGTTCGCACGAAAAAACTAATGGTGTAAAATTTGGTGCGCCAAAAAAAGCCACAAAAAAGGATCACTGATAACTTTTCAGCATCAATCCCTAGATTTCAAATGGGTTAAATTACAATCTAATGGATTGATCAATGGCTCCCGAAGTGCCACCTATAAGCCGACCAAGGTTGAAGATTTAACACAAGCTCAACAACCCACAATAGCTACATTTATGATAGAAGCCTATAAAAGGGAAGCTTCACCAATTAAGAAGGGTGGCTATTTGATTGACAAAAGCAAGTAACAAAGAACAAGCATTGAATTAGTTTACAAATCCCTCTAAGAATCAATTAATTCCAAATCTATTGTAAGGATTCCTAAGTGAGTTATAAACTTAAGGAAATCCAAATCCAAAACATTTGTGAAAACAAGAGTGTAAGGATCTCCAACTTGGGTGGGTTGTGAAATTGGGATACAACTTAAAGTTGGTGCTTTGAGGGGGAACTCCCTATAGGGCTCAGCTTAGATTCGGGGTAGAAGTCTAAGTGGTATATCCTACTAAAGACTAAAGGACTTAACTAGGAGTTGGTGCTTCTAGTGGTATATCCTACATCCGGAAGAGGTTACCATCCAGAGACAAATTGTAAGGCTTGATTCCTGCTAGTTGGAAAGGAATCCATTAGTGGAAAAGCTCGGAGGAATGAAGCTCCGGGGACTGGAGTAGGTGGGGCTGAACCAGGATAAAATCCTTTATGTTTGATTTCCTTATCTCTTTATTTACTGCATTATTCAGATCCATCATTTGGATCATAATAAAACACACCACACTAAGACCTTTTAAAGTTTCTGTATTTCGCGAAAAATGGTCATTCCCCCCTCTGACCTTATAATGACCCTCACAGGGACCAACAGACCCGCCTTTGAATGGTACATAAGAATGCCAATGGACGGGAAATCCGATTGGAGGAAGTTATGCTCGACATTCCTGGAGAATTATGCCTTCAATCTGAAGGTCAAGACTATTTTACAAGACCTTGAAAGGATCAAGCAATGGTCGAATGAGTCCTTCGAAGAGTTTTACCTAAAATGGATGGCTATTCATGTACTTGTGACTAGGGCATCTAACCAAGATGCCTTGATAGTAAAGCTTGTCAAAGGCTCTAGCCCTAGATACCAGGATGAAGTGAAAATGAAAAGATTCGACACCTTCAATGACATGGTAGACTATGCCAAAAGACTTGAAAAGTATGAGGAGGAAGATCAGGCCAAGAAGCAAGAGCAGCAACGCTACACTAAACCTCGATACTTGGAGAAGGGTGGATCCTCTAAATAAGGGAATTTCGAATCCCCGAAGGCCTCAGCTAAAATTGTTTCAGCCACTCAGGTGTAGACTCATCAATCTATTTCCCTATGGATAGAATCATTTCACAAAACTGAGAAAGTCTGACGAAATCTAGAGCATCAAACCATTCACTCAGCTTGTTGCGGTAGACAGAGACAACTTCTGTGCTTATTACGTGACCAAGGGGCATCGCACCAATGAATGCACCCAGCTACTAAAAGATCTATAGCAGATGATAGCTGATGGGGGAATGAAAGAGCCTGAGAAGAAACCAAACACTCAGACTAATCCCCTACCAAACTTTCAAGCCACAGTGAACGCCATCGGTATTCATGTGGAAGTCGACGAATACGGTATCGATGTAACAGATAACTTTTGACAAGACCCAAGTTGGCGGGAAATATCATCTTTGATAACATGGATATCATCTACATGGTTGACCAGTACATCCTGAGAATGAGGATAGAAGGGTTGGATCAATACCAAGTGCCACCAAACCTCATATACCGAGGAGACTGACCCGATTGAACATGTAGAGGAATTCCTTCAGTTTATGCACGAACAAGGAATAGCTATGATGGGTTTTGCACCTTAATTCCCCAGATTCTTAGAAGGCCAAACCATGGAGTGGTATGACATGATACCACTCGAAGGATGTTGGAACTGGTACTTTATGGAGAGATCTTACCTCCACTACTTTAGGGCATCTCAACCATACCCGGATGCAATCTGCTGGTGGTTGGCACCACAAGTAAATTGACTAAATACTGCTGGCAGGATATCCCTCAGCCATAACCTCCTATGTACACTCCTCCAGATTACATGAGTCCAAACTATGTCAGAACAAGTTTGTTTAAATTTGGGAACTCCTCCAGAGCAGCACGTCCAGAAACTGGCGAGTTGTATGATCCTGATCAGGTGTGGAATAGCCACGAAGACCAATAAAGAAATCTTAGCCTAAATCTAGATGAGCGTACAAGAGACCCTGCTTAATGGAGTCTGTGTTGACACTATGACATATAGTACCCGTGTGGAGGAAACATTCGCCAGTATATAGCCATGGTGTCCGAATTTTATGTAGCCATCACAGGAGTCGAGTTTGGAATAAATGCTGAAGAAGATCATGAGGAAGATCCTGAGGAAGATCCCGAGGAGGATCCTAAGGAACATCTCGAGGAATATCAAGAAGAATACCCTAAAGAGGATCCAAAGGAAGATTCTAATGATGATATCCTAGCCCAACACAAGCCTAACTAGGTCTTTGAGCCACAGCCTTTTAAGGATTCAGATGAAGAAGTAGAGGAATTTGTGGACTCTAGTGAATCGGATCATGAAGATGAAAGTGAAGTAGATAACTTGGGGTACGAATGAGAGGTCTTTTCAGGAGACGAGCTAAATCACTTACCAGGAGACTTTGAATATGAGGCTCCCTTCCCCAATGGCATGACGATCGATTACAATGGTGTTGATAGTTAAGCCTCATCTTTGGAGCATGACTCCCTGGGCACCTTATAGTCTATAGCAAGTGACAATTCCAGAGACTTTATGGACTTTGACTCAGGTAGCGAACATATCGTTAATATAATTCGAGATGAGGGGCAAGAACCCTTCCAAAAGTACATCACGGAAAGAATCAAAGCTAAAAATGTGTTAGCCTGAGCTACTCGTCGGATTTAAAGTCCGGACTTGAGGGAATTTTACCCCATATTTTATGACGGAAATACAAGGCCACGCCCTCATATCCGTGAATTTTTGCAAATGATTAACGATGGGTACATTCACTCTGCCCATTGGCCTGAAAGGTTCCCCTGGACTCTCTGATAGAAGGCAATCATTTGGTATGAAGGGCTGACATTTTACCAGAAGTCATTCTGGAATATTTTGGCTAAGCACTGCATCGACTACTTCATATGGGTAGACCCACCATAAAACTAAACCCCTTAGTTAGACAAACATGCAAATCCCTTACGATACTGGGAGTGGGAACCAACCAATGCTATCTATCCTACGTCAATGGAATCAGCCAAGGAATACCCATGTTAAACAAATAAACATAATGACAAGCAAATCACCTACGACGATGCGCTAGATATGCTTGATGAAGAGGAACCAACCAATGAAGCCTCCTCATCCATGCATATAATCAAACAGGAATCCAATCTTGTTCCATGCCAAATCCTACAAAAGAACCCCATTGTTCCAAAACAATAGCTTAAAAAGATTCCTTTCATGCAATGGCCCTTCACCACCAAAGTACAACCCTGTGTGAACAAGCCAATTATCGTAGGAGAAATACTGCTTGATGAAGACTTTGATGAGTTTGAGGTCTTCAAAACAATAAACTCGCGAACCCATGTTGTTAACCCTATCACCAGAGGAGGGAAAGTCACTAGGTTAGTAACCCCAACCTTGCCTAGACTAGAACCTCTGACACCTCCTACTTTCATTAAGCCCTCAGAATAGATAGAAAGCCCGGTTGTAGATCAATTGAAAGCCACTACAACTAAGATGAGCATCTGGGACATACTCCTTAGTTCTCAAGATCACAGGCTTACTATCGCCAAAAAGCTAATGGGAATTGAAACATCTCCCCTACCATCACCAAAATAGGTCTGTGCACTATTATCCCCAACATCATCTTCTCGAGGTTGGATCTACCTGATGAAGACATTCGCCATGACAATGCTCTCTACTTGAAGGCTAGTGTCTTTGGTCGCATCATGCCCCGTATAATGGTTGATGACGGTTCATCACTGAATGTCTATCCTAAGGATATTCTACCAATCCTAGGAGTAACTGAAAGCGACTTGAAGAGATCCACAACAGTCATCAAAGCCTACAATAACTCCAAGAGGACCGTCATTGTCATGTTTGAAACTAAAGTTACCAGCGATAAGATCTAATCTATAGTGCTTTTCAATGTCATAGATATCCTGGTAACCTTCTCTATGCTGCTCGGACTACCATGGTTCCATGCTCTAGGAGAAGTTCCATCCACTCTTCACCGAAAGATCAAGATCCCATTTCACGGAAAGATCGTCACTCTAGAGGCTGATGAGGCATTAGTGGTGGCAGCGCTAAAAATGCAAGAAAGCCATATGAAAGGATTCACCATAGCCATGATCGTGTAGGAGTCAGATAAGCAACTAGAGGTGCACTAGAGCCCATGGATGTAGGGATACATGCAAAAGCACCACACTCCTGGCAAGGGACTAGGTGCCTATGAATAGGGAATGTCGACCTTCAATATAGGTGCAGGAGAGTGAAAGCCCGCATGACTCGGTTTCAGAGGCCCTAGACGAATCACCCACAAGACGGTCTTTCAAAGGAAGTCGCAACAGCCCTACAATGGGACACCTGAGCTTGTTACTCACCAGGTAAAGACGGTTCTGGGATTCAAGATTTTCTCAGGCGTAGTCAACTACAGCAAACATGGTAGAAGTTCCATAACCTACATATTGAAAGGAGCAAGTCATCAGTTGGACACAGGGGCAATCCCAGATTAGAGCAAGTTTGACAAATAGGTACATCCAAAGAAGGTCAAAAAGCTGAGTAAAGAGGAGGAGATCCTCGACACCCTAGCCAAACACCTTCAAGCACAACTCAAGATAGTGGAGGAAGCAAAGAGTAAAGGAGGTGAATTGAGAAAAGCCTTCATGGACGTGGTCAAAATCATGAAAGGCAAGGGAAAGGTAGAGGAGGAAGACGACGAGGACATCCTATTAAAGCCAGCTGCCATGGGAGAATCATCAGGTGCGGAGCCAGACCCTACCATTCAGGATAAGTCTTTTATTTCTGTACTTTATAATGATAATAAGATGAAGAACTTTGCTTATTTAAATTGTGTTTCTAATTACGATTCCATCCATCCATTCCAGCATTCATCTAGCATCTTTAACATCAATAACGATAAATGTAAAAGAAACTAACTTAAATACGAAAGATGATCCAAAAAGGGATATGCCTTGGCCATTCTCAGCCTGGGGCATCGATATCATCGGCAAAATAAGACCATCTTTGACTAATGGCCATCACTTCATTATAGTGGCTGTCGATTATTTTTCCAAATGGGTTGAAGCAGAATCATACACGAGCATCACAGCCAAGAAGTTGGCCCAATTTATACAGCGACATATCTACGCCAGATACGGTATTCCTCATCATATAGTGAGTGACAACAGCGTACAATTCTAAGGGAAAAAAGCCTACCTTATCAAGAAACACGGGATTGAGCATCATCGCTCTTTACCGTATCGCCCTCAAGCCATCAAAACTGTAGAAGCAGCTAATAAGGCAATCAAGAAAATCCTCTCTAAGATGATCTCAAACTACCGAGATTGGGCCAATTATTTGCCCTATGCCTTATAGGGACACCAAACTAGTGTCAAAACCTCTACAGGTTAAACCCTTTTTACTCTCGTTTATAGGATGGTAGTAGTATTGCCCATTGAAATTGAAATCAAATCTTTGCGCATAGCTCTCGAAGCCAAACTTCTCAAAGATGAATGGGCAAGAGCAAGACATGAGGAACTAACTCTGATTGATGTAAAATGATTAACTGCACTGGAAAAACTACAGTTGTACCAATAGCGCATGGCTAAGGCTTACAGCCCAAAAGTCAAGGGACAAGCAAGAACGGGTGATCTGATCTTAAAGTAGTCTCATAAAACGCACACAAATGCTCAAGAAGAGTTCCAGCCAAACTAGGAAGGTCCGTACATGGTAAGAAAGACTCTCAGTAAAGGGGTAGTGAAAATCTCAGACCTAGAAGGCAATAAGTTCTTCAATCCAGTAAATTGTGACAAGCGGAAGCGCTAACTTATGTAAAATAACAAATATAATAACAATGTAAAGGTCTATTAAGGGCTAGTGAGGGGTCTTGGGCAAAAATAAAGAGCCCAAAATAAAAGAGTGAAGCCTTAGATAAAATCCATTCGGAACCTTAGGCAACAATGGGCATTTCTTAGGAATAAATACCATTTACCCTTCCTGTTTAAGTAATATCTCTTGTGGTAACATGTTCATGTTAAAAATACTGAATGAGTGCATTAAATGGAAACCGCGAATTGTTTAATAAAACATGCATTCAAATAACATCATTTTATCTTCATCACACATAAAAGTACATCACAAATAGAAAATGGATATGACAAAGACAAACAATAAGGCCTGAAGCCTTTATTTTTCACAAGAACAAAAGATACACAAGCTCAAGGACCCCAAAAGAAACTACGGAGTCTTTGCGTCTCGATGAGCCTCTCTTTCAGGGAAGGAAGCCCGTGAGTACTCGTAACCTAGATGCAAAAAGCCTAAGAAGGATGAATGTCAAAAGGCACGAAATAGTTCACCTCCACCCAAGAACGGCTGGTCTATCTCACGTCAAGACAATAGACCCGAGTATAGGAAAGCTCTAGGCCAATCTGGGTACACAAGGATGTAGGGAACCCTTAAGAATGGCCATACTGCCTATACAAGTGACCATGGAAGTAGGTAATGATCTCAGACAGGCCGACGAGGACCACACCACCTCTACCAATGTCGGTAGTCATATGCATGATACCCCACCTAGGGCAAACCCAATGAATATCCTCACTAGCTCGATTTCCCTTAAACTCGACCCACTCCTCGACAATAAAATCTCTGTGAGGACGATTGTCGATGCAAACTATGGAGCCCCATGCCTAGTAGGCCCTTGGATGATAATCTATGCTTATGGGAACAAATAACGCAGAAAACTTATCCCAGAGCCAAAGCAACAAAATAAAAAAAATAAAAAAAGAAAAACAAAAAAAGAAAGAAGAAAAAGAAGAGAAAAAGATTGCTTGCTGGATTGTAAACCTGAAAAGGCAGTCCAGGCAAAAATTAAGGCAAGCCTGATGAATCAAAAACCCGAGAGAGCGGTTCATGCAAACAGAAAGGCTCAAATGAAATTTGCCTAAAGGAGAAGCCTACTACCCCTAGTAGTAGCTTCAGTTCTATTCTTGGAAGTGTTCATAAAAATCAGTGTCTCAGCCAAACTTACCGCAATAGGAGATTTCCCTTCTAGCATTTGATCAAAGATATTTAGAAAGACAAAGCTGCAAATCATAGTGGGAACATCACAAAGGAAGACCCCTAGCAGATGTAAACAAATGAGCGGAAGCCAACTTGCGTCGTTAGGAGGAAGGCCCCTAGCTATGTCGAAAGCAACATCCAACCTCAAGCCCTCATTATAAATCAATCGACGCCTATCAAATTGTTGTAGCTAAAAATGGTTCATCAGCGGATCAGAGAACTCAGGACAATGCATCGGAATGGCTAGGGGTACGTCGGCTCAAGATCTCAGTAGCCTGCAGAATTCCTCATACAAGAGGCATAACTCATGAAACCAAAACATGTTGTCAACAGGGCCCCAAAACCTAACTGCAGCTTGAATCACGTTATCCTTGAAAAAAATGTGACAATATTCCTTCGTATGCGCCAGACCATAGATCCTGAGATGATCCCAACCGTCAGAATTCTTCAGATAAACATTTAAATCTGTATGGAAGTGGATATAGCCCTCAATTGCAAATTTTCATAAGAGTAGCCGTTCATTATAAGTAGTTTATAGGGCAATCTGCCAATATCTAGCAGATTAGCCCAATAAACTCGACCAAAAACAAAAGGAAGCACAAATCAAAGGAATAATGAAAAAAAATTTTATATATAAAAATGTGTTCATACAAAAAAAGAGGCACTGTAAATGGCCCAAAGGAAATGACAGAAAAGAAAAAAAGAGCCTATCTACTGCCCGATGGAACCCAAGTGGCTCGGATTAAAGGACAAAGAAGGAAGAGGGTAACCATCCCGAGGAAAGAATTCATAAGGATCGTCTTATCCCGGCTAGGGCTGCTGCTGTGGGTCGTCCACCTGGAGCATCCCTAACAGACCTCAGAGCAGTCTGATCTCTAGCTGCAACAATTTAACATAGATCATTCTTATGCATTTCATAACATGCCATGCATTATCATTAAAGTAATAAAATAACAAACATACTACCATATCAGAGTTTTGGTTCAACATAAACCATTGTTGCCCTTGAATATATCCCTAATCGGAGATGCTATCAGCAATGGGCACTTATAAGAATAAAAGACTAGGAATCAGTCAGAGCCATCATGATCAAAGGTAAAATAGAAGAAAAGGCAAAGGAAGCTTACATGAGTGGTATCAGTCGGATGGAAGACCATTGGATGCTCACGATCCAAATAAGGCGGAATCACTAGCTTATAGGTACTCAGGTCGGGACGGTACATCAGAGACATAGGTGGATGATACTGAAACCCCCAATGTCCCTCTACCATCACCAGACCCTGAGGTGGGACAGATGACACCAAAGAGCTACCCATATGAGCATAGGTAGTCGCATGTATCTTCCTACCTTGGTGATCCTATAAAGACGATAAAGCAAAATTAGCACAATAATAGAAAATGAAGAAGAAAATTTGAACCAATGAAAGAAAAAAGTACGGCATCGGGACAGTCCCAAGCAATCCCGCCTGACTGCTGGGGGCACAAGTCAAAGGGCCATATCCCTTAGAAGGATGATGAATTTTGGCTCAGGCTTGACGGGAATAGGATCCTTCTCCGGCCATCCAAGCAGCTGCAAACAACAAAACTCCTCGCATCCCTAACCTGCTCTGGGAAGGAATCGTCGGAGGCCAATCGCATAAAGTTTAGTGAGCTATGAGGCCAGAAAATCAACCAAGCCGCCTTAGGAGGGATGCAACATGACCTAGGAAGAAGATTCCAACCCTAGATGTGCTCTCCTAAATACCACTCCAAACAGAAGGGAGTCTCTATAATTAGTTGTGTGTTCACAAACTCCCCAGCTCGCCTCATGACCTCTAGCCAATAAAGAGCATGACCCCAGGGCTGCATCTTGATCTGTAAGAAAGAAAAGACCAAACAATTATATAATGATTTTAGCAGATATAGAAATTAAGACAAATCAAGGAATCATGAAAAATACCCTCTTCGAGGATAGATTGCGCAGGTGAGCAGAAAGCACAGATCGAGACTCCATCTACCATGCAAGAAATGCAGTAGTCGAGGATAAAATGGATAGCTATCATCTTGTACAAGCTTGGTCCCTGGGAGGATCCCCATCTTAAAAAACT
Organism: Euphorbia pulcherrima; assembly: GCA_947683365.1. Taxonomy (NCBI): domain Eukaryota; kingdom Viridiplantae; phylum Streptophyta; class Magnoliopsida; order Malpighiales; family Euphorbiaceae; genus Euphorbia; species Euphorbia pulcherrima. The sequence continues at coordinate 34,163,663 of CANTUS010000004.1, forward strand.
ACATCTGTGAGAAGATAAAAGAAATCAAAACGCCAAAAGATAAACAAAAATACTCATAAAGAAGAAAAAGAGCTAAGTCCTTACAAAGACAATTTGGAGGCAAGATTTGAACTTACCAATCCTGTTCCTCATGCACTAATTGAGGGCCCAATATAGATGACCCAAAGTGACTCGGCCCCAGGCTTATTCATCAAATTGAGATGGGTCAATCAAAGTTGGCAGGATGTGGAGGTTCACGATCAAACCCCTAATAGGAAAAAACTGCCATGATAGAGTAGCAACCATAAAAGCCCTAGCCTAGCAGGCAGAAGTCAAGTGCCTCCTATCCCCAGTGGTCCAGAAGGTCATGAGTTTCTTGCAAGAAATTTACCTGAGCTTGTCCTCAGAATAGCCAATCAAAGCCTCAATGGTGTCCACATTAGTGGTAAGTAAAGCAAGTGTTGAAGTGAATCACATTACCATGGAAAGCGAGACCTATGATAGTGCAATAATCCAATGGAGTGATAGTATATTCCCCATAACAAAAGTGGAAAGTATAGATAGTGTCAAACCACCTACTTAGGATGTGGGTAGAAGTACCAGCTGGGATGTATGGGTACTTCTGAGATCTTGAGTACCAGTAATTCCTCACCATCCTCCTTAAAGACATCTCATTGAAAATGGGTTTAGTGCCGGGAGATAGCACCTTATACCACTTATAAAAGTGGGTAATGCTAGCACCCTCATCCTTGCTTACCTAATTCAATGCATGCAGCAGCTCTCGATGACTCACACGATCATCGAAAAGTCATTGCATTCAATAAATAATTGCATAAAATAAAAAAGCAATAAAATAGATATGTCATTGCACAAAATAAAAGCAGCAGCAAGCCTTACCAGAATCTGAGAAAGATGATCGAAAGGCTTCAAGGCAGGCAGAGTAAAATTCCCCAAACGAATCCCATAATTCATCCAATTAGGCGGGAGGCCGTATAAAGCATTTACAGGAACCTCAGACAATTCCACTCACAAACCATCAATGAGCGAGTTTTGAGTAGTCACTTGAACAGCTGGCAGATTCAAGCGGATATTATTAAGCTTGAACCACATGGAAACCCTGTAAAATCTAAAAAGGGACAGAAAAGGGAAAAAGATGAAAGAAATCATTGTCGAAAATAGATCAGAGGTAGGAATTTTTTAAGAAGAAGAGTAGAAGACGCAAAGAGAGAAGGAAAGAATTTTTTTGGTGTGGTGAAAATGGAAGCCGAGCTACTGCTTTTATAGACCGCATGTAATTAGCCCGCCGGCTAATTACCTATCCAGTTATTATGCTTACCGGCTATAAAAGTTATCGTTACATAGGTAATAAGCCCGCTGGCTAATTACGTATATTTTGAAAATATTTGAAATTTTGCATTTTTCATCCATTTTCTGCATTGCTTATAAAATGAGCGGACTTAAAAGCTGTTTATGCATAGTCACTCATGCATTAAGCATCTTAAAAACATTAATTTCGACCTCCGGTCAATTTTAACCATATGCAACTCATTAATAAATTTTTAATCAAATGGGCAAAATATATTTTGTTTTAAAATTTGTCGATTAAATATATTTTAACTCATTGCATTCCACAAACACTATTTTGTTTGTTTCGCTGTAAGGTGTCGATGACGTGTGGGTCTCCCTTGGGGCCTGTGTGAGAAAGGCGGGGCCCACTGGGGGTTGGTTGATTAATTTAGGCGTGATGAAACAATTTAGTTCAAGTTTGCACGTTTTAACCAATTTTAATGAATAAAAGAATCGAGACCCAAATCTTGATACAATTGATAGAGTCGCCACCCAAGTTGTCTACTTAGGAAAGATTTTTGGTACGGTTCTCTCTGGGTGGGAGACTCATACCTATTGGATCAAAGATTCGTGTATCAGATGAGTCACTTATTTCTCATTTAGTTGATTCAAAATTACATTCACCGCGTAAAATAGTTTTAGTTTTCATGATTTGGGGAATTATCACAGAAATCCTATTTCTACATTCTTTCACACTCATTACATGTGTTTACATATTACAATAAAGCACAAGCAATAAATTGGGGATTAAAAATTACAACCGGGGGAAAAATGGGGGAAATTGCAAAGAGAAACTACATAGTTGTTCTAAGTTATAAAACAAAATGAAAATAAATTCCCCTGCATCCACAGATGTTAGCACAATTTATAGCACATCATAAATCAGCACTTCGACATATTTTATTGTTAAACACATTTTATTTTTTTGCGGGTTGATTTACCGAATTATTAGTGAAAATGATTGTATGGAATTGGTGAGTTGGATTTATTTTTAATTAGTTAATTTTGGGTTCAGGAAACTGCCTGGGGCTGGTACCCGTACGGGTGGGTGGGACCCATACGGGTACCAAGGAGAACCCATACACGTATGGTGTACCCGTACGGGTCCTGTCTGGCCCACACAGAAACTCTATTCAGTTTAGTTTACAGATTAATAGATTAATGGATTAATGGCAGAAAAATAAAATAAAAAGGGATTTCCTTCCGTATGAGTATGCCGCACCAATTTGATATCTTTGGGGTTATATAGTGCCAACAAGGCTCATACGGGGTTAGAACCATACCCGAAACAAGAAATGAGAAGAACAGATAAAACTAGAGAAATGGAGAATAATAACAATGAAATAATTGAGATGTGAGTCTCTTTAAAACTCAGGAGCGTTACCTTTGCAGCGTGAATCCACTTTGAGATGATCCCTTTACTATTGAGAGAGTCCGGCCAAAGTAGATGGTGAAATAGGTTTATTTAGGTGAACATTTGTGTGGACAAAACCTCTCCTAAATCCTAGTGAATGAAGTTAGGAAAGAATAAAATATGGACAGAACCTCAAAGAATGAGTTTTGTCCCTATTTTATACCTCATATACCCCTACTATACCTTTTCTGTACCTATAGAAACTACTAGAATTTTAGTATAATTTTTGTATAAGATATGTGTGTTTAAAATGGGAAAAGAAAGGCTTAATTTATAGGGGAAAGGAGGTTTGAATGTAATAAATCGTGTTCATGACCTGCCTTTTCCCTAAATAGGAAAGGATTCCCTTCCAAAAGAGCACGTTTAGGCAACAAGAGTACCTGTACGGGTGGGGTCCCACACATACAAGTACTAGGAGACCCATACGGGTCCCCACAAGACATATGGAAGGGATGACTCATATTGTTCTGCTAGTGGATCTATACTACCATGCAACACCCGTACGAGTCCCTAAGGGTAGACTACGTCTCCTAACTTCGGCCAAATTCAACTCTGCAGTAGTAGGAACACCTCTGATGGACAACATCTAAAAGATATTGCAACACATAGCTCTCATCATCATTTCATGAGAAGGATCGTTAAAATCTAGTGCTCACAGACTACCCCTTGTGTGGTCATCGCAGATACGAATCTGTATGATCTCACGATATGAGCGAGGGTTTAGAAATTATACTTGAGGTGATGACATGGACGAGTTCTTTCCTTGAGGTGAACTTATTTCCTTTGCTGATGCATGCCCCTTGGAATGCATATCCCTTTCCTAAGATGGATGACTTTCCTTTGCTACTGCGTATCCCTTTCTTGAGTGGGATGACTTTCCTTTTGCAACCGTGCATATCCCTTTCTTGAGGTGGATGACTTTCCTTCTGCTACCATGCATATCCCTTTCCTATAGTGGATGGCCTTCCATGTCAATGTGTATCCCTTTCCCGGGGCAGATGACTTTCCTTTTGCTGATGACTTCTTTGGGGAAGATGTGTGTATCCCTTTCTTAAGGCCGATCGACTTTCCTGACTGGTGTTAACCTTTCCTAAGGTAGATGACTATCCTAAGTGATGATGTATCCCTTTCCTAAGGCAGATCGACTTTCCTTACTAGTGATGCATCCCTTTCCTAAGGCGGATCGATTTTCTTGGCTGATTTATCCCTTTCTTGAGGTGGATCGACTTTCCTGATTGGTAATGTATACCTTTCCTAAGGCGGATCAACTTTCCTGACTGATGTATCCCTTTCTTGAGGTAGATTGACTTTCCTAACTAGTAGTGTATCCCTTTCCTAAGGCGGATGACTCTCCTACTAGGGTATTTGAATAATCCTGAAAAGGGACAACAATCAAACATCGAGTTAGTCATTGTCCAAGTAGACACCTCTTTATTCTTGATTGACTTTTGTGAAAATAAAAAAAATATTTTTGCCCCTTCAATTAAGAATAAAGAAGTGTGGATGAGATAAACTGAAAATTATGTATGGGAAATGTCGGGTGTGGCCCGATCGCTCTGTAATGGAATGCCCCTTGAAGGGGTGCCTCTCAAAGAATGCCCCTAGGAGAGCTGGACAATGGGGGGACGCCCCTAGATCGTACATTTTCATTAAGGAAGGGGGAATGCCCCAGGGTTGGTGGCGGGATGCCCCTGGGACCTGATTCTCCTAGTGCTGGGAAGTGGGGGGATGCCCCTAGGTCTACGGGGGGGTGCCTTTGGGACTTAATTCTCCTAGTGATGGGAAGTAGGGGGATGCCCCTAGGTCTACAGGGGGTGCCCCTAGGACCTAAGTCTCTCGATGGGGAATGACCCTAGGGTAAGGGGCCCCTACGATTCTAGGTAATGTGAGTATGCCCCTTGAGCAATTTAGTCGCTGGAGGCTGGGGGGAATGCTCCTTGACTGATTTCGTTGCTGGGGGAGTAGGGAATATACCCCTTGACTGGCCAACTCTACTACTGGGGAGTAGAGTGTTATCCTTTCATAAAACTTCTTTCTACTAGGGAGGCCCCCCTTTTCTTGTAAAATTCATTAGCTGAGGAAGAACTCCTGTGCTAGGATGGACCTGTTAAACAAAAATTTTCCTTATTAGTGTTCAATTCAAAAAATGTCTTACTTTAATTCTTGATTGACTTTTATAGAAACAAAAATATTTTTCCCCTTGATCAAGGATCAAGGTGAGCAAATATAACTGAAATGTTGGTGTGAAGAAGAGTAAGGTTGGCCCCGAGCTTGGAATGGATGAATTTTTGGTGCTTGCTAAAATACCGATGCAATGATCTATCCCTAGATGGTAAGAGAGGGCCCGTACGGGTGGGCTAGACCCTTACGGGTAGGGTCCATGGAAGCTGGGACCTATCCAAGTTGGGTGGGACCCCGTACAAGTCCGTGATGGGGGTTTTAAAATGTAGACGAGCCCCTTCATATCCCACATCATAACAAAATTTCCCATTTTGCGTTTTTCGGCGATTTTTCTCCTAAAATGAACCAAACATGTGCAAAGAGATCCCAAAGACTAGCTACTTCTCCCTTTGACTCGAGGACCTGCTCTCAGTGGATAATTCGGGGCTTTGAGAATGCTCGATTTCAGTCGGGTACGAGTTTCACGAGGGAGACTATTTTCTGGGACTTACTCTTACTTCTGAAGTACCTATGATACCTTCTCCAGAAACCCACTCCTTAAAACTCCAAGTAATTTCACTCGATTCTCCATTTTCCAATTTTGAACTTTTGACAATGTCTCAAATTTTGGGATGGATTAGGGTGCTTTAGACTTTGGAATAGAGCCTAATGCATGTAACTTTAGACTAGGATGCTTTTAGAATAGTTCTGGATGAACTTTGGTTGGAACTGGACAATTTTAGGTTTTTAGGGAGATTTGAATAAAGGGACTGCTTGCAGGGGACCCGTATGGGTGTGGGGGGACCCATACGGGTCCTATTTTTTATACGGGTTCCACTCATAGACCCGTATAGGAGGGTCCTACCCGTACGGGTCCTATTCTAAAGGATAGAACATTATTTTCTCTTATTTCTGCAATCCATTTCTAATTTTTGACTTGTCTGCTATATTCTAACCCTGTTAATCTATAATTTTGTCTCTATAGTTTTAATATAATATTGTAGGAGCCTTGAGCTTCTACAAGAAATTGTACCAGGAGATTCGTGCCACTAGGGATACAAAGCTGTTGTCCCGCATTGACTCCTTCAGCTTCTGCAATATTATCAGGGCCATCACTTAGGCCCCTAAGACATTGGCCCTCTTGTGCCATTTCAGATTTAACTTAGAGGTGCTTGAAGATAACCCATACTTTGTACTTGCCTATCAGGGAGGTCACTATTACTCCCTCGGATGTGTGCGCCATGATTGGCCTAGAGTGGAGCGGGGACGTGGTCCTCTTTGACATTTATGCCAATAGGTGGCACTCTGAGCCTGAGGTGAAGCCCTACATTACTAGATTACTTGGGCTTTGTCCGGGCGGGACAAACAAGCTTAAGTACGGGGATTTGCATGCTTATGGGATCGGGCGGCTGAGTCTTGTTGCAGCTGATAGGAGGAACCAATGCGCCCGGTCTTTCTTGCTAACATTCCTTACCACCGTGTTCTTCCCAGTACACTCGAGCAACCTCAACTATAGTTTGCTCTCTGCTATGGAGGATCTTGCAGCTATGCCCTGCAAGAACTGGTGTCGGGCCATCCTGGTACAATTATACTATGGATTGGATGTAGGGGACCCGGCTGAGTAGTCTAAGCTCAAGATCTGCCATTTGACACTACTAGTAAATCCTAACCCGATCTCTTGTGTTTTAACCTTTTGTCTGAATTTCTGTTGCAACTAACCCTTGCTTTGTCTTGAAGATTTGGGCTTTCAAGTACCTTTTTCTTTTTTAGGCCAGGCTTGCCCCTACAACCTGAGGCACCACATATCATATCTAGCTGGATGGGGCCTTGGTAGAATCAGCCCCTAACCACAGCGTAGTGCTGAGAGTTCTTACGCTAGCTATGCTCAGATCGAGTAAACTTCTTCTACTGAACCTGCATTTTACATCTCGATAAACTATTAGTGGAAACTATATTCACTAGGTTGTAATGCTTATAGTGCATTTATTTCGTGTAGGTCATTCAAGATCCGTGGGAGAGATTGACCACATATGGAGCCATTGAGCATATGCGGGCTGACGTGGATGACCTCTGTTTTGTCCTACAGTCCCCACACTCCTATGAGTGGTATTTTGATGAGCAGGTCCAAGGGTGGTGGACCAGTGCCATGGTGGAGAGATCAATCCCTCCCCCAATCCCGGCGGGCCTCTTCTTGCCTCATATAATGCTGAGGATCGATCAGAGGATGTACTTCCTGGGCGAGGGAGCTCACATGCCGTTTGTTGAGGGCCCTTATACTGAGTTTATTGATTCCTCGCTCCTGCCACCCTGCGATAGGATCCACCATGAGGATGAGCCCCTAGAGTTTAACTGGAGTGATAGTGAGGATGATGATGAGGAGGAGGAGGAGGAGGGAGGACCGAGGGGTGACTACAGGGGTCCATCTGTAGTTTAGAGCACCAGGGGTTTGGCTAGGTCTGCTACCCTTTCTTCTCAGGTATACCTCTCACTTGGCCTTCATGAATACTTGGTTGCTTTTTGAAATTCATTGTGAATTTGAGTCTGATTCTTTATTGCCACAGCCTCTTACTTCCACGCAGAAGAGGTCTACCGCTACCACTGCTACTGCTGCCCCTGATCCGCTAACGACGCAGTCTTGAGCCTCCGAATCTGTGAGAGAAGGCATCCTCTGGGCTGAGTTAGATACTTTCTTCTGACTACTCAACCATTCAGGGAATCGAGCTATCAAGAAGCTCGATGAGTCGGTCCAGCCTATTGCTTTCACTCCTTCTAGCTCTACCAATGTGAGTAATCCTTTACCTTTGCCTTTGTCCATTACTGCTTCAGACGTCTTATTTTGATGTGACCCTTGCTTTTCTGGTGATAATTTCTAAGGCTGAGAGGATAGCTCGGGATTATTTTTTAGTGCGAGATCTGCTATTGGCCCAAGATGCTTTAGCTTTAGTAAGTTCCTTTTACCTGCACAATTTCAATAGACTATGCATGCATGCCATGAAATTTATATGTGTGTACTAATCTAATGATTTCCACTACTGACTTTGTTGGCCATGGAGCGAAGTAGGGCCACCCAGGATTTGGACACTTCGGAGGAGAGAGCCCAATTCTTGGAGGAGCAGCTGTGGGCAGCCACTACTGAGGCTAATCAAGCTAGGGCCAAGACTGCTTAGGCGAGGATCGAGATTGAGATGCTGAGGGGTCAGCTAGTGAGGATGACTACGGATAGGTAGACGCCGTTCCCTTTTGATGATGAGTCCAAGGATGATCTTTGTGCATATCTGTGGCTCTAAGGGGCGCAGATCGATGTGTTAAGGGGAGTGATGCTGTCGAGGCTGCTGTAAGGACCACAGAGACTAGGGCCCCTACCTAGATAGCTGTAGATACTAATGATAACCATACGACCATAGATGTGGACCGTCTGGTAGTGGTTACTCACGAACAGCCTCAACAGGGTCATCAGGGACAAGATCCCCGATCGCTTAGATTATGATTATAACCTCAACTATTTGATACTTTTGGGCCATGCGTGGCTCGGTTTAATTATAATCTTTGGATTGATACTTTTGATACTTCTTTTATGCTTATGGATTTTTCTTGAACTAAGACTGTTGAATATTATTTCCTTGTGAACCCGTATTTTGTCTAGTGATGTCATAGTGAGGGGATTAAGTGATGTTCTAACTTTTGCATAGGCTTTTTATGTGAGGTGACCTATCGAACATTTATTATTTTTTTTCTTTTTTTGTCCTAATTTTTGCCTGAGCTGTCTTTGACAGTTCAGCCTAATGGACTTTTCTTTTTAGCTTTAACTTTTGCCTACACCACCCTTTCGGGTTTTCAACCTAGCAAGCTTTTCTTTTTCTTTTTCCCTTAATTTTTGCCGAGATCGGCCTTTTAGGTTTTCAATCCCGTAGGCTGTCTTAATTTTTACCTGAATTGTCCTTAATGGCTTAATACAGTACACGTTTCTTTTTGTCTAAACTTTTGCCTACACCACCCTCTCGGATTTTCAACCCAGCAGGCTTTTCTGAATATTGCAAATGTGTGATAAAGATGAATACAATGGCACATAACAGGTGGAGAAAAATTGATACTCACATACCAATGATTATTTCACCTAAAGACATGCGTGCATTCATAAGACCAAGATTCTTAGCAAAATCATAACATGTTCATTGTTGAGATTAATTTGAGTACATAGTGTGAGCATGGGATTTTACAGTCTCTCTCATAAGACGATGATGATGTATATCCGATTCTTATTCCTCATGATAAAAATTCTTTTTTGGAATTTTTATTACCAATATAAAATTCTCTATGAATTTTATTCTCCAAAAATATAGTTCGGCGTGTTCGATAACATGTCCGGTGGGAACTCGAACGGATGATTTGCACCCAAAAATAATTTAGTCCTAAATACCCATTAAAATATCTTTAAAATTCAAAAAGATACCTTTTGACCCACTTTTGACCCCTTTTGGCGGCTTTTTGGGCTTGTGGGCCAGCTAGCAACCAGCTTGTAGGAAGCTAATGCTGACGGCGGCATCGCGCATACTGTTGGCGATATCGTTCATGTCGCCGGTGGCATGGCCTAAAATGGGCTTTTGCGCAGACAGCTTTTTCTTCTTCCTTTGACTAGCTCTTTTTTGCCATTTCGGTGAAACTGGCTGAAAGACATCCAAGGCCACCTATTTTTCCCTATAAAAACATGCATTAGGGTTTCTAAGAGAGGAGGAATAGCTGAAATTTGAATTTGAGAGGTTTCAGAGTGAGAAAATCTATTCTAGTGAGATAAGAGTAGAAAAGGTAAGAAAAGGGATTCCAATCCAATTTTCTTAGTTTTTCTTCTTTGATTCTATTAGTTAAAGCTTATAATCAGTAGACTTTAGGTTAAAATCAACTTAACAGGAATTTAGAGACAAAATCTTTAAATTTACTACCCAAATCATCATTTCGAGCTCCCTAGAGGTGTCAGTTGGATCACAAAGAGGTGGATTCATGGCCCCGAGGTAAAAATTACGAGTCTCATTGCTCTTTGGCTTCCTTTTTTACTTGTTCGTACTGTTGTTTGCTATTTTGTGCCTGGTTTCAGGTTTTTGGCCATTTTTCAACCATCAACTGCTACTACTGCAAGAAAGTGAAGTCGCCAGAGGCAACAGAAGCTGCCAGCGATATCACTCATGTCGCCAGCAACATCAGTGATACCGCCAGGGGCTTCATTTGTCCCCAACGGCTCGATATTCTTATGGGACCCTTTCTTTACGGTATCCAAAAAGTTGAGTAGTCTGCCTGTGTAACTGATACCACTAGCGGCATGGCCTTCTAGACAGTAGTCCCGTTTTGATTTATTTTTTGACCTAGTTTAAATTTCCGAAGCTAGGATGTACAGTACCTGACGGGTATCCAAATTACCCCAAAAACAGACCCCCACCCCATACTATGTGGCGTTTTCACTAATAATCCACATAAAATAACAATCGAGTCTAAAATTTGGATAAAACAAAATTTTCTAGCAAATGTCGTTCAAACCTCGTTTTTAGCCATCCAACCGGGCTTCTTAACATTGTAAATAAATATGCCATGTTCACGCTAACACGAGTCTTGTTTTGTTTACTAACTATGCATGTTATATAGTATACCCCGTACAATGTGTCGTATTTGTGATAACCGTTTTATGCAGGTAGATTTAGGTTAGATGAATGTTAGGCCTTCGGGTATTTCATTTATCGTATAGAAAAATGTATAGGATTTGGAAGGCCATTTAATTATTTTTTTTTTTTGCATTTATTTTTGGATAACTGTAATAATTATTTATTTAGCACTTTGAATGGTTGATGAATGCGAAGACAACATATAAACAAAAAACACAATAAACAGGTTGGATTAAAACCAATTAAGAAATATTGAAACCTTTTAACTTGGCCAATGAAAAATAGATAACATCAACCGAACTTGGAATCTCTATTTTAAGGTATGGTCTAACCACTAGGTGGGAATATCGTGCCCAAATTCCCAGTGGAGCTTAACCGGGTGGTGACTCTATTTTAAAATACGGGATTTCAAGTCTCATATCCATTAACATGCAAATTAGACTTAAATTCAACATTAACATCAAACCATCTTTTTATCTCTTTAAAATGAGGATCAATCCCACAGCTCGCTACACAACCCTCGTTATTATCCTCTCATGCTACGCATCTAATGCGGTCCTTGCGGGAAAAAGGTCGTCCACTTACAGTGGCGACTCTGTTAGGGATTTATCTCTTTAAACTTGAACTTTAAATTTTCAAATGAGTTTAAAGGATTTTGATGATGTAGTGAAATCATTGGCCAAGTTAAAACTCCATTCTTTTTCATGACATTTTATCCTTACACATGTAGATAGTTTGGCCATTTTTAGGTGCCCCATTTTACCCGAGAAGCTCACAAAATTATCACTCATGCCCTATTTGGAATTGAGGATGCCTAGATGGTGGATCACTTGTTTTATCCAACACATAAACTCCTGTGATTTCACCTACTTGGGCAGTGGTTGAGTAACGTGGAGTCAAGGTAAATGAGAACCTTCTACATCAATAAACCTATACCAAAGTCGTGCTAGAAAAAGCCTTAGCACATCATGCCTTTTGAATCACCAAAATAATGAAAATAATAGGGACGCACTTCTTTCGCCATTACTTGTGAAGCAGAAAAACTCCATCCTCCCAAGAAGGTGTTATGTGGGAGTCATAAGGTCGAAAGAGGGGTGCTTCGTATGCTATATGATATGTGCTCATGCATCACCCATGCATCGGATTCAAAAGCCAAACTTTAACCTACCCTTACTGATCTCCATTCATGGAAGAAGTTTAGCAACATCTGTAGGACTTCATTTGTCCTCCATTGAGTCATGACATATCACTATGCATGATGACAGGTATGAACATCCCATGAATGTTGGAGGGATAAGCTGCTACATCATCTCTAACCACGTCTATGTGTAGCCATACATACCATGCATTGATTATTAAATAAATCCCATTCACCCCATCCATGGCATTACACAATCCATGCATGATCTGATTCAACTAGGAGGAGGCGGAATTATTATCATACCCCGATTTCGAAAAGGCCAGACCACCATCTAATTTGTCATTCTCTAACCCTAGTTATCACCACGGATGTTGAGGGGGTTCCATATACCAATTCTAATGGGGAGTCAAATTCAGATCAAGTTGAGTTGGGTCAAGATTTCTTCCAGTCAGCTATATCTTTTCCGAGTAATGATGGAAACTAGCCTCTGGCTGAGGAGCAAGTCGGCCCTACTCCCACCTCGAGAGCAGCATCCAGTGCCCTCCCAGTTTCAATTTTGCTAGTACTATGGCTCAGTTCCTAAATTTGGATGCATTTTAAGCCTCCATCCAAACCACTGTTCAAGCAGATGTTAAGCAAGCTCTTGAGGATAGAAATTCCGACTGGGTCTCTAAGTCCGATATGCAAGCCCAGAATAGTTCAGCACAGATGTTGGCTGGTCCGGTAGGGACAAGACCTATTGCACCAGGCTTTCAGTCAACCCAACCTATGGCAAGCCCATTTCAGTTTGGGTAAACTTCTTCTTTTCTGTCAACTTCGACTACTCCGTCAATTGTGCCTTTCAATCTGAGACCTTTTGCTCAAAGGTCGGTTCCTCCGGTATTTACTCACCAATTTTTAGCTTCTTCAAGAAGGCTAGCTCAGTCTCTACCATCTTTTACTCCTCCTTAATTTGTTGTAACTCCTAGGGGTACTACTTACCCTCAAAATCCTTTCAGTAGCCAACTGATTGCACGACCTCCACCATCTCCACCAGTCAATGACCAAGTTACGCAACCTCCGAGTGTAACACTTGAAGTATTTACTTTTTTCTGATAGCTTATGGCCTCTCAGACTATCAATGACCAGGTCGCTCATTCTCTAGGCACAACACCCAAAGCTGCAGCTCTCTCTCGCCAGCCTATCAACAACCAGGTCACGTAGCCTCCGAGCATGACACCCACGATTCAAGCCTACATCAACCGCCTTATTACGATTGTTTTGGTGCACCCGTGTCCCATGTTATTATGTATGAAAGAATTATGCATGTAAAGAAATTAAGTGATAAATTGCTTACGAAAATGTTTCCTTGTTCCCTGCGGGGCTCTGCTCTTGAATGGTACCATACTTTGACGCAACAAATTGTCACCGATTGAAAGCTTCTTTTTTAGGCTCTAAAAGTACATTATGGTTTCAACACTATGATGGAGACAACCCTCCAACATCTTGAGGGAGTCTGCCAAATGCCCAACGAAACCTTTAAGTAATATTTTAATCGGTGGATGTCAACCTAGGTTCTAATGAAATCTAAGATAAGCCTCAAGGAGATGATTATTAAATTGCTAGATGGCTCTCTCCCTCTATTCCGTGAAGAGATGGCTATTGATTCATTCCTCTCCTATAAGGCTGTGTTTGAAAAAGCCAAGAAAATTAAGCGTGAGGCAGAGGCTAAAAAGGCAAAAAAAGCGGGAAAGTCATGGTTTAGAAAGAATAATGATGCTCAGCCCTCGGCTCTAGTGCCTGCTAAGCCCAAAGTCTCGGTGGCAGTTCAAGCAATTTCTCAAGCCCCTATTGTGCCCCCGGCAATCACTCAACCTCCATCAGTAGCTACCGTAGTCCAGCCTCCTCGCCCTCCTTTTGTTTTGGCTAATCCGTACAAGTTGCCTCTTTGGGTTATCTTCTAGCGTTTAAGGGAAGCAGGTTTCATCCAGTCCCTTTAAGAGTATAAACTGCCCAAACCCAAAGATAAGAAGAATTTCTGCAATTACCATGTTTAGGTGGGACACCAAAGCAACAATTACAAGGCCCTACTCTCGGCTATTCAGCATCTAGTTAGTGAAGGAGAGATTGTTGAACCCGATAAGGCCTCGAGCACCGTGAGCAACCCTCAGCCGAATTTTGGGAGCACGGTAGGAATGATCCAGTCTGGCTTGCCTAAAGCCACAATCTTTGATCTCCTTACTCGAGGGTCGGGAAGTATCCACTATGTTCTGGTTATCGGTTCTGGTCTCCTGTCTAACTCAATTTTTGATCTGATCAATCAAGCCAATCTGAGAGTTATTTAGTGTAGGGTGTGGATGAAAACCCAAATCCGCCTAAGAAAGAAAGCTGCTGGACTCAGCCATTTGTGGCTAAAAGGATGAAAGTTGAGAAAAAGCTGCTCTTTACCATAGATTCATTTGTTTCAAAGGATGACTATTCTGATGAAGATGAGGGTATAGTCGAAGAAGCTAAGGCTATAAGTACCGAACTATTCAGGGTTGATTCACCCGCCAATGAGAAACCAAAGGAACAATTCAAGGTTGACCAGAATGAGCTTTTCAACATAGATGGATATGAGTTGTAGAACCCAGATTCAGACTTTGAGGAACAACAGTATCTATTTGAAACACAAGCCACTAAGAGTGTCTTGCTCGATAATGTTCTCAACATTACTCAGAGTGGTCGTATGTATCAACCTGAAGACCGATATCTCTGATTGAACAAAGACTCGGTGCCTAACAGGGTAGGAACTACCGTGAGGCCTCCTTATCCACCTCCAGCTATTTTGATCAGTCTCGAGGCTGATCCTCTCATTACTCTACCAAAAAACACTCAGGCTTGTTACAGCTGGTAATTGACTCTGACGGCATCGCAGGGGGTTGATTAAACGACTCCTTGATTTGGAATCTAATCCAACCACTTTGGTTGTTGAGATGTGTGCTATGGTCGGAGAAGGTATTCCTCTAAGAAAGGGACCACATATTGTGTTTGACCCTTTTGATCTCCTGCTTGAAGGTAAGAATCACAATCGAGCCTTATTCATCCACATTCAGATCCTTCATAAGGTTATCCCCTATGTCATGATGGATGATGGCTCCACCCTGAATATGTACCCTCTAAAAGTCCTTCCTCACTTGGTAGTATCAGAGGAAATGCTTGAGAAATTCAGTACTATTATCAAAGCTTATGATGATTTGAAACGAAGCATGATTGGGGTCTTTGAGGCGGAAGTCACTGTGGAAGGTGTTACAAGCAATGTGCGCTTCACTGTACTTGATATTCTTGTCACTTACTATCTGTTGCTCGATCGACCATGGCTCCATGCCTTAGGTGCAGTTCCCTCCACTCTCCACTAGAAAATAAAGCTAATTCACAAGGACAAATTGGTAACTATCTAGACCAAACCCACTTCCATTATGGCAATTATGGAACCTAAGGCTAAAGTGGAAGAAGGTCTTCATATTGCTGTGATTTGTAAGACCGAAAAGTTGCCTCCTATTTACCATAGTTATTTGCATGTCGGTATGGGAAAACTGATGAAGAAATCTGGGTATAAGCCTGGCAAAGGCTGTAAAATGTATCAGCAGGGAATCATCGAGGCCTTAGAGCTGAAAGTGCTGGTTCGCCAAGCTGGGTTGGAGTACGAGACTAGAAAAGCCTATCACCATGTTCCTTCTTGATATTCTCACGTGGTCACTGTATATGAGATCCAAGGCAAGAGGCCTTATAAGGGAGAGCCCAAACTAGTTGAGCATGATGGAAGAATGTGGCCAAGCTTTAAGATCTTTAAGGATGTCTATGATTTTGAGGTCGGCTGCATGATTATATTCGCTAAACCTAAACCTACTAAGCTTGTTGTGCCTATCAACATCATTTCTGATAAGGCTAAGGGGAAGGCTAAGATGTTGTGGAAAGTAATGAAGAGTCTATTGATCTAGAGGTTGAAGATGCTGTGGCCACCAGGACCAAAGCTATGGCCTTGCTGATGAAGAAAGGTTGGAGGGGTAAGAGAACCAGGGAAGAGGATGCCATGAGAGAGATAGTAAGGAAGCTCACCAAGGCCCTTACCGAGAAAGCCAACCTATCCAAGGAACCATCACTCACCATTGCCTAGAAAGATGCTCTAGAACATGACCTGGATACCATTCTGACGGAGGCTACAGAGGATGCTCCTATCACTCTCGCCGGTGTCGAAGCCCATCTACTTATGGAGGAGGATGATATGGATGATGTAATTTTTAACATTTTGAATGTATTTGATGCAAACAATGTGGCCTATAAGGCTTTTAATGCAATGAATGACTCCCATTTTGCTTACTTGTTTGATGTTTTTCCTGACGGATCCATGCATTCACATAATAATAAGGATAACGTTTTTGGCATTAGCGAGACATCTTTAAGTGAAATAAACCTAAGTACTGATGACAATCCTAAAATGGTAACCATTTCCAATGATTGAACTCCTGATGAAAAAAGTGTATTATAAAAGTGCTTAAAGATCATGTTAACGCTTTTGCCTAGTCGTACCAAGATATGTCTGGGGTTTCATGAAATTACTGAGCACAGGTTTCCAACCAATCCTAAGTTTAGACCTATCAAGCAAAAGCTCCATCGGCTCAGACCAGAATGGGTAGATCAGGTTAAGATAGAGGTTTCGAGGTTGATTGAAGATCGATTCATCGAAGTTGTGGAATATTCGACTTTGTTGTCCAACATAGTTCTAGTTTGGAATAAAGATGGGAGGGTCCAAGTTTGTGTTGACTTTTGAGATCTCAATAAGGCTTCGCCTAAAGATGACTTCCCGCTCTCTTACATAGATGTACTGATTGACAGTGCCGCCAGGGCTGCTATGTACTCATTTATGGATAGATTCTCAGGATATAATCAGATTCTGGTAGACATCATCAACAAGGTCAAAATAGCATTTATCACTAAATGGAGTGTCTACTATTACAAGATGATGTCGTTTAGGTTAAAGAATGCCAGTGCCACTTATCAGCGCGTTGTAACCGCCCTTCTACTTGACATGATCCATAAAGAAGTGGAGGTATATATGGATGATATAATCGTGAAGTCGGCTACACAAGAAGAATACTCTGCTATTCTCAACAGATTCATGACTCGTATTGAAAAGTATAATCTTCACCAAAATCTGAAGAAGTGTGTGTTTGGGGTTACTTCAAGCAAATTATTAGGGCATGTGGGATTGAAATGGATCCTGATAAGGCTAAATCCATTAGGGATATGCCTCTGCCTAAGAAAGAGAAGGAAGTTTGATCATTTCTAGGGTCCCTACAGTATGTGAGTTGGATCATCGCCCGCCTCAGTACCTTATGCGAACCTATCTTTAAGTTGTTGAGAAAGTAACAACCCATGGTATGGAATGATTAGTGCCAAGTGGTGTTTGATAGAATCAAGGCTTATCTTGTTGACCCACTCATTCTAAAACCCCCCATCCCCGGAAAACCTTTAATCCTATACCTAGCTATCGAAGAGTCTTCCGTGGGAGCAATGCTTGTCCAGGAACATGACGATAAGCGGGAGCATGCCATCTACTACTTGAGTAAGAAATTTTTGGACTATAAAACCCAATATTCGATTGTGGAGAAAACTCGCACCGCCATAGTTTGGCTCACCAAGAAGTTGCGCCATTATTTACAATCTTACTGAGTCCAAGCTATGGCTAAGATTGGCCCCATGAAGCATTTTTGTCAATCCACCACTCTCACAGGTAAACTGTCTCATTGGTTGCTACTCCTATCCAAGTTCAACATTGACTACATCATGAGGAAAGTCATTAAGGGTCGGGCAGTGGCAGAATTCCTTGCTAATCAACCTCTTGACTCTGACTATGTAGAAAACCTAGAGTTTCCTGACAAGCAGCTCACCTCCATTACAATCCACAAGCATGTATGGGCCATTTACTTCTATGAACTGACAGGGAGTAGGCCTCGGTGTTATTATAGTCACATCGAATAATAACAAAATCATCCCGTTGTACAAGAACTGAGAATTCTCAGTCACCAATAATGGAGCTGAGTATGAAGATTGTCTGTTCGGCTTCACGGCCTTTCTCCAAATTAGGGATTCAACTCTTGTAATCCATTAGGCTATCGGGGATTGGGAAATCAAGGAAGAATCTCTTCATCCTTATATTGAAGCAGTCCGTAGCTTATCCGAGAAGTTCACCTCTTGCTTATATCGCCATGTCCCCTGGGATGAGAATCCAATGGATGACTCTCTAGCCACCCTGGCCTCCTTATGGGAAGGACCCCAATAGCAGCCTCTCTGTCCTTTGGTTTTGTTATCAACTAAGATCACTTATCCCATTCAGCAGGTTCTCACCATGGCCACCGAGCCCTGTTGGTACTCTGATAATATCCTATTCCTCCAAATTGGCCAATATCCCCAGGATACCTCTGACTTAAACTATACCACCCTCAGGCGACTCGATGTCTAGTTTTGAATTGTTGATAATGATCTATTTGAGCATACCAGTGAAGGTTTATTGCTTCATTTCTTAACCGAATCCGAGGCTTTGAAGGTCATTGATCAGGTCCATGCTAGTGGTTGTGGCCCTCATATGAATGGTCTCACTCTCGCAAAGAAAATTCAGCGGTTAGGATATTTCTGGCTCACCCTGATGGCTGATTGCATCGCCCAAGTCAAAAGGTGCCACCAATGCCAGATTTATGGGGATATGCAACATCTGCCACCCACCGAGCTCCATCATTAATCTAGTCCTTGGCCATTCTCGGTGTGGGGAATAGACATAATTGGTGAAATTCCTCCTTCTTCAACTAATAGGCACAGGTTCATTGTGGTAGTGGTGGATTATTTCTCTAAGTGGGTAGAGGCTGAATCCTACACCAATGTCACAGCCAAGAAGATGGCCAAGTTTATAGAGAAGCATATTTTTGCACGGTATGGACTTTCCCATCATATAGTCTCAGACAATGGGGTACAGTTTCAAGAACCAACTGCCGATCTGATTTAGAAATATAGGATTGAACACCATAGATCTTCTTCGTATAGACCGCAAGCTAATGGTGTTGTTAAGGTAGCTAATAAATTGGTAAAGTAGATTCTTTCTAAAATGATAGCCGATTACATAGGTTAGGCAGATAAGCTACCTTTCGCCATTTGGGGATATCACACAAGCATCCATACCCCAACCGGCAAAACCCCGTTCTCCCTGGTCTACGGAATGGAAGCGGTTTTGCGAGTCAAAACTCGGGTAACCTATTTGAGAGTCACTTTAGAAGCCAATCCGAAAGAATCTGAATGGACTCAGGCAATGTTTAAACAGCCGAACATGATGGATGAACAAAGATTAAGGGCTCTTGATAATCTCCAGATGTAATAAAAACTCATGGCTCGAGCCTATAACAGTCGGGTAAGACACCGAAAGTTTTCCGTGAAAATTGGAGATCTAGTCCTCAAGCAGCTAAAACCTTCCACTGCTGATGCGAGGGGCAAATTCAGGCCGAACTGTGAAGGACCGTATGTGATAAAGAAGATGCTTAGTAAAGGAGCAATTAAGCTTATAGATATGGATGGGAATGAGTTTGCGAACCCTGTAAACCAAGACAGGCTTAAGCATTATCACATCTAATTCAAAAGAAACAAATCAAAAAACGCAATACATAAAAAATAGATAAAATAAATCACCCACCTTTCGGTCTTTTACCGATCGGGTAAAAATTAGGGTGACACCCAACGGTCGGTATTTTGCAAATGGGCCGTGCAAAAATTAGGGGATGAGTCAAACCCGCTAGATTGAAAACCCAAAAAGGGAGATCTAGGCAAAAATTAGGGTAAGTGAGCAAAAAAAGAATTCCTTCTAGAAAACCGATATAGGCTAGTTGGCACCAGGAGTTAAATCAGTGAGAATTTTAACCAAACATCATGTACTTTATTTTACTTCACTGAATGAAAGTATCTCTTTTGTTGAGTTCTGAATGCTTATGCTTATGTGAATTTTGTATCCATACGGTCAAAATAACTCAAGTAGGCTTAATGCAAAGGTTCACATTATTCCAATTCAAATGCGTGCAATAAGTAAACTAATTCTAATTGACTGAAAAGAGCAAGGTCTATACAAAAGTTAGAACAAGTCTGCTGGATTGAAAACCCGAAAAAGGGCGGTCCAGGCAAATATTAAGACGAGGTTCGGTAGATTGAAAACGCCAAAGGGCAGTCTATGTAAAAGTTAGAGCCAAATAAAATACATTTAACAAAATAAAGTTCGAAAGGTCTGCCGCCCTGACTAGCCTATGCAAAAGATAGAACTAAAAGAAAGTGTATCTTAAGCCGAACTCCCAGCATCACCATCATAATATCTAGAAAATCCTCCTCAAGGTGGTAGTGGAAAAGGGCTCATGCCCCTGCTCTGCTCACTCTCCCTTAAAGTGGGCCCATGATTGCTCAGATCAGGTTGCCATACGTCTAATCTCAGCAAGCCATCCTCTGTAGTGAATATCTGTCTCAATGGTCTCCATGTGGTCATAGTCCAGAGTCTCGAATATGGCCTCCCTGGCCCACTTCTCCCGGATGTGGTTCACCCATCTAACTTTGTAGACAACGATTTAGTTTTGAGGTAGCTTGATTGGGACTCTTTATCCCTTATCGTACTATCGACACAACCGGTAAGGGGTATAGAATGAAGATCTCTCCAAACCTATACGCTGAACACAAGATCCCCAAGACTCCATGACTATATCTCGGATCCTCCACCATGGGCTGACCCACTGAATCTTTGAATCTATGTACCCTCTCAGGATAGGCGTCTAGTTGTCAAATGTCAACTAATCAAAATCAGCTTGCATAAGCCCCCTCTCACTCAAATGAACCAGTAGGTACTTCTTCGAGTTCCCTTGTGGTGCCTCCTTTTGCCTCAGCTTCTCCATCAGCCATACTGTAGGCCAATTTTAGATAAGGGCTTGAAGAGGCGAATAATTTGTAAAATGGGAAAATGAACAGTTGTAGCAGTATAAGATGGTCATCGGTAAGAGTCGGGTTGGTGGAAGCAGCATCTGTATTGAGCAGGATCTCGGCTAGTCCCATATATATAGGAGAAGCCCCTGTCGATATAGGCTTGATAAGCAAAATCAGCCTGAATAGAGCAACTGATCCCACACCATACATAAACTCCACCATAAGTAACAATACAACAATGGACGGCCAAGCAAGATGAGATCTAGGCACCCTATGGCACCACTCCAAAACTACACTAAGCTAAAATCTGGGTTTGTCAGAAAGTTGGGATAAAAATGGGTCTATAGAATCCAAATTCCATAGCCCTCAGGGAATTTTGTACGTACCAAAATGAAACTCCGGGAGTGCCAAGGGCACGCGCTTGGGACATGGTACCCCTAATATAGCGTGGAACTCTTTAAGCAAGGGGCATAGCTCGAATGACGAAAACTAGAATACTTGGTCCATCCGATCCCAAAAAGCCAATGCCGCACGAGTGAATTTGGGACTAGCGAGCCATGTTGCAACATATCAAAAGCCCCATAGCCCAAATTTTTCTAGTTTCTTCCAGTCTGCGTTTCCTAGGCTTTGTAGAAAGCCCCATAGCTGCAAGTTGTGGTTTGCCATAGCTGAATTGGAGAAAATTGCCAAATTTGAATTTCTGGCAAATTGATGCCACCAGCGGTATGAGTGATATCGCCAGCGGTATGGACCAGGTCGCCGGCGGTATGGATTTGCAGGCATTTTTATCTATATTATTTAGCAAGTCAGAATTTTAACTAGAGGGCGATATAAGTCATACTGTCGGTGGCATGACTGCATTTTCTGTGAATTTTAGTCCTATTTTCACCAGTTTAAACCTGTAAACAACCTGTAAAAAATCCTGTGATCTATTTCCAGAAGATATGCAAGCATAAAATTCAAATCTTATTCAAATCAAAGGCCTAAAGGCACAAATCATCCGAATATCCAAACACTAAGCCTAAATAAAACTAAAACCATCCAAAATCCAAAATCAATCATCAAAGCCAATGTATCAAAGGCATACAAATCAAAACCCATGTCCAAAATCATTAAAAATAAATGCAAAAGCAAAAGGAATCAAATGGGCAGGTAGGCCTAAGGTTAATTGCCACCGGCAGATGGGTGAGATGAGACATCCTCCTCAGTAAAGCTCGCAAGGGCAACTCCATGGTAGCGCCCGGCTGCCACCTTCTTTCCCCTTCGACTCTGCTCACTTGGGGTCGCGCAATCCATATTGTGTTTGCTCCTCAGCTCATTTAAAGTAGCATCTAGTTGGTTCTCTAGCTCGCTCATGTGGTGTTAAAGCATCGCATTCTCTTCCCCGTACCTTTGTCGGGCTGCATCGGCATCTGACCGTGAAAGGGCTAAGAAATCCTACAGTCAAAAGAGGTAACAATAAATAATGTCATTCATAACATCCATACATGCATTTCTTTTTTATTATGTTATATCATTACAGAAAATATACCTGAATAAGCAAGGATTAACCAACAAGGGTGTCCCTGAAAGCGAAATCATTCTCGGCCAATCGCTCCACCTCGGCTCGAGGAACCTGAAAAATCCAAAAGACAATCAAAAGGCACTCATGGAAGGCTTATCATATGATTTGTTCACATTTGCACAAGACTTACATAAGTGGTGTTTTCTGGCACAAAGCTCAGGGAATGGCTGCTCGAGCCTATCCCCCTAGCCAGAAATTGCCCCTCGAATTAATCAGTAAAAATTGGTTCACCAAGGCAGTCAAGAGGCGCCCCTTGACAAAGTCAACACCCTCAGGTATGCCATAATATCACCCACCGATATCATCAACCTAACCTCTCTTCCTGGAGGGTACCTGAAAAATCCAAAAAGAAAGCATAAGGAACTATTTTAACCTAGGCATGTGACATAAATATAATCATATAAAGAAAGGGTGCGATCTCACATCGGAAGAATGATGCCCCTCGTTAGTCGTTGGTGCATCCTGACCTATCTCTTCCTGCTCCTCAGGATGGCCCTCACCACCGCCGTTCCCTTCCTCAATATCATCTTCAGCTACAATTCTGCGCCTCTGCTTTTTCAGCTCCTCCTCCTTCTTCTTCCTATGGAAGGATACAATATCATTCTTATCGATGCAGGGGCATATAGGAAGCAAGCGTGACATGTGACCATTGTAAGGACCGGGGACACTCTACACCACTCGGCCATTCCCCTTTAAATAATCGGCCTTATCGGCCTCCCCGGTTATAGTTAAATAAGGCCACCAGAGGCCTGTAGGGGGATTCGTAGGTACAGGCCTGGTGGCAGGTATAAGCTCTCTCCAGCCTTGAACTCTCTCCCCTAGGTACTAGGGCAAGGCTAGGGATCACTCCATGACAAATTGGCGGTCGTCCACCTCCTTCCGAACCCTAGCCACCTCCACAAGGTTTGACACCTCCTTGAAGGGATCGCGAATAACCTGGCCAATCAATCAAGCACAAATCAATCTAAGCAACTCAAATTCATAAATATGTTTTTGTTGGCTAATGGTTTGTTGAATGTTAGACAGGGAAAAAAGTTAAAATAGCATACCGAGCTAATCTGTAGGCACCGCAAAGCCTCCTTATATGTCGTGGGGTACTCACCAAGTCCCCCAAGGCTCCAGCACCATCGGGTGAGGAAGTGAGAACCTTGCTCCACTGAAGTACCAAACTGGATAGGAGGGAGGATCTGGTGCTCAAAAGCCTATACCTGCACAATTAATAACCAATCAGTCCAAAAAGGTTAGCGAGCCAAAAAGAAAAAGAAGCTAGCCATGATAATAAGGCACTATTCAAAAAGGAGTACCTGAAGTAGAAAGTGACTCAGGCGAAGGGCTTTCTCCATCTTTTGGGTGCCTATGTCTAGCCTATAATACATCTGCATCAAAATGGCCCTAGGCCAATTCTTCTCTTTGATGGTCTTAATATCCTCTACTGCCGAAATCAACCCATAATTATCCTTGCTGCCCAAAACTAGGAAGAACATCACGGTCAATAAGTAAATAACGAAGGACCAGCCATAGGCATCCCTATCAACCTTGGGGGACCACTCTGACCCCCATCGAGTACTCATGCAGCTCCCTATAGCACAATCGCTCTGCCTTGGGCTTTAACTCGAATAGCTCGGTCACCCTCTTCACCACCGGTCTATTAAGGTGGTTTCTCTCAATGTACACATCAAAGTGAATCACTTTCTTTGGCCATAGCAACACAGTCATTGCCACTATATCGGAGGGAGTAATCATAACCTCCCCAATCTGAAAGTGAAATGTGTGAGTGGTCTCGAACCACTTCTTGACCAAGGCGGTCAAGGCTGAATGGGAAAGCTTTAGCATCAAGGGGGGAATGATACGGGCTAAGTCCCCAAACCCCGTATCATCAATCGCAGCCACGAGTGCAAAACCTTTCTCTTTTATGTGTTGCCCCCACTCACCCATTGTTCCCATACCTCCAGTGCTAGTATGGGTATGAGGCTGCAAAATCAAAAAGGAATTGATCAGTTGAGTTCCTCAAATTCTATGTCATTTTTCTTTTGGAAAGCTACTGATGCCACCAGCGATATCACCCATACCGCCGGCAGTATGGACGATGTGGCTGGCCACATCGCTGAATCTAGCAGTAACATGGCCTATTTCCTTCCCTTTTATGGCTTGAAGCTGTTGGCGACAACAATGATGTTGCCAGTGGCATCATTTCTGCGGGCAGAATACAATTTTTTGCCCAAAATCGCAAGAATCACCCAAAATGAAAATCAACCAATTTCAAGGCATAAAATAGCATAAAATCAAGTAAAACTAAGCCTATAGCATACGTTTTAGCATTTATCAATTCTTTTTAGCCCTTAATATACAAGTTTTCGAGTCTAGAACCGAAATCTTCAAATCGAAACAAAAGGGTTTGAGTTTTGTAGGACTACCTAAATATTAGAGATGTGATTCTTCTTATCCGGGACGAGATTGTTAATT
The DNA here is from genome assembly GCA_947683365.1 of Euphorbia pulcherrima. Taxonomy (NCBI): domain Eukaryota; kingdom Viridiplantae; phylum Streptophyta; class Magnoliopsida; order Malpighiales; family Euphorbiaceae; genus Euphorbia; species Euphorbia pulcherrima. The sequence continues at coordinate 34,188,337 of CANTUS010000004.1, forward strand.
GGAGCCACTATCTTGTACCTAAAAACAATATCGAACTCCTTAAAGTCGTATCCCATGTGAATCAGGCTGAGTTTTATCCCCACATTAGAAGAATCGGGCAATTCCTGGTACTTGGAACTGCTAGATTTGCGTCCAAAAATCTTCTTCATGGTTAAAAATCAAAAGGGAAGAGAAAGATTTGATTTTGAAGGAGAGTAAAGAGAAGAAAGGGGGTTTTTTAGCCTCTGCAATGCAGAGAAGAATAAAGGATAGTTTTTACTCTTTTTAAACACCTGCACAGAATTTGAAGAGTTTCAATGAATCTGAAACTGCCCATCCATGCCGCCAGCGGCACTAATTCAAACCACCAGCGATATCACCCATACCACCAGCGGCCTCAAGTTACCCAATTTGAATTTTGAAATCCTTTGGCCGATCAAAGATGCCATATGGCATCCATACCGAAGGTGACATCGCTCTAGATCGCCGGCAGCATCAGCCAGGATGCCGGGTACCATCAAAACTTCCCCATATATTTTTCAGCAAATCTGATGGAATCCCGGCTCCAGCCCCGACATCCTAAGACTTCTGACTTATACTTTTAATTATTATGATTTTACTGTTGATCAAAGGGGAAAAATATTTTTGTTTCAAAAGATCAATCAAGCAGTAAAAACATTATCAAAACACCAATCTAATCTTGTTTACTTATCACTTGTTACATTAATGACACATCCTACCTCTCATCTCAAAAACCCAAGTCCGCTTGGCAAATCTCAAAGTCCAAGTTCGTTTAGCAAATCTTCAAAGAATAAGCCCGCCCAAGGGGTAAACCAATCCTTAAAGTTCAAGTCCGACCAAGGGGCAACCAATCCGTAAAGCTTAAATCCAACCAAGGGGCAACCAATCTACAAAGCTCAAGTACGACCAAGGGGCAATCAATCCTCAAAGCTCAAGTCTGACCAAGGGGCAATCAATCCTCAAAGCTTAAGTTCGACCAAGGGGCAACCAATCCATAAAGCTCAAGTCCGACCAAGGGGCAACCAATCCACAAAGCTCAAGTCCGACGAAGGGGCAACTAATCCACAAAGCTCAAGCCGACCAAGGGACAATCAATCCTCAAAGCTCAAGTTCAACCAAGGGGTAATCAATCCTCAAAGCTCAAGTCCAACCAAGGGGCAACCAATCTACAAAGCTTAAGCCCGACCAAGGGCAATCTATTTTCAAAGCTCAAGCCCGACCAAGGGGCAAATAAATCTGCAAAGCTCAATCCCGACCAAGGGGCAAACTAGCCATCCATCAGGTATCATTCCTAAACCCTTGCTCTTTCATGCGATCACACTGACATGTGGCAGTAGTGATCCCAGAGGGGCAGCTTGTAAGAACAGGATTTTCCAGTCCCTCTTGCAAGACTATGTTGACGTATAACCGATTTTTATTCCTCAGGATAAAAATTCTTTTTTGGAGTTTTTATTACTGATATAAAATTCTCTATGAATTTTATTCTTGGAAAATTCAGTTCGTGTGTCTGATAACGCGTTCGGTCGGAGCTTGAACGGATGATTTGCACCCAAAAATAATTTAGTCCTAAATACCCATTAAAATATCTTCAAAATTCAAAAAGATACCTTTTAACCCGCTTTTGACCCCTTTTGGCAGCATTTTGGGCTTGAGGGACTACTGGTAGTCAGCTTGCAGGAAGCTGATACCACCGGTGGCATCATGCATACCGCAGATGGCAGGGCCTAAAATGGGCTTTTGTGCAAACAGCTTCTTCTTCTTCTTCCTTTGACTAGCTCTTTTTTGCCATTCTGGTGAAACTGGCTGAAAGACTTTGAAGACCACCCATTTTTGCCTATAAAAACATGTATTAGGGTTTCTAAGAGAGGGGGAATAGCTGGAATTTGAATTTGAGAGATCATAGAGTGAGAAAATCTATTCTAGTGAGATAAAGAGTAGAAAAGGTAAGAAAAGGGATTCCAATCCACTTTTCTTGGTTTTTCTTCTTTGATCCTCTTAGTTAAAGCTTAAAATTAGTAGACTTTAGGTTAAAATCAACTTAATAGGAATTTAGAGACACAAATCTTTATATTTACTTGCCAAATCATCATTTTGAGCTCCCTAGAGGTGTCATTTGGATCACGAAGAGGTGGATTCAAGGCCCCGAGGTAAAAATTCTAAGTGTCATTACTCTTTGGCTTCCTTTTTTACTTGTTCATGATATTGTTTGCTGTTTTGTGCCTAGTTTTGGGTTTTCAGCCATTTTTCATCCATCAACTGCTACTGCTGTAAGAAAGTGAAGTCATCGGAGGCATCTGAAACCGCCAGCGGTATCTCTCATGTCATAAGTGACATCAACGATACCGCTAGGGGTTTCATTTGTCCCCAATGACTCTATTTTCTTGCGGGACCCTTTGTCTATGGTACCCAAAAAGTTATGTAGTGTACCTGTGTAACTAATATAGCCAGCAGCATCATTGATGCCACCAGTGGCCTCAATCATGTTGCCGGCGGCATGGCCTTCTAGACAGCAGTCTCATTTTTGTTTATTTTTTGACCTAGTTTAAATTTCCAAAGGTAGGATGTACAGTGCATCCAGATTACCCCGAAAATAGACCTGACCCCATACCATGTGTCATTTTCATTAATAATCCAGTTAAAATAACAATAGCATCTAAAATTTAGATAAAATAGAATTTCCTGCAAACGCCGTTCAAACCTTATTTTTAGATATCCAACCGGGCTTCTTAACATTGTAAATAAATATGCCATGTTCACGCTAACTCAGGTCTTGCTTTGTTTACTAACTATGCATGTTATGTGGTATACCCCGTACAATGTGTCATATTTGTGCTAACCATTTTGTGCAGGTAGATTTAGGTTAGATGAATGTTAGGCCTTCGGGTATTTCATTTATCGTATAGAAAAATGTCTACGATTTGGAAGGCCATGTAATTATTATTTTGTTTTCTGCATTTATTTTTAAATAACTGCAATAATTATTTATTTACCACTTTGAATGCTTAATAAACGAGAAGACAACATATAAACTGAAAACAGAATAAATAGGTTGGATTAAAACCGATTAAGAAAGAATGAAACCTTTTAACTTGGCCCAATGAAAAATAGATAACATCATCCAAACTTGGAATCTCTATTTTGAGGTACGGTCTAACCACTCAATGGGAATATCGTGCCCAAATTCTCAATGGAGCTTAACCAGGTGGCGACTCTATTTTAAAATACGGGATTTCAAGTCTCGTATCCATTAACACGCAAATTGGACTTAAATTCAACATTAACATCAAACCATCTTTTTATCACTCTAAAATGACGATCAATCCCCATCTCGCTTCACAGCATTAGTTATCTTCCCCTCGTGCTATGCATCTCATGCTGTCCTTGTGGGAAAAAGGTTGTCCGCTCACATATAGGCAATGGTACCAATTTCTAATGGTTAACCCCTACTACCTACTGGTCTTTTACAGATTTTCTAGAAAGCAACTGACATTTTTCTCTCTATGCCTTAACTTTTGTGTAAGCAACCTATTTCGAGTTTTTAGATTAGCAGGCCTTATTTACGTTGGAGTGCCCTAATTTTTGCCTAAACAATTCACGGAATACCGATCAGCGGGCTATACCCTAATTTTTGCTCGAGTAGTAGAGGACCGCTCGTCGGGTGATTTATTCTTTATCTCTTTTATTCTTTATGCTGCTTTTTTATGATTTAATTCTTTTGACCTAGACATGATAACACTTGAGCCTATCTTGATTCACTGGATTCTCAAACTCATTTCCATCCATATCCATAAGCTTGATTCCCCCTTTACCAAAGACTTCCTTCACGATAAATGGTCCTTCCCAATTAGGCTTAAACTTGCCCCAAGCATTAGTGTTGACTGGCGTAACTGCTTGAGGACCAGATCACCTGCTTTGAGAGGCTATTTCAAGTATTTAATTCTATTGTTGTAAGCTCGAGCCATACGCAATTGGTACATCTAGAGATGGTCAAGTGCCCTGAGCCGCTTTTCATCCATTGCATTCAACTGTTCATACTTGGCTTTTGCCAAATCTAATTCTTTTAACTGCGATTCAAGTTCCACTTTTAGAGATCTTGCTTTTGGTAACACGGCTTCCATTACATGTACCAAGGAGAAAGGTGTTTGATCGGTGGGATTTCTTACACTGGTTCTATACCCCCAAACCGCGAATGGAAGCTTATCAGCCTAATAACTTTTTCTTGACTAATTGGTTTTCATTTAGAGCTCTTGAGATGGTTAATTTGTGACTTAAGATGTCCTTTCCACTTTCGTGATTAAAGTCGTCCTGCTGTTGGTGCTTCTTGGTCTTCTTTCTTGATGATGTGTACTCTTGTACACCTTTTCCCCCTCATGAAGAAAGAAGGACCTAGGCTAATTGTTATCATGTTTGCTAAGAACTTTTTATGGTCTCTCTTTTAATGATAGATTTTAACCATTGGACGTTTATACCATTGCGTTGTACTCAAGGTCAACTTCATTAATTAATATGATGATAGTTTTAAGAATGTTGTTGTTATGAGTGCATGACGTCATTAGAATGAAATACTCGAGGAAAATGTGAATGATAGGTGCATTAATTTATTCATGACATATTAAAAATAAAGATACTAATGCTTACAACTTATTCATGATATGCCTTATAAGCGGCATTATTTTCATAAAAACTATTTGCGATATTAAAAATTACATCATTTGAATCATTCTCCACAGGTGGAGGGTCTTGTTGATTGACAGCTGGACTGGTAGCCTCTGTGTGCAAGTTTGCTGTTTCTTCAACCACTGCTTTTGCTAAGCTATTGACAGCCTTGCTGATGGGATTTCCTTTCTCATTTCTTTTCCAATTCTTCCTCATAAGTGCCGCTAGTGCTTTAGTAATGGACTCGATTACCTCATTCATTTCATCCTCTTCAGCATTCCCACATACTTCCACAGAAACTAAGGTTTAAATTAGGTAGCCCTTCTTGAAATCATATACATAATTGAATATCTCAAAATCGGGGACTTTCTAGCCACGTACTTTGACAGGTTCTTCTTCACCCATGAATTTCCCTTGCTTGACTTCAGCCCCTATTATAAGGCAGGATTGAGGCTTAGATTTTTTAGCATATGGGTGATTCCCCAAACTGAGTCTAAATGGCCATGGAAGAGGTGAAAGGGGTTCCAGCATTCTTTGCATGTTCTTTCCAAGTCACTTACCCTTTACATTACCCGGCTTCATCGTAATCTTTTCAATTTTAAGAGATATATACCCCTTAACCAAAAACTTCATATCTTGATGAGCTACAGCCACCCTAGATTCCTTTTCCTTGACCTCTATAGCCGCTATGACAGATGGTTCGTCAGCATTAATGGTCACCACCTTACCATTATAGATGAGCTTAACTTTCTGATGGACTGTGGAAGGGATAGCCCCTAATGCATGGAGCCAAGGTCGATCCAACAGTAACGAGTAGGTGACGGGAATATCGAGAACAATGAACAGGACCTTGGACTTAACTTCCCCAACTGTAACTTCATCTTTGAAGACCCTAATGACACTGCTCTTTATGTCATCATATGCCCTTATAATAGTAGTGGACTTCTCAAAAATGGATTCATCTAGCCCTAAGTGAGGAAAAATCTTAGTAAGGCAGATATTGAGGGTAGAACCATTATCCACCATAACACACAGGATAGAACAATCAAAGATTTGTACCCTAATAAAGAGTGCCTTGTTTTGCTTAATCCCTTCGACTGGGAGGCTTGACAGATAGAACTTGATGGGTTTAATCTAATCAGGAGTAGATCCCCCGATAACTGAGAATACCTCAACTAGAGTGGTAGAAGGTATAGCTTCCATACTTAGTAACTTTCCTATTAGACCCTTGTGATGTTCTTCAGAGTCAACAAGGAGCTACTAGGTGTTATGCTTAACAGGGGTAACTTGTACTTGCTAGATGAGAGGGGTGACTTTCTTTTCAGTACTGACCGGAATGTGAGTCTTACTAGCAGCCATAAAGATTGGACCTTGATCGATATTTGGAATTGACATGGATATCCACATCTCTGCCCCTTCTTCTTTCTAGGATAGGGTCAGGAGGGATCCTCCCACTATGGGTAACATGTAGCACCCCGTCTTTTATATAACCCCTCCCTTCAAAAGTTTCGACCAATGAGGTCGGTCCTTCGAGCTCATCATTCTTCAATACATAAGCATCAATATCAATTAGCCCCGGTTGAACAAACATTGCTTCCTCAACATGAATTCCTTCTAGCTTAAATGCATCGATGTTAATGGGAATTAGTTCATTAGGCAAGGCCACTACTGAGAGCACCATAGGATTAGCTTGCGAGATTATATTGAAAACATGGTAGGAGGGCAACCTAGATTCGATAGCTATAACCTGCTTCTCGAAATTTAGCAGGGGGTTATTCATGGTGATGGATTTAATCTCGGGTTCTTGAATCTTGTTCTCCCTAATCAAACCTCGAATAGCCTCAAGCAAATCCGTACAGATACCAGTGCGATGCCCCTTACTAACATGGTAAGCATAAAACTAATCCCTATCTTCAGGTTTGGGTGGGACATAGGGCTTGGTACTCTAAAGAAGGTCGAGTGCTCTCAACTTAGTGGCGATGGCATGCAGAGATGCTTACCAAGGGGAAATGCCATCTTCGATGGTATAGACTGCAGAAACTTCTTCCTGTACTACCGCTGCTTTAGGGTCAGAGCCAGACTTTGACTTAGAAGCCTAGACTGGGGCTGAAGGGTCATTCTTTTTGAACCAAGGTTTGCTCGGTAAACTTGCCTTTTCTGTTGGATCTGATGTATGCCCTTAAGGCAATTAGGTCGATATATCTTAATGTTGTAATAGTATGAATAATTTTGTTCAATTAATAAAGGCATTTACTCTTTTATTTATATCAATGTGCTTATAAATATATTATAGCTGGCTAAAATATACTCATTGATGTATGTATACAAAAGTCTGGGACATATCAAAGCATGAGTCTGAAAAATTATAGTTGTACTATATTTAGTGAGTCCTGCTTCATGTGCAATTATGATTATGTCTAAACTATCCCTAGTCATAGTTTCATCAAGAAAGGATATTGATGAAGTGGAAAGACTAGCATGTGGTCAACTTTCTTGGAAAAGGTCCAAGTAGTCAATCTCCTAAGGACTGAAGGTGGTGCCTTAAGTTTGACACATGGATATTTCTGGGAGATATGTTGGAGACTGCAGTAAGATAAACACTTGGTGGATATATCAATGTGTTAGTGTTTATCTTCATGCAATAAGATTTGCAAATATCCTGATACTTGAGATACTAGTTACCTTGTGTGGTACTATTGCTATACTTTGGATCATTCCCACACACTAATTAATTTAGGGTGTTACGGGTAATTACGGGTATAGTGATGACAACACGTTGGTAAGCTAAGTAGTCAGAAAGAATCCATCACTCCAGATATATTAAGGAGTTGTACCAGGCCGTTTGTTGAAGTGATGATTGTTATAAACCTTTGATCAGAGTACGTGTTTGATAGAAATAGTTTCTAGTCAAACACAATAACGTAAAAGTCAATATACTTTGGTAACAAGTTAATAACTTGGATAGCCTGGAGCAACCTTGCTATTAGTGGGTTAACACTTTAACCAAACCCTATAAAGTAGATGGTACTAATATTAAAGAATGGAAGGATTTCATCGCATTGGATAACTATTGCATTAACCGAGATTAAGTCATAAGCACAAATGACGTTCCGAGTAATGGGGGATGGTGGACCCTTGCTAGAGGCGTACTATAGTCGTTTAAGGTAATCGAGTTCTATTCACGGTCTATAACCTCGAGCCAATTTTTCCAATAGAACAAGGGTTGGTTAAGCCTTAACAGCTCAATACTTTAGGATCGTATAAGGTCACACACGTTGGACCCTCATCGGACTCAGTAAAGAATTAATAGATTTATTCTATTACGAAAATATAATATAATAATAATTGGATTATTATTTAATTGGTTCAAAATGATTAGATCATTTTGGATAAGCCAAGGAACTTATTTTTTACCGGTAACTAATTTATTAGGTCACAAATAAATTAAAGTGTTGATTAAAATGATTAGATCATTTTTCGGTTAAGCCTGGAATTTATTTTGACCAGTAACTAATTTTATTAGAGTCATAAAATAAATTAAAATGTTGATTAAAATGATTAGATCATTTTTGGCTAAGCCAGGAATTTATTTTGAGCGGTAACTAATTTTATTATGGTCATGAATAAATTAAAAGAAAGGAGAATTAAAAGAAATATATATATATATATATATATTTATATATATATATTTATATATATAATAAAAGGGATTATCTCTATCCCACATTGTTAAAAGGAGAGTAATTTTGCTCTCATCCTCCTATAAAAGGAGACCTTCTTCTCCTCTTCTCAACATACTTCAAGTTCACGTCTTTGTGGCATTTTTCGAGAGTCTTTAGCGACGATTCTCGAGCCATCAAAGAAGAACTTTTTGATCCTCACAGATTGTAGTTTAAGGATCCCAAATTATATTTTAATTTGGGGACCTCTAGTTAATATTTTTGGGTGGGGCTTTCAGAGTGGCCTAGCAACTACGCAGAGCTCCTTAGTTCTTCCTCTCGGGGAGGTTTCGGTTGGTGGGGTTCATGTGGATACTCATAGAGGCTATCCCACACTTGGAGGCTTGTGCAAGGAGGTTCTACTAAAGCACACTTCAACTGATAAGTTTTCTTTGTTTCTCTTTTAATTATTAGGTCTTTTCCTTTAAGCGTTTTTAGACTTAATAATTATGTTTAGGTTGTTTTGCATGTTTAGTTTATTTTATGCTTAGGTTATAGCTTAGAGTTATAACATACTTAGGTTATGGCCTAGAGTTGTAACATGCTTAGGTTATAGCTTAGAATTATAACATGCTTGGTATAAAATATATATGCTAGGATATAATTTAGAATTATGGTATGCTTAGCCTATGCATGCTAACCTAGGTAGAGAATTGTTTAGTTAAGGCTTTATTTAATTTATATGCATTTAATATGAGTTCCTGGGGACAGGGACAAAATTTCTAATTTCCGCCATGCCTGTTATGCATGTTCAATTTGACTATCAGTTCCCAATAGTGGTATCAGAGTCTGCCTATTTAGTGCATAATTAAGTTAGAAGCGAAACTAAATTTTATTTTCTATATGAAATGATTTGTTTATTTAATTTTTGGAACAATTTATATGAACTTGAGTTTTTCGTTTCAAGGTTAGAAAATGGTTGTGAATAATTTTGAATAAGCCTGCTCAACTTACTCAAATTATATAAGACTCAATAAATTATATAAGTTACATGGGTTATAGATGCATCCAATTTACATGAATTGAAAGAATGAAATTTATTAGTTCAAAGGGATACATTGGTCTTCGAGTTTGTGCCCGTATTTATTCTGACTAGGGATTGGACTTGGTGTCTACTCACTTCAAGGGCACCTCTCCTACCTGGGAACCTATATCGGTGCAACTCGAATTGACTTGGGAGATTAAAATGGACTAATTTATTTCTGGTATATAAGATGGTGCTTATATATGTTTCTGTAACAAAGTAAAAATTAAATTTATTGAATAAAAGCTTAAAAGAAATGCAATATAATTATAACAAATAAAAGTGTTAATTATTTTATATATAATCTAGGTTGATGGAATAATTATAATAAAGAGCTTGAACCCACATAAGGTTGGGCCTTATAAATTAATTCTAAAATTTCCTGAATTAATATAAATTTATTACAAATATGTCCATCTGATAAAATCCTAGATTGGGTGAGACATTTAACACTAATCAAATCCCAAAATAAATATATTAAGGCAAGTAATAGTCTTTCTTACTCAAATTTATAATACGGTCTCTTTGGGCTATCAAAGTGTTGCGCAAATTGTACCTTCTAGTCCACATTTATTGGTTGTAAAGTTTGGGATAGGGTTTGCCTTAACAGGACTGGGTAGTCCACCATAAAATTAGGGGCTAGCCGCAGGACTGAGACATATTCAAGGAGATGCTAAATTAAGAGCACACGTCCCTTGGGATTAGGGAACTTGAATGTATTAGCAATTGCATACGATGCAAATGGAATGGGATTCCAACTATAACTTACTAATATGACTTGACTCAGAAAATTGGGGGTCATAATAAAATAGTTATAAATGCTACTTACTAGGAAATTTAGCTCGGCTAAAATTCCTAAATTCAATAGAATGTGCTATTGTAGATTTCAAAGAAAATAGTAGGACAATTGTATTTAATTAAAAGACCTTATATTAAATGCATGCACTAAAACTAATATCTAAACAATAATTCTTTTCTTACATCTTGGTTGAAATTTTTATTTTAATACAAACGTTCGCATTCATAACTAATTTTGATTGGCTCTAGCTTCAAAGGGTTTGTTTATAAATATGAGGATAGTCCTCAAAGCCTTGGGCTTGGCGTATACATTGTATACGCCCGAATCTAAACAACATGATGCATGCAAGTGTCCTTGAAACAGATATGGATGAAATACATGAAGGAAACTAGGATACAACACCTAGGAGGTTGTTAACATCCATGTTACCTTATGTAAGTAGCTGGTAGCAGACAAGGTTAAACATCAAGTCAGATGTTAGGATCCATGTGTCACGGGCTAAGATTTTCGGACTTAAACACCGTGTGGCACTAGCACAAAACAACTGACGATTATGCTAGCAAAGACTTTGCGAAAACTCAACACCACTTGCGATAGAAATGCGGAAGCTAAGTAATGCGAGAAAGGAGAGCTTTTGGTACTCACAAGTGAGCTTTGTTTTACTTCTTTTCAAGTGTGATTTACAAATGAGGGATGCTTACATATTTATAGTCATTTCTACCTCCTCAACCGACGGTTGAGATCGATTCATCTAGAATGTTTTATGATCTAATGGCTAATATTTGCCTTCTAGATTTTTCTACAATAATACAAATCTTACTTGACTTTTCTACACAAGTAAAGAGAATTCTAGAAGCATCTAGCTAAGTATAGATTATTCTGTACAATTCTACAAAATACTAGAATATTACCGAGTAAAACCTCCTTTGTGAGCCGATTTGCGAGACTTTGTGAGGTTTCGCGAGAAACTCCGCATGTCTAAATGTTTGGCCATGTCATTCTCCCCCACCTGAGGTGGCAATGCCCTCGTTGCCATGTATTGCGCTCACAGACCCTTGTGCTTCGAATTCCGCGACCAAGTTTGAAAACTACCAAAGTTTTTCAGCAGGCTCCTAACTAGTTTCGCTTGTTGGCATGCCTTTCCACTTTACTAAGTACTCCTTAGTGGCAGCTTCGTTGCGCGCTCGAATGACCCTCTTTGAAAGGATTTCCTCGGTTTACTTTTCAAAATGTTCCCGAATGCCGGCGGGTGCCCTCGTGTTGACATTTCACTCCTCGTTATTAGGTTCTTTGCGGTAAGGCTTGTGTAGGCTCACATGAAAAACTGGGTGAAGCTTTGAGTATGCCTCGGGCAGCTCCAACTTGTAAGCTACTGAGCCTACTTTCTTGATAACCATGAATGGCCACTTGTATTATCGCATAAGTCCCTCATGAAGTCCACACACTCGGCCATGCTCGTACAGCTTCACTAAGACTTCATCGCCTACTTGAAATTCGCGGGGCGCCTGCTTCTTATCGGCCCACTTCTTTCTTCGCTTGGCCGATTTCTCCAAGTAAAGCTTTTCTTCATTGGCCCTCTCTTGCCAATCTTTGGCAAACTTGTATGCTGGTGGGCTATTCCCCTTGTAACCACCGACAATGTCCTTGGGGGTTGTTGGTTGAAACCCCAAGATAATCTCGAACGGGCTCTTGCCTGTGCTCTCGCTCCTCATAAGATTGTATGAAAATTGGGCAATGTCTAACAACTTCACCCAATCTTTTTGGTCGGCCGCCACATAATGTCGAAGATAGAGTTCGAGTAAACTGTTGACACGCTCCATCTGGCCATCCGTTTGGGGGTGCATTATGGTGCTCATTTTTAACTCGGTACCAAACAAATGGAAGAGTTCTTACCAAAATCTTCCGGTAAATCGTGAGTCCCTATCACTCACAATTGACATTGGCAGTCCCCAATATTTCACCACATGCTTGAGGAAAAGCTTGGCCGCAGTCTCGGCTGTGCATTCCTCAGGGGCAGGAATGAAGATGGCATACTTTGACAATCAATCCACCACTATGAATATGCTTGTGCAACCTTCGAATATAGGCAGGCTTACAATGAAATCCATCGAGATACTATCCCATACACGTTCTGGAATTGGTAATGGTGATAACAAACCATGCAGGTGCTCATGCTCCACCTTGTCTTGTTGGCACACAAGGCATGTCCGCACATATACCTCCACGTCATCCCGCATGTTTGGCCAGTAAAACCGCTCTTGAACTAGAGCTAGGGTGCGATGAGTACCTGGGTGGCCGGCATATCTCAAATCATGGCACTCCTTAAGAATGTCCCGCCTTAAGTTGTCCCATGCTGGGACATACAAACGATTGCCTTTTGCATAGAGTGCCCCATCCTTGATCCAGAAATGAGTGGTCTTTCCCTCCTCAACCAACTCGATGAATCTCTATGCTTGCGGGTCTCGCGTCAATCCCTCTTTGATGCATTCTAGCAATGTCCCCTCAGGTGCACTCACTATTGGCGCTAGACATGACTTTCAACTTAAGGCATCGGCCACATTGTTTATATTTCCCGGGCTATACTCCAGCTCATACTTGAATTCCGCTAAGTAGTCTAGCCATCTTGCTTGCTTGCTTGACAACTTTGGCTGGGTTTGATGGTAGCTCACTACATTGTTGTCGGTCTTGATCTTGAATGGCGTGGCTGCCTTCAAGTAATGCTCCCATACACGGAGGCAGTGAACAACTGCTAACATTTCCTTCTCGTGCGTCGGCCATCGCCGCTCGATATCGTTAAGCTTTCGGCTTTCGTAGGCGATGGGGTGGCCATCTTGCATAAGCACTCCTCCTATAGCAAAGTCTGAAGCATCTATGCATACTTTGAATGGCTTGTCAAAGTCGGGAAGTACGAGAACTGGTTGCCTTGTCACCACATCTTTCAACGCCTCGAATGCAGTTTGCTGGCCTAGGAAAGATCGCTGCTCCATCGGTTTTGTGGGCGGCTCCCACTCAACTATGGCCTTGATCTTTGATGGGTCCATCCGAATGTTCCCACCACCGATGATGCGTCCCAGTAAAGATACTTTGCTTAATCCGAACGAGCACTTCTTCTTCTTGACATAAAGCTGGTTTTCCCGTAGAACTCAGAGGACAACCCGCAAATGCTCCTTATGCTCGTCCATGGTGTTGCTATAGATGACTATGTCATCCAAGTATACGACCACAAACTTATCAATGAAATCCACCAGGACCCGTTGCGTCAAGGTGCAAAATGTTGCAAGAGCATTCGTCAAACCAAATGGCATGACTAAGAACTCGTATGAACCATATCTTGTGATGCACGGGTCTTTGGCTCGTCCCCTTGGGCTATCCTAACTTGGTAGTACCCCTTGCACAAGTCCAACTTCGTAAAATACTTTGCTTGCCGCAGACGGTTGAAGAGATCGACATTGAGTGGCACAGGATACTTATTCTTCAACGTCACTTTGTTGAGTGCTCGGTAATCAACACACAATCGAAGAGATCCATCCTTCTTTCACTGGAAAAGGACTTGTGCACCCCCAAGGACTCTTCGAAGGTTGAATATGGCCTGCTTCGAGCAATTCCCCCAACTGCTTCTTAAGCTCCTTGAGCTCACTTGGACATATACGGTATGGTGCTTTGGCTATCGGCTTGGCCCCCTCGACTGGCTCAATGGCATGATCAATCTCTCTCCCAGGCGGGAGACCAATTGGCAGATCATTGGGCATAATGTCTTCGAATTTGGCAAGCACTGGCTCAATTTCCTTTGGGATTGGCTGGCCTTCGTTAAACTCCTCCATTAGTGGATCCTCTTCCACCATAATCACAGCAAAGGTATGCTCCCCTCACTTAAGCCCCTTCTTTAACTGGTTAGGGCTAAGCGCACCTTCCCTCTTGCACTACACCACGCAAGGGTTCTCTTCTTGCATAATCACCATGGTATTATTGCTTGGTATGATTATTGGATTTACTTGGTCCATGAACTCCATACTAAGAACTAGATCATAATCATCTATCGGGGCAATGGCAAAGTTGGCTTTACCTGACCAGGCTCCTATCGTAAGCGGCACGCACGTCTTTGGCAACCCCGACTAACCCAATCCACTTGCTATTCACTCCCTTGAAGCGAGTCTTAGACAGCTCCCATTTGATGCCAAGAGAATGTGCTACCTCCACGCTTAAATAGCTTGAATCAGCCCCGGTATCAAGTAGCCCCTATTGATCCCCTTTCTCAAATGTGGCTTCGACAAACAAGCGACCTTGCTCACCCTTGTTCGTCTTTGCCTTCACCGCATCTAATTGCCTTAAGCATGCGACTTGTCTCTCCTCGTCCTTCTACTCAAGGTCTTGGACAAAGGCTACCAGTTTCTTTCTCGAGGGACAATCTCGGGCAAGGTGTGCGCCTTCGTATAAAAAGCACTTTGGCATCCAAGTTGGCTTGTCTCCCCTAGGCCTATCGCTTGATGTCGCCTTACTATCAGATGGCTTATGGTGAGACCTCCATTTGTCTCCCCCACCTTTACTGTGGAATGACTTCTTCCCTTTGTCCTTGGTGCTTTCCTTCTTTTGATACTCCACGAGGGAATTAGCGATGCGGAGGGCTTGTTTGATGTCCTGGACATCTTGGCATTGCAACTCAAGTTTGGCCCATCGGTTTAGCCCGTCCATGAAGCAAAAGAGTGCCTCCTTTGGAGAAAGATCGGGGATCTCTAGCATCAAGTCGGAGAACTCCTTGACATACTCCCGAATGTGGCCATCTCTATAGTGAAGATGGCGTAATTTGGCGCGGGCTTCATTTTTTGTATCGGTAGGTAGGAACAGCTTCCTTAACTCGTCTTTGAATTGTTCCCATGTGGTGACAGTCGCCTCATCGTCGCCAATTGGTTGGGACATACATTTCCACCACAACAAGGCACTATCTTTTAAATAAAGAGAAGCTTGGAATGTTCTCACCGTGTCATCCACGATGCCAAGGGCACCAAAGTACCGCTCCATCGAGTAGAGAAAATCCTCCACGTCCATCAATTTTCGGCCGCCGTTATACATATCGGGCTTAGGCACATCGACCCTTGGAGTCACACCCACGACCCCAGCCGTCCCTTGAGCATGCAGTGCATTCACCCTTGCTCTAAGCTGTTCCACCTCTTTGCGCCTAACTCCATATGCCCGAGTAGCCTCAAACTCCTCCCTAAGTCTGAGGACATCACCTTGGATTGCGGTGATCCTTGCGGCATTCTCCTTACAAGCCTTCGCGCAACACTCTGACACGTTATTGAGACTATCTAGCATCTCATCCTTAACCTCCTGCACGATCTCTCGCAACTCCTCCTTGAATTGCTCGATGCATTCAGAAAAGATGCCCTCCACCATTGGAGTGTGCTCCTCCCAACGATTGTTATGTTCCCCCATGGCAAGCTCCAAGCGAGTGATACGCATCTTTTGATTAGCCATGGGATCCCTTGCGATAGATTTCTCCTTACGGCTGCCTTTCCTTTGTTACCTCTCCATCTCAAGAGGCTCGTTCTCTCCACTCTCCACATTACTCATGGTCTCTTACGGATTCGACATCGCTCTGATACCAACTATGACGGGCTAAGATTTTTGGACTTAAACACCGTGCGGCACTAGCACAAAATAACTGATGATTATGCTAGCAAAGCCTTTGTGAAAACTCAACACCACTTGCGATAGAAATGCAGAAGCTAAGTAATGCGAGAAAGGAGAGCTTTTAGAACTCACAAGTGAGCTTTGTTTTACTTCTTTTCAAGTGTGATTTACAAATGAGGGATGCTTACATATTTATAGTCATTTCCACCTCCTTAACCGACGGTTGAGATCGATTCATCTATAATGTTCTATGATCTAATGGCTAATATTTGCCTTCTAGATTTTTCTACAATAATACAAATCTTACTTGACTTTTCTACACAAGTAAAGAGAATTCTAGAAGCATCTAGCTAAGTATAGATTATTCTATACAATTCTACAAAATACTAGAATATTATCGAGTAAAACCTCCTTTGTGAGCCGATTTATGAGACTTTGCGAGGTTCTGCGAGAAATTTCGCATGTCTAAGTGTTGGGCCTTGTCACATGGTACCTTAGCTACAAGGGCATCAAAAAATCATGGTCTTGGAAGTCTATGTCTTTACATCTTAGAGAAAGGATTTTCCATGGTGGAAAATTTGAACCAAAATATTTTGATAGAAATTAGTAGGGCCAATTAGTTAGAAATTTAAATGGTTCATATCTCAAAGAAGTAAAGGGACACACATGGTGTCTAGTTTTAAAGCAGGATAGAGCAGAGTGAAGAGAAAAGTAAAAGGAATCCTGAGATTTTTGTCTAGGAGTCAAAATGATTATTTTCAATATGAAATATTGGAAACAAGATCTTCATTTCAATATGGGATACTGGAAATAAGATCAAAAAGGCTAAAGTCTCATAGCATGAGAAGAGGAGGCTTAGAGCTTCCACTTCAAGATGTTTAATATTGAGAATTTCTACATCTCAAAGAAATTCTAAATTGGTATGGAATACCTAATTAGAATCGTATATCCATACGATAGTATAGATATTGCTGAGAAATAAATTTATCCATACGATAGTATAGATATTGCTGAGAAATAAATTTTTGGCAAAAAGGAGAGTTGTACCTACGGAAAATCATTAGAGCTTGATGGCTGTTACTGACTAAGGAACTTGGAATTTACATTTTGCTAAAATTTGTAAAAGGACGAAATTCAATTGTTATTATAAAATATTGTTTCCTGCTTCACAGCAGATGGAATTTCATTCCAATTTGATAAGAGGTGTTATCAAAGCTATGAATGATATTTTATTGTAATATGACAATTGATATTTCAAAATTACAAAACATATTCTCAAATATAAACATTCCTAAGAGAGAAATTTAGGTAATGAGAAATCTTTCTACTTATGGCATTGTTGTTTAGGCCATATAAACAAAGATCGCTTAACCAAGTTGCATAAGCATGGAGAGTTGGGCCCAATAGGCTTAGAGTCTTATGGTGATTGCGAACCTTATTTAAAAGGAAAAATCAAAAATTTACCCTTTAAGGGAAAGGGTGAACGAGCCACAAGTACATTGGAACTAATACATACAGATGTATGTGGTCCAATGAGTGTTAAAGCACTAGGAGGATACTCCTACTTCATAACCTTTATTGATTATTATTCAAGATACGGTTATCTATACTTAATGAAGCACAAGTTTGAAAGTTTTGAAAAGTTCAAAATATTCAGAAATGAAGTAGAGAAACAACTTGAAAAAAGTATTAAAGCACTTCAATCTGATCGAGGAGGAGAATACTTAAGTCAGGAGTTTCAGGATTATCTAAAGGAAAACGAGATAGTTCCCTAGTGGACCACTCCTTACACGTCCCAACACAATGGAGTGTATGAAAGGAGGAATCGGACTTTATTAGATACTGTTCAGTCCATGATGAGCCAAGCAAATCTTAGTAAATCTTTTTGGGGATATGCACTAGAGAGCGCGGTTTATGTATTAAATAGAGTTCCCTCTAAATCAGTTGATTTTACACCTTACAAAAGATGGTGTAATATAAGGCGATCTCTAAGTCACCTTAGAGTATGGGGTTGTCCTACAATGGTAAAGAGGATAGCATCAGATAAGCTAAGCGCTAATTCTGACAAGTTTTTGTTCAATGGATATCTAAAGGAAACTATTGGATATTTATTTTACCAACCCGAAGCACAAAAGGTATTTGTGTCTCAAGTGCCCACTTTTTTGAAAAGGAACACTTACTTGCAAAAGTCAGTAGGATCAATATTGAACTAGAGGTTCAAGAGGAAGAAATAGATAATCAGCTGATTGACCTCGTTCTAGATACACAAGAAAGTGTGATCCAAGAACAATCTGTCAAAATATAAACATTGTGAAGATCAGGTCGTGTTCATAAAGGTCCCCGATAGATATGGTTTTATCATCACTGATGATAAGGAAATGTATCTCTTGGAGGATAATGAACCAAGGACATATGATGAGGCAATGAAGAGCTTAAATTTTGATAAATGACTGAAAGCCATGAAATCAGAACTAGATTCCATGTATGAGAACAAAGTTTGGAAATTTGTTGATGCACCGCAAGAGGTTAGACCGATTGGGTGCAAATGGGTCTTTAAGAAGAAGACTGACTTAGACGGTAATATAATTACCCATGAAGCAAGGTTGGTTGTGAACGGTTATAGTCAACGTGAAGGTATCGACTATGATGAAACTTTCTCACCAGTAGCCATGGTTAAATTCATAAGGATACTCCTCACCATTGCTGCTCATTACGATTATGAGATCTGGCAGATGGATGTTAAAATAGCATTCCTCAATGGGGATTTAGATTGGGATATGTATATGGCACAACCTAGGAGTTTTACATCTCAGAATGGGTCGAAGGTATGCAAGCTACAAAGATCCATTTATGGACTTAATCAAGTATCCAGGAGTTGGAATATAAGGTTTGATCAGACAATCCGTGAACTGGATTTTTGTCCAAACATTAATGAGCCTTGTGTTTACAACAAGGTTAGTTGGAGTACAATTATTTTCTTAGTATTTTATGTTGATGACATTCTACTAATAGGAAACGATATTTCTCTTCTTCAAAGTGTTAAAGTATAGCTATCAAGAAAATTCTCCATGAAAGACCTTGGTGAAGCAGCATTTATACTAGGTATAAAGATCTATAGGGATAGATCCAAGAGGTTATTAGGTCTTTCTCAAAGTACATATATAGACAAGGTATTGAATAGGTTCAACATTGAGCATTCGAAGAAAGGTTATCTCCTAATGACAAAGGGAATTAACCTATCTAAGGCTGAGTGTCCGAAGACAGCTCAAGAGAGAATGCGCATGAAGGGTATTCCCTATACATCCACGATATGATCCATCATCTATGCTATGATATGTACTAAGCCAGATGTCTCTCAGGCTTTGAGCTTTACGAGCAGATATCAGTCAGATCCAGGTGAAAAGCACTGAATGGCTATCAAGGCAATTCTTAAGTACTTGAGAAAGACTAAGGATGAGTTTTTCATATATGGAGAAGGTGACCTCACAATTAGAGATTACATTGACGAGAGTTTTCAATCCGATAAGGATGAGTTTAAGTCTCAGTCTGGTTTTGTGTATGTGTTAAATGAAGGGGTGGTGTGGTGGAAGAGTTCCAAGCAAGAAACTACTGCTGATTCAACCACAGAATCTGAATACATTGCTGCATACGAAGTAGCAAAAGAAGATGTCTGGTTAAAGTTTTTTATTGGTGATCTCGGTGAGGTGCCTGAGACTGTTGATCCAATTACTTTGTACTATGATAACAATGGTGTTATAGCTTAGGCGAAGGAACCACGATCTCATCAGAGAAAAGACATGCATCCAGAAAGTATCATATAATCAGGGAGATTGTTGATGCTAAGATAATAAGATTAGAATATGTTCGCACTGATCAGAACCTCACGGATGTTCTGACGAAGCCATTGACTCAAGTCAAACATGACCAACATGTTTAAGCATATGGATTAAGACATATGGCTAATTGGCCTTAGTGCAGGTGGGAGTTTGTTGGGTATGATGTTTTCCCTTAAGGCAATTAGGGTGAAATATCCTAATTATGTAATAGTACGAATAATTTTATTCAATTAATAAAGGCATTCAATCTTTTGTTTATATCGATGTGCTTATAAATATATTATAGCTGGTTAAAATATACTCATTGATGTATGCATACAAAAATTCCTTGAAATATTATTGCATGAAGTCAGAGAAATTAAAGTTAGATTATTTTTAGTGAGACCTCTCATGTACAATTAAGATTATGTTTAAACTATCCCTAGTCATAGTTTCATCAAGAAAGGATATTGATTAAGCGAAAAGACTAGCATGTTGTGAACTTTCTTGGAAAGGGTCCAAGTAGTCAATCCCCTAAGGACTGAAGGTGGTGCCTTAAATTTGACACATGGATATATCTAGGAGATATATTGGAGACTGTAGTAATATAAACACTTGGTGCATATATCAAAGTGTTAGTGTTTATCTTCATGCAATAAGCTTTGCGAATATCCTGATACTTGAGATACTAGTTACCTTGTGTGGTACTATTGCTATACTTTGGGTCAGTCCCACACACTCATTAATTTAGGGTATTACGGGTGATTACAGGTATAGTGATGATAGAACGTTGGTAAGCTGAGTAGTTGGAAAGAATCCATCGCTTCAGATATATTAAGGAGTTGTACCTAGCCGCTTGTTGAAGGGATGATTGCTATATACCTCTTATCAGAGTATGTGTTTGATAGAAATGGTTTCTAGTCAATCACACTATGGTAAAAGGCAATATACTTCGGTAACAAGTTAATAAATGGAATAGCTTGGAGCAACCTTGCTATTAGTGGGTTAACACTTTAACCGAACCCTATAAACCAGATGGTACTAATATAAACCAGATGGTACTAATATTAAAGAATAGAAGGAGTTCATCGCATTGGATAACTATTGCATTAACCAGGATTAAGTCATAAGCACAAATGATGTTCCGAGTAATGGGGGATGGTAGACCATTGCTGGAGGCGTACTACAGTCGTTTAAGGTAATCGAGTTCTATTCACGGTCTAGAACCGCGAGCCAACGGTTCCAATAGAACAAGGGTTGGTTAAGCCTTAACAGCTCAATACTTGGGGATCCTATAAGGTCACACACATTGGACCTTCATCGAACTGAGTAAAGAATTAATAGATTCATTCTATTACGAAAAAATATAATATAATAATAATTGGTATTATTTAATTGGTTCAAAATGATTAGATCATTTTGGATAAGCTAAGGAATTTATTTTTGACCGGTAACTAATTGATTAGGGTCACAAATAAATTAAAGTGTTGATTAAAATGATTAGATCATTTTTTGGTTAAGCCAGGAATTTATTTTGACCAGTAACTAATTTTATTAGGGTCATAAAATAAATTAAACTGTTGATTAAAATGATTAGATCATTTTTTGTTAACCCAGAAATTTATTTTGACCGGTAACTAATTTTATTAGGGTCATGAATAAATTAAAAGAAAGGAGAATTAAAAGAAATATATTTATATTTATATTTATATATTTATATATATAATAAAAGGGATTTTCCCTAACCCACATTGCTAAATAGAGGGCAATTTTGCTCTCCTCCTCCTATAAAAGGAGGTCTTCTCCTCCTTTTCTCAACACACTTCAAATTCAGGTCTTTGTGGCATTTTTTTAGAGCCTTCGGTGAGGATTCTTAAGCCGGCAAAGAAGAACTTTTTGATCCTCATGGATCATAGTTTGAGGATCCCAAATTATATTTTAATTTGGGGATCTCTAGTTAATATTTTCGATTTGGGCTTTTGGAGTGGTCTAGCTATTACTCAAAACTCTTAAGTTCTTCCTCTTAGGGAGGTTTCGGTTGGTGGGGTTCATGCGGATACTCATAGAGGCTATCATACCCTTGGAGGCTTGTGCAAGGAGGTTCTGCTAAAGCATGCTTCAACTGGTAAGTTTTCTTTCTTTCTCTTTTAGTTATTTGGTCTTTTTCTTTAAGCTTTTTTAGACTTAATAATTATGCTTATGTTGTTTTGCATGCTTAGTTTATTTTATGCTTAGGTTATAGCTTAGAGTTATAACATGCTTAGGTTATAGCTTAGAGTTATAACATGCTTGGTATAAAATATATATGCTAGGATATAATTTAGAACTATGGTATGCCTAGCCTACGCATGATAACCTAGGTAGAGAATTATTTAGTTAAGCCTTTATTTAATTTATATGCATCTAATAGGAGCACTTGGGGACAGGGACAAAATTTTGAATTTCCGCCGTGCCTGTTATGCATGTCCAATTTGACTGTCAGTTCCCAACATTTTCTAATTCCTCAATTCTTTCCCACTTCTCAGCTTTTTCAAAGACCTCAACCTAGCTAGAGAATTTATCCATACCAAGGACCTTACGATAAGCAGGTAGGGCACCATCCATTAATTTTACGATAATTTTTGGAAGACTTAGCCTATCCTTTAACAAAACATGAGTGGCCATCCATCTTTTGAAGTAGGGTTTGAACTTTTCATTGGGAGCCTACTTGATAGCCCCCAAATTCTTTATGGTAGTTCTGATGATGGCGTTGAAACCATACTATTCAATAAAAGCCTCCAATAGAGCTTTCCAGTTTCTGGTCACTTTATCTAAAGACTCCAAGGTGTAAGGGAACATTTTGGCGAGGACCTTATTGCTTAACTTTCTTATTCTTATAACCCTTTGATAGGTGGTCATGTGAGATTGAGGTAGACCGGTTCCCTTATATTTCGCTATGTTAAGCATACTAAAGTTTTTAGGGACCCACTCATCCTCTCTAGCGGTTTGAACTAATAGTGGCAGTGGCTAAGAGCTGGGATTGGCAGCCAGCAATTTCTAAAGAAGATCACACAATTCTACGGATAAAGATAACCCCTCTAATTGAGTAACCGCACCCAAGGGTAAGCCTGTTGATTAAGGAAAGGCTGTCCCCTTGGGTGTGACCACAAAATTAGGGGTAGGGCTAGATGCCCCAAACTAAAATGGAGGCGACACAAATCCCTAACTAGGCTGAGTAAACTGACTGATGGATTGTGGAACCACTATACCCACCGACTGGAATGACTGGCTAACTGAACCAAATGGACCCAAAGAACCCAACTAACTGGAAGAATCCCCACGAGTCTGTATAGGCGGCAACTAAAACTGAGTGAACGGATTATAAGTGAGCCCCGATACTTGTTCACTAATCACTGCATTCACTGCTGGAGCACTAATAGGAGCGCTATGAGGAGCATTGGTCATTCTCTTGTCAGCCATGATTGCCCTATTGGAGGCCAACATCTTATCATTCATTTGGTCTATAAGAACTGATTACTTCCCAAGTACTGTGAGATGGCATTTGCGATCTCCAGCCTAACCACGACCCTTCATGCATTTGCTTCCTCACCGGTAGCAACATCCTCATACTCAACATCAATTTGGCCCTCCAGAGTTAGGATATGAGACAGCTCCTCAAGATGACAGGCAGAAAGATCAACCAGACTAAACTAACTGCTGGATAAAATACCCGTAGACGGAGACGGAGCAACCCTTAATAGAACTGGAGGACCCTGAATGCGAGTCAAACGGATCTGGGAACATCGCCAAGCTCTTTCTCTTTGAGGTTTGGTTTTGGCTAAGGCGATAACCAAGAGATTAGTACATGCATAGGATTTGGTATGCATGCATAAATTACAACGATGCATGGTGGGGTTAATCACACAACACATGCGAATCAATCGATTCCGTCCTTATTTCTCCCGCTGAGTCTGAGGGTATTCTTCCTTAGTCTAATCTCACATAGAAATTAGGGTACCTAGAAGGTAAAATTCTAAGGGTTTCGATAAGAATGGTGTAGGGACATATCAGAAGTTGATGTAAAAGGTTCCCAACGCATCAAGCCTCTTTTGAAGGGAAAAGTCAATGAGTGCTCCACCCACTAAAGTGTCCCCAATATCCCTGGCAGTCATGGGAATCATTGTTGTGAGTGTTGCGGAATTAATAAGGAACCCTAACCTAGTGCTACAAGATGAGAAGATTAGAGTGTGATTATTTTCCCAAATGATGAGAAAGAGAACGGGTTGAATCAAGTAAATGATTTTTAGTGCTCATCTTAATCTTTTAAGCTTTTAAAACAAACCAAAATTTTGTAGGTTAAAAGATTATGTCCCCGGCAGAGTCGCCACTATGAGGTGTCGATGACGTGTGGGTCTCCCTTAGCGCCTAAGAGAGGCAGGCATTTTAACCAATTTTAATGAATAAAAGAATCGAGACCCAAATCTTGATACAATTGATAGAGTCGCCACCCAAGTTGTCTACTTGGGAAAGAGTTTTGGTATGGTTCCCTCTAGGCGGGAGGCTCATTCCTATTGGATTAGAGATTCAGGTATCGGATGAGTCACTTATTTCTCATTTAGTTGATTCAAAATTACATTCACCGCATAAAACCAATTTAGTTTTCATCATTTGGGAAATTATCACAGAAATCCTATTTCTACACTCTTTCATACTCGTTGCATACGTTTACATGTTACAATAAAGCACAAGCAATAAATGGGGGAATAAAAATTACAACCGGTGGAAAAATGGGGGAAATTATAAAAAAACCTATACATTTATTCTAAGTTATAAAACAAAATGAAAATAAATTCCCCCACATCCACAGATGTTAGCACAATTTGCAGCACATCATAAATAAGCACTTCGACGTATTTTGTTGTTAAAAAACGTTTTATCTTTTTGCGGGTTGATTTATCGGATTATTAGTGAAAATGATCGCATGGCAAATGGTCAGTTGGATTGAATTTTAATTAGTTAATTATGGGTTCGGGAATCTACTTGGGGTTGGTACCCGTACGGGTGGGTGGGACTCGTACGTGTACCAGGGAGTACCCATACAGGTATAGTGTACCCGTATGGGTCCTGTCTGGTCCAGACAGAAACTCTATTTAGTTCAGTTTATAGAATAACATATTAATGGATTGATGGCAGAAAAATAAAATAAAAATGGATTTCCTTCTGTATGAGTATGGCGCACCGATTTGATATCTTTGGGGATATATGGTGCCAATAAGGCTCATACGGGTTAGGACCAGACCCGAAACAAGAAATGAAAAGAACATATAAAATTGGCGAAATAGAGAATAATAACAATGAAATAATTGAGATGTGAGTCTCTTCGAAACTCAAGAGCGTTACCTTTGCGGTGTGAATCCACTTTGAGATGATCCCTTTACTGTTGAGAGAGTCCTGCCAAAGTAGATGGTAAAATAGGACTATTTAGGTGAACATTTGTGTGGACAGAATCTCCCCTAAATCCTAGTGAATGAAGTTAGGAATGAATAAAATATGGACAAAACCATAAAGAATGAGTTTTCTCCCTATTTTATACCTCGTATACCCCTACTATACCTTTTCCATGCCTATAAAAATTGCTAGAATTTTAGTATAATTTTTGTATGAGATGTGTGTGTTTAAAATGTTAAGAGAAGGGCCCTATTTATACTGTAAAGGAGGTCTGAATGCAATAAATTACGATCATGACCTGCCTTTTCCCGAAATAGGAAAGGATTACCTTCCAAAAGAGCCTGTTTAGGCAACAAGAGTACCCATATGGGTGAGGCCCCAAGCGTATGGAAGGGATGACCCGTACGGGTCTGCTAGTGGATTCGTACCACTAAGCAGCACCTGTACGGGTCCCTAAGGGCAGACTAGGTCTCCTAACATTGGCCAAACTCAACTCTACAGTAGTAGGAACACCTCTAATGGACAACACCTAGAAGACATTCCATCATATAGCTCTCATCATCATTTCGTGAGAAGGATCGTTGAAATCTAGTGCTCACATTCGCATACGACAAAATTTCTAGCATGAAATTTATGTATGCGAGGGGCAAACTGTTAGCACAGGTCCGCTCCGGCCCGATGAGGAATAATGCCTATTTCGTTCAGTGATCAGACAAAGAAGCCAAAAGGGACCGAATTGTCATCCAAAATCCGAAATTCAAAAATCCACATTCCAGTGAAGCTCTAATTTTGCATTTCGTACCGAAAAATCAAAAAGTCAAAATTTGGTCAAACATAGTTAATCCTCCCGCCGGGTAATTACCTATCTATAGTAAAAAAATCAAATCTTACCGTGATTTGGTAAGATTTTACGAGATCTGATGCAAAATCTTGTCAGATAGGTAATTAGCCCGCCGGCTAATTACCTCCCTATTATAAATATGGGGTCACCCCCCTCATTTGAGGGGACAGAAAAATTTTCAAAATTTTCAAAATTACCTTTGTGTCCTTTTTCAGTTCTGGGAGTCCCAAAAGCCCTGAAACTCTGCCAAAACACTTCCTAATTTGAGCTTTATCACCTACACTATGTATAAACTCAATTTACTGTCTTTTTAGATCAAGATCTCACAGTGATCTTTGGTCTAGGAAAGACTCAATTTCTCTCAAAATCCCACATTTCTCTCAGGAATAATCCAAGATTATAGCCATAACTTGGGTTAAGCCTATTTTCCACTAAAATCATAATCCTTGACAACTTCAGTCCCGCACCGGCTCTGAAGTCATCTTGGACAGATGAAATAAGCTGAGGGTAATTGGGTCTAAGCCCAACTTTCAAATTCATTAAAATTCATTTTCATTATTCTATTATTACGCATTGCATTTTTATTTCTCTGGTTAAGTGAGCCAATGGAGCCACTTAAACTATAATATGTGTAAATAAGCTCGTAGGTACGGATGAAACATCTAGAACAAGAGGAAACTCTATCCGAGTTTCCGGGCCAAAGCTCAAGTGTTGCCGTTACTATACCAAAATTTTGGTAGAAAATATCAATTTATTATGCCGTTTTAATGTCCATTTTATTTCTTAAATTTATTTCTTAAATAAACCCATTGTAATGTAGAAATTACCACAAATCCCAAATTTTATCCAAACAATTGGACAACATGAGTAACTATTATGTCCAAGCTCAGAATCTCATTCTCTTTTCGGTATAAAAATCTCATTTTGGATCAGTATACCACAATTCCCGATGGAGTTGAACTGAGTGACGACTCTATTTTATTTTTAAATAAAGTAAAAATGTGTTATTTTATAAATATCTTTTCTTCATAAAATGTGAAAATATATTTCTCAATACAATCACATTTTTGGCTTACAAAGTCACTACATTTAAGCAAAAAAGCAATTTCCTCAAACTGCACCAAATCGAATCGCGCATCGCACCCTGCGTGCATAATCCCGATAAAAAGTTCGCTTGCTCACAGTAACCACGGCTTCAAACATGCCAATGACGGTCCTCTTTCAATTATAATAGGCTTTGATGACCATTGTGGATCTCTTCAAGTCCCTATCGGTTTGTCCTAGGATTGGCAGAATGTCTTTAGGACAGACATTCAGTGGACCATTATGCACGGTATGATGCGCCCAAAAACACTCACCTTTAAATAAAGAGCCTTATTATGGTAAATGCCCTCATCTGGTCGATCCGAGCTTGAGAAAATAATGTTAGGGATAACAGTACTAGTCTCAATGTTAAGCAGTTCCGAACTTATTCCGGTGATGCTAGGGGAGACATTTCGATCTCCATTAGCTTTTTAACAATAGGTGTTCTTGAGAACCAAGGAGGAGGTCCCAGATGCTCATCTTGGTAGTGGTGGCCTTCAACTTATCCACAATCAGACTTTCTATCCATCCTGAGGATTTAACAAAAGTAGGAGGTGTTGGAGGCTCAGCTCTTGGCACAGCTGGGGCTACTAACCCATTGATTTTTCCTCCTCTAGTGACTAGACTGACAACTTGGGTTAGCGAGTTTGTTGTTTCAAAGACTTCAAATTCGACAAAGTCTTCATCAAGTGTTATCTCCTCCAAGTCAATTAACTTGTTTACAAAAGATAGCGCTTTGGTGGTGAAGGGCCATTGCATAAAGGGAACCTTTTCAGGCAGTCTTTCTGAGATGATAGGGTTGTCTTATAGGATTTGGCATAGAATGGGGTTGGAGTCATATCCAATCATGTGAATGGATAAGGAAGCCTCGTCAGTCAGTTCACTATTATCAAGCATTTCTGGTGCATCGTCATAAGCGATTGGCTCATTATCATATTTATTCATGTACCATGGATATTCCTTGGCTGATTTCCTTGATGTTTAGCAGATAGCATTGGCTATGTCCCATTCCCAATACAACAATGGGTTCCCGTGTTTGTCTAGTTCCAGGATTGAGTCTTCTGACGAATTGACCCATGTGAAGTAATCAATGAACTGCTTGGCTAGGGTATTCTAAAATGACTTTTGGTAAAACATTAGCCCTTAATACCAAACTGTCGCCTTCTCTTGGAGAGTCAAGCGGAACCTTTTTGGCTAGTGGGTATAGTGAATTTACCCATCGTTCATCATTTCCACAAATTCATGGATGTGGGGGTGTGGCCTTGTGTTTCCATTGTAGAATATAGGATAAAACTCTACCTAGTATGGACTTGGAATTCAGTAATTGGCCTTGGCAAATTCATTTTTGGCATGGATTCTCCCCATGATGTACTCGAGAAGGTTCTTGCTCCTCTTCTTGAATCATATTAATGAAGTGCTCATTGCCTGAGTCAAAGTTTTGTGAAATCTCCAAAATCATCACTTGATGCAGACCATAAGGTGCATGGGGAGTCATGCTCTAAAGATGAGGCATAGCTCTCTACACCATCGTAATCGACCATCATACCATTCAAGAAGGGAGCCTCGTACTTGAAATCTCCCGGCAAGTGATTTAGCTCATCGCCTGAAAAGGCCTCTGATTCGTACCCCAAGTTATCTACCTCACTTTCATCTTCCTGATATGATTTGTCGGAGTCTTCAAATTCTTCTACTTCCTTACCAAAATCCTTAAAAGGCTGTTTCTCATCCCATGGTTTAAAGACCCAATTTGGTGCTTGTGAAACTGGGATGTCGTTATCAAAATCTTCTTCTAGATCTTCCTTGGGATCCTCCTCGGGATCTTCCTTAGGATCTTCTTCAGGATCTTCCTCGGGATCTTCTTCAGGATCTTCTTCGGGATCTACCTCGAGACCTTCTTCTTCTACTGCCTTTATTCTAGCCTCGACTCTTAGGATAGCTATGTGAAAGTCGGAGACCAAGTCTCATATGTTAGCAAATGTTTGCTCTATATGGGCACCATATGCTGTAACGTCAGCACGAATCCTCTCAAATGGGTCTCGCAATTTGATGCTCACTTAGTTCTTGTGGTTCACCTCTGATGGGATGCCGAGATACCTTTATTGGTCCTCATTATTGCTCCAGGCTTATTTAGGATCATACAGCTCTTGGCTTTTCATGTGTGCCATCCCAAAAGAGTTTCCAAATTAGAACGAACTTTTTTCGACGTAGTTTGGACTCATGTAATCTGGGGGAGTATACTTGAGGGACTGAAGAGGGGCATCCTGCCAGCCAGCATTGCATTGGTCTACCTGCGGTGCCAACCACTAGAAAAGCGCATTTGGTTGCGACTGATAAGCCATAAAGTAATGGAGGAAGGATCTCTCCATGTAGTACCAGTTCTAATGGACTTCCATTGGTATTGCATTGTACCAGTCCATAGCTGGACCTTCCAAGAAGTGGGGGAATTGAGGTGCAAACCCCATTATAGTAATCCCTGTTCATGCATAAATCGGGTGCATGTTTATCTGGGTAAGAATCTCCTCAGAATATAAGGTGTGGTGGCATTTGTTATTTGTCCAACCCTTCTCTCCTCATCTTCAAGACATATTGGTCGACCATGTAGATGATGTCCATGTTGTCAAAAATCATATTGTCCCTCATCCTAGGTCATGTCGGAAGTTATCCTTCACATCAATACCATACTCGTCAGCCTCCACATGGATACCGATGCGGTTTACTACAGCTTGGAAGTTTGGTAGGGGATTAGTCTGTGTGCTTGGTTCCTTCTCGGGCTCTTTCATTCTCCAGTCGGCTATCATTTGATGCAAATCCTTTAGTAGCCTGTGCATTCATTAGTATGGTTGTGAGCACTGGATTTTAATGATCCTTCTCATGAAACTATGATGAGAGCTATACGATGTAATGTCTTTCAGGTGTTGTCCATCCAAGGTGTTCCTACTACTGCAGAGTTGAGTTTGGCCATAACACGGAGACCTAGACTGACCTTAGGTACCCGTATGGGTGCTGTATAGTGGTACGGATCCACTTGCAGACCAATACGGGTGACTACCTTCCATACGCCGGGGGGGACCCCTATTACCGGTACAGGTGGGGCCTCACCCGTACGGGTATGGTTGTTTCCTATTCAGGCTTTTACGAAAGTAGTCTCTTACCATTTTCGGGAAAAGGCATGTCTTAAACATGATTTATTGCATTCATACCTCCTCTCCCCTATAGAAAGGGGTCTTCCTTTCATATTTTACAAACACACATTTCATATGAAAAATATACTAAAACTCTAGCAATTTCTATAGGTATAGAAAAGGTATAGTGGGGGTATAGGAGGTATAAAATAGGGAGAAAACCCTTCCTTTGAGGTTTTATCCACATTTTATTCATTCCTAGCTTCTTATATTAGGGTTTAGGGAAGATTCTATCCACACAAATACTCACCTAAATAGTCATATTCCATCTACTTTGGTCGGGCTCTCTCAATAGTAAAAGGATCACCTCAAAGTGGATTCACATCAAAAAGGTAACGCTCCTGAGTTTCAAAGAGACTCATATCTTAGTTATTTCATTGTTATTATTATTGCTTATTGCTTCTATTATATCTATTGCTTTCAATTCTTGTTTCGGGTCTAGTCCTCACCCGTATAAGCCTTGTTGGCACCATATATCCTCAAGGATATCAATTTTGTGCGCCATACTCATACGAAAGGAAATCCCTTTTTATTTTACTTTTCTGCCACCAATCTTCTGATCTATAATTTGTAACTTATCTAAACCAAGTTTCTGTCTGGGACCAAACAAGACCCGCACGAGTATCCTATACCCGTACCGATCCTCCCTAGTGACCGTACGGGTACCCCCCACCTGTATGGGTACTAGCCCCTAGGCAGAACCCCGAACTCATTTTCGTAATTGGTTAAAATCAATCCAACTCACCATTTACCATGCGATCATTTTCACTAATAATCCGGTAAATCAACCTATAAAAGCTAAATTGTGTTTTTTACAACAAAATACATTAAAGTGCTAATTTATGATGTGCTATAAACTGCACTAACATCTGTGGATGCAGGGTAATTGATTTGCATTTTGTTTTATAACTTAGAACAAATGTATAGGTGCTCTTTGCAGTATCCCCCATTTTTCCCCCGGTTGTAATTTTTATTCCCCCATTTATTACTTGTGTTCTATTGTAATATGTAAACGCATGTAACGAGTGTGAAAGAGTGTAGAAATAGGATTTATGTGATAATTCCCTAAATGATGAAAACTAAAATGGTTTTATGCGATGAATGTAATTTTGAATCCACTGAATGAGAAATAAGTGACTCATCTGATACCTGAATCTCTGATCCAATAGGTATGAGTCTCCCGCCCAGAGGGAACCGTACCAAAACTTTTTCCCAAGTAGACAACTTGGGTGGCAACTCTATCAATTATATCGAGATTTGAGTCTAGATTCTTTTATCAATTTAAATTGGCTTATTATGCAAACTTTAATTAAAAATGTTTTGTCACGCCTAAATCCAACCAAACCCCCAGTAGGCCCCATCTCTCACACAGGCTCCAAGAGAGACCCACACGTCATCGACACCTCACAGTGGCGATTCAACTAGGGAAGTAATCTTTTAACTTGCAAATTGTTGATTTGTTTTAAAAGCCTAAAAGATTAACACGAGCACCAAAAATTATTTACTTGATTCAGCCCGTTTTTGTTTCCATCATTTGGGAAAATTATCACACTCTACCTTCTCACCTCCTTCTCTTCAGCTAGATGCGCTCTTCTTCTAGCACTAGGTTAGGGTGCCCTATTATTTCCGCGATACGCATAAAGGTGTGAGCCATGACCACCAGGGATATTGGGGCACCTTAGTGGGTGGAGCACTCATTGCTATCTCCCTCCAAAAGAGGCTTGATAGGATGGGAACCTTCTACATCAACTTCTGATATGTCCCTCCACCTTTCTTATCGAAAGCAATAGAATTTCACCCTCTAGGTACCCTGATTTTTGTGTGAGAGTAGACTAAGGAAGAATACCATCAGACTCGTTGGGAGAAATAAGGATGGAATCGATCGCTTTGCATGTGTTGTGATTAACCTCCCATACATCGTTGTAATTTACACATGCATACCACATCTCATGCGTGTACTGATCTATTAGCTATCACCTCAGCCAAAACAAAACCTCAAAGGGAAAGAGCTTGGCTACAATGTCAAGCCTATTTGACTCGTATCCCAGTTCCTCTAGCGCAGTTAAGGGTTGATCCACGTCAGTCCTCGGGTATTTTATCCAGCAGTCAGTTCAGTCCGGTTGATAGTTTTCCCTATCATCCTGAGGAGATGTCTCACATCCTAACTCCAGATGGCCAAATTAATGTTGAGGTTGAGAATGTTGCTACTGGGGAGGAGGCAAATGCATCAAGGATCGAGGTTAGGTCGGAGATCACAAATGCCGTCTCTCAGTACTTGGGAAGTGACCAGTTCTTAGACTGAATGAATGATAAGATGCTAGTTGCCATCAGGCCAATCATGACTGAGGAGAGAAGGTCAAATGCCCTTGTCAGTTCTCCAACAGTGAATGCAGTAATCAGTGAGCCAATATTGAGAATTACTCATAATCCGTTCACTCAGTTTCGATTGCTACCTATGCAGATTAATGGGGATTGTTGCAGTCAGTTTGGTCAGTTGGGTTCTGTAGGTCCATTCGGTTCAACTAGCTTACCATTCTAGTCAGTGGGTACAGTGGCCCCTCCAGTTATCAGTTAGTTCACTTAACCTAGCTAAGGGTTTGTGCCACCGCCGTTTCAGTTCAGGGCATCTGCTCTGGTCCTAAATTTTATGGTCACACCTAAGGGGATGACCTTTCCTCAATCAACAGGTTTATGCTTAGGTGCAATCACCCTATCAGAAGTATCCTATCTATCTTTGAAATTGTGTGACCTACTTCAGAAATTGCTTGTTGCTAATCCTGGCTCCCAACCATCCGTCCAAGCAGCTAGAGAGGAAGATTGGGTCCTTGAAAACTTTAGTATGCCTAGCATAGCGAAATATAAGGGAACTGATCCACCTCAATCTCACATCACTATCTATCAAAGGGTTATGAGTCAGGAAGTTAACTGATAAGGTCCTAGGCAAAATGTTCCTATGCACCTTGGAAGGTCCTGCTATTGAATGGTACAACACTCTGTCAGACGAGGTAACCAAAAATTGGAAAGCTTTATCAGAGGCTTTTATCGAACAGCATGGTTTGAATGCCACCATTAAAACTACCATACAGAATTTAGAGGCTATCAAGCAGGTCCCCAATGAGAAGTTCAAGCGTTACTTTGAAAGGTGGATGGCCACTCAAGTTTAATTGAAAGATAGGCTAAGTCTCCCCAAAATGATCGTGAAGTTAATGGATGGTGCTCTACCCGCTTATCGTAAGGTCCTTGTTATGGACAAATTCTCTAGATGCGTTGAGGTCTTTGAAAAAGCTGAGAAGTGGGAAAGAAGTGACGAGTTAGAGAAGGCAAGTGTACCGGCCAAACCTAAGTTCAAAAAGAATTACCCTTCAGCCGCTGCCCAGGCTTCTAAGTCAAAATTTAGTCCCGATCCTAAGACAACAATAGTACAAGAAGAAGTGGCTGCAGTCCGTACCATCGAAGTTAGCACCTCTCCTTTGAAAGCATCTCTACCTGCCATCTCCACTAAGTTGAGGGCGCTCATCCTTCTCCAAAGTATCAAGCCCTATGTCCCACCCAAACCTGAAGAAAGAGATTGGTTTTGTGCTTATTACGTCAGTTAGGGGCATCATACTGGTGCCTGTACGGATCTGCTTGAGGTTATTTGCGGTTTGATTAGGGATAAGAAGTTTTAGGAACCCGAGCTTAAGCCCAGCACCATGAATAACCCCCCTGCCAAGTTTTGAGAAATAAGTTACAGTTGTTGAATCAGGCTTACCCTCCCACCATATCTTCAATATGATCTCTCAAGCTAATCCCATGGTCCATTCAGTAGTGGCCTTGCCAAACAAGCCAACCCCCATTGACATCGATGCATTCGAATTAGAAGGAGTGTATGACGAGGAGGCTATGTTGGTTCAACCGCAGCAAATTGATATCGATGCTTATATACTAGAGAGTGATGGACTCAAGAAGCTTGCATTGTTGGTGGAAACCCCTAAAGGGAGAAGTTACATGAAAAATGTGGTGTTGTATGTCACTCAAAGTGGAAGGATTCCTCCTGATCCTCTCCCACGAAGAAGAAGGGGCAAAGATGTAAATATCCGAGTCATTCCAAGTACCGATTAGGGCCCAATCTTCACACCCGCCATGAAAACTCAAACCTCAGCCGACAATGAGAAGAAAGATTCAAAAGTCACCCCTCTCATCCATCAATTACAAGCTACCCCCGCCAAGTACAGCATCTGGCAGCTCCTCATTGACTCTGAGGATCATCACAAGGGTCTAATAGAAAAAATTTTAGGTATGGAAGTTACACCATCTACTACTCTAGTTGAGGTGTTCTCAATTATCGGGGGTTCTCCTCCTGATCGGATTGAACCCATCAAGTTCTATCCATCGGACCTCCCAGCAGAAGGAAACAAGCATAACAAGGCACTCTTCATTAGGGTGCAAATCTTTGATCATTCTATTCCTTGTCTTATGGTGGATGACGATTTTGCTCTTAACCTCTGTCCAGCCAAGATCCTTCCTCATTTAGGTCTGGACGAGTCCATGTTGGAGAAGTCTAATATTGTTATAAGGGCATGTGATGATATGAAGAGGAGTGTCATTAGGGTCTTTAAAGCTGAAGTTACAGTTGCGGACGTGAAGTCCAAGGTCCTATTCACTGTTCTCGATATCCCTATCACTTATTCATTACTGCTAGGTTGACCTTGGCTCCACACATTGGGAGCCGTCCCTTCCACTATTCATCAAAAAGTTAAGCTCATCCACAATGGCAAGCTTATGTCCATTGATGCAGATAAACCGTCTGCCATAGCGGCTATGGTAGCCAAGGAAAAGGAATCTAGGGTGGTTGTAGCTCACCAAGGCATGAAATCCTCAGTTAAGGGGCGCATATCACTAAAAATTGAGAAGATAATGATGAAACAGGGTTATGTAAAGGGTAAAGGGCTCAGCAAGAATCTGCAGGGAATGCTGGAACCCCTCTTGCCTCTTCCATGGCCATTTAGGCATGATTTAGGGAATCATCTAGTTGCCAAAAAGTCCAAGCCTCAATCCTACCTCATGATAGAAGCTAAAATCAAGCAAAGGGAATTCACATGTGAAGAGGAACCTGTCAAAGTTAGTGGCTGAAGGGTCCCTGGTTTTGAAATCTTCAGTGATGTATATGACTTCAAGAAAGGTTGCCTAATTGAAACCTCAGTTTCTGTGGAAGTATCCGGGAATGCTAAAAAAGATGAAATGAATGAGGCAATTGTGTCCATCACTAAAGCACTAGTAGTTCTTATGAGCAAGAATTCAAAAAGGAATGAGAAAGGCAATCCTATCAGTGCGGCTGTCAAGAACTTAGCAAAAGCAGCGGCCGAGGAAACACAAGTAGGCTTGCACACGAAGGCTATCAGTTCAGTTGTCAATCAACAAGACCCTCCACCTGTGGAGGATGATTCAAATGATGTAATATTTAATATTGCAAACTTTTTTGATGCAAACAATGCCGCTTATAAGGCATATCATGAATAAGTTGTAAGCATTAGTATCTTTATTTTCAACATGCCATGAATAAATTGATGCACCTATCATTCATATTTTCCTCGAGTATTTCATTCTAATGACATCATGCACTTATAACAACAACATTCTTAAAACTATCATCATATTCATTAATTAAGTTGACCTTGAGTGCAACACAATGGTATAGACATCCAATGGTTAAAACCTATCATCAAAAGAGAGATAACAAAGGTGCTTAGCAAACATGATAACAATTAGCCCAAGTCCTTCTTTCTTTACAAGGGGGAAAGAGTACAAAAGTATGAAGACTTATGAAAACACCAACAGCATAGAAAGTACGTGTGGGGGCACAAAATCCCTAGACCATTTGGTAGCTCTAAAGAGAAGCTGGTCGCAAGTTAATCAAAAAGATTTTGTCGAAGACAGTAGCTACCTACAGAGATTGGGCAGATAAACTTCCATTCGCAGTTTGGGGGTACAAAACTATTGTAAGGACCCCGACAAATCAAACACCTTTCTCCTTGGTATATGGAATGGAAGCAATGTTATCGGTTCAAATAGAGGTAAGATCTCTAAGAGTGGCACTTGAATCACAGTTAAAAGAATCAGATTATGCAAGGGCCAGGTATGAACAGTTGAATGCAATAGATGAAAAGTGACTCAAGGCACTCGACCATCTCTAGATATACCAACAGTGCATGGCACAAGCTTATAACAACAGAATCAGATACCCTAAACATCCTCTCAAAGTGGGTGATCTAGTCCTCAAGCAGCTACGCTAGGTCAACACCGACGCTAGGGACAAGTTTAGGCCCAATTAAGAAGGACCATTCATTGAGAAGAAAGTCCTTGGTAAAGGAGGGATCAAGCTTATGGATATGGATGGAAATTATTTCATGAATCCAGTGAATCAAGATAGGCTTAAGCGTTATCATGTTTAGGTTAAAAGAATTAAATAATAAAAAAGCAGCACAAAGAATAAAATAAGTAATAGATCAGCCGACAAGTGGTCCTCTACTACTTAGGAAAAAATTAGGGTGTAACCCACTGATCGGTATTCTGTAAACCGGTAGGGCAAGAGTTAGGGAACTCAGAATAAAGCTTGCTAGGCTGAAAACCCAAAAAGGGCGGCTTAGGCAAAAGTTAGGGCACCGAGAGAAAAATGTCAGTTGCTTTTTGGAAAATCTGTAAAAGACCAGTAGGCTGTAGGGGTTAACCATTGGAAATTGTTACCATTGCCCATGTACTCAAAGTAATCTCATCAATGAACATGTTATGATTTTGCTAAGAATCTTGGTCTTATGAATGCATGCATGTCTTTAGGTGAAATAATTGCTGGTATGTGAACATCAATTTTTCTCTATGTGTTATGCATTATTGTATTCATCTTTATCACACACTTGCAATATTTAGAAAAGCCTACTGGATTGAAAACCTGAAAGGGCAATCCAGGCAAAAATTAAGGCGAAAAGAAAAAGTCTACTGGGTTGAGCCATCAAGGACAACTCAGGAAAAAATTAAGATAGCATGCAGGATAGAAAACCTGAAAGGGCGGTCCCGGCAACAATTAAGGCAAAAGCTTGCTAGGTTAAAAACCCAAAAGGGTGGTCTAGGCAAAAGTTAAAGCGAAAAAGAAAAAGGTCTGCTGGGCTAAGCCATCAAGGATAGCCCTGGTAAAAATTAGGATGAAAAGAAAATGAAAATAAAATGGTTGATAGGTCATCTCACATCGAATGGCCTATGCAAAAGTTAGAACTTAATTCAGTCCCCATGCTGCAAAATCACCGGATACGGGTTCATAAGGCAATAATGTGCAATAATCTTAGTTCCAGAAAAATCCACATGCACAGAAAGGAATATATCAAAAGTACCAGTCCAAAATTTGACAATCAAAACAAGCCACGCAGGGCCCAAAATTATCAAACAGTCTATAGAGCAATCATAATCTAAGCTACTGGGGGGTCTTGTCCCTGGTAGCCCTCCTGAGTCTGGCCCTGAATATCCGCCAGCAAATAATCTATATCTATAGTCATATGGTCATCGGTGTCACCAGTACCAATAGCTAGCTGGGTGGGGTCCCTAATCCCTGAAGTCCTCGCAGCGACCCTAGCAGCATCAGTTCCCTCAGCACACTGATCTGTACCCCTTTGAGTCACTCGATATGCAGAAAGATCATCCTTAGACTCGACATTAGATGGCTCAGGAGTCCGCCTACTCTTAGTTATACAAGCCAGCTGTGCCTGTAACACCTCAGTCTCTCTCCTAGCTCTCTCCAGGTCCACCTCTAGCGCAGGAATCCGATCTTACTCCGCAGTGGCTGCTCGTAGTTGTTCCTCCAGGAAACTAGCCTGATCCTCGGTAACCTCTATGTCTCGAGCAGATCTGTCTCGTTCCATGGCCAGCAAGGTCTTGTGAAAATCAGAGGATCAGTATACATGCATAAATGTCATATCATGCATGCATAGTTTGTTATATTTTGCAGGTAAATAGAAAGCTCATCACAGCTAAGGCATCTTGTGCCATCATCAGATCCCTAGTCGAGAGGCACCTCCGCACAATCCTCTCTACCTCAGCTGCAGACACTTATAGAAACCCATTCAGTCAGTTCAGAATGCATATCATGATAGAGGTGTAAGCTAAGAGTTTGGTATAGGAACACACATGGGTCGCACTAGGGGGAACAAAGCGAATGGTGTGGACTGACTCCTCCAATCCCCGCACAGCATGCTTCCCCAAATGATCAAGGCAGTGGAAGGAAGAATCTAGGTCAGTTTAGAGGACATCTTCCTTAGAGCCTCTAATAGTCTGGGCTTGTTTCCCTAGTGGAGCCTGATTAGCCAGTGCCGCAGGGGCAGTGGCAGTACTAGTGGCAGTAGCTTGCTTCTGCTTTCGAGCAGAAGACTACAGATAAAGATTACAAATTGTCACACCAACGGTTTATACAAGTGATAGTAAAAGGGTAAATGATTCACAAAGCTGAGTCAAAAGATATACCCGAGTGGAAGAACCCGCAGGCCTAGAAATGTCCTCTGTCTGCTGAGCTAGGAAAGATTCCCCGCGGTCGTCTCTGGCTCTATCATTGCCGCCCTCATCATCATTATCATTGTCGTCATCTCTATAGTGAAACTCAAGGGGAGTATCCCCTAAATGGAGCATCGGGCATGGCTGGAGTAGTGAGGTAAGAATGAAATCAGGATAAGGACCCTTAACAGAAAGTACTTGAGCCCCTTTGCCCAACAGATACAACCCCTGCTCCATCTCTAGCATAAGGTGTGGCCATTAGACACCCATAGGGACAGGCAGAGGAATATGCCTCTCCACCATAGAGCTCTTCCGCCAATCATGAACCCGCTCACCTTGGTACAACTAGAGGGAAAGTGGTGACTCCAGAACTAACCAACAGCCATCCACCCCTTGCTGCATACTCTCAATCTTATCATGCATGGCCATGTGCACCCAAGGGTCGTAAATAATCTGAATATAACCAGAGTGCACTATAAGAACCCTAGCTTTGTAAATATAGTTTATCACTGATAGTTTGTTAAATTAAAAATGCAGGTTCAGATTCAAAAGGCTTACTCGATAAGAATGCAGCTGGCAAATATACTCCTGATACTCTACTACAGTCCTGGGCTGCTACTGCTAGGGGCCCATCTGCTTGGATATAATATGTAGTGACTCTGTCTTAGGCTAACGGGCCAAGCTTGGCCTAGGGACAAATTGGTGCTGGAATGCCCACATCTGTAAAAGAATCAAAAGTCAATCATAGGATAGTTGAAATGTAAGGATAAAAGCATAAGGGAAGTTTAGTGTTTACTAGAAGGAGTAGATGACTAATCTTCAGCTCAGCCTGCTGACCTCAAACCCCAATGTCCAATCCATAGTATAGCTGAGCAAGAATATCTCGACACCAATTCTTGCCAGGCACACTAGCAAGATCCTCCACAGTAGAGAGCAAGCCATAGTTGAGGTTGCTTGAGTATACAGGAAAGAAGATGGTTGATAGAAGACTCGGGAGGAAGGACCTAGCATGTTGATCCCTCCTACCCATAGCAATCGATCTTAGCTACACCCGCTAGTAAGTGTGCAGCTCCCTATACTTGAGATTGTCCTTCCCATCAGAAAGAAGCCCAAGGAGTCTCTGTACATAGTCCTTCACCTCGGCTGGTGAATGCCAATGGTCGGCATACACATCAAAGTGAATGATATCTCCTCTCTAAGCTAATCCAATCAGTACACACATGTCAGATGGGGTGATGGTCACCTCCTCGATGGTAAAATGGAAGGTGTGGGTAGTCTCTGACCACCGCTCAGCTAGTGCAGTGATGGAATTAGGAGCCATAATCTTCGGCCCCTCAGGAATGGCTAGAACAATGTCAGAGAAGCCTAGATCATCGATCTGGGCTATTAGCTCAGTATCCCCATCATTATGAATCTCTTTATACCACTTCCTGCAAAAGCTCAAAGCCCCAATGGTCTTAAAAGGGAACTGCGAAAGTGAAACAGCAGTACAACAGAGTTAGAACATAGTGGTTAAATTAGAACTAGGAAGAAAAGATCAATTTGTGGAGTCTTATGCATTCTGCACTGGGCTGGGGAACCCATACGGGTACCTTACCCCCTCACATATGAACAACAAGACTCATAAGGCTCCCCCCATCGGTATAAGTCCCTGCAAATAGTGTTCATCGGAGAAAAGTTCCCAAGTAGCCATTTTCACTAAACCTCAGTAAAAGCTATCCTAAAAGTTTCCTAGACTAAAGTTACATGCACTAGGCTCTATTTCAACACCTAAAACATCCTAAAAGCATGCTTAATCAAAGAAATTCCAATTTGGGGGAAAATCAAAAATGGTGAATTTTGATTGTCTTACTTGGAATTCAGAGGGATGTGACTCGGGAGAAGGAACCAGAGGGACCTTAGAAGAAGTAAAACCAAGAAAATGGTTTGTCTCTCGGAAAGCATATCCAATGGCCATCGGACATCGCCGGAGTTGCGAATCATCAATATGGGGTAATTCCTCGCATTTCAGACCAAAACGACCAGCGTCAAGAATCTTTTTATACATCTTTGGGTTGATTCGAATGGAAAATCGCCGGAAATTGAGAAAATTAGAATTTTTGGTGAATAGAGTGAATCAGGACTGTTCGTATTTTTAAAACTGCCCCTAAAGCACCCGTACCAACGCCACATATCCGTACGGGTTCCTTGTCATTAAAACTCCATCCGTATGGCTACGGCCTACCCGTACGGGTCTCCTCTTGTCACCTAGGGATAAATTTTAAATTGGTGTTTCGTAAAAGTGCCTAAGATACATCTAGTCCAGGTACGGGGACCTACCCAATGCTTCTAAACTCGGTCTTTTTGGTTAATTAGGGGCATACCCCCCCTTCCCAATAGTGAAATTATCCAAGGGCAGCCCCCCACTTCTCAAAAGCAGAATCAGATCTAGGGGCATCCCCCTCTTCCTAGTAGCGAAATTATCCAAGGACATCCCCCCACTTCCCAGAAGCGGAATTACCCAGGGGCATCCCCCCCACTTCCCAACAGTAGAATCAAATCCAGGGGCATCCCCCCACTTTCCATTAGAGGAATTATCTAGGGGCATCCCCCCACTTCCCAGCAGCGAAATCAGATCCAGGGGTATCCCCCCACTTTCCAGTAGCGGAATCAAATCCAGGGGCATCCCCTCACTTTCCAGTAGTAGGATCAGATCCAAAGGCAACCCCTCATTATTCTAGGAGCATCCACCAACCGACCTAGGGGTGCTCACCCTAGGGGTATTCCCTAGTAGCAAAATAAGCGGTGAATGGGCCAAGCCCGATTTTTCCCACACATGATTTTTTGATTTATCTCATCCACACTTCTTTACTCTTAATTGAAGGGGCAAAAATATTTTTTTTCCGCAAAATTCAATTAAGAATAAAGAAATGTCTACTTAGACAACAACTGATTCGGTGTTTGATTATTGTTCATTTTCAGGTCATTCAAAATTTCCCAATAGGAAAGTCAATCCGCCTTAGGAAAGGGATACGAGGAGAAGTCATCCACCTTAAGAAAGGAATATATCAGTTAGGAAAGCCATCCGCCTCAGAAAAGGGATACGCATTGGCAGGAGAGTCATCCACCTTAGGAAAGGGATACGAGGAGAAGTCTTCTGCCTTAAGAAAGGGATACATTATCATTAGTCAAGAGATTCGATCCGCCTTAAGAAAGGGATACATCAAAGTCAATTAGGAGAGTCGATTCGCCTTAAGAAAGGGATACACACCTTCCCCCAAGTAGAGTCATTAGGGATATGCACAGTAGCAAAAGGAAATTCATCTGACTCAAGAAAAGGATACACATACCTTCCCTAGTAGAGTTACGAGGGGTATGCCTCAGTAAAGGAAAGGAGTTCACCTCAAAGGAACTAACCCATGTCATCACCTCATGTATGATATCTAAACCCTCGCTCATATCATGACATCATGTAGATCTGTATCTGTGATGATCCAATGAGGGGCAGTCTGTTAGCACTGGATTTTAATGAACCTTCTCAAAAAACTATGATGAGAGCTATATGATACAATGTCTTTCAGGTGTTTTCCATCCAAGGTGTTCTTACTATTGTGGAGTTGAGTTTGGCCATAACATGAAGACCTAGACTGACCTTAGTACCCCATACTGGTGTTGTATAGTGGTACAAATCCACTCGCAGACCTGTATAGGTGACTACCTTTCATACGACTAGGGGGGACCCGTATAGGTCCCCCAGTAATGGTACGGGTGGGTCCTCACCTGTATGGGTATGGTTGTTTCCTATTTAGGCATTTTCAGAAGTAGTCTCTTACCATTTTCAGGAAAAGGCAGGTCTTAAACATGATTTATTCCGTTCAGACCTCCTCTCCCCTACAAAAAGGGGTCTTCCCTTCACATTTTACACAACACACATTTCATATGAAAATTATACTAAAACTCTAGCAATTTTTAGAGGTATAAAAATGGTATAGTGGGGGTACAGGAGGTATAAAATAGGGAGAAAACCCTCCCGTTGAGGTTTTATCCACATTTTGTTCATTCCTAGTTTCTTTTATTAGGGTTTAGGGGAGATTTTATCCATACAAATACTCACCTAAATAGTCCTATTCCATCTACTTTGGTCAGGCTCTCTCAACAGTAAAGAGATCACCTCAAAGTGGATTCACATCGAAAAGGTAACGCTCCTGAGTTTAAAAGAGACTCACATCTCAGTTATTTCATTATTATTATTGCTTGTTACTTCTATTATATTTGTTGCTTTCATTTCTTATTTTGGGTCTGGTCCTCACCCGTATCAGCCTTGTTGGCACCATATATCCTCAAGGATATCAATTTGGTGCGCCAAACCCATACAGAAGGAAATCCATTTTTATTTTACTTTTCTGCCACCAATCTTCTGATCTGTAATATGTAACTTATCTAAACCAAGTTTCTGCCTCGGACCAGATAGGACCCGTATAAGTACCCCATAACCATACCGGTCCTCTCTAGTACTCGTACGGGTACCCCCCACCGGTATGGGTACCAGCCCCCAGGCAGAACCCCGAACTCATTTTCGTAATCGGTTAAAATTAATCTAAGTCACCATTTACCATGCGATCATTTTCACTAATAATCCGGTAAATCAACCTACAAAAGCTAAATATTGTTTTTTACAACAAAATACATTAAAGTGTTGATTTATAGTGTGCTATAAACTACGATAACATCTGTGGATGCAGGGGAATTTATTTTCATTTTGTTTTATAACTTAGAACAAATGTGTAGGTTCTCTTTGCAATTTCCCCCATTTTTTCCCCCGGATGTAATTTTTATTCCCCTATTTGTTGCTTGTACTTTATTGTAATATGTAAACGCATGTAACTAGTGTGAAAGAGTGTAGAAATAGGATTTCTGTGATAATTCCTTAAATGATGAAAATTAAAACGGTTTTACGCGGTGAATGTAATTTTGAATCAACTGAATGAGAAATAAGTGACTCATCCGATACCCAAATCTATGATCTAATAGGTATGAATCTCCTGCCCAGAGGGAACCATACCAAAACTCTTTCCCAAGTAGATAACTTGGGAGGCGACTCTATCAATTGTATCAGGATTTGGGTCTTGATTCTTTTATTCATTAAAATTAGCTTATAGTGCGTACTTCAATTAAAAATATTTTGTCATGCCTAAATCTAACCAAACCCTCAATGGGCCCCGCCTCTCACACAGGCACCAAGGGAGACCCACAAGTCATCAACACTTCACAATGGTGCCCCTTGGTTACGTGATACGCACAAAAGTTGTCTCGATCTGCCTTGGTGGGTGGGACGAACGATTTGATACTCTGGAGTTGGTCAGACTTTCTTAGTTTGGTAAATATCTATGAGAGTGATTCTACTAACGGGGAGATATATTGATGAATCTGCACCTAAGTGTCTGCTACAACTTTGGCCAGAGCTTTTGAGGACTCGGTACTACCTTGTTTGGAGGATCCACCCTTTTCCTAATATCTGGGTTTAGTGTAAGCTTGCTGCTCTTGCTTCTTTGTTCGGTCTTCCTCCTTGTACTTTTCCAATCTTTTTGCATAGTCTACCAAAACTTTTCATCTTTATATCATCTCGGTACCTTTGGCTGGATCCTTCGATGAGCTTTACTATTAAGGCCTCTTGGTCGGGTGCCCCAGTTACATCAGACAGCCATCCACCTCAGGTAGTATTTTTTAAAGGATTCATTCGGGCACTACTTGACCCTCTTAAGGTCTTGTAGAGTAGTTTTGACCTTCAGATTAAAGGCGTAATTTTCCAGGAATGTAGAGCATAACTTCTTCCAATCAGATTTCATGTCCGTTTGCATCCTCAAGTACCATTCAGAAACTGGCTCACGTATAGTAGCTTGAAATAGATTGACTATGTGAACCTTAGGGATGTTCATTCTAGTAATAATTCGAAGATAAGTTTTCACATTCGTATAAGGTGGCCCAGTGCCAGCATATGTGGCCATATAGGCATCACAAAGTTAGTCGAAAGGGCTTCCGATTTGTTTGTCAAGAATTGATCAATGTCCATATACTACTCAATGGAGGGAGCAATAGATTTGCCTTTTTTGAGACACAGCTTCTCCATATCTGCCATCTTCACATTTAACGCCGCTATCTCGGCCTCCTGCTATTAGGCTCTGTGAGCATTAGAAGCGCTTAGCCTTTCCCAAACATCATGAAATTTTGTTGCATCCAAAA
Source organism: Euphorbia pulcherrima (assembly GCA_947683365.1). Taxonomy (NCBI): domain Eukaryota; kingdom Viridiplantae; phylum Streptophyta; class Magnoliopsida; order Malpighiales; family Euphorbiaceae; genus Euphorbia; species Euphorbia pulcherrima. The sequence continues at coordinate 34,233,241 of CANTUS010000004.1, forward strand.
TCCTTCGGAGGGATTTTCTAACTACATCATCATCTGCCATTACGGTTTCAGGCTCTAGATCGGAGAAAAATCTGGCCAGAGATTCGAATGTGGTGGGAGTGTGACTTTTGGGCTTCTGGTAATACATCTTGACCTTCTTTTCTCTCACTTCTAACCTAAAAATGCAAGAGATCAAGTGTTAGTATGTGTATCGAGTGCGGCACTGAGCCCTGCTTACCTCAACCAGCTGGGGTGCATAAGTGGATGAATAAATGAACGAGCGAATGAATGAATGGATGGATATTTACAAATCATAGGGGGTAGGGTGTACACCAATTGTTTGAGGATCAATCAGCAAGAGTAGTCTGTAATATTCGTGGAACATCATGAATACACGGTTCGAAGATCGAGGGGTTGAATCTAAATTTGATTTAACTCGATAGTCAAGGGTGAGCTGAATCACTAGTCACTCGAGGGTTTCACTCTATAGTCCAAGGTGAGCTGACTCACTGGTCACTCAAAGGTTGACTCTATGGTCTAAGGTGAGCTAACTCGTTGGTCACTCAAATGTTGACTCTATGGTCTAAGGTAAGCTGACTCGCTGGTCACTCAAAGGTTGACTCTATGGTCTAAGGTGAGCTAACTTGTTGGTCACTCAAAGGTTGACTCTATGGTCCAAGGTGAGCTGACCGCAAGTCACTCGAAGGTTGACTCTATGGTCCAAGGTGAGCTGACTAGCTAGTCACTCGAAGGTTAACTCTATGGCCTAAGGTGAGCTAACTCGCTGGTCACTCGAAGTTTGACTCTATGGTCTAAGGTGAGCTAACTCCCAAGTCACTCGAAGGTTGACTCTACGGTCCAAGGTGAGTTGTCTCTCTAGTCACTCAAAGGTTTGCATATTTTAGCTTATGGGCTGATCCTAGGTGGACTTACTAGTCTCAATTATTTTGGCTCATGGGTTGGGCCTAGGTGGACTCACTGGTCTCAATTATTTTGGCTCATGGATTGAGCCTAGGTGGACTCACTAGTCTCAATTATTTTGGCTCATGGGTTAGGCCTAGGTGGACTCACTAGTCTTAATTATTTCGGCTCATGGGTTGAGCCTAGGTGGACTCACTAGTCTCGGCTTATTTTTAGGTTCTTATAACCAAGAAAATGAAATGGCATGGCACACATCAATGTCATGGCTGCATAAAGATGTGGTTAGTTTTCATACATTCGTGATGCTTATGATGCACGTTTTCAGTTTGTTTATATTTAATAAACTTGCACATATAGCAAACAGTTAGATCGCACCTACCGCCCTTTTAACTCCAATGGGTTACTTCGCTTTAAACAGGGGACTTAGCGAAGTCTGCTCGCATGCACTCAAGGTTTTTGGGTAACCCAATGAGAAAGTGTCTATGGTTCATCAATATGCGGGTTTTGGTCTCAAGACTGGGTGCGATTGGGTACCCTACACCTTTATGTACCGAGTCCCAGTGGCCCTAAGTGAACTAAAGGAAACTTTTCCACATATAATATACTCGGGTAGTCTTGTCCATAAGCAAGCAAGGCCCTCGTACGTTACGTAAGGGGTTTGATCGGATCTATACCCCTCAAGCCCTAAGTGAACTTCGAGATACTTCACCAAAAGACACCTAAATTGGTTTCAGGGGTAAAAAATGTAGATGCTATGGAATCCTAAACTTCGTGTAATATTGAAATTACCACATATGCTGTAATTCCAAAATTTAATTTGAACAATATTTTAATTATCATGTCAAAAGAGAATTTTTTTAAAAATCAGGTTTTTATAAAAAATAATTTATCCCTAGCAGAGTCGCCACTGTGAATGCGCGAGGGTTTTGAAATGGAGGGATGCACGTGGGGTACGGTGCACGGGGCACGTCTAGTTTGGTTTGAGAAAATTTGATTGCTTAAATGCAGTGACTTTGTATAAGCCAAAAATGTGATTATATTGAGAAATATATTTGCACATTTTATTAAGAAAAGATATTTTTAAAATAAAGCATTTTTACTTTATTTAAAAATAAAATAGAGTTGCCACCTGGTTCAGCTCCACCGGGAATTATGGTATACTGTCCCAAAATGAGATTTTTATACCGAAAGGAAAGTGAGATTCTAAGTTTGGACATGATAGGTACTCATATTATAATATTATTCAAATTGTTTGAATAAATTTTAGAATTTTGGAATATGTAGTATTTTCTGCATTATAATGGGTTTATTTAAGAATTAAATTCAAGAAACAAAATATGCATTATAACGGCATAAATAAATAGTGTTTTGCTACCAAAATTTCGACAGAGTAACGGCAGCATTTGGGTTCTGGCCCAGAAACTCGGATAGAGTTTCCTTACATTCTGGATGTTTCATCTGTACCAGCGAGCTTAATTACATATATTATAGTTTAAGTGGCTCACTTAACCAGAGAAATGAAATGCATTGTGCAATAATAAATAATAACAAAATGGGCTTGGATAAGTTTTAAAGTTGGGCTTGGAGCCAATTACCCTCAATTTACCTTTTCGTCTATCCATGATGACTTGAGAGCCGATGTGGGATCGAAGTTGTCAGAGATTGTGATTTTGATGGAAAATAGGTTTAACTCAAGTTATGGCTATAATCTTGGATTATTTCTATAGAAAATGCGGCATTTTCTAGCGAATGAGTCATTTTTAGACTGAAGATCACTGTGAGATCTCGATCTAAAAAGACAAAAAAAATGAGTTTATACCGAATGTCAGTGATAAAGCTTGGATTTGGGAGTGATTAGATAGAGTTTCGAGGCTTTCGGGACTCCCAGAATAACTTTGGAACGTGTGCCTTTCTTTGAAATTTCACCATCTGTTGAAATGAGGGGGGGTGAGCCCTTATTTATAGAAGGTAGGTAATTAGCCAGCGGGCTAGTTACCTATCTGACAAGATTTTAGTTTAAATCTCATAAATCCTTGTCAGATCTCGGTAAGATTTGATTTTTTTACTATAGATGGGTAATTAGCCGGCGGGCTAATTACCTAAGTTTGACCAAACTTTGACTTTTTGATTTTTTAGTAGGAAATGCTAAATCGAAGCTTCCTTGGAATGTAAATTTTTGAATTTTGGATTTTGGATGACAATTCGGTCCTTTTTGGCTCTTTTGTCTGATCATTGAACTAAATAGGCATAATTCCTCATCGGGCTAGAACGGACTTGTGCTAACAGGAATTAAGGTCTATTCTATTGAGGTTTAGGTTATTTATTATGTCTTTAAGTTTTTTGTATTGGAATTGTCGTGGGGGCTTAAAGAATGGGGCTAAACAATTGTTTATTCGGTCCATCGTTTGAAAGTGGAACCTCTAATTTTTTTGCTTTAGTAGAGACGAAGTCTAGCGGGGTTATGGACTTGATTGTTCGGAAATATTGGGGTGATAATGACTTATTGTATCATTACATCCCTACACAAGGGTTGTCCGGGGGTATTTTAGTTTTATGTAATTCAATTTTGTTGAATGGTAGTGTTGTACTCTCTTCGGAGAGATTTTTGCATTTGGTTTCCAACTTAATTGACATTCACTTGGTGTGTCTTTATAGGCCGACAAATTATATTGAGAGGTCGCAAATATGGTCAAATGAAATGCAAAACATTAATGATCTACAAAGAGTTGTAGTTTGCAGAGATTTTAACGAAATCTTACATTGAATGGAACGTTCGAGTGGGGGTGATATTATGAGTTAAATACTGGATTTTTGTGACTTTGTGAATAATTGTGTATTACATTATCTACCATTACATGGGAGGGACTATACGTGGTGGAATAGTCAATCTTGGTTGAGGATTGATCGAGTTTTTGTTTATTGTGATGTGTTGGAGTTATGGCCGGAAATGAATATCTCGACGATTGAATCTACCCTGTCAGATCACTTTCCTATATTGTTTAAGTCACATACAGCCCCTAGTCCAACTATGAGTGTTTTTTGATCATTAAATTGTTGGTGGTATAATGATAAATTTATTTTGTTGATTAAGGAGAAGTGGAACATTATTTGTACGTCTTTCCCGGACTGTGATGTGAATTATAAATTATGTCGGTTGAGGGATTACATTCGGCCTTGGCCTACTCAACATTTAGGAAACCTTAATCAATGGATTAAGAACTTATGGGGACATCTTATTAGGTTATCTTCAAGTAGTAAGGCACGCCCAATAAATGTGGTGGATGGTGCGGCTATTGAACGGGTCAGATCCGAACTTGCGGATTATCATCATAGTCTTGAGAAGCTGAAGCACCAGCAATATCGAGTAAATTGGACCATTTTAGGGGATAGTAATACATCTTTCTTCCATCGGATAGCTTCAGTCCACTCCCGGGGGAATATAACTTTGCAGCTAGAAATTAATGGGGCTTTAGTGGGTGATCCAAAGGTGATCAATTCGACCATTCAGACCTATTATGTCGAATTATTCTCTGAGATTCCTTTGGTTCCTTTTTCTTTGGAATATCTTGACTTTCGCCAAGTCGATAGGGTGATAAATGCAAGATTGGTTGTGACTTTTACAAAAGAAGAAGTGTGGACTGCTTTGAGCTCTTGCGATGAACATAAGGCTCTAGGTCCCAATGGTTTTAATGCATTTTTCTACAAACGTTTTTGGCATGAGATGAATGCTTAAATTATGTCAGTAATGAGAGGATTTCATGCCACCAATAAGTTACCAAACTGTGTCAAAACTTCCTTCAAAGTGTTGATTCCAAAAGTGAGAGGCTCATGTGCTTTATCTAACTTCAGGCCCATTGCTCTCATTCATTGAATTTATTAAATTGTTGTGAAGGTTTTGGCTATACGACTTCAGCCCTCTCTCCCAGAGTTGATTTCGAAGAATCAATTTGGTTTTGTGAAAGGCAAAAGTATCCATGAATGTTCATTCATAGGTTCCGAAGTGATCCACTCTATTTACATACATAGACAATCATGTTTGGCGGTTAAATTGGATTTTCGAAAAGCATGTGACAATGTTTCATGGTCTTATCTTGATGTGGTTTTTAGGCAAATGGGCTTCAATAATAAATGCATTAAGTGGCTATCAAGTTGTAGGGAGAACTCAACCACATCGATCTTGACAAATGGACGTCCATCAAAGGCTATTCCTTTCCGCCATGGTGTGAAGCAGGGGGAACCTCTCTCCCCCTTCATCTTCATTTTGGCTATCGAGGGCTTGAAACAATTATTTGACGAAGGCATTAGACATGGGATGCTGCCCGGCTTTAAGCTTGAGGGATCAAAAGTTGATATTTCGTTACTCCAATTTGTGGATGATACATTATGCTTTCTTCAGCAAGATGAGTCTCTCTTACCCAACTTTATTCGTATTCTTCACTGTTTTGAATTAATTTCAGGATAACATATTAATTATGATAAATGTTCAATGGTTGGGGTGAATGTGATTATAGCACTTTTGAGCTCTTATGCGGTGAAGTTAGGATATAAGGTGGAACTTTTTCCAATTACATATCTTGGGGCACCACTTAGCATAAAGCATATCCTGGTGTTCGCTTGGAATCCTTTAATTGTAAAATTCCAAAGTAGGTTAGCAAGTTGGAAGGGTCAATTTTTATCTTATTGAGGGCATATGGTGCTTATTAAATCGGTCCTTGTGTCTCTTTTGCTTTATTTATTATCCATTTACAAGGTCTCGTCGTCGGTTCGTGAGAGATTAGTTCAATTAAAGCGAAATTTTTTATGGAGGGGAGACATAAATAGATAGAGGGGGTTGAGAAAGGTGAGTTGGAGCATTATCTCGTTACCACACGAGTTAGGAGGTTTATTTATAAGGGATCTTGAATTAGTTAATTGCAGCCTTTTGATAAAATGGCTTTGGAAGTTAAAGTTGTTTAGCAGTGACTCGTTGTGGTATAAAATTTGTGTTACGCGGAATGGCTATTTTCATAGGACTTAGTAGATGAGGTAGATGATCGTATTTTATCGCCAATATGGAAGAATGTTCGGGCGTGTTGCATTAGAGATGTACACTTTTGGGAGTATGTTAAATCGAATACAAGGGTAGAGGTAGGCAATAGAGTTGGGACTTTATTTTGGAGTGAGAATTGGATGGCAAACCTGTTGTTGCTATCATTAATTCCCGATATATTTAACTTATGTAATTGTTAGCATTGTAGTATACAATAGGGCTGCACTTATTTGTTCGATTTTAATGCTTTTGGTAGGCCATTTTGGAAGCGAATGGATTGTTGCTACCTGTCCTGAATTGTTCGTCAGTTGTTTGGATGGGGCTGGTGTAAATAGGTGGCTGCAAAGGTTCTTGGGGATGGTTGAACAGGTAATAAGGGAGTTGGATGCAAATAAAAAGTTCTCTACTTCTTCTTTTTGTTGTGGTTTCTACCGAAGATTGAACTGGCCAAAATTGGAGGCGGACTTCATAATATTATGGAGATCATGTTTGTTGCTGAAGATTCAATTTTTTATTAGGTTATGTTCCATTATCGCCTACCAACAAATTCCTTTCTTTTGCAAAGGGGATGTCATAATGGGTTGAATGATATTTGTCCGTTTTGACGGAAGTGGAGTCTATGGAACACACCTTGTTTCATTGCTTCAGGAGTTTTGCACTTTGGAGGGGTCTGTTCAAGATTTAGGGATTATCGGAGGTTATGCCATCATGTGGGGCTGATTTTTTGGTGCAATGGTGGTCCTTCTTCAAAGTGGGAGATTGTCAAGATTTTGCTATGTCGCTATGGTTTCTTTTGGCATGGTTAATTTGGAAGCGATGCAACAAATTTGTTTTCGAAGGAGTTACGTTTTTAGCTGACTTAGTGTTGTCCAATATTTATATTTATTGGTTCATTTTAAAATGTAAAGGTCACTGTTGTGGTTTTTGTTGGAAAACAATGATCCGGAATCTCAATTAAACTAAAATATCCAGATCAAGTTTGAAAGAAACAAAAACTTAAACCAAGTATCTCCTACATCCAAATGGAACCATCCGGTCAAGATCCAATAACAAGGAAATCCATTGAAGACTACAATCACCTAAGCATATACTAGAATCATTAGGTTAAATTTTGGAAAGGAAACAAAACTTTAAACATCTAAGGCTAGCATCTAGAAGAACTGATTGCTAAGCATCCGGATAAAGACAGATCCGGTAATACTGAGTCTAAAGACATCCGGAAGACTCAGATATCAAGACAATGGGAAAAGCTTCAAAGATAACTTTTCCCTCCACCTTTTTTTTGTCTACAAAGTCAAAGATCCTTTCCCCGTGAGCAAGACAAAAGAGATAACTTTTACTTTTCAGACAAAGGACAAAAAGACTGACACTAGATTGAAAAAGGAAACAACCTTTTTCACCTAGACAGATAAGGAGGCGCGTGGAACTCACACTAAACAGCTAATGGTATAAAAGACGGTGTAAGACTAAAAACAAGGAAAACAATCACTGACATCTTTTTAGCCTCAATCTTAAGGATTCAAACGGGTCAAATTACTCTCTAACGGATTGATCAATGGCTTCGGAAGTGCCCCATTTCACCTAATCAACGATGAAGATTAATTACAGCTTACCAACACACAGCGGCTACATTTATGATGGAAGCCTATAAAATGGAAGCTGCATAAGTTAAGAAGGTGCTGGTTGATTTCACAAAAAGCATATACAAGAGAACTTTCTAGGGAACAATCAGATTCACAAATCCCTCCAAGAACCAAGTCATTCAAAATCAGTTTGTAAGGATTCCTAAGTGAGCTATAAACTTAAGGAAGTCCAAAACCAAAACCTTTGTTAAAAGCCAAAGTGTAAAAGATCTTCTACTTGGGTGAGTAGTGAGATCGGGATATAGCTTGAAGTAGGCGCTTTGAGTGGGATCTCCTGTATGACTCAGCTTAAATTCGGGGTAGAAGTCTAAGTGGAATATCCTACTAAAAACAAAAGGACTCCGCTAGGAGTTGGTGCTTCTAGTGGTATATCCTACATCCGAAAGGGGGTACCATCCAAAGATAAACAGTAAGGCTTGATTTCTGCCAGTTGGAAAGAAATCACACTAGTGGAAAAGCTATAAGGAAGGAACCTTTGGCGATAGGATGTAGGCGGGGCCAAACCAGTATAAATCATCATATTTGATTTTCTTTAACTCTTCATTTATATTTGCATCATATTTTATATTTGCATCATGTGGGTCCATAACATCCGGCAGCCATCAAACACACTACACAAGACTTTTTAAAGTCTATTAATTCCATGAAAAAGGGTCATTCACCCCCCCTTGACCTTATATAGACCCTCACAAGGACCAATAAGTGGTATTAGAGCAAGTGCTCAAACTAGAGATCTAACCATCTCGAGCTAAAGGTCTACATATTTTGATCTAAGAATCAAAATGAGTTTCTAAAACTCGCAGCTCCTTCTGGAGGGTATCTCTATTACCTATCCTCCACTCTTCATCGGTGAACACTATATGTTCTAGAAAAATCAGATGAAGAATTTCATTCAGGCTCAAAGCATGATGGCATGGACGACCATTAAAGATGGTCCATATGAGCCTACACATGAGGTTGATGGTTTAACAACCCACAAGCCCTCAAGCATATAGGATAAGAATGATTATAAAAGATTGCGTGAAGATGCAAACGCTATTAACATACTTTAGTGTGCTCTTAGTGCAACTGAATTCAATAGAATATCTAGATGTGAGATTGCATAGGAGAATTGGTAGAAACTGGAAGTGACCTACGAGGGAACAAATAAAGTCAAAGAAGCCAAAATAGATCTACTTTAGCAAAAGCTTGAAACTTTCAAGATGGAACCTAAGGAGTCCATCAGCAATATGAACACTAGATATATAAATCTAGCAAATGAAATGAAGAGGCTGGGAAAGCAGATATCAGACATAGATATGGTCAAGAAGGTACTTAGGAGTCTCACCAAGGAATGGGAAACAAGAAGACTGCCATTGAGGAAGCTCATGACTTGAATTTCTATAGTTATGATGAGCTCATTGGTAATCTCTTGACTTAAGAATTATCCTTGGAGAGACACAACCAACAAGAGAAGAAGCCTGAAGAGAAAAAGAAAGCTATTGGACTCAAGGAAGAATCCACCGGATCTGCTTCATTCAGAGAGGAAGAGCAAATCAATGAATATCAAAGTACCAAGGAGCAACTAGCCTTATTAACTAGATAGCTCAACAGGTTCCTACAAAAGAAAGAAAGGATGAAGTCTGAAAGATATAAATCCCGAAGACCAAGGGAAGGCACATTCAGAAGTGACAGGCCTAGAAAGAATCCGGAAGAAAAGAAGGATCCGGAAAAAGAAGCTACCTATTTTGAATATGGGGAGTAGGGCCACTTTAAATGCCCTAAGCTCAAAAGAACTAAGAAGCACAAGAAGAAGCCAATGGTGGCCACCTAGAGCAACAGTGAGAAAAGTAGCAGCTCATCTTCAACAGAAGAAGAAGAGACTACCAACTGCGCATTCATGGCACTAACTGATCCGAAAGTTGAGCAATCTGGAAAGAATGTCTCTAAGCAAAATACAATGCAAATCAAAGAATCAGAGTCAGAAATAGCAAATACTGAGGTAAACTCTTATTCTAACTCTGCTTCTAACTTTGACCTTGCTAGAGCTTTAGCTATTGTAATCAAGAGTGTGAAGAAGAATGCAAAAGCTATCAAATCCTTAAGAAGACAAGTGTTAGAAATTGCTAAGGATAATGAAGCATTGGCACAAGATGTCAACTTGATCACAACAACAAGGCACATTAATAAAGTTGAGGAGAACTACTTGAAGAATCAAGTGCAAATGCTAAGTGCCAACCTGATTAGGATGGATAGAAAAATTGCGCTGATAAAGGAAGCATCTGGGTTGAGATCTGATGCTCCACAAAGAAGGAGAAACCAAAAGCAAGCTAAAAGGAGAAATCCCAATCCACCCAATCAAAAAGTGAAAGAGGTCTGCAGGCAACCCCAAGCCCAAAGATACACTATTGCACAAAAAGGAAAATCTAAGGCAGTCTATAATCAACAACCTGCCAAATAAAGAAGGAACTAGGTAGCAGAAGTTGCACCTCCAGCTAGCTTCCGGATACACACTAGACCATCTACAAGTGTACAAGAAGCTAGATACAAAGGGAACTATGGTAAGGAGGATCTTAAGAAGATTGAAAAGAAGCAAGAGCAGAACAGACCCATCTCAGGATGTAGGTTTTGTGGGAAAAACAATCATATTACTAAATTATGTAGATTAAAAAATGGTTATTATGATGTTGATCCTTGGCCTGAGATGGTTATTAACCCGAGAGGACCCAAATTTCATTGGGTACCCAAACCCACTTGATCTATTTTGCAGGTATGCCTTGGATCCATAGTAGATCAACACACTTAGTACATTGATAGTGGATGCTCAAGGGACATGACAGGTGATGAGAAGGCCTTCATCACATTGACCCGGAAGAATGGAGGCAAAGTAAGCTTTGGAGATAATAAAAAAGGATAGATCATTGGACATGGAACCATTGGATCTAAATTAAAAATAAAAGATGTCTCACTATTGATGGAATGAAGTTCAACTTACTAAGTGTAGCCTAACTCTGTGACATAGGAAGTAAAGTCACTTTTGATTCCAGAGGCTGCTGAATCTATGATAGTAAGTCTAATCAACTCATTCTTTATATAGTTAGAGTAAATAATGTCTACTCTGTTAACGTTAAAAATGAGAAAAAGAATATCTGCTTGGTGTCTAAAGAAGAAGAATCATAGCCATGGCACCCGAGGTTGGGACATGTTAGCATAAACCTCCTGTCCAAACTAGCCAAAAAGGAATTGGTAGTTGGTTAGCCTAAGGTTGCTTTTGATAAGGATCATCTATGCACTGTATGTCAATTAGGTAAACAACATAAGAAAAGTTTCCTTCCCATCTCTTACATTTCTTTTAAAAGAGTACTTGAGCTCTTGAATATTGATCTCTTTGGTCCAATCAAACCATTGAGTTTAGGTAGAAGAGAATACACCATAGTAATTATGGATGATTATTCTCGCTATACCTGGGTTCTTTTGCTAGCAAGCAAAGATGAAGCCTTTGACCAATTCTCAAAAACATTCACCGGGTAGAAGTAGAACAGGGCATAAGCATTACACGCATCCGGAGTGATAATGGTTGTGAGTTCAAAAATAAGCATTTTGCTGAATTTTGTGACTCCAAGGGCATTGAACATAACTTCTCTGCCCCTCATACTCCTCAATAGAATGGAGTTGTTGAGAGAAAGAATAGGACCATAGTAGAGATGGCTAGAACAATGATGAGTGAGAACTGTTTGCCAAAATATTTTTGGGGTGAGGCCATAAACACGCCATGTTATATTTTGAATAGAGCTCTCATTAGAAAGATAATAGAAAAGACCCCCTGTGAAATCTGGAAGGGAAGAAAACCCAAAATTGGGTACTTTAAGGCATTTGGATGTAAATGCTACATCCTAAATGATAGAGAGCAACTAGGAAAATTTGATCCTAAATCTGATGAAGCAATTTTCCTTAGCTACTCAATACATAGTAAAGCTTACAGAATCTTCAATAAAAGAACCCAAACCGTAGTAGAGTCTATACATGTAGATTCCAATGAGACTAACTATGCATGTAAAAGAAGCTCCATTCTAGAAGATCTAATTCTGGAAGCAGAGAATTCTGGAGAAAAGAAGGAAATCCCAGTTCCTGATTCCTTTCAAATCAAGAAGTATAAAGAAGTGGACGAAGGAATATCTTTTGATCCAGAAGTATAACAAGTTGATCTCAATCTACATGAGATAAATTTTAATGATGACCAAGGAAACCAAGACGAGGCAGATGTAGAGTAAGTCTCTGTTCAACATGAAGGCTTAAAAAGGGAAATCCGGACTCATAGAAATCATCCGATAGAAGCTATTTTAGATGATGTCCAAAATCTAGTCAGAACTAGAGGACAACTCAGTAGGATGATGAGCGATGCTACTTTTGTCTCTCTTATTGAGCCAAAAAATTTCAAGATATTGAAGGAGATGAAAGCTGGATGATGGCAATGCAAGAAGAACTAGATGAATTCACCAGGAATGATGCATGGGATCTAGTGGCACCTCTAAAGGGAAAGTCAATCATTGGCACTAAATGGGTATTCTGGAACAAACTAGATGAATCCGGAGTTGTGGTAAGGAATAAAGCAAGATTGGTTGCCCAAGGCTACAACCAATAGGAAGGGATTGACTCTGAAGAAACATTTGCTCTAGTAGCAAGACTGGAGGCAATCCGGATCCTATGTGCTTTTGCATCATTTATGGGATTCAAATTATTCCAAATGGATGTCAAGAGTGCATTTCTCAATGGGGTTATCCAAGAAGAAGTCTATGTAAAGCAGCCACCTAGTTTTGAAGACTCAAAGCATCTGGATCATGTCTATAAGTTAAAGAAGGCTCTCTATAGATTGAAGCAAGCACAAGAGCCTGGTATGAGAGACTCACCAAATTTCTCATATCTAAAGGATATATCTGGGGGAAAGTATATACGACTCTTTTCATCAAGAAAAAGAAGAATGATATTATTCTAGTCCAAATCTATGTGGATGATATCATATTTAGAGCAACTGATGAAAAGATGTGTGAAGAATTCAGCTCTCAAATGCAGAAGGAATTTGAGATGTCCATGATGGGAGAACTAAATTTCTTCCTTGGTTTACTAATCAAGCGAAGTCTGGATGGAATTTTCATTAACCAGTCAAAGTACACCAAGGAGATCTTGAAGAATTTTGAAATGGACAATAGCAAACCTATGTCCAATCCAATGGGATCAGCTACAGTCCTATCCAAGGATTGTGAAGGAGAAGATGTTGATCATAAGCTCTATAGAGGGATGATTGGTTCACTTCTATACTTGACAGCTAGCAGACCTGACATACACTATGCACTCTTTTAATGTGCAAGGTATCAACCTAATCCTAAGGATTCTCATCTCATGGTAGTAAACTGAAGTTGGTTTATGGTATCCTAGTAATGGAGATTTCACACTCCAAGGCTTCAGTGATGCAGATTATGGAATAGATATTGTTGAGAGAAAGAGTACATCCGGAGGCTGTCACTTCTTGAGAGATTGCTTGGTATCATGGTACAGCAAGAAGCAAACTTCAGTTGCCTTATCCACCACATAAGCAAAATATATGGCAGCTGGAAGTTGTGTGGCTCAACTCCTTTGGATCAAGCAATAACTAGAAGATTGTGGAGTTCAATCCGAATGTGTGGATGTTATGTGTGACAACAAAAGTGCTATTGATGTGTCAAAAATTCCAGTACTCCATAGCACAATGAAGAATGTCAACATCAGGCATCATTTCATCCGGGATCATGTGATGAAAATGGATGTTGCTTTAGTATACATTCCAACCAATGAGCAAAGAGCATATATCTTTACTAAGCCATTAAGTAAAGATCAATTTGGCAAGCTAAGAGAATCAATTGGGATGTCAAATCCAATATGAAGAAAATCCAGAAGACAGTCTAAGGTTAGTTTGGATCCTTAGCTAGACAAGGAATCTGGAAGAGAAGAAGAATTGAGAAAACCTCTACTCTGGATGAAATATTGCCACGTTAGCAGACAAGACAACACGGCAGTAAAGGCACTGAAAAGTAACGGTCCTTTTTTGAATTTTAAACGTTTATTGGGTGTTACACGCCTGGTAAATTCAACAGTTAGTTTTCAAAATAAATCGTTCCCATTCTCCGGTTAAACTGAATTTACCTCACTCTTAAAATTCCGACTGCCATGTCATCAATCCAGCCAAAATCAATAGTGTCCGGATTACCAAAATAGCCTCGCCTTGGAAAATCTATATAAACCCTCCTAAAAATCTCTTTCTTCTTCACGCGAGCAATAATCCTATACTGTTACTCTGCAAGAATCAAAACTCAAGTTTCGAACCCTGATTTCTTTCCATCTCTTAAAAATGGCTGCCATAATGACCAGTGAGGGTATCAAGATGCTTCCCCAAAAGAATATCATTGAAGAATCTGCTCTCAATGACATAGACTTTATCCCTATAAACTACAAACCCTCTGACTCTGTAATTCCCACTGATTATTTGGGAGATAACTTCTTGTTTGAGATAGATCCTTATTTAAAACTTATCGAAGACCAGTACTTGGAAGATTTCCTCAAGATAAAATGTCCAACCTATCCGGATCTCATAAAGGAATTCTACTCAAATCTCAGAGCACACTCATTTCATGATGCTCTAAGAACCACAGTCTAGGGGAAGGAAATTACTATAACTCCGGGATTCTTTGAAAAATTTCTCAACATGAAAAATGAAGGGGTTCAGCTTAGAAGTGATGGAGATGAAGTAGAAGTCAAGTATGAACCCAAGTAGTGGTTGCATCCAAATTATTTTGGGGACAAATTCTCCACCTACTTTTTGGAGGTACCAAGATTCCTCCAACATGCTATGGCCAAACTAGTCTTAATCAGGAAAGGATCTCTCACCATAGTGTCAGTTTTTCAACACTGTGTGCTTTAACATTGGGTGGAAAGCAAGGTAGTCAATATGCTGATGCTGATCATCCACTATCTAAAACATCATAGAAACTCTTATGGTGCCCTGATCACTAGAATCCTTGTAGCTAACGAAGTAAATGTCTCTGGATTCCAATCTATAAATGCAAAGGAAATTTTAGAAAAGAATTCCGGAAGCTAAGTTTTGGTGAGAAATGGGATGAGGGAAAACCAAAGAAACTATGGGATGACAAGAAATACAGAGCTAGAAAAGCAATAAAATTAATAGAAGCTACGGTTCCCAAGAAAGCAAGAACTACTAAGCCAAAGGCACAGATGAAGCTTGCCTTAGTTCCTGCTAGGGAAGTTAATGAGGATACTTTATCCTTAACCCAACTGTTGGCCAAATCTCCAGAGAAGCTAAGTCTCGAGGAAGACTAATTAAGGCAGTTGATAAGGTAAAGAAACCAGTATGTGACCTGAAGGCAACAGAATCTACTGCAGTGGCTGGTGCTATAATTAGATAGGGAATAAGAAGGGTTAAAAAAGAAAGGTAATAGATATGCTAACAGAGGAGTATAGGTCTGATGAGGAAGAAACAGAGGATGAGGCTCCAATACCCAGGAAGCAATCACCCGGAAGGGGTGTTCTTTTGATGAGGCTGTGAAGGCCAAAATAGCTCAAAAACATCAGAAGAAGAAGAAGGCCAAGAAGCCCATGGGCATAGTCATTGATGCGGAAGTTGCTAAAAGAGTGGTACTGGAAGAATTGGCTAAGGCCAAAGTTACTAAGGGCAAGCATGTGCCCTGGTCCATTGAAGAAATTGATCTAGAAGACCTCAGTATGATACAATAAGGGAGGCTATAAAGGACAATGACAGAATCAACAAAGAAACCATAGAAGGACCCGGGGGCTCTTCCAGTGTTCAACCAATATTTGTTGATCTAAGGGATATAACAATTATAGCCCAAGAACCGGAAGCTAAAAACTTCCCCTTCCTGCCCAGATCCGGACCACTTCCGGATAATCTACTCCATAAGGAAGATGAAATCACTACTGAGAAAAGTCCTATAAAGGCACGTAACGAGGGCATTGAGGACATTACCAATGCGCCTAGAGAAGAAACTAAAATTCCTGAAAAGGCTTTTGTAGGGGGTGACAGAGGACATTTCCTATCATCCAGGGGTTGGGATGGAAGGAAATGAAGAAGAAAGAGAAGCTAAAACTGTATAGAAGAAAATGCTAACTCATGAGGTAATTCCAGACAGTTTCTCATTCAATATTAATGATAATTCCTCTTCTACTGCTATTGAAACTACAAAGGACAACTTGGATGACCAATCTCAAAGTGCATCCAAGGAAAACTAGTCCAACCCAGAAGACACCATTCAGAAGGAGGGACTTGGTCTGGGTTCCTAAGAGCACGCCCCTAGAGTGGACTCAAGGGGCGAGGCTAGTCTGGAGGATCAATTGGAAGAAGAGAAGGAAGAAGAAAATGAGGAATCCATTGAGGCAGAATCTTTCAAATCAACTGATACAAGCAGCAGCTCCTGATTGGAGACTCCACTAGCTATCTCAATCTGAATCCCAAGTACAAATGTTAATCCTACAAGAGCCAAGAGAATATCCACTACACTTAAAATCCTTCAAGATGCTACTCGTGAGGAACATGAGGAAAGCTATATCAAGCAGAGCCTACGGAAAATATGCAAGCACCTGAAATCCATGGAAAAAGTGCTCTTGCAAGAATTCTAGCCTCTAAATTTGAAGGGAGAACTTGGGATGATTAAAGGGAGTGTATAGTAAATAGAAGAAAAAGTTGAGAACTTTCTCACTGCTGATCTGGTGGCAGAAGCCTCTCTCGCCAAAGTTACTCCAGTCCTTAATGAGCTCAAAGTTAGCATAACAAAAGCAAACCACTCTGCAGATCAAGCCAATACAGGGGCTACTAATAACTACGCAACTCTCATGGACAAAATAACTTCCTCATCTGCTAACCTGTCCACTGAAATAAAGGATAATATAGATACCAAGTTTGAAAACTTCACAAAATTCATAGCTGAAAAAGAAGAGAAATCCCCTCTCCCAAGCCTAAATGAATCGCAGCAAACAATTCTAAATAAGCTGACCAAGTTCATGGAAGAAGATCTTCCAAAGCTATTTGCTACACAATTGGCAGCTATTGTACAAGAGGTTTGTGGACAACTCAATGGACAGGACTCTGTCATTGAAAGAGCAAGAGATGATCTTCGTAAAGATTTGATAATAATAAACTCCAGCATTCATAATATCTGCAAGGATCTGGGTAAAGACATTGAAAAGCTGCAGTCCGGACTATCAAGCCTATCCATCTCTGGATCCTCCTCCTCTCTAGTAGTTCCTAAAAGCCAACTTCTTTCGGTCTTCCAGGATCTAGTTCAGTACATTAGGGATACCAGATTCTTTAGACACAAGGGAATCACTACTCTTCTCAAAGCGTTATTTCCAGACTTTGGTGAGAGAGATAGAGATTATGTGCTCCAGATGCATCCCTACATCACCCGATCCTACACACAACTCCGGAATCACTTCCGCCCCCTACATTTATCTCCGGCAACTGTAGATCATATCCTGCAGCAAAGAAGGCAAGGTAATTTGGATTACTCATTTTATTCAAAACCCTAGCAAGAAAAATGGGACGCTAGGACTTATATGGTGATCAACCCCCCTGCTGAAAATAAAAAGGGGGAGAAAGATAAAGGCAAAGAAAAGGAAGGAGGAGCGTCCGGTGTATCCGGGAAGAAATGATTTAGTTTTGTAATAGATAGATTAGCTATGGCATTCGTATGTAAAATCTGTAATAGTTAGTTTCACATTTTCACTAATATATTTCTGTATTTGTAATCTCGCACTTCATTGATGTTAACTATTGTTAATAGCAGAAGTATATATATAGTGAAAATCTATTACAAATTTGCTTCTAAAATACAATCTGTAAATTGTACTATAAAATCATTAGAAGCTAGAATTCAAAAATAGTGGGGGAGTTAGAATGCCAAAATTATGGGGGAGTAAAAATTGTAAATGACTAAGTATCAAGAACCATACTTAGTTCATATAACTCCTTTTACCATATGCTTAGTTTTTGTTTCCATCA
Organism: Euphorbia pulcherrima; assembly: GCA_947683365.1. NCBI lineage: Eukaryota > Viridiplantae > Streptophyta > Magnoliopsida > Malpighiales > Euphorbiaceae > Euphorbia > Euphorbia pulcherrima. The sequence continues at coordinate 34,250,855 of CANTUS010000004.1, forward strand.
AATGGGGGAGATTGTTGGAAAATAATGATCCGGAATCTTAATTAAACTAAAATATCCGGATCAAGTTTGAAAGAAACAAAAATAGAAACCAAGTATCTCCTAAATCCAAATGGAAGCATCCGGTCATGATCCAAATACAAGAACATCATTTAAAGACTACAATCACCTAAGCATATACTAGAATCATTAGGTTAAAGTTTGGAAAGGAAATAAAACTTTAAACATCCCAGGCTAGCATCCAGAAGAACAGATTGCTAAGCATCCGGATAAAGACAGATCCGGTAATACTGAGTCTAAAGACGTCCTGAAGACTCAGATATCTAGACAATGGGAAAAGCTTCAAAGGTAACTTTTCCCTCCACCTTTTTTTTGGTCTACAAAGTCAAAGATCCTTTCCCCATGAGCAAGACAAAAGAGACAGCTCTCACTTTTTGGACAAAGGACAAAAGGACTGGCACCAGACGGACTAAGGAAACAACCTTTTCCACCTAGACCAATAAGGAGGCGCGTGGGGCTCACACCAAAAAGCTAATGGTATAAAAGATGGTGTGACACTAAAAAATAAGGAAAATGATCACTAACATCTTTTTAGCCTCAATCCCAAGGATTCAAACGGGTCATATTACTGTCTAACGGAATGATCAACGGCTCCAGAAGCGCCACATTTCACTGGATCAATGATGAAGATTAATTACAGCTTACCAACCCACAACGGCTATATTTATGATGGAAGTCTATAAAAGGGAAGCTTCACAAGTTGAGAAGGTGTTGGTTGATTTCACAAAAAGCATATACAAGAGAACTTGCTAGACAGCAATTAGATTCACAAATCCCTCCAAGAACCAAGTCATTCAAAATCAATTTTAAAGAATTCCTAAGTGAGCTATAAACTTAAGGAAGTCCAAAACCAAAACCTTTGTTAAAAACCAAAGTGTAAAAGATCTTCTACTTGAGTGAGTAGTGAGATTGGGATATAGCTTGAAGTAGGCGCTTTGAGTTGGATCCCCCTATAGGACTTAGTTTAGATTCGGGGTAGAAGTCTAAGTGGTATATCCTGCTAAAGACAAAAGGACTCAGCTAGGAGTTGGTGCTTCTAGTGGTATATCCTACATCCGGAAGGGGGTACCATCCGGAGACAAACTGTAAGGCTTGATTTCTGCCAGTTGGAAAGAAATCACACTAGTGGAAAAGCTCAAAGGAACCTTTGGGAACTGGACGTAGCGGGGTCAAACCAGTATAAATCATCGTGTTTGATTTTCTTTAACTCTTCATTTATATTTGCATCATATTTTATATTTGCATCATCCGTATCCGTAACATCCGGAAGCCATCAAACATGCTACACAAGACTTTTTAAAGTCTGTTAACTCCGCAAAAAAGGGTCACTCACCCCCTCCCCCCCCCCCCCCCCCCTCGACCTTATATAGACCCTCAGAGGGACCAACAATTTTTTGTGTTCGGATATCTTCAGAAATCCGAAGCTTTTTCTTGTTTGTAACGAAACTTAGATTTTTTATCTCGCCTTGAGATCATTGTTGTATTATTTATGATGTATATGAGAAAATAAGGTGGGGGTTTAAAGGAGTGGGAAGGGCAGCGTCCCCTGTGATGTTCCGTTTTGTGTGCTATGCCTTCGGGCGATGCTATGTAAGCGGCGGTTCATTGGGGGATGCACGTCTCCCTCACTCTTTTATTCCTGGCTCCTTTTCCTTTTAAAATAAATATATACTTTTGGAACCAAATTCCATTTCTGAGCAAATATTATCTACATTTCACCTATTTCCTTAAATTGCATAATAAACAATTACAAGATACGTGAAATCTTATAAATGAAACTAATTACACCTAAGAAATGACATGCAATCATATTAATTAAGATAGTAAATAACTTTTGTTTTGACATTTATCAGAGCTCTTTCCTAAGAAAAAGTTATGAAGAATATATATAGCAAAGTTATTTTAATCACCCAAGTGTGCCCATGTTTTATTTTTTCATACAGAAAAAGTATTTCAAAAGATTAAGTACGAAAAGATCAGAATCCAAACAAGAACAATATAAAATATCTCCATACAATATACAAATAAAAGGATGTCTTTGAAAGTTTAATTCCATAATTTTAAAGCTTAAAGATGGAGAAAAAAGAGACTTTAATTTTTTTTCTGGATTTGAAAACGACATATCCCATCCACCAATTTTGACACTTCCAATGTTATATAATAATAATAATAATAATAATAATAATAATAATAATAATAATAATAATTCGTTTACGCAATTTTTTTTTTATAAAAAACAACAACAATACATGGATGAGTTTTAGCTATCAAAAAGTTTGTCTCTTAAAGATGGTTGTGGAGACGTTAATTCCAACATGGATTATGATCTATCCAATCCATTATATTCTTTATGGTTGTGAGGTGCAGGGCATTTGGTTGTGAGTTTTTGCAGTCTTTTTTAATAGTTTTTTTGAAAGCTCCATTTTCAAGCATTTTATGAAAGCTGCAGATTTGATTTTGGGAAAAATAAATCAGACAATTCCTAATTAATTAGTATGAAATATCAAAATGTGTTATTCAAAGTCAAAATATGTAATATTAACAACTTATTTTAAAAGTAACTCAAATAAACGGGCCCTTAGTCCTATTTCTACTGTATTTATGTTTTTTAATAAAAAAACATATATTAAGAGAAAAATAAAAATAAAAAGTTATACAGAGAAAGAGAGGGTCCAAAATATCATTAAACCTTCCATGAGAAAGATAAAGTAAGACGTAATCATAGTTTATATTATTTTTTACAGGTTCCCACAAGTGAATCTGGGCTCGAAGCACGAGCTACAAGAGCTCACTTCACTTTGTAGCGAATGACGATGTCATTATTCAAACCCTCAATCCTTGGGTCTTAAAGTTTTTGATATTATATCATGAAACTATTTGACACAAGATTTAACATGATATATGTAAGGCTTTATCGTAGTTTTTTATATTATTTATGAAATAAAATTTCATATAATGTCCTAAATGATTCGTAATGCAAAAATTCTTTTATATGATAGGCAAATACATCAAAACTCATTGAAGTTATTTCAAATGGTCTAGTGCTCTATGAACTTTTTCAATAAAAATAATAAAATAGTTTTTAATATGGACCCTCATCAACAGAGGGGGAAAATTTATCGATTTTTAATTAAAAATTAGTTATGGTCATTCTCTCACGTATACAAGAGCTCACCTAACTCTCCTTATAATTTAGTGTGTCGATATGGAACACCTCAATATAATTTCAAAAAATAACTTTTTGAATAGCTTCGTGTATAAAACTATGTTATTAATTACTTTGAAAACTTAGTAACTTGAAAACTCTTATTATCCGACTATAATTTCCTTTTATATATATATATATATATATATATATATATATATATATATATATATATATATATAAAAGAGAGAGGGGGGAGGGGAGAGAGAGAGAGGAGACGAAGAGAGAGTTTTAAATCCATATCATACCTTCTTTACAACCACGAAATATAATTTATTAAATATCTAAAAGTTGAATAATGTTAGAAGCTAGTGGTTGGATTGTCATGACCCATAATTAGAGAGATGTGACATACCATGTCTACCAAAATTCTCTAAAATTTTAAATTATTAAAATTATATTGATAATTTTAATTATTTATTAAATTTTAATAGTTAAAATTTAATTTTAATAATTTATAAAATTTAAAATATAATTTATTCTTAATTATTAAAATTTAATGGATAATTAAAATTGTATAAAATATATAACTTTACCGTTTAAAACTTTAGAGAATTCTAATCCAATATCCATAAGTTTTATTTTATTCATGTTTAAAAAAATATTATTCTTAATCATCAGAATTGATGCTTCATAATAATATATCTGAACATCCCTCCTGAAAACACCTAACTAAATCTAAAGTGGAAACCATACATTCATTAGTTACCATAATTAATTTATAAGATCAACTTTTGAAGTTATTCCTTATTGATTAAAAATAATATATATATATATATATATATATATATATATATATATATATATTGTTGGTTTCAGATGAGCGATATAGGAGTTAGAGGAGGTGACTGACTTCTTTTCGTAAAATAAAGCAAATAAATAAAAGTAAGTTTTTTTCATCAGGATGTAGCTGGTGTTTTTTTCCTAGATTTGTTATAGCTTAGCTTGTATTTAGCTTTCTTTTCTTACCAAAAATAAAAAAAAATAAAAGTTTATGATATAAAATGTGTAAAAATAAAGAAGTCAGAGTTAGAGATTTTTACACAACTATTTTATACTAGTTCGTACCACGCCTACCTCTAGTCCTCAGAGCGTCCGCTTCTGAGCTTTAATCCACTATTTCAAACTCCTTCTGCGGCATAGAAGCCTTTACAATAGAATTCTCCGCAGCCAAGAGTATCTTCCTCTTCCTGTCTCTAATTTCCTAGTTCAAGAATATCTTCCTCTTGAACTCTTCTAAGAAACAACTTACACCAAGACGTTCTCAAGGTTACTATCAGGCCTTAGGAATCCCCTTGCTTAGTCTGTGAGTGAATCTGAATGGATTTAGTGATCTTGTACTTTGAGTTATCAAGAATCACTTTACATCAAATTTGTAAGCTTTCCAAGATCCAAACAAATTCGAGATGGTTGTTTGCTTGTGAGTTCTTGTAGATGTACATGGAATTTTCCAATTAATTTATGAAAGCTTGGATGATCTTCTTTATGTTGGTAGAGGTCTTTATATAGACTGGCTTCAAAAATCTTCCTGTTATGACTCATCCTCAGAGTCACAATCTTAGTCGTTATCTTACAATAACTCTTTTCCTTTAGAGCCGTTGGATCTTCCGTTAGACCCATCTTCTATTCCATTGGAACTTTAGCAGGAGTCAATTCTACCAACCTTCTGTATTTGACCAGCTTTTGCGTGAATTAGCTTTCGACAGCTATACTTGTGTTAGTCTATCAAGTGGCAAGAGTGGTCCTTCCTTCCTTGTTGTCAACTCACATTTAGTAATAGGTAGTTTGACTCTCCTTTTGTGTCATAAAATGTAGAGGCCTATTTTTTAGTATTTGTCTTCACGTGAGTTTTTGCATTGGGATTTGATCTTCGACAGTTGGAGATCCTTTCCTTCTCTTGTAATCCTTATGAGTCCTTTGAGTGTGTTGGCTTCTAATCTCTCATTCTTTCCTTGTCTTGCATCGCACATCTTCTGATCTTGAATTATCCTCTGAGCTTGACTGTTCTTCTGACTATTCTGACTGGTTTTTAGTTATCTTTAAAACTTGACTTCTGGGTTCTAAGCTTTAGCTTATAAGACTTCTATACTTCTTCTGAGCTAAGTTCAACAATCTCCCTCATTTTGATGATAATAAAAAATCTACAAGACAAAGGTTAGCTCCCCCATAATTTGTGCCAGATTCTGAGTAATAAATTATACAATATGAATATTGTAATCAGAATCATAAGAGAGATTTTTCACTATTAATCTTCAAGTGTTAACAATCTGTTAAATTCGGTGAAGCCCAAATACAATTAGATGAAGATTATAGTATAAAATCAGAAAATAGTTTACAGTAGATAGATACAACTAGTTAACAATAGCTAGCTATCACAATACTACTCATGCTTCTTTTCTCTCACTACTTGCATTAGCTTTGATAGTGGGGCACTGTCGTCATCTTCCTCTTTGCCCTGGCCACTCTCCCCCATTTTATTAGCATCGGAAGGGGGTTAACATCCAAAGGCTCTGGTTGAAGCATATGTACTTTCCAAGCCTTTTTGTAGGAGATCAGTGTCGGTCTTTCATGCTTTCGAGCTTTAGTATTTGGCATAATAGTTTCCATGGGCTGAGTAAAGGGCTCAATGACCTTTTTGAGCTCAGTAGTGGAAGCTTCAAGTTTAGGCACTAAAGATTTGATGAGCGGGAGGTATTGTGAATCGATGTACACACACAATCTTTTGCAAAGAAGTACAATTCTATGCTGCCCAACAGGAAGGTTATGTGCTAGAACATTTGCTATTTGTTGAAGGAATGGAACTAAACCGGACTCATGGACATAAAATGGGTCCGAGTCAAGAGTAAGGCTTTGGAGTTGAGATGAAGATTGTCCAATTACTTGGGGACACTGAGTGTTTGCCCTAATTTCAGTCCTAACAGAGGATTCTAAGTCCTGCATGAGCTTGGTCAATGTTTCCATTGTTGTCTTTATCACATTCTCAACATCGGTGGAGACATCAGTGGAGAAGTTTCCATTGATTGTGTCAAACTCAAACATCATTTCTTTATGTAACTTAATTAGAGCATCCATGATGTTTTTGACAGATATTTGGTGCTCCGACTGATGATTTTTTATACTCTTAGTGTTGTTCTTTCTCTCCTCTTCCTCAGCGGTAGCAACTTGAGTCATAGAGGTTGTTATCCTCTGAATTTCCCCCAAAAGCTCAGTTTTAAGTGCTGTAAAATGCTTATCAATGGAGTCTTCGAGAGTTTAGAGCATTTCTTCTTGCTGAGCAAACAGTTTTTCTATGTTTTCCTTGATTGCCTTCTGACTATTCACCAGGCTCCTTCATTCTTAATTACCTTGTTAGTGACTCCATAATTTGATGGCAATTTCTTTGTGCTCAATAAGCCTATCATTCATTAGGGGCATGATAGCATTGTTTAGATCTAGTGCAATAACCGAAGCACTAAGGATGAGGCCAATAGAAGCTTCAATGGAAGTAGCTTGAGCTGTGACGCTTATGCAATTCTGAGCCAGTTATGTGGCCATTGGAGAGTTAGAAACTAGAGAGACAAATGTCTCTAGTTTTTTCAACATCTTTATTATCTCTTCTTGTTGTTGGATGAATTGTTGTAGGGCTTCAGAGCTATCTTCTTTGGGCTCAGAGGTTTATTATAGTTATTTTTATTGTTGATATGGAATTACCTGATTCTGAGTCTGCCTTGGTTAGATATGATAACTTAATTCTGAGGAGTGGGTGTCTTCCTCAGAGTAAGCCTTAGTGGCTCCTAAGCTTGTCTCTGGCTCCTCGTCATCCTTTAAAGGCTTTTTCAAACCTTCTTCACTGGAGTTCACAAGGGCTTTTCTTATAGTCTCTTCATCCTTCTCAATTTGATTGATGTCCTGAGAAGTTGACTATATTCCTTTCCCTTCAACTTCCTTAGTTGCTGATTGCTTACCTCCTAAGTTGCCTTGCTTTTCTGCCTCATCAACTGGTGGCACTGTTTATTCACCAGTATGATGAGCAATAGTTATCTTAGCCTCATTGGCATCACTGACCTTCTCGGATTATTTAGCCTCAACTTCCACTTGGGCTTTATTTGCTTCCTACTTATTTATGATAGTTGCGTCACTGGATGGGGGAATGTTATCCTTAGTAGATGGCAAGATGGGTGAGTTTGGTGGAGAGGATATGCGAAAGGTATTTTGATTGTTGAGGAGGAAGGAGTTTTTTGATATTGGAGGTGAGGGTGATTTGGTTGGTGAAGTCCTCTTAATGGGTGATGGTTATGAGGAGTTTTATGGTGAGGTTGAAGGTAGTGGAATTTGTATTTGAGAAGAAGTAGTTGATGGTGTGATGGACTATGTTGCATTAGAGGGTAGAGGAGTACCTGATGTGAGTTCCTCAGAGGAGGGATTTATCTTTTGGTGCTTGCGAGGCTCAAGTGGAGTAAGGTCTTTACCTCGGACCTTTCTGGTTCTCTACTATCGATGAGGTTGTGCAATAGTTACTTCCTCATAAGCATCAGCTTTTGATGCAATTTCCTCCCTTTCCTCAGAAGGATCTTCCTTTGAGTCTTTAAGTATAAGCTTTCTGGCTTTCTTCTTTGGTGTTTAGAGAAAGTTCTCTTGTTCTTTGATGGCTTCTCTTCTTCTTCTTCATCATCATCATCTCATCATTATCAACAGCAGCAGTAGCAGTAGCATTGCCTTAACAACTGTTGATACGCCCCTTTTTGTTGCCCTTTTTTTCTTGTTCTTTAGCTCTCTTTTTGGCTAAGGTCTCTTTATCAACTGCTAAGTTAAATGTTCTTCCAGTTATCAAATTATCGAATGTGCTTATAGTGATTTTCATTCCTTCCATCTTCTCAGCATCTCCAATTTCTATATTCTAATTTTTGACAATCAGCGAGATGAGTCCACCCATTCTCTATTGATGCTTCCTGATGTTGTGAATGATGATTGCTGGAAAGTTAACAGGCTTGTGATTCACCACATACTACATAATGCAGTGCTCTGCGTCTGATATAGAATTAGAAGCATTTTCTTTGTGAAGTAGTGATGTTGCGAGACCATAGCGAAGCCTCATGTTGTGAAAATCCACATAGGTGGAGATTTTCTCATCGATGTATTCTTTAGGTAATTCAAATGTTACAACATATCCAATTTCCTTCTTAGAACATTGATCTTCTTTCTGAGAATCATTGCTGTCATAGGGAGGTCAATGATTTCTCTAATTAGCTCTAGAGTAATGGTGATGGTGGTTCCTTTTATTGTGGTTTGTAGACAGTCTTTGTAGTGCCCCAGATTTTCATTGAATTCCCTTACGATTTTGGGATAAGTTAGCTCATTCATCTTTATCTAGGTGATTAGCTTCAAATTTTTTACCATTTTGTCATAAGGAGAAGCTATAACCAGGTAGTTCTTAGGACCCCTAGCGAATTTCATAGGGATAAACTTTGGTGTTGAGGCTTTCTTCTCAGTCTTGATTACAATAGGGTTCGACTTCTTGGGTTCCATTTGAGAGTTTGGGAAATAAGGGGATTTTTATAGAGATTAACTTGAATTCTTTTGTATGCGTAAGGTTGAAGATGAAGAATTTAGGGTTTTCAAGGACCATAGTGTCAGATCTGGGGGTAATAGAGTCTTTTTATGATGGTTTGCAAATAAATAGTTAGATTTTAATAAGTATTTTTATGGCGTTAATCACAGTAAAAGGTGAACCATTTTTAGAGTTTTTAACAGCGAATGAGTTGTCCTCTCGCCTTTTGAAATTCAAAACATTTGGCAGTTGGTGTTTTTAATTCACCATACACCTTTTATTAATCCAGATGTTGAATCATCTTCTGAGGCTTTGACTGTGACTCATATGGGACATGACATTCTAATAGCTCCTCGGAGGCTGCTAAATTGATCTTTGCTCAGAGGCTTGGTGAAGATATCAATGCATTGTTCTTCCGTAGGAATGTAAACAAGTTTCACTTCCTTTTCAAGACATGATCTCTGATTAAGTGATGTATGATGTTGACATGCTTCATCCTACTATGTTGAACTAGATTCTTTGATAAGTCAATTGCACTTTTGTTATCACACATGACTTCTATACAACCAATTCTGACTCCATAGTCTTCAATCTATTGCTTGATCCATAGGATCTGAGCTACACAACTTCCTACAGTCATATATTCTGCTTCAGTTGTTGAAGGAGCTACTGATGTTTGCTTCTTACTATACCAAGAAACCACACAATCTCCAAGGAATTGGCATCCTCCAATAGTGTTTTTTCTCTGAAGCTTATCTTTTCTATAATCTGCATTTGTGTATCCTCTGTGTGTGAAATCTCCATTATTTGGATACCAGAGCCCTACATCCACTATTCAAATAAGATATCTCAAAATTTTTTTGAGAGCAATAAGATAAGACTCCCTAGGATCAGCTTGATATCTGGCATAGTAGCATACATCATAGTGTATATCTGGTTTATTGGTAGTAAGATAAAGTGATGAGCCAATGATCCCTCTATAGAATTTTTGTTTTCAGGCTTTCCTGCTGAGTCTTTACATAGTATGGTGTTGGAGGCCATAGGTGTTGACATTGACTTGCTATTTTCCATGCCAAATTTCTTCAAAACCTCTTTGGCATACTTGGCTTTACTTATGAATATTCCTTCTATGCTCTACTTAATTTGCAGTACAAGAAAGAAGGTGAGTTCTCCCATCATGGACACTTCAAACTCATTCTTCATCTGATTGATGAATTCCTTGCACAAATCTTCATTGGTTTCTCCAAAGATGAGGTCATCCATATATATTTGGACAAGAATGATGTCCTTGTTTCTTCTTTTAGTGAATAGCGTGGTGTTTGCTTTGCTTCTGATGTATCCTTTTGATATAAGGAAGTTGGCAAATATCTTATAAATGCCCTCGGAGCCTCCTTCAGACCATAGAGTGCCTTTTTTAATTTGAATACATGAGTAGGGTGCTTTGGATCTTCAAATCCAGGTGGCTGCTTTACATATACCTCTTCTGAGATAACTCCATTTATAAAGGCACTTTTTACATCCATTTCAAATAATTTGAAATTCATATAGGATGCAAAGGCACACAGGATTTTGATGGCTTCAAGTCTAGCAATAGGAGAAAAAGTCTCATCATAGTCAATACCCTCCTGCTGATTGTATCCTAGTGCTAGGAGCCTTGCCTTATTTCTGATGACGTTTCGTTCTTCATCAAGCTTGTTTTGGAAGACCCATTTGGTTCTAATAATAGACTTGCTTCTAGGAAGTGGAACTAACTCCCATACATCATTTCGAGCAAATTGATCCAGTTCTTCTTGCATTGCCATCATGCAGTTCTCATCATGTTTTTCGTCTTCAAATTTCTTTTTTCCAATGATTGATACAAAGGTTGGATGACTTGCCATTCTCTGAAGTTGTCCTCTAGTTAACACTGGATTTTGAACATTGTCAACTATGTGATCTAGGGTATGATCTCTATAAGTTCTAATTTCTAGTTGAATGTTGTGAGTAGGAGGTTGTGTTTGTTGGAATTATTCTTCTAGATTTCCAAAGGAAATAGTTTGAACACATTTTTTAGCTGCTGCATCTGAGCTTACTTCCCTCTGAGGCAGAACTTCATCTTCTTCTGATGGACTTCGTATATTTCCTACATGGTTAGTCTCATCTAAGTCTACATATTCTTCTAGTGTGTTTGTTCTTTTATTGAAGACTCTATAAGCCTGGCTATATGTTGAGTAGCCCAAAAATATAGCTTCATCAAATTTAGGATCAAATTTCCTAAGATGTTCTTTAGTATTTAGTATGAAGCATTTGCATCCAAATGCTCTGAAATATCCTATTTTGGGCTTTCTACCTTTCCAGAGCATAAATGGAGTTTTTTCTAACTCAGATCTGATGAGAGCTCTGTTAAGAATGTAGCAGGCAGTGTTGATAGCTTCTTCCTAAAAGTACCTGGATAGACAACTGTCACTAAGCATAGTGTGAGCCATCTCCACTATGGTTTTATTTTCCCTCTCAATAATACCATTTTCTATGGGAACATAAATTAGGAAAAATATCTTTTAATATTTTATTATTATTTTATTCCTTATTTGATTAGGATTAGTATTTAATATTTTTTTATTATTATTTTATTCTTGTTAGATAAGTATTAGAATTTATTTCTTATTTTTATTATTTATTTTTCCTAGTTCTATTAGTATTAGAATTAGTTCAAAGTCTATAAATAGGGGTTTAATTTTCTTTTGTAAGAACATAATTCAATATTCAATCAATAAATAATATTCAATAAAGTATTCTATCAATTTGGGTTTTATTAACCTTCAAGTTCTAGCTTGAGAATCAATTTGGGTTTGTTAACCTTCATGTTTAGCTTGAGAATTCCTTAGGGAAACCTAATTTTCCGGCGTTTTTGTTCTCGCGAATTTCTTCTTTATTGGTTTTTCGGTTATAACCTTCAACATCACCTTCACAATCCTTATCAAGTGGTATCAGAGCACAAAGTTTTCCTTTGAAAAAACACTCTCGACACCATGTTACTTACAAGACCACCATGCCACCAACATAAGTTCATAAAAGAAATCCCAACAGCCAGAGATTTTATGAGCTAAGACCATATGGTATATATTTATTTGAAGATGGAAGTATGGAGGAAGAATATAATTATTATGTTAGAAGAGCGAATGTTGCGTTTAGTAGAAGCGAGAGAAGAAACTTAGATGGATATAATTTTAGGGTAGTAGGTCACCAACTACCATGTGATGGTAGATATTAGGGGGATCCATATCGAGTGACTGAGTTTCAAGCAGTCTATAAGAACAATGTTGAGATTTTGTTTTATAGTGGAGATCTTAAGATTGAAGACTTTCTTAACTAGCTGACTAAAGCTGAGAGATTCTTTATTTATAATGGAGTGCCAGACCACGAGAAAGTGAGAATAGTAACTAGTCGGCTGAAGGGTATAACATCTAGATGGTGGGAGCAATGTAAATAAGAGAGGAGGATAAGTGGATTAGAACCTATAAGATCTTGGCTAAGGATGAAGATAATGTTGAGGAAACAATTTCTTCCAACCGAATATGAGTGGTACTTTTACCAGTGTTACAAGAAGGAGGAGGTTCTAAGGAAGATATCTTTAAATGAGAGAGTGAATGATGAGGTTATATACCCCAATGTCCAACCATCCTGTTGGAATAGTCCTTTGGAAGGAAGAGAGAATCACATAGACATCTCTTTTGACCAACCGACTAGCAAGTTACTCACCAATTCAACAAGTAACTCGAGGTCGAGTTATTCAAAAGAAGTGTATTATGAGGACATTTCCTTGGACTCAAAATAAGGAGTGCATGATGAGGACATCTCATCGAACTCAAAAGGAGTGTATGATGAGGACATCTCGTTGGATGTTGAACCAGCCCAAACATAATTGATCAATTCAACTGATCAAAGCACAACAAACAACTACAGAGCAACCGATTGTACAAATATGGATCCATCGGTCTAAATCCAACCGGTCCAAGTACAACAAACGACTATAAAACAATCGGTCATAAAGTTATCAATCGAAGGTCAACCTACCGTGGTACTTTCAAAGTTCAATGTGGCAAGATACGAACTCTTAGCTCAAAATCTGACCCAACAAGATGAAGGGATGAACAACAAGCTTCCAACACAAAGGCCGACTTGTGAAAAGGATAGCTTAAGAGGCAAATTCGGTGTAAGAAGTTTGGCTCTTTCAAATTTATTAAGCACCAAATAGAAGGAGGTCAACCAAAATACAAAGTGCAAGGGAAGAGGGGAGATATATTAGTCTTTCTAATAACTATCAACCTGAGAAGGACCAAACGAATGGCTACCAGCCAAGGAAGTCCTACTTGCTGAGCATAAGGGAATATCAAGCATTGTGCAGAAGGCCACTAAGAGGAAAGGTCGCACGTAAGGAAAGAAACCTGTTCATAAGTCCAACTACATGGCCGACCGTCCGCACATACATCCGCCCACACGACCGGCCACCCAATTACACGTTCATCCACTTAGTGTCCATCTACTTATACATTCACATGCACGATTGACCGCCTAATTACACATTCATCTGCTAATTGTTTGTCTGCCCATACATTCGCCCGCACGACAATCCACCAGATCATGCATCTATTTGCCAACCTCTCATCCTCAAATTTCATATCCTACGTGTTCGTTGGATCCAACTCTTTCGAAGAAGGGGAGAATGGTGGGGACATAAATTAGGAAAAATATCTTTTAATATTTTATTAGTATTTTATTTCTTATTTGATTAGGATTATTATTTTTTATTTCTTTATTATTATTTTTTATTCTTGTTAGATTAGTATTAGGATTCATTTCATATTATTTTATTATTTATTTTTCTTAGTTCTATTAGTATTAGAATTAGTTTAAAGTCTATAAATAGGGGTTTAGTTTTCTTTTGTAAGCACATAATTCAACATTCAATCAATAAATAACATTCAATAGAGTTTTATATCAATTTGGATTTTATTAACCTTCAAGTTCTAGCTTGAGAATCAATTTGGGTTTGTTAACCTTCAAGTTTAGCTTGAAAATTCTTTAGGGAAACCTAGTTTTTCGGCAAGTTCATTTTGCGAATTTCATCTTTGTTGGTTTTTTGGTTAAAACCTTCAATATCACAGTCACAATACTTATCAATTTTGTCGAGGAGTATGTGGGGCAGCGAAGTTGTGTTTAATTCCTCTATCCTCATAGAATTGAGCAAATTGTCAGTTCTCAAATTCTCGCTCATGGTCACTTCTAATGTGTGAGACGATGATGTATTGTTCTACCTCTATTCGAATGAATAATTTTAAGAATTGTCCAAAGGCTTCATCTTTGCTATTTAGCAGGATAACCCATGTATATCGGGAGAAATCATCTACAATAACCATTGTAAATTTACTTCCCCATATGCTTGTTGGTTGAATTGGTCCAAACAAGTCAATATGCAGTAGTTCTAAAGGTCTTTTAGATGAGAATTCCTTTTTAGATTCAGAGCTCTTTCTAGTTTGTTTACCTAATTGACATGTTGTACAAAGATGATCCTTTTCAAAAATAATATTAGGCAATCCCTTAACAAGTTTTTGTTTGGCTAGTTTGGACAGAAGATTCATAATGACATGTCCTAATCTTTTATGCCAGAGCCATGATTCCTCCTCTTTTGACACCAAACATATATTTTTGTTTGTTTTACATGAAATGTCAATTTTAAAGACATTGTTTATTCTAGGTGCATTTAGGAGAGTTGAATTGGACTTACAGTCAATTATTGAGTAACCATTGGAATCAAAGACTGCCTTTCTGCCTTGATCAAAGAGTTGTGCCATGCTCAGAAGGTTTAATTTTAGTCCATCCATAAGTAAGACTTCTTCTATAGGGACCTTAGAGCCTATTGTTCCGCCTCTGAGGATTTTTCCCTTCTTATTTTCTCCAAAGCTTACACTTCCTCCTCTCTTTAGATTTATTGTGATGAATGAACTCCTCTCCAGTCATGTTCCATGAGCATCCACTATCAATGTACCATATTTTCTTATTTTTTGTGGATCTTAGGCCTACCTGCAATACAAATGAAAGAGTTTAAGTACCCAATCTATGATTGGGTCAATTGGGTCTTTCCATGTTAGCGATCAGATCAAGCCATGGATTTATATCATAGTATCCATTTCTGAGTCTTTATATACTCGTGGTGTGGTTGTTTCTACCATAGAACTTGTACTGCTTTTCTTGCCTTTTTCTTTCTCTATGTATCTTAGTTTGACATATGTCAAATATTTCTACTGTCCTCTTTTGAGAATAATTTTTCTTTTGAGGTTGTCCTTTTACAGGATGTTGCATTTGCTTCGAAGCCATAGGAGGCTTCTGTTGACTAGAGGTTGAAGCCGTATTACATTCTGGTTCCCTTAAACCAATTTGAAGTAGATTTACTTCTCTTTTAAGGGTATTAACATTCACAGCCAATTGTGTGATGTTCTTTTTTATGACTTAATCAGCCAAGCTTCTTTCATGATCTTTAACTCTGAGAGTCTCAATATCTATACCTTGTTTGTCATCTTCCTTTTCAATTATTGTGACATTCTTCTGAAGTTCTTTGAGTGATTTCTTATTTTTCTTAACAAGCTTATAGATAGTAGCCAACGTGTACATAACTTCATTAGGTATAATGGGATATGAGTTCACCTCTTCTTGAAGTTCTGGTGCTGATTGTATTTTAGTGCTCTATCCTTGGTTACTATTTAAGCATTTTGCTTCTGAGTCTAGAGCATCTATTGCCATAAAACAGATCTGAGCAGTTTCTTGCTTCTTCTTATCTTTTGAGGAATTTTCTTCTTCACTGTTGCTCCATGTGGCAGCTAGAGCTTTCTTCTTATCTCTTCTCAACTTTGGACATTAAGCCTTAATATGTCTAATTTGGTTGCATTCAAAGCAAGTCATATTTTTGTTATAATCCTGCCTTTCTTTGTCCTTTAAGGGCTTCCGAGCAAGATCTCTCCTGGAATTTCTCTTTTGATAATCCTTCTTTTGGAAGGAGTCATATCTTCTAAGGATATTTATTTCCTCTCCTCATCATCCTTTTGAAGTTTCTTGTAAACATGTCATCTCCTCATCATCTGAGAAATTTTCTTCTGATTAGTCAGCTTTGAGGATTATTACTTTCTTTCCTTCTGACTTGGATTTCTCCTTTTTATCAAATATCTACATTGAGATCTCATGAGTGACCAGAGATCCAATGAGCTCATCATATCTATAGGTGCTGAGATCATGAGCTTCATCAATAGCTGTCTTCTTGGCTTGCCAATCTCTAGTCAGGCTTCTAAGGATCTTCTTTAGTTGTTCCTCTTTTGAGAATTCCTTTCCTAGTCTCTTTAGCTCATTTACTATATTAGTGAATTTGGCATTCATATTTGAGATAGATTCATTTTCCTCCATCTCAAAAAGCTCACAGTATCTAAGATTCTAATTGATCTTAGATTCCTTCACCTTGTTAGTTCCTTCGTGTGTGACTTCCAATTTTCTCCAAATTTCTTATGTCGTCTCGCAACCTGAAATTTTGTTAAACTTATCTATATCTAGAGCATAGTGAAGCATGTTAATAGCATTTGCGTTACTCTGATAACGCTTTACCTCTAATTCAGCCCATTATTTTTCAGGTTTAGGTTGTGGTTGGTTGTTTACCATGATGGTGGCACTAAAGGGGTCGTGGACAATTGCTTTCTAGGCATAGTTGTCCTGAGACTATATGAAGTTTTTCATACGGTTTTTCCAGAATGTATAATTTTGGCCATAGAAAAGGGGAGGTCTCGTGATAGAGAGTCCTTCAAGGAGGGTCTAAGTCATTTGTTTATCTCCTCCTTATAGTTGTCTCAAGGTTCTATCACCCATAGTGACCTTTAGACTCTTTAACTATTAAGCCTGTAAAGAAGATCTTGTTCTGATACCACTTGTTACTCCCAAAGGGGTGATATAGGAGTCAGAGGGGGGGCTTATTGGCTCCTTTTCGTAAAATAAAGCAAGTAAATAAAAGTAAGCTTCTGATGCAGAAAGTCTAAAAATAAAGAAGTCAGAGTTAGAGATATTTACACAACTATTTTATATTGGTTCGGACCCTGCCTACCTCCAGTCCTCAGAGCGTCCACTTCTGAGCTTTAATCCACTATTTCAAACTCCTTCTGAGGCGGAGAAGCCTTTACAATGGAATTCTCTACACCCAAGAGTACCTTCCTCTTCATATCTCTAATCTCCTAGTTCAAGAGTACCTTCCTCTTGAACTCTTCTAAGACACAACTTACTCCAAGCTATTCTCAGGGTTACAATAAGGCCTCAGCAATCCCCTTGCTTAGTCTACGAGTGGATTTGAATGGATTTAGAATTCTTGTACTTTGAGTTATCAAGAATCACTTTACAACAAATTTGAAATGGTTGTTCTAAGATTTCCAAGATCCAAACAAATTTGAGATGGTTTTTGCTTGTGAGTTCTTGCAGATGTACATGGAATTTTGCAATTAATTTATGAAAGCTTGGATGATCTTCTTTCTGTTGGTAGATCGTCTTTATATAGACTGTCTTCAAAAATCTTTCCGTTATGACTCATCCTCAGAGTAACAATCTTAGTAGTTATCTTACAACAGCCCTTTTCCTTTAGAGCCATTGGATCTTCTGTCATACTCATCTTCTATTCCGTTGGAACTTTCAGCGGGACTCAATTCTACCAACCTTCTGTATTTGACCAACTTTTGCGCGAATTAGCTTTGGACAGCTATACTTGTGTCAGTCTGTCAAATGGCAAGAGTGGTCCTTCCTTCCTTATTGTGAACTCGCATTTAGTAATAGGCACTTTATCTCTCTTTTTGTGTCATAAAAAGTAGAGGCCTAGTTTTAGCATTTGTCTTCACGTGAGTTGTTACATTGGGATTTGATCTTTGATAGTTGGAAATCATTTCCTTCTCTTATAAGCCTTATGAGTCTTCTGAGTGTGTTGGCTTTTGATCTCTCATTCTTTCCCTATCTTGCGTCGTATATCTTCTAATCTTGAATTGTCCTCTAACCTTGACTGTTCTTTCGAGTGCACAGCTTCTGATTGATTTTTAGTTGTCTTCAAAACTTGACTTCTGGGTTCTGAGCTTTAGCTTCTGAGACTTTTGTACTTCTTTTGACCTAAGTTCAACACGTGCGCACACGTGCATGCGCGCACACATACACTACGTCCTTCCCCACCCGTATGTGGATTCGAATCTGTGACCTGTAGGATCACAGCTTCATAGTTCAAACACTAATCTAAGCTTTTGCCCCGTATGTGTATTAAAACAAAGGTAACATCATCATGAATTAGTGAATTAATATAATCCAATTAGTGTCTTATGGGAAAGTTTTTTATTTCATAAGCTATGGAAAGGTTGGCTCTTTGATTGACATGCTCAATTTTTTTTCATTTAAAGACAAATAATTTCATCTATTTTTATGCTAATTTAAATAAAATGAAAGGTAGAACCAACCAATTACTCAATTTATGTATTCATATGATGTGTTCAAAGAGATGGGACAAATTTCAAACTGAGAGTTTCTATTCTTGAATGATATTTCACGGGGTAATTAAAACTCGTTAAGAACTTATTTTTCCAAGAGTAAAGTAGGATAAAAGTTGGGGGAATTTATAGAAAAAGTTAGACTTTTTATACTCTTCTCATCCAATGGTTAAGAATTGATTAACATTTAATTAAATATTATCTCATATTAATTAAATCCCCTCTCATCAATTCTCAACCATTAGATGAGAAAATAGTAAAAAATCCAGAAGCATCATGTAAATTCTCCAAAAGTTGCCATCTATTTTCGTATAAATTAAATCCATCAATTTGGCATACACAAAAGAGTAGTTTTCCAACACTCAAAATTTTTTTTTAAAAAAATCTGGTATACACAGGATATTAATTCTTTCAACTATTTTCTAAAATAAAAATTTCCTGTACTATCACATTATTCTTGTAATTTAGACCAACATATTATTTATATATTTTTTCATACAATCAAAAGTTTATGCCCAAGGATTGAACTAAAGTGGATTCAAAGACCTGTTATAAAAAATATGCATTCTTCCACAAGTCAAGATATCACCAAATACAGATTCTTTATCCCCCACGAAGGCATTTAAAGTGATTTCTTTCGGATTATAGAACGAAGACACAACATATCCCCGTCAATATCTAAAGGGCAGACTGACGGTTTACACAGATGGTATGATAATAAAAATATAACAATGAACCTAATTCACATGCTGAAGAGACAATGAGTGGATTCAATTTTTACGTACACAACTCCTGAAGTTCAACCTACAGAATTGTTTGTTTGAAGCAAAGAGTAGTAAATTGATGTTTCATTATCCCATTGTTGTCGCTATCAGTTTACTACTATTTATGTGCCATTGGTGTCCTAGTCCAGGCTTCGGCACTCTCTAGGTGGTGGTATGCACCTGGGCATCATCATATATCAGTAAAAGGATGGTAGAGTGATGCGATTTCTATTATTATGTAACAGATTGCACGATTTATTAGTTTTAGTATTACAGTAATTGCAATATTTAATACTTCAAACATGCGTTTTTTATTATGTTGGACAAAGAAATATCTATCATTGTTAAGAAAGTTGAAAATATCTTTATATATAAGTATGAACAATATCATCATTGGTATGAGGCCTTTAAGAGAAAAATCATGAGGACTTATCATATCATGTGTGGGGATATGTGGTGCGCAGGTGCTTTCGTGAGCCGATACAATTGGTATCAGAGTCATGCCCCAATATTAGCAGTGATGTGGATGAATCCCTAAAGAGTTTTACAAAAAAGTGGTATCCCAGTTTGATCACCGGATATCCGTGACTCAAATGCATTAGAATGGAAGATGCGTGTTGTAGACGAATGGTTGTTCGGTAGAGGGGAGGATCGATGGATCTTTGTTCGAGGGAAGGAATATTGGACAAAAAAATATTCCACATTGCTAAGAAAGTTAAAAATAACTTCATATAGAAAACATGAAAAAATCTCTTTAGTATAAGGCCTTTTGGTTGTAAAGCTCAAGAGCAAAATTATGAGGGCCTAGTCTCAAAGTGGATAATATCATACTATGTCTGGGAATATGTAGTGTCAATGCTTTTGTGAGCCGCTAGGGATTAATTTATTTACGAAAATTTTGTATTTGGAGATATATCCCTAAAATTTTGGTGTTTTACTAAAATTCAAAAAACTATTAATGAAATTTATACGTTATATTAAATTTTTATACAAATTGATTTTTTAAAAAATAAATGTATCTTCTTCAGGGCTAGGGAAAGGGTGGGCGACGGCTGCAATTATTTAGGGCTTATAGCCGGAAGTGGCAAAAAAAAAATTTTCGTTTCTAGATTTAGTAGTTATTATTTAAAGGGTTTAAATGAAAAATGTAGATCCTAATGAATGTTTCAAGGATTGGTAAGACATTTGATAAAGTTGTGAGGGCATGAGTTCAATAATAACATTATACAAAAAAAATAAGTTTTTATTACATAATTTTTTTGGGAAATGTCAAATTCGGTCCATTTGGATAAAATAATCTCGGTCCTTTTACTACTTTTAAAAGGGCAACTTAGCTAGATACAAGAAAATGGGACTATGCAATTTTATATACCAACCTCTGTTTTTTCAAAAGCCCACATTTTAACTTCTAAATCAGTTAAATATGAAATATCAGTTTTAAAATTTTTTAAATACTAAAAACTGTAGTTTATTCTCTTAGATACGAAACCCCCTCTCGAACTCTTTTTCCTCTTCGTGATTTCAACCCATCGCACGGCTCTCGCTCTCTTCCTCCCTTATCTCCGGCTCCGACCTTTGGTCCTACTCCATGACTGGCGTCTCTGTACTCGACCTATGTCCACCACGTCATCATCGTCTATCGACATCTCCTAATATGCTATGATTTTTCGTTGCCATTGAAGAACACAACAAGAAAGAGGTATTTCTGAATATTTTTTCTAGTGTACTATTGCAACATGATTTTGATTTTGATATTTTTATTTTGATATCCGATGCAAATTGCGACTTGATTTTGGTTTGATTTTAAGCCAATAAATATGGAGCTTTAAGGTTTTGAAATAGTTGTAATGAATTCATTTTGTTTTTCTTACTCATATTTCCAATGATTTTATCAAACTAAATTCAAGTTGAAATGATAATATTTGATATTTTGGTGTAGTTGTTGTAACTGATTGTTTGCTTTTTGGATTTTGTGAGTTGGGATTCCATGATTGATGGTTGTGTGAAATATATCATGCACATTAATTGTTTGATGAAATGCCTAAGACAGTGAATTTTTTGAGACAAATGATTTCTTACTGAAAGTTGGTAAAAATGTGGAATGTGACACATTTAGACATATGCTTCTGACTAGTTTTGTTTTGACAGTGATGAGATGGCTATGGAACATCAAGAAGGAAATTAAAAAGCGGTTTTGAAACAGGTAAAAGAGGTCTTATATCGAGTATACGAGTTGTAAAATAGCTATTATACCAACAATTTAACTAAAGTTTAACAATGGTAAAGAGCTATTATACAAGCAATTTGTATAAAATTATTTAATTAGATGTATAGGAGTTGTAGAATAGAAGCTTGCTCAATAATTACGTCATAGAAGCTCACTCAATTATTTATAACTACAATAAAATTCATATATCCTTTATTGTTTGATTTTTCTATTATTGTTCTGGAACTTATGTACAGATTGTATATAAATGAGAAAGAAGAAGACTATGGAGTATTTTGCTATTAAGAAGATGCATGGCAGAGGATGGAGATGCAAACATTGTCGATATTGAATGTGTTTGGATACCAAAATTTTGAAGAATACATATATGGTTTGACATTGTTGGAATCAACAATTATGAATGACGATGATAATGTCTTTGTTAGGTTGTTGAAGGAGGCGATTGTTGTTCTTTTAAGTTATTATTCGAGAAACGATTATTCTATTGAGGATTCTATTTTTGTTTGGTTGTTTTCATACGAATGGAATGGGTGATTTTCCTTTTTAGTTGCCCTTATTTATTGTTGTCTGATTTCCCTGTTAGTTTTAAAGTTTGATTTTACCTGTAGCTTTGAGGCATTCTTATACTTTGTAAAATGGCTCTTATATCATGTATAAGACCTATATAACTTGACTTTTGATGGCATTTTAAAATTTTTCTAAAAATAAATGAAAAATGGACAGTTTATAGGTCATATACCATCTTATACTGCGTATAATGCCCTTATACCATGCATAAGAGTGGTAGAAGAGCTATTGTGCTAGCCATTTAACCATGTATAAAAAGGAGAAAAAAAAAGTGGAATAAAAGCTCTTATACCAAATATAAGAGTGATATACAAACTTTTATATAAGCCATTTAAAGAAAGAATGATTGAATAACTCTTATAATAGGCACAAAAACTCTTATACTTGGCATTTAAACAAAATTAACCACAATTGAGGAAAAGTATACAAACAAAAATCACAAAGCACAATGGATTATGGAAAACATCACAAAGTAAGCAAACAAGTATATAAAAGAAAATCACAAAGTATGAACTGCTAGTTGAGGATTATATATACAACAACATAAGAGAATTACAACTAAGAGAAAAAACCATTGTTATTGAATGAATAGCATATTCATATGTTACAACTCCACCCATCCTAGCTTCATCTAAAGCATCATCATGATAGTTACTGAATCCTTCTAATACCCTAGACCTGATATTTATCAAACAAACAACATGGTCATCCTCATAATCCGCTACTAGTACAGGTTGCTGAGCTCCAGGAACTAGTTGAATCTCATTATTATCAATATTCATACAGAGAAAATAAAAAAAATACAAATCTGAAAAAAAAAATTTCTTTGTACAAGGTATAAGATTATTACAAACTATGTTAAACAAATACAGAGAAAACAGATGTATAATACAATTTATACAACGTATAATTATGATATAAGACCTTAAGTGCAATAAAACATGAACAATAACATAAGAAAGAACTCTTATACCAAGTATAAGAAGGTATAAGAGCCCTTAAAAAAGTAAAAACTAAACAAAATGAAAGAATAATACCTTCATTACTTTCAGTAGCTTTCTCAAAGTAGTAACACAAACGGGACACTCAACAAAACTCTTAGAATCAATTCTTGTATGGAAAAAAAGCGAAGCGACATATCGTCACAAACTTCAATCGGACAACAAGATGATATTTAAAACTGAAACTTAAAGCTTACATTACCAGCGTTCATCTTCATCTTAATATTCTCAACTACTATTTGCTTAAAATCACTAAAACTGATAGAGTAATACGCCATCACACCACAAGTTTCAATGTCTAAAAGCCTAAAATCATCTCCAAACTCCACTGAAATGAACCAAAACAAAAATTTCCTCCATCAAAATTAGAAGTTTACAAGAGATATCGGAAACAAAACTTGTAAGATCCACAAAATTCGAAACTCAAAACGAAAAGAAGGACAGAAATCGAAAAGAAAGGAAGAACAAAATCAAAAGATCGTCGGTTGAGAAATTAACTAAATCGGAAAACAAGATCGTCGAAAAAAAGTAAAACTGAATAAAAAAACCTAACAAAGGAGAACGAGAGCAAGAAATAAAGATGGATCAGAGTTGAAACACATTGAAATTAAAATAGAAGAGGAAAAAAGAAACAAAACAAGAAAGAACAAAGAAAAGGGATTAGGTTGACAGCAAAAATCGTAAATAGGAAAGGTGATTTCATAAAAGTGAGACATAAAAAAGAGAAAATAAAGTAAGTCAAATAGGAGAAAATTCCTACAAACACAGTATTTCCTTGCATTTCCCCTTTTAAAATTAATTTGATTAGGACCCCTAAATTGTACCTGATCTTATCGATTAAGATTTGGTCCAAAAGGGATGAGTAGCGGGTGGGCGGAGAGAATATGGAATATGCCTCTTTGTGTGTTAAGTAAATAAAATCATGTTAGTGAATGACAGAAGACAATATTCAAATTCTAGTATCTAAACTAATTTTGATAGCTTATTTGACTTTGTAGTTGCATTGTTCTTAACTCATTCCTGATAACCTTTTTACGGACTGGAAAAATAAATTAAACTCATATATATCAGTTTCACTAAACTCCATAATCCTGTACTTTTCTCAATAATTGTGTAAAATACAAGTTAAAAAATTTGTACCTACTTCATATCATATGAGACAAAATGTCAAGTTTGGAGCTAGTAATATCAAAGCAGAAAAATTACATACTCCTTAGGGGATCAATTACAAAAATTACAAAAAAAAAATTCAGAGCTTTGTGTATGTGTTTTACATATACAAGTATGTGGTAAAACATGTGAACTTTTTCAAAGTATTATAATGGAATGTATAAGCTAAGAAGATGGTCCCTTTGGTACCCGTTGACAATTGTGAAGTACACATATGATATGTCTCAAAGTATAGCATGTGATTGAATTACTTTTTTAGGCACTAAAGGAGATTTATTCCATTAAAGTATGTGCTGTGATCTCACACATTTGATCAGATTGTGTTTTCTTTCAATTTTATTGAAAACTCAATTGGACTAATTTGTTCAGACCGTACAAGAGAATTGATGTATCATTTATGCTGACATACTCCATATCAGACAGATATGGATTTCTCATATATTCACATATATATGGATTTCTCATATATTCACATTTATACTTCCAATTCCATAACCTTGTAGCTACCTTGATGTGTTGTATTTTCAGCATGTATTTGTGCTTATTTCCATATCATTGAGACAATGTTTTTAGTCTTAATGGCCGCTATTACTTCATTTTCTGTCTTTTTCTGGTTCTGAAGGCAATTCGGAGAAAACATGAAAAGAGCCTTCTACCGATACCTGAAGCAGACAGTAGGACTGATAGCTTGTCCCGGTGACTCCATAATACTTCATAACGACCAAGATGACATCAATACCAGCGCACGCCATATCCAGATCTGGAAGCCACCCAATTCGGGCAAATCCTATTCAGGAAGAGCCTATCACAAAAGGGAATTTGATCCCTTTCCTAATTTCATAAAGGGAAGGATTTTTATTACCATTTGCAGACTAAGACTAAAAGGAAATGAATCCATCAAAATAAATGCCAAGAGTCCTATTTTTTCACTAAAGAAGCATAAGGAGGAGCACTCAGCTTATGATACCAAGGTCGGTCATTTCGAAGGGATGTACGGAGATATACAAGACAATACACATAGAGATTCATATTTTACATTCAGTCTTTTAGTCTAACTTTAGTCTTTGCGTTCTTTAGTTTTTGTGTATTTTGATTTACAGTTTTGGACACCTTTGAGTTTAACTGCAAGTTCATTTTTTGTTTCATTGCTCTTATTTTATTTCCGTCTTTTATATTTTCGACATGATTTATTTTCAGTCTCTTTATATTTTGGCACATTTAGACTCAGCCACGTTTAGCTAAAATCCCCATGGCTTGACCAATTAATGGTCAAGACTGAGTTTAAATGGTGTGAGGACTGCAATTGAATATAGAAATTGACAAGGTGACCTATTTACCAATCTCGGTGCTTGAAGGGTTTTATGGTAAGGATATCACTTAGTCTCGCTATTGGACTGATCACCCATTTGGTAAGTCTATGAGATTATTGTTAGTCTCTATTCTTACATCCGTAATTGTGCCTGAAGAGGGATGAAGTAACAACAGTCTCCATTGAGACTGTAGAGAGGTAATCTTATGCCTGTTGGGAGTGCTTCACTAATCGTCGGTAAGGCTTTTCTTATTTCCATTGCTATTCATTGGCAAGCTCTCGATGCAAAGTCGAGAGACACAGAGAGTAAGAGTGAGGTCGTGGCACGATGTCCGGTCTCTATACACAGTAAGGAAAAGTTGCTAGTATTGTACAGTGCATAAGTATTAGTATAACTAAATCTAGGTCTCGTTGTAAATAATCTCTTGTCCCATAATCACCATGACATTCAGTCTTGTCCTATATTGGTTGAGCCATTGTTTCTTAATATTTCATTACCTGCTTTATTTAGTTTTAATCCACAAATTCCCATCGAGAGTACTTCTAGGTCACGCTATGTGTCGTCTTCTTAGAATAACGTTGTCAAATACCATTCCTTGTGGATTCAACCCATGCTCACTACTAACTACCAGTTTGTTTTGCATAGGGATTTATTTTTTGTGGTCTCGGCACCCATCAAATTTTGGCGCCGTTGCCGGGGATCGGTTCCTTTTGTGGTTTTTTAATTTGGATAACCAGTGCCACATGTCATGGCAGTGAATTCCTCTATGATCCAAAAATTGAAAGATCCAACAGAGCTCGTGCTAAGCAAGCCCGAGAGCATAGAGACTCTAAACATCAGGCAAAGACTTCAAGCGGACCCAACGATAATCCAATTGATATAGAAGGGTTGTCTGACTATTCGACTAACTCAAAATCAAACCTGAAATAGCCATCGTGACCATGGCTAACCAAGATCAATCAATCCGAGACCTTACACGAGTCCTGGTGAACCAACAACCTTTCTACATCACTTATCCAGATGAAACTGAAGATAACAACTTCGAGATGAGATTTGGATTTGTCTATAGCTTACCCAAATTCACCAGAAGGGCCACTGATGACCCTTACAAACACTTGCAGAAGTTCCATTTGACGGTGTGTTCCATGAATCCACCCAAGGTTGATCTAAGCCTTGCAAAATTGAAGTCCTTTGCTTTCTCTCTAGAGGACTCAGCCAACGACTGGTTTTGTCACTTGAAACCAGGATCGATAACTTCATGGGAACAGATGTCGAGAGTCTTTCTTGACAAATACTTTCCCGCATCGAGAGTTACCACTTTGAAAAGACAAATTTGTTCAGTTAAAATGAAAGACACAGAGAGTCTCCATGAGTATTATGAAAGATTCTAGCACCTTTTGGCAGCTTGCTCACCTCATGGATTCACTGATCAAGCCTTAGTCCAGACCTTCTATAAAGGACTCCCATTCTCTATGCGGTCCATGTTAGACGCCGCTAGTGGGGGTGCTCTCATCAACAAGACCCCAACTCAAGCTTGGGAAATCATCAAGACTATGACAGAAATCGCTCAATAGTTTGGTGATTGTGAAGGAAAATCTACATCGAGACCTGTCAATGAGGTTAACTCTTATGATCTCAATGACAAAATTGAAAGACTCGCTAAACTTATGCACAAAATAGCTGTCCAGATCGAGGTCGTGAAGGAGTGCGAACTGTGCAAAAAGACTACTCATGCTACTGATGAATGTCCTTGCATAGGAGACCCTGAGTTTGAGCAAGTCCATACCATGAGGAACTATAGCAATTACAATAATTATAGTAACTATGGGAACTATGGTAACCATAATAACTACGTTAATTAGGGGACCAAGCAGCCATACATCCTACCACCATAGTGGAATCAAAAAGGATGGCGAGATCGTCCAGCACTCACTTAGGAAAATAACGACCGTCAACAACCACAGGGACGATATAATCAACTGGTGGTGAGAAATCAGCAGAATGCGAGTGTACCAACACCTCCTCAATAAGTCCAAGTCTAGCCCAACCCACCTCAGCAGCCACAATATAATCCTTATGAGCTTTTCACTACTCTCGCTAAAGGTTCCAATAAGCTTTTTGAGCTGGTAGACGATCGGTTACAAGGATTGCAAGGTAACTTCTTAAACTTGGAAAAATAGATGGCCCAGATAGCTAGCACTCTCTCCAAGATCAAAAATATAGGGAGACTTCCTTCCCAAGTAGAGGACAATCTAAGAAAGAATGTCAGTGCGATCTCACTAAGGGAAAAGAAAGAGATTCAATCGGAACCACCGAGAGTGGAAATGGAGGATGAAGTCATTGTGATTCCTGATGACATAGAAGAACCAGTGATTTCTATCGAGATTAAACCTCCTTTTCTAGAAATACTAGAAAAGACTAAGAAGCTGAAGGAAAAGAAAGAGATCTTCGAGACCTTGAGGAAAGTTAAGATCAACATCCCGTTGCTCGATGTGATTAGACAGATACCCAAGTGTGTGAAATTCCTCAAGGAGTTATGTACCAATAGGAAGAAACAACATGACCTCGATAAGGTAGTAATGGGGGAAAACATGTCTGCCATGATCCAACGCAAATCACCCCCTAAGCTGAAGGACCAGGGAATGTTTGCGAATAATTGCACCATAGGTCAGGTTGGAATCCAGAAAGCTATGTGTGATCTCGGTGCATCTATAAATGTTATGCCTTGCTCTATCTACCAGCAGATATCAGCCAATCGCAACATCCCTCTCAAGGAGACCAGGACTATCTTGCAACTTGCGTATCGCTCTATTGTTTACCCTGAGGGAATCTTGGAGGATGCATTGGTTAAGGTAAATGATTTTGTTTTTCCTGCTGACTTTTATGTTCTTGATATGTACGATGCAGATAGAAAGGGAAACTCAGATTTGTTGCTAGGGAGACCACTCTTGAGTACCGCCAAGACCAAAATTGACGTGTACAATGGTTCTCTCACTATGGAGTTCAACGGGGAAGTAGCCACTTTCAATGTCTATGGTGATATGAAGACCCCAGAAGAAGACTCAAGCTTATGCAGTATTGATAGCCTTGATCCTATCATCCAACAAATTTTTGAGCTCAATCTTCCAGACGAGTACTTAGTTGCATTAAATGAAGCGCTTGACAGCAAGAGCCTCAATGATACTGATTTAGATGAGAAGGTGAAAGAAGCTATTCAAGATCTCAATCCACCTCAATCTATATTGAGACCTGGACCGATGCTCACTCTGCCACATTTCAAGAAACTCACCCGTTCCATCATCCAACCACCGGAACTTGAACTCAAAAGTCTGCCAAGTTACCTCAAGTATGCCTTCTTGGGGGATAATGACACACTCCCGATGATTATTTCTAGTAAATTGAGTCCTAATGAAGAAAAATGACTGGTCTCCTTGATCCAGCAACATAATAAGGCAATTGGATGGACTATAGCCGACATCAAGGGGATTAGTCCTTACACTTTCATGCACAAAATTAAGTTGGAGGATGCCAAGACCTGTCGCCAACCTCAAAGAAGACTGAATCCTCCTATGATGGAAGTTATGAAGAAGGAAGTGATCAAGCTCACGGAGGCTAACCTCATTTACCCTATCTTTGACAGTGAGTGGGTTAGCCCAGTACAAGTTATTCCAAAAAAACATAGGGATCATGGTGATAATGAACAAAGCAGGAGAATCGGTCCTGATGAGGATATAGAACTGATGGAGAGTTTGCATTGACTACCGTAAGCTCAACGTCGCAACCAAGAAAGACCATTTTCCACTGCCATTCATTGATCAAATGCTGAAGACACTAGTAGGAAAGTCTCATTCCTGCTGTCTCGATAGAATTTTAGGATTCTATCAGATCCCGGTAGCACCAGAAGACCAAGAAAAGACAACATTTACATGCCCCTTTGGCACCTTTGCTTACAGACGGATGCCTTTTGGTCTCTGCAATACTCCCGCTACATTCCAGTGATGCATGATGAGTATCTTTTCCGATTACGTGGAAAACATCATTGAGGTATTTATGGATGA
Source organism: Euphorbia pulcherrima (assembly GCA_947683365.1). Classification (NCBI taxonomy): domain Eukaryota; kingdom Viridiplantae; phylum Streptophyta; class Magnoliopsida; order Malpighiales; family Euphorbiaceae; genus Euphorbia; species Euphorbia pulcherrima. The sequence continues at coordinate 34,280,265 of CANTUS010000004.1, forward strand.
CTTTACTATATGTCATGATTCTTTTGATGCATGTCTTGATAACCTTGGTAAGATTCTTAAATGTTGCATTGAGTCGGATTTAGTACTTAGCTATGAAAAATGCCACTTCATGGTAGACCAAGGTATGATATTAGGTCATGTTATATCTAAGAAGGGTATTGAGGTAGATAAAGCTAAAATTGATGTTATTCAATCCTTACCTTACCCTACTTCTGTAAAGGAAGTTAGGTCTTTTCTTGGGCATGTAGGTTTTTAACGTAGGCTCATCAAGAACTTTTCAAAGATCACCGAGTCCCTATGTAGACTACTCTAGAAAGACGCTAACTTTGAGTTTGGAGATTCTTGCAAGGAAGCCTTTGACACAATCAACAAGAAGCTGGTCTCTGCGCCCATTATCCGGGAACCCAATTAGGACCAGCCCTTTAAGATCATATGCGATGCAAGCGATAAGGCAGTAAGGGCAGTATTGGGACAACAAGTTAGCTGAGAACCTCATGTCATTTATTATGCCTCTCGGACTATCGATGCAGCTCAGTGGAACTATACCACAACTGAGAAAGAGCTCCTTACTATCATTTTTGCATTGGAGAAGTTCTATTCTTACCTTCTCTATTCCAAGGTCATTGTATACTCAGATCATACTACCTTGAGATACCTAATGACCAAGAAGGATGCCAAGCCAAGACTAATTCGATGGATCCTTTTGGTTCAAGAATTCGACATCGAGATTAGAGATAAAAAGGGGACCAAGAACTTGGTGGCCGATCATCTTAGCAGGCTGACCAACTCAGAAGAACCAAGAGAAGTTCAGGATGAATATCCTGGGGAAAATATCTTTACTGTCACCGAGACTCTATGGTATGTATACCTTGTGAATTTCCTTACCATCGGGAGGTTTCTAGAGGATTTCACGCTCAATGACAAGGAGAAAATGAAGAGGGAAGCTGGAAGTTACTTATGGGATAATCCTTATCTATATAGATAAGGGAATGATAAGGTTTTGAGGAGATGTGTTTACGGGGGAGAGATACCGAGACTTTTGCAAGCATGTCACTCTAAAGTTTGCGGAGGTCACGGTGGGCCGAGGAGAACAGCACAATGCATTCTTGAGTGTGGATTTTGTTGGCCCCACATCTTTCATGACTCCTATATGTTTTGTAAGGCATGCAATAACTGTCAACGGGTTGGTAATCTTGGATGTCGACATCAGCTCCCAATGACTCCTATTTTGGTTGTCGAGATCTTTGATGTCTGAGGTATTGATTTCATGGGCCCTTTTCCTCCTTCTTATGGGTTCAAGTACATCCTCCTAGTAGTTGATTATGTCTCCAAGTGGATAGAAGCCAAGGGGACTAGGAATGATGATGGGAAGACCGTAGCAGATTTCATTAAGGATAATATCATCTACAGATACGGGACACCGAGACTACACATTAGTGATCGCGGTACACATTTTTGCAACACAGACGATCTCGGCATTATTGACTAAATGGGGAGTCAAGCACATGACTTCCACGGCATAGCACCCACAGACAAATGACTAAGCTGAGGTGAGCAACAGAGAGGTCAAGCTCATCTTGGAGAAAATAGTCAATCTCAATAGGAAAGACTGGAGTCTCCACCTCTTCGAAGCTCTCTAGGCAGTCCGCACAGCATGGAAAGCCCCCATCGGTATGTCACATTATAGAGTTGTCTATGGAAAAGCATGTCATTTACCAGTCGAGATCGAGCATAAGGCGTATTGGGCCATCAAGGAGACCAATTTTAGGTTCGATGCGGCCAAGGAACACCGGAAGTTGCAACTATATGAACTCGAGGAGATTCGCCGTGATGTTTATAAGAGGAGCAAGGCCTACAAAGAGACCACTAAGCGTCACCATGACCTTTTCACTTCCAGGAAGGTCTTTAATGTAGGACAGAGAGTCCTTTTATTTGAATCTCATCTCAAGCTATTCCCTAGAAAATTGAAGTCCAAGCATTTCTGACTCTTTTTCTCCCTTTTAGTTAGCCTTTATTAGTTATTTCTAGACTGGGATTGATTTCTTATTCTATTTTTGTTGCAGGATTAGGTCTTCAGATGCTCTTTGTGGAAGTTGAACCATTACACGCCCAGAGATATGACTGAGAAGATAGGGATGTGAAGGGACTCACGCGGACTGATGCATACACAATGGGTGACATGGCAGTCATGCGAGGATTATGGAGATTTTTGAAGGTTCGGTACCCAAACAGACAATGATTACTAGTACTCCCAATAATGCTCCTTGAGCCACCTTTGCACGCCTAAAATCGCTACTTAAACCTCTCTCCTCTCTCTCAACAGTCACGCTCTCCTTCAAACTCTTTCTCTTCTCCGGCAAACTTCTTTTTCAACCACAGCCAATAACACCGCATTGGCCTCAAATCAAGGAACATCCACCACCAACCCCATGACCAGTAAGGTCATGATCGGCAGCATCGCCTGCGACACCACTCCTTCTACCACCACCACCACTCCTACTGTTGCCATTTAGGCGATAGAAACCTTCTCCACCATCACCACTACAGTCCCCACCATGGCGAACCACAGTCTCGCCGCTCTCGCCGCTGCTGCCACTACCATCTCCGCCGTACCTCCTACCAATGTTTCTCCTCCCACCGCCATGGTCAGCCTACAAAATGCCATAGCGATGCCAAGCCATGGCATCCTTACTCCCTCCACCTCTATTAGCACCACTGCTACCCCCTGTGAGACTCCTCTCGCCGTTGTACACCTGCCCCTCCTCCTGCCGAGAGAAAGATGCTCACCAGGAGCGCTACCAAAGGCCAAAGTTCCAAAAAGGCCAAAACAATCAAGGGAGAGAAGACCCCTACTCCTAGTGTAAAGAGCAACATTCATGGCTCTTTCGACCACCCTGCTCCACGCACTACTTATGCTCAATTTAAGGGCCAGTCATCCAAGCCCTGTAAGTCTGAAACAACCTATACCTTATACTGAATCACCAAAATCATAATCACAACATATAAAATTTTTTTTATACTTATACCTCATTTATAGATATAATATACTAATAAAACTTAACATTCGGTTTATAATACTTATAGCATCATATCCTATTACAACAAATATGTAGAAAACAAAAACCAAAACCCAACCACTTTCTATACTATATGCTTGTTATGTGAGGAGAGGGAGCGAGATAGAACACAGCCAACCAATCTTTCGTCCATGATATCTACAGGTAATGAGCTTCTAGTACAAACTTTATCAGCTCTGAAGAATTTAGTGCTTTATATGAGGCGCAACTCAGTGAATATAAACAATCTATGAATTTAGCAAATCACATATGTACATTAACAAATTCAATATACATTCATACTTATATGAGAATGAATGAACCGGTTATGTAATTGTTGTGACATTTCCGGCCAAACTATTGCCCCAGGATACATGAAACATTTGTAGCAATTGTTAATTGATTTGCTGGCCAGCTATGTAACAATTGCTTGACCTTTCGGTCCATTTGTCAGATATTACAATTGGTTGACCATATAGGTCCAGATGAACAGAATATGTATTGCAATGTTTGATCGGCTATGTCACAACATCTCTTATAATTTTCATATATTCAAGTGCAAATGTTTGTTATACGAACCATTGAACTAACAATTAGCATATACTAATGCAATTGAATTTTAGCATACATTCTACATACATATATCATATAATTTTGGCTTTATCAAATACAATTCATTTCACACTCAAATAATGTCAGCACACTTCATATATATCAGGTTCCACTCACATATATAGTCACATATCAACATAATTCACAATCACCAATTTATTTCATGTTTATACTCACTTATACTTATCCAATAATTCACATTAAGAATATATACACAAATCATATCAAATTTAACCACACATCAATACAATTCATATCAAATTCACATATTCGTATAATTAACACATCAACACATTTCACCCATAAATTCATATCGTGTTTATACTCACATATTATCCGAGCTAATTCTCTCGGAAACAACTTGGACATTCCTCTGGAATCCCTTCACGGTTTTGAGCTCCTATAACATAAATTCATGTCAAATATAAACATACATAAACATCTTATTTCCTTTTTGTGTATATATAAAGATTGACATAAACTAGAATTTCTATCTATATGACCTTACTGACTTTAACAATTGATATCTATCGATTCATTCAACCAAATAACTGGATTCCAGTTTCTTTTTACTCTTAACACATAACTTCATAACATATCAAAATTTCATAATTTTCTGATTACTTTTCTATTTGTTACGAATTTTGTATTTTAAACTCTAAATCTGTCATGTTTTGCCTGCACTTAGAACTAGTGTTCTTATGACGTCATTTCACCTCAAAATTCATAACTTTCAACTCACTTACTCAAATATGTTGATTCTTCTTTTGTTCAATTTCCAATACACAATTCCATAACATACTAAAACCTCAAAATTTTTAAAACCACATACAATATATAGTGAATTTTCCTTCAACGCTCTATTTCAACCTATTCTACCTGGATAGCATCTCAGTAAAAAGACCACAACTTTCTATAAACAACATCAATTGACCTGATTCTTTTTTCTACCTAAACTATACACATAAGGGAATAACATATAAAAAATCAGAATTTTATAATTAGTATACCAATCCCAAATTAATTTCAAAGCTCACCTCATCTGTTTGATCATCCAATTCTGGACACTTCATCTTATAAAAATCATAGCTATTGATCTACTCATCTAAAAATCCCTAAATTTTACAGAAGTAACCTAGAGATGTAGAGAATTGATTCATGGTTTTGTCATAAACTCAAATTTTATCTCTAACATCTCGAAAATCATATTACTAAGCCAAGACATACCTGATTTTTTCCTTCTCCCTATCTGTTTTCTTTCTTCCTTATGCTTCCTTCTCTTCTATAGAACAATAGTAGAGATCAGATTTTTTTTATCCTCATCTTACATACTTCCTTATATATATCGTTAATAATATATACCAAATATACCTTCACTAATACACTACTTTTACAATAATAATAATAATAATAATAGTAATAATTATAATTACTTATTAAAATATTTCTTGTCTATTTAATATATTTTTATATACATACATTATATATACACTAACTATACCTTTATATTCTTTCTTAATACTAAAACAATAATACTAATAATAATACTAATATTAAATAATACAAATATCTTATCCAATAAACCACTTTATATCTATAATATAACTATACTCTACTTATTTCTTAAAATTTTATTCTTCTATGGATTGGTGCCTAGACAATAAAATATCGTATTTCGTATCACCAAATAATTATTAACTTAACTAATTAATTTCTTATAATTTAACATGTAAAAAATTAAATAGTCTAATTTCATGAGATGCAATGGATGTTAACAAATGTAATTATAATGTATGTACTGGGATGTCACAATTCCCCCCTCTTAAAGAATTTCGTCCTCGAAATTTAAATACCTGTATCCAAAAAATAAATAAGGGTGGTCCTTTCTCATTCGTTCTTCTGTTTCTCAAGTAGCTTCCTCCACTAACTGACATCTCCAATGTACTTTGACGAATGGTATTTCTTTTGTTTCGTAGTTGTTTGGTCTTTATATCCCTATAATCTCCACTGGTTCCTCTACATTACTCAAATTATGTGCAATATCTAATTCTTAATCCTCCAATACATGTGTAGGGTCTTATCGATACTTCCTTAACATGCTAATATGAAAAAACGTTGTGAATTTGAGCTAATTCTTGCAGTAATGCTGATGCATAAACAAACGTACTAAATTTCTCACGAATTTCGTAAGGTCTTACATACAGTGTACTAACTTTCCCTTCTTTACGAATCTTAATATGCCTTTTCAAGGTGATAACGTAACTATACTTAATCCTATAGTAAATTTTTCAATTCTTTCAAAACTATACATGATCCATATTCATATTCTTCATTACCTTAATGACTTCGAAAATTCATATCTCTTACAATACTAAACCAAATGATATGGTTCTTATCTCGTTTTCTTTGTAACACTCATGACTACAACATACTTAAATTTCATAACCATCTAATTAACATACAATTTATACTTAATTTTTCTTTCACTTCCTGAATTTGTCCCATTTCACATGTATAGCGCCTAGTAAAACGACTACAAATTTTTCTATATAACCTCAAATGACCTAATTATAATTCTCTTTCATATTTTGAACCATAATTCTATATCTGATATTAAGAAAATCGGATAACAAGTTCAACTAGTCACCTAATTCCTTCTACTTCTCATCTCTTCTTTTGCTATTCTTTTTCCTCCTATAATTTTTTGGGAACTTTTAGATGTTTTGAAGAGTTTGATATCAGATTTTCCATCTTTCTTATCCCTCAAATTAATCATATAAAACACCCTGGCTCCTTATAATTGATCAAATAAATTACCAATACGAAGTAAGGAATATTTGTTTTTCACAGTGACTTAATTCAACAGCCTATAATCAAGCCGAAGCTTCAATACCAACAGCAATATCGATCATCTCGATCTCACAATAATGACCAAGCCCGAAGTGAAAGCTTCAACTATTTGTGCAGTAATGCACCCTCTTTTTTTCGGCACCAATCTACTCAAACCAGTATTCTACTACTATGGGCAATATAAATACTTCAATTTCAAATAAACAATAAGTTCACATTTTTAGCAAAACTTTATTAGAATTACCACTTATATCATCAACAAGCTTCCATGTTCATCACGTATATAAATAACCTAAGTACTAGATTTTCAAGTATTTCACATCAAGGTAAAACAACGTAACCACATGAAGCTCAATAACTTCATTTTCAGAAATTAGATTCGCCATCTCATTTCAACTGCAATTTAGAAATAGAAACATAGGATTTTGACAAAACAATCTTATATTCATAATTAGATATATCTTAGCTTTCTAACGATGGAAAAATAGTACAATTTCAATTTTTATAACTCAAGTTATACCAAAAACATTCAGTAGTACTCAATCTGAAATTTTCAACTGATTTTATGACCCTATTTCAACTGACTTTGAATTAGTAAATGTACAAATTTGGAAATACTTTATTCCAAACATAGCTTTATATGTGTCTTATAAATCCACTCAATCAAAAATTTACTAGAAAGAGCTTATAGATCAAGAGGAAACCCATAAACAATAAACAACGGTGAATCCGGATAATTTCAGCAAAATAGAATGTATTACTGAACTTTAACCAAATTTTCAAATGACTAAACGATATAATTTGACAAGACTTTCTCTTACTCAGTTTCATCAATGTCTTTAGAAATCACAGGATTTGGAATTTCTCAAATTCAATCCATAAATTAAAAGAGAACTCACAATTACTAAAAGTGTTCAAATCTGGAAATCCACATAAACAAAGTTTGTTTATTAACTTAAATCAAACTTTTGAACCCATAAACAAAGGAATTCAACAAAATTTTGTAGTTGTAAAATATTCATTTGTCTTATGAAATTTTATAAAGAAGAATTACTCAAATTGAACTTGTAAAACTCGAGAAAACACAAAAAAACAAGGAGTGCTCAAATCTGAAAATTTTCAGCAAACAATGAAATAAAATTGACTGTACACAAGCCTCTATCCCTTTCACTTGCTTTCTTCTATCTCTTTTCACCTTCTATGACTTTCACTAGTACCCTCTTCCATAACCATATTTGATTCAATTAAAAAAATACCTTACTTAACTAGAAAATCTATTACTAGAGCTTAATTTATATTAATTTCAACTTACATCAACTTTGATCTCTATTCTCATAAATCCTAACTCAAAGTAGACACATTGGTTCTGATAAAACCCTCATTGCTAGAATCAAACAAGTAGGCACTACCTTACGTTCACGTTAAAAAATAACTCGTGACTGACTTGTTGACTCTAAATCAACTTCTTTGGTGAAACAATCGGTACTGCACGTTGCTTCATCAACCAATTCAAACTCAATATCACATAAAAGTTTCTAATATTTCATCTAATTAGATCAACAACTAGTACTGTTTTATCAATTAAATTGAACAATTTTGTACATTTGATTTATAGCAATCAATTCACTTGAAAGAATTCCTTTCAATTCTACTGTATAATACTTCTTCTATTTCTCAAACATCCTTTCCCTTTGAGTAAATGATGAAGGCTCTTGTACCACAGAGCCTCTTGACGTACTTTTAATTCACGTGAATGTACAAGTGATCCTATAGGTGGCGTTTTGGTTGGTTCCTCTCTCCTCGGATTAACATTTTCATCAGTCCTATGTAAAGGTGATAAAATGTACAATCCTAACATGTATGAACTTCTATATGTGTATGCATATGATGCCCCTATGATCATATCCCCGCTTTGATACCAACTGAAACAACCTAGACCTTATACTAAATCACCAAAATCGTAATCATAGCATATAAGTTTTTTTATACTTACACTTCATTTATAGATATAATATACTAATAAAACTTAACATTCGGTTTATAATACTTATAGCATCATATCCTATTACAACAAATGTGTACAAAACAAAAACCAAAACCCGACCACTTTCTATACTATATGCTTGTTATGTGAGGAGAGGGAGTGAGATGGAACATAGCCAACCAATCTTTCGTCCATGATATCTACAGGTAATGAGCTTCTAGTAAAAACTTTATTAGCTCTAAAAAATTTAGCGCTTTATATGAGGCGCAACTTAGTGAATATAAACAATCTATGAATGTAGCAAATCACATATATACATTAATAAATTCAATATACAGTCACACTTATATGAGAATGAATGAACCGGTTATTTAATTGTTGTGACATTTTCGGCCAAACTATTGCCCCGGGATACATGTAACATTTGTAGCAGTTGTCAATTGATTTGCTGGCCAGCTATGTAACAATTGGTTTACCTTTCGGTCTAGATAAACAATTGGTTGACCTTTCGGTCCATTTGTCAGATATTACAATTGGTTGACCATATAGGTTCAGATGAACAGAACATGTATTGCAATGTTTGATCGGCTATATCACAACGTCTCTTATAATTTTCATATATTCAAGTGTAAATGTTTGTTATACGAACCATTGAACTTACAATTAGCATATACTAATACAATTGAATTTTAGCATACATGCCATATACATATATCATATAATTTCAGCTTTATCAAATACAATTCATTTCATACTCAAATAATGTCAGCACACTTCATATATATTAGGTTCCACTCACATATATAGTCACATATCAACACAATTCACAATCACCAATTTATTTCATGTTTATACTCACTTATACTTATCCAATAATTCACATTAAGACAATTTACACAAATCATATCAAATTTAACCATACATCAATACAATTCATATCAAATTCACATATTCATATAATTAACACATCAACACATTTCACCCATAAATTCATATCATGTTTATACTCACAGATTATCCGAGCTAATTCTCTCGAAAATAACTTGGACATTCCTCTGGAATCCCTCCACAGTTTTGAGCTCCTATAACATAAATTCATGTCAAATGTAAACATACATGGACATCTTATTTCCTTTTTGTGTATATATAAAGATTGACATAAACTAGAATTTCTATCTATATGACCTTACTGACTATAACAATTGATATCTACCGATTCATTTAACCAAATAACCTGATTCTAGTTTCATTTTACTCTTAACACATAACTTCATAACATATCAAAATTTCATAATTTTCTAATTACTTTTCCATTTGTTACGAATTTTGTATTTTAAACTCTAAATCTGTCGTGTTTTGCCTGCACTTAGAACTAGTGTTCTGATGACCTCACTTCACTTCAAAATTCATAACTTTCAACTCACTTACTCAAATACACTGATTCTTCTTTTGTTCAATTCCTAATACACAATTCCATGACATACTAAAACCTCAAAATTTTAAAATCCTAACACAATTTATAATGAATTTTCCTTCAACGCCATGTTTCAACCTGTTCTTCCTAGAAAACATCTCAATAAAAGGACCATAACTTTCTATAAACAACATCAATCGATCTGATTCTTTTTCCTACTTAAACTATACGCATAAAAATATCAAAAAATCAAAATTTTCTAAGCAGTGTACCAATCCCACATTAATTTCAAAACTCACCTCATCTCTTTGATCATCCAATTCTGGACACTTTATCTTATAAAAATCATAGCTATTGATATACTCATCTAAAAATCCCCAAATTTTAGAGAAGTAACCTAGAGATGTAGAGAATCAATTCATCTTTTCGTCATAACCTCAAATTCTATCTCTAACATCTCGAAAATCATATTACTAAACCATAGACATACCTGATTTTCTCCTTCTCTCTATCTATTTTCTTTCTTTCTTATGCTTCCTTCTCTTCTATGGAACAATTCTGATCTTTCTAGAGGTTGTAAAGATCAGATTTTTTTGATCCTCATCTTACCTACTTCCTTATATATATCCTTAATAATATATACCAAATATACCCTCACTAATACACTACTATTACAATAATAATAATAATATTTATAATTACTTATTAAAATATTTCTTATCTATCTAATACATTTTTATATACATACATTATATATACACTAACTATACCTTTATATTCTTTCTTAATACTAAAACAATAATACTAATAACAATATTAATATTAAACAATACAAATATCTTATCCAATAGACCACTTTATATCTATAATATAACTATACTCTACTTATTTCTTAAAATTCTATTCTTCTATGGATTGGTGCCTAGACAATAAAATATCGTATTTCGTATCACCAAATAATTATTAACTTAACTAATCAATTTCTTATAATTTAACATGTAAAAAATTAAATAGTCTAATTTCATGAGATGCAATGGATGTTAAAAAATGCAATTATAATGTATGTATTGGGATGTCACAAAGTCCGCCTGCAAAGACACCATGACCACTCTCGGCATCAACCAAGCCGTCATTGATGCCTTCACCACGATCTCGTGGCTTCCCCTGCTCTTCATCTGTTTCCCCTCCTACCAGGGGCTTGTCTAGGAATTTTATGCTACTTTCTAGCTCAAGCAGGACTACACTAGCTATCAGGAGGAGGGGGTGATCAAATTCCGTCTCACTGGGAAGAATGTGATTTGGAGTCTCGACAATTTCAACAAGGCTTTAGGGGTAACTGACCCCTCTGATGACATGTGTGATGCTCTTCCTTCCGATTTCAACGCCGCTGAGACCTACTTCTCACTCTGCAACAATGATCCCCGAGTCACCACTTGGAAGTCCGGTGACTCTCGAGACTTCTACATTCACGAGCCCCATCTAAGGTATCCCACAAAATTCTTGCCTTTAACTTTTTTGGTTGCCATAGAAGTTCCGGGACCCTAAATGAGAAAGAAGTGCACATTCTATGGTGCATGAAGAATAACAAGAAGCTCTACCTGGGAGCCTGGCTAGCCAAGTAGTTTCAGTATGTCCTTATCCACCCCAAGAGCCCTCCAATTCTAGGCATCGTGATCTCCATCATTGCATACGGCATGGAGCATTTCAAATCTTTCCATTACACTAGGGCCCCTAAAACTCCACTCCTAGACTTGGAGACTCTTGGGATAGTGCTGCTCACTGAAACTATCAATGGGACAATTGTTATGCATCCTTCGGGTCCTCTTGAAGAAAAGCCTACTCTACCTACTCCCGAAGACCACCAGCCAGACCAGCCTGCTCGTGATGATTTTATTCCTCCCGCCGCCTACACCGAGCTCCTCCAGAAAGTCACAAGTCTAAAGAACTAGTACAAAGACCTCTTCAAAAGCCTCATTGAGCTTGGGGCTGAGAACCATGACCTCCGGACCTGCTGCAACACCCTGGAATTAAACGTAAACCTCATCATCCAGCAGTTCAAAGTCCGACGGATTTAGCGAGACCAACCGAGTCTCTTTTGCCTCCTTCCTCCTCCACCAGGATAGTAACGTTTTAATTTGCCCTCTCTTTTATTTTTATTTTTATTTTTCTTTTATTTTTCTTTTTCTTCTTTTTGTTTTTCTTATTTTGCATTGAGGGCAATGCATGGTTTAGGTGTGGGGAGGGGAGGGGATTTCTATGTTTTTGCTTTTTCTACTGAAATATTTTTTTTAATTTATTTTTTTTGCTCAAAGAGATTTCACAAGGTCTCATGCTTCATATTTTTTTGCCCCTACAATGACCTTATTTGCTCTCTAACCTGTCATTGAGGCGTGATGATAACCAAGATAAGGAATGCTATTTGAATAACTAACTGAATTACTAACAGGACTATCCCGATTAACTGAAACTTATACTGAGACCTGAGTTGAACATTGATATTCCAATATAAGATTTCTGATAATCACCTTGTAAATTCCTTAATCCCGGTGAGTACAGAAAAGTGTAACATAATTTTATTGTTTAAAGTGCTTTAATCTGACCTTGATTTGATTTAAGTTAGCCCCTATGTATTATAAGATCCTCCTCCGAGACCTTGCAAAACCAATATCAAATCTTGGTGGTTATTTTTTTGCTTCCACAATTAGTCGAAACGAGGCTTACTTGGCTCACAACCTTGTTTGTCTCTTTTATAGGGCCGATAGAAGAAAGAGCTATCCACGGCTAAAAATTGGCTGAAGACTCTTTCATAGGGCCGATAGAAGGAAGAGCTATCCAAGGCTAAAAATCGGGTGAAGACTCTTTCATAGGGGATAATTGTTGAAAAATGCAGTGGTACTTAAGAAAAAATGGCAAAGGACATAATGAAATAAATTGGGTTGAAAAAGCTAAACAGAGCTAGGAAGGTTATTAAATCGCAAAACTCAAACTTTGGCTAGATGTATCTTAGGGACCCCACCAAGTAAAAGTGTGGTTCAATTAAATAAAAGGTTTATAAGGAGTCATCTTATGATCACCGAGACGCGCTTAAATCTAAATCTAGGTATTTATGAACTATAACAATATTTTATGTACTTGTGCTTTAATTTGGCAAATACTCTCGGGTAAAGTTTTGAACAAGGTCTTCTTGATGATTATCTTACATTGGAATGCCCAGTGGTCAATGAAAGGCCTCGATATAAGTCTCGATGAAAGAATTTGGTCTCTATTTGGTTATTCAAAGGTTATTTTCGCAGTTTTCCTATCTTTCCGATTCTTGATGCATACCTGAGGGCAAGTATGGAATAAGTGTGAGGGGATTTGATGGGTTGTATTTTCAACATGTATTTTTGCTTATTTCTATATCATTGAGACCATGTTTTTAGTCTTTACGGCCGCTATTACTTCCCTTTCTGTCCTTTTCAGGTTCTAAAGGCAATTTGGAGAAAACATGCGATATTGGGAGAAAAAGAGCCTTCTACCGATACTTGAAGCAGACAGCAGGAGTGATAACTGGTCCCGATGACTCCAAAATACTTCAGAATGACCAAGATGACATCAATACCAGCGCACGCCATATCCGGATCTGGAAGCCACCCAATTCAGGCAAATCCTATTCATGAAGAGCCTATCACAAAAGGGAATTTGATCCCTTTCCTAATTTTATAAAGGGAAGGATTTTTATTACCATTTGAAGACCAAGACTAAAAGGAAATGAATCCATCAAAATAAATGCCAAGAGTCCTATTTTGTCACTAAAGAAGAAGCATAAGGAGGAGCACTCAGCTATATATACCAAGGCTGACCATTTCGAAGGGATATACGGAGATATACAAGACAAAACACACAGAGATTCATATTTTACATTCAGTCTTTTAGTCTAGCTTTAGTCTTTGCGTTCTTTAGTTTTTGAGTATTCTGATTTACAGTTTTGGACACCTTTGAGTTTAATTGCAAGTTCATTTTCAATTTCATTGCTCTTATTTTATTTCCGTTTTTATAATTTCGGCATGATTTATTTTCAGTCTCTTTATAATTCTACACATTTAGACTTGGTCATGTTTACCTGAAATCCCCATGGCTTGACCATTTAATGGTCAAGACTGAGTTTTAATGGTGTGAGGACTGCAATTGAATACAGAAATTCGCAAGGTGACCTATTTACCAATCTCGGTGCTTGAAGGGTTATATGGAAGGATATCACTTAGTCTGGCTATTGGACTGATCACCCATTTGGTAAGTCTCTGTGATTATTGTTAATCTCTATTCTTGCATCCGCAATTATGCTTGAAGAGGGATGAAGTAACAACAATCTCCATTGAGACTGGAGAGAGGTAATCTTATGCCTGTTGGGAGTGCCTTACTACCCGTCGGTAAGGGTTTAGGCTTTTCTTACTTCCATTGTGATTCATTGGCGAGCTCTCGGCGTGAAGTCGAGAGACACAATGAGTAAGAGTGAGGTTGTGGCGCGAAGTCTGGTCTCTATACACAGTAAGGAAAAGTTGCTAGTGCTGTACGGTGCATGAATATTAGTATAACTAAATCTAGGTCTCGTTGCAATTAATCTCTTGTCCCATGATTACCATGATATTCAGTCTTGTCCTATATTGGTTGAGCCAATGTTTCTTATTGTTTCATTACCTGCTTTATTTAGTTTTAATCCACAAATTCCCATCGAGAGTACTACTAGGTCACGTTGTGTGTCGTCTTCATAGAATAACGTTGTCAAATACCGTTCCTTGTGGATTCGCCCCGCTCACTGCTAACTACCAGTTTGTTTTGCGCATGGATTTATTTTTGGTGGTCTCGACACCTATCATACCTTAAAAATATATATAACTTTATAATTAGGGTAAACTTCAAAAAAGCACCATATGATTCACTAATTTGTAAAACAGGGTCTGAGGAATTCCTTTTGCAAAAGAGGTCTGTGTTTTCAAAAAATTTACAAATAAAGGATCCTCAATATTAAATTATGTCACAAAAATGGGTAATCTTGCTCGTTTTTATCTGGATTTTTGCGAGATAGTTACTAAAAATACAATACACATTGGTGAAATTTTTTGAATAGTACAAATATTTTTTAATTAAATTACGATAACAAGCTTTAAAAAATCATAAAAAAATCCCTGAAAATTACCCAAATCATGACTTATAATTTATAAATAATAAGGTTAAATTATTATAATGTTGATTGTTAAAAATATTCAATATAACATCACTATTTTGAATCCATATGCCCTCTTTTGCAAATTTCTTGAAACTACGGACCTCATTTTGCAAAAAAATTCTTCAGACCCCATTTTATAAATGAGTAAAATCACAAGGTACTTTTTTAAAGTTTACCTATAATTTATATGGATGGTATTCGCCATTATCATATTGTTTTAAACTATAGCTAACAGGATAATAGTTGAAAAATATATAATCTATCATTCAAAGTAGAATTTGAATAGAAAAGTATAATGAGTAAATTAATCATTCGTATATAACTGAATCAATATTTTAATGCTCATATAAATCTATATGGAGGTGTAGGTAATGGTTAATTTTTTTTTTTATAAAATAAATATTACTTTGTCTTTTATCACCATTTAATCAAAATGTCATACACTTATTTAATGGTGATGGAGGCAAAGTAACGCTTACTTCAAGTAACCATAAAATATATCCATATGCAAGGATGGAGTAGGAAAAGTTTATTTATTAATTTAATGAAAAAAAGTATGTATATAAGAAATATTGACAAGGAGCACGGTGATCCAAATTCAAAAGAAATAATATGTACCGAAAGTGAAAACAATAAAAAGTCGAAAACAAAAGCTGTGTAGTCAGTAGGCAAGAGGTTCTTGTTTCCAGGGAAAGTAATAGTCGTAATTGATGGACAATAAATCTTTGTGGGAAGGGCTGGCCGAGTTCGAGTCAGATTTATAGGGGTTTCACCTACTTAAAAATCTTTTGGAATTGTGCTATGGTTGGGAACAAGTTCGATCTGTATTTTCTCAAAGAAATGTATAATAACTCTAAAACAAATGTATATTTATATTTTATAACAAAAGTTATTAAATTATATATATATATATATATATATATATATATATATATATATATATTATTCCATTAATATTACATCAACTCTTACAAATAAATAATGTAACAAAATCTTTTTCTAACAAGTAATATTTGCAATTTTTAACTCAAACAGTGAAAAAAAATTTACGTTGCACATAAAAGAATCATTTTATATATTAAGAATCAGTGGGCCTGTCAAACAAATCTATATATGTTCCAAGTTTTAGAGGGTTCGGATTCGACTATCAGGAATAAAATATGTTGTTCTTATTATTGTATCCTTTTTTTTTTTTGTCTCACTCAAAATTTGACATGTATTCAATTTTTTTCCTTTATTTCATTTACTTAAAATGTGAAATTCATTTTTATATTAGCACATGTATAATTAATGGACACATGACAAACTTTGAATGAAAGACAAGAAAGGAGACACACTAATAGAAACGATAGATTTGAATCTCGACTGAAAAAGTTCAAAATATCATTTTCTAAATACACGTTACGGGTTGGGGCAAGCCAGATAACATTGAGGCCATATTGTTTCACGTTATTTTGTTATAAGCAACAAATATTTTGCTTAGATATTTGCATTTAAGGCTCGTCATCCCCTTTTAACAAATGTATTGTTTCTGTTTCTTTCTGCATACTCCTTCTGATTTAATCTAAAATACACATATTATTTTTCTATACATATTAAATGTAGTGGTTAGTAAATGAAAGTACTGTCGCTTGTAGCTCACATAGAAGGGTGAAAAGCATTAGTATATATTGGAAGAACAATCCTTAAAACCAACCCTTATTAATTGTTTTTGGGAATATGTACAAACAATGTTTTAAAATTCGGTACAAGCGGGCTTTTTTATAACACCGCAATTTTACGTAATTGGGCGGTCCTAGGCGGTTGACCGATTTAGGCAGTCCTAGTTGGGGTTAGGCGGGTCTAGGCAGGGTTTTTGTTTTAAAAATCAGCCTAGGTTGCGGTCTCGACGGCGCCTAAGCGGGACTTTTTAGAACACTATTTTTAAAATTTGATTTAAATTATGTGTTTTTATATTTTATATTATTATAATTTATTTTTTAACTGAATTTATGTTTTTATATATTAAAAAATAAAAAATATAAATCCGCCTAGATTCTGTTTGGCCTCATCCTTGTCCCGCCTAAGCGTTTTAAAGCTTGGGATCGCCCGACTAGCGCCTAGCGTTGTTTAAAACATTGTGTACAAACCCTTCTCTCCCCTTTTACTATATATATATGAGAATTGAATTGAATTGATATTACGCCCGACATGACTGCTACCCGAAACAATATGTCTATTGACATTTTGGTTATTTATTTCGCCAAAACGAATTTGGCAGACATATGTAGAAAAACTCGGTTGTTTTTCACAGGAAATAAAGATCTCGTTCTTGACAAATTTCTGATTTTATCTTATTGAAAGTTTGGTGAACCGACCAAATAAATTTCAATCTAAAAGCGTGTTCGTGACTTCGGAAACATCTAAGTAATCCCCGTTTTCCAACGGTTAATAACTGCACATATTATCATTCATACTAATTAATTGAGAACTGTCTGATCAATTTTTTCCAAAATAAAATCTGCTGCTTCTAGTAAAAATTTTAAAAATTAAGCTTTTTAAAAAAAGCTACTTAAAAAAACTTATTCAAACTGTAACAGTCGGATGTTTATTGTTAAATGAAGTTGTTGAGTTAAGCTTAGGATATGAAAATTTATAAAACTGAAATGAAGAATGTGATCACATATTGAAAAAAAAGTGGGACAAATAGGAAGAAAAAGACAAGGTACAAAAATGGAATTAAAGCAATTCCAGCAAAAGGGCACTTCCAATATGCTGCGGGTATGTTAGAGGAAAAAAAAAAGAGATGAGCAAATGGGTTTAGTACACGCGCGTCTCCCCTTGTCTGGTCTATAAGGCCATATTCAACCTGTTATTCTATATCTTCTACTTTAAATTTTATTTATGTAATATTTACTCTAATTATACTGTTGTTATAGTAAATTCAGTCCAACCTATTACTCCATTCTTTTACTCTAAAAAAATCTTTATATCTAACAATATTTTAATATTATTATATCAATATTTTAAACATTTCGTTAAATAAATTATTATAATTAAATAACAAACAACAAAAAGTAATATTAAAATAACCAATTTTAAATAGTAACCCATACAAAAATTCTGGGGGCATAATGACTTTGCTTATCACCATATCCCCTCTAATGGTCTTTCGGGTGGCATCTTATTTTCTTGGAACTCCTCGTCGCTTTCGGGTTCGGTTATCCACTCTTCTTCCCGATGGGTGTTAGTTAAATTTCCCCTTCAGCAGCAAGATTTGCACGTTCTTAGTCTCTACGCCCCAACAAACCATATGGATAGATATGATTTATGGCAGGAACTTATCCCGATTATTCGAGACTTTCAGATGATCTTGATTTGTGGCGATTTTAATGAGGTATTACATATGTCGGAAAGGGCAAACGATCGCCCCTACCCATCCATGTCGACTTTTCAAGACTTTGTATTACAATCTGAACTCCATGATCTACCCCTACACGGTCGTGATTACACCTGGTCTAATAGAGTTTCATTCTCTCGTATTGATCGTGTTCTTGCCTCGAATGGGATACTGCAGTTTTGGCCTAACTTATCCATATCAACGGTGGATACCACCCTATCTGATCATTTACCGATTTTATTTCGCTCCTTCGTTGCTCACTCAGCCGACCCAAAACCCTTTAGATCATTGAACATGTGGTGGGACAAGGCAGATTTTCTGCCTTTTATTCGTAATAAATGGCACCTCATTTGTCAATCCTATGCTCACAAAGACCTACCTTATAAATTGACGAAGTTGGGTCGTGCAATCAGCCCTTGGCACTCGGAAAATTTTGGAAACCTACAGAGAAAGATTGGTGATTTAGAGGAAATTATATTGGCTCTTACATCGAGTAATGTTCCTCGACCGCTCACTTCAACTCAAAATTCAGAACTAAATCGTAATCGTTCCCTCCTTCAGGAAAAGAGGGCTTCTTTGGAAAAATTATGGCATCAACAATCAAGAGTGAATTGGACGCTATTGGGTGATAATAATACATCTTTTTTCCACCGTACCGCTTCAGCCCGATCTCGCAATAACCGTATATCGCAACTGGACATCGACGGAGTAATTGTTACAGACTTGAAGGTCATTTCGGATAATATTTGTAGCTATTACGCCCAAATATTGAAGGCTGCCCCTATAACGCCATTCTCTCTTAAGAAGCTACGTTTCAATACTGTTACTTTGCAACAAAACGCAGCCCTTATCGCCCCTTTTCGGGCTGAGGAAATTTGGAACAGTTTATGTGCGTGTGGTGAGAATAAAGCGCCGGGACCAGATGGCTTCAATTTCTTCTTCTACAAAAGGTTCTGGGACGATTTAAAACCCGAATTTATGCAAGTTTTGGATCGTTTTTATGTTACATCTCAGCTACCAGATTCGGTCAAGACATCCTTCACGGTGCTAATACCCAAAATTCCAGGTTCTTGTTCTCTGAATAACTTTCGACCTATCTCGCTCATCCATGGTATCTACAAAATTATTGCGAAATTGTTATCGATTCGTCTTCAGGCTGTTCTACCAACTCTTATCTCAAACAATCAGTTTGCTTTCATCAAGGGTAGAAGCATTCATGAGTGTTCTTTTGTAGCTTCTGAGGTAATTCATGATCTCCATATTAAAAGGAAACCATGTGTGGTGTTGAAACTAGACTTTCACAAAGCTTTTGATAGTATTTCTTGGACTTATATCGACTCGGTTCTCCAAAGGATGGGTTTTGATCAGAAATGGATTTCATGGTTGTCAAATAGCAGGAAAAAATCCACCACTTCTATTCTAATCAATGGCTCACCAAGCCCTCCTATTCACATCCGTAGGGGGGTCAAACAAGGAGACCCTTTATCGCCTTTTATTTTTGTGTTAGTAGTGGAGGGCCTAAAATAGCTTATAGATCATAGCATTCAAGTAGGCGTGCTACCTGGATTTCATTTGGAGGAATCTCTTCCAGATATTTCTTTGTTACAGTTCGCTGATGATACGATTTACTTCCTTCCAGCAGAAGAATCCATAATCCCCAGTTTCATTCGGATCCTAAGGTGTTTCGAACTAATCTCAGGATTGCGTATCAACTACCACAAGAGTGCGATTATGGGAATCCATGTCAATGAAGCCTCCTTAGCCTCCTACGCAGCTCAATTGGGATGTCGAGTGGATAACTTCCCGATAAAATACTTAGGCACACCACTATGTATTAAACAGCCACATATCTTCGATTGGGATCCTTTGATCGCCAAGTTCAAGTCTCGTTTGGCAAATTGGAAAGGAAATTGTCTATCATATGCTGGGCGTACCATACTCATCTAAACGGTACTTTCTTCCCTTCCCATTTATTTAATGTCAATCTTCTACACGCCTTGCTCTGTATCTTCTACACTAAATCAGTTAATGCGCAACTTTTTGTGGCGAGGCGATTCTTCGATCAATGGCATATGTAAAGTAAGCTGGGCTACGATCAATTTACCATATCACCTTGGGGGATTGGCAATTCGGGATCTAAATCTTGTTAACTCTAGCCTACTCTTTAAATGGATTTGGAAACTGGGAGACCGCAATGATGACTCCTTGTGGTCAATGTACTGTGTTCGGCGTTATGGGGTTAGTTCGTGGCATGAAATGACTCTTCTCGATCCCAAGCTTGTCTCTCCGTTATGGCGGGGAATTATAAAATGCTGCTTTAAAAATGAAAGAATTTGGTCCTTCTTCTCATCACAGGTGCGTGTTCAAGTGGGTGATGGTCAAAACGGGTTGTTCTGGCACGATAATTGGACCGCAAACACTCCAATCAAATCACTCTTCCCCGACTTATTTGCTATTTGCAATAGGAAATTCTCCACCATTTTTGAAGGGTGTAGCCATATTTTTTCCAATCGTTCCCAAACCCGCCCCTTTTGGAAAAGAAGCCTTCGCATTACGAACCAACAACGATGCCTTGATATCCATTTCATGTCCAACACTCTTCCAAGCTCATGGAATCGTGAACAACCCCACTTTCTTCCTGAGAGGAGATTGCTTCCTATGGGACATTGGAGTTCAGAAAAAATATTCAGTAGCGTCCTTCTATCATGGATATTATCAACAACGATTATGGCCGAACCCGTTGAGAGACTTTACACTCATTTGGTCCTCACACATGCTCCCCAAGATAAAAATTTTCGGCTGGTTGGTCTTTCACAATAGGTTACCGACACGTGAGTTCCTTTTCCATAGGGGATATCGTATGCTAACTAGCGCTTGTTGTCCGTTCTGTCCACTACCTGAAACTTTGGAACACAGCCTCTTTTTATGTCACACGAATTATCAGATTTGGAGAGATGCATTTCGGTGGCTGGATATTCAGGTTGTGATGCCGAATGATGGTTACAACTTCCTTCTGTTATGGTGCACATTCTTCAAACCTGGAATCTCTCGTGAATTTGGTAGGTCTCTCTGGTTCATTATATCATGGAATCTTTGGAAGCGCCGCAACAAGAAGATTTTTCGAGATGAAACTGATGATGGGGATATTTTAATTGCTAGTATCAATTTTTGTTGGTTTCTTTTTCATTCCTATAAGCGCAATGTTAGCCTTTCGGTTTCCAATTTGTTTACGAACCCGAGGATTCTTATTATGTAATTTTGATGTACTTTTGGTTCTTGTTTCGAGAACCATTATTAATAAAAGCGGGGTGGGTGTTTTGTAGGTAAGCAGAGGAACCAACCTAGTTGGGTACTCTGACCCGAAATTTTCACCCACTCCAATCTTTTAGCCGTTGGAGAGATACACTGTCTCTCCAAGGGTTTTTCAAAAAAAATAGTAACCCATACATTACTCTATATTTTGAGTAAGGAATTAAAATAGGGTTGGACTTCAATCATACTCTCAATATAGCATTTACCCTAAATATAGAGTATTATTGGACTTGCCTTAAAAAAGCAATTATTGATGTAATGATAGTGTTTTTGGAGTCAAAAGAAAGCTAGAGAAACATCAGTTAGAAATGATTCATGGTTCATTAAGTGAGGAACTTGTGCATATTGTGCTGCTTTTAGGCCTCCACGGATAATGAGCTACATGTGTTACCAATGTTATCAAATTTTTTTTTGGTAACTACAAATGTTATCAATTTGAACTATGTGTTTGTTAACATATTGTTTTTTAGATCAAATTTTATAAGAAGTCGATAACATGTAGCTTAATATACGTTAAAAAGGGCACACGAGAAAAGAATTCGGAGAATAAGAATATTTTATCTCCTTTTACAGTTTCTGAATTGGTTCACCAAATTTTGATATTCTGCATTGTGGTTGTTGCTCTTCTGATAAATAATAATGGTATTCGTGAATATGTTTCTGGATCTCTACTTTATGGAAACAATATTATTTCTGATGTCATTATTCCTACTTCTAGGGCTATTGGTTTGCATTTTCACCCAATATGGAAGCGGCATCTGTTGATGAACGGTTATACAATTCTGGTCCTAACAAGCTAATTGTTCTACACTTCTTACTTTGAGTAGCTTGTTACATGGGTCGTGAGTGGGAACTTAATTTCTGTCCAGGCATACGCTCGTGGATTATTGTTCCATATTTAACTCCTTTTGTAGTTGCTACTATTGTTTTCTTGATCTATCCAAATGGTCGAAGACGCTTTTCTAATGATATGCCTCTAAAAATCTCTAGTACTTTCTACAACATCCTTATGCATTCATTTCACGTGCTAGGCGTAGTTGGTGTTTTCTGTGTATCTTTATATAATGATATGCATGTTCCTTGATAACCTATAGTTTGATAAGGGAAACCACAAAAAAATGAATGTGCTAAGGAAGATTACAGATTCGGTCAAGAGGGAAAACTTATAATTTCATAGTAGCTCATGAATATTTTTACTAATGTTGAATAATAAATCCTTTCATCCTCCGATAACATCTCATTACAGATAAATTGGCATGTCAAACCATTACCACTAGCAATTTGCGGAGGGTTATCCTTGAAATTTATGTAAAATTTTTTAATGTAGTACAATAAAACCCAAAATAATGCTAATGGTTTGGAATGACAATTTATCTAAAATTAGATGTCATTCTAATAGCAAGGCACATAAAGCCTTAACACCAATAAGGCCCATGAAGCCCACTCAAAGAACTTGCCCACCAAGTCAAGAGGATTGGGAGCACGTGTCAATCATCTAGACATTTCTTAACCCCCAAGGCCGGACATGTGGCAATCATCTGAGTGACACTACCCTCCTATGAAAGGAATAAGGGCACACGTCCCCTTGTAATACAACACACACAACCTACCCCTTTTAGTAATATGTACATCATCCCCCCACACCACACTAATTTGGGCGTCAGAGAGGCCACGTCGAACACCCAACCTGGCCCTCTAATGAGCTGTTGCTTGTGCAGGTCCCAGACCAAGACAGACCGAGCCGATCCTGTGTCCTGAGTCCCACGACACCAATTTGGTGTGGTGAGAGTTGAGCGAACATAGTGGCCGGATTGGTTCAGTTTAAGGAGCCAGCATTTCACTTTTAGTTCCTAATAGTTAGTGATGGAAGATACGGTGAAGAAAAAACCCGCACTAAAGCAACCATCGACTAAGATCGATGTAAAGAAGGCCCAGGGGTCGACGAGCGAGTTCACAGCACCCGCAAAACCAGTTGACACATGGAGTAACGAAATCGAGAATATCATAATAGGGCCGGAGTTTGATGCTTAGATAGAAGCAATGGTAGCAAAACCCAACGCCTCGGATGATCTTAAAATGCTGGCAACAATGACAAATCAAGTAATATACAAGATGAGCCATATGGAACATTTGGTAAACACCCTAAACACGCAATGCATTGCCACTATGGGTAAGGTCGTTAACCTAGAAAGATGAACAATGACATCGGCCTAGTCTGGGTCAGCCTCGAAAGGATTATAAAGTCTCAAGAGGAGTCTAACGTATGAGTGGAGCCAGGAAGAAGGTGCTCTCTCAACTTCCACAGCCTCTGATCGTCAGAATGAGTCAAGCCTACAATGCCAGGGAGCCATCTATCAGATAGAGGGCCAGTGAAATCGTGACTCGGGCCACAACTTGGAGGGACTGAGTTGACAAAGGGCCATACCAACTTCACTCTCCCTCGTGAGCGAGAGTCCAGAAGATCCTAGAAGATCGACGACCTGGTCTGACTAAACCATAGCCTCTAAACAGGCGATCGAAGAAATTAAGAAAAATTTAGCCCCAAAATGGGCTGGCGATGTGATGAAAAATGTGAAGGCACTCCTGGCTGACATGGGAATGGAGTAGGCCATCCTCGAAATTGAAGATGCAGAATCACCCTTCTCCCCCAAAATTTTAAGGGCGGAATTCCCTAAAAGTTTCAAATGGTCGAAGTTACTGAACTACAACAGCACCGGCGACCCAACCCTTCATGTCAAGAATTTTGGATAGAAAATGGCAACCACAAGGACAACTGATACGATGTTATGTAAGATCTTTCCAACGACCCATGAGGGACCTGCCACTTTCTGGTTTGAGAAACAAAAGCCAAGGTTGATCACCAACTTCAAGGCTATGATAAAAGACTTCCTCATGTACTTCGTAACATCGATCCTACCTTATAAGACCATCCAAGATTTACAGCTATTGAGGCAGGGTCAAAATGAAACACTTTGAGATTTTATTGAGCGATTCCAAAGTGCGACCCTCGAAGTAAAGGGGTGTAGGATCGACGTTGCCACCGACATTCATGCGAGCAATTGTAGAAATGCCGACCTTAAAAAGGATTTGCTCACAAGAAGACCGAAAAGCTTAGCACTGATGATGCAGAAGGTGTGGGAGTGGGTAACTTACGAGGCCCATGAGAAAGGAACACCGATGCATGAATATACAGGTCGGTGGTCGAGTCTGCCCCTGTCTAATAAGTTACCCTCGAGGCCTCTAGATACAAATACAAGCGTCGTGATCTCCCTAAGGACCTGATTCTATTGAGAGAAGATCAGAAGGAACTGTTGTACTAGATAGAGAAGAACCAATAGTACAATGAATACTAACCAAAGATAAAGCGATCGGGAAAGTCAGGAACCTATTACAACTTCCATAAGTCTAAGGGCCACGATATTGAGGATTGTTAGCATTTGGCCATCGAACTTAACAAGAGGGCAGTCGAGGAGCGGACGATAGGACCATGACGATATTGAGGATTGTTAGCATTTGGCCATCGAAACTCGATCACTTCTTGATAGGACCATGACCGCATCGATAGAATGAGGAGCGGACGGAGAGGCATCGAGCATCTCCCACTGAGAGAGCAGTCAATCCATCACCAGCTTAGCGAGGAGTTATTAACATCACTTATGGTGGACCAACATCAAAGAAATGTAAAGCATCACGGGTCAATAACAGTGGTCTAAATAGTGGCATCCACTACTCCTTCACCCACATACCTAAACCTGCCCCACATCAGGATGCACTGGTAGTTGAAATGGAAATCGAGGGGTTCCTTGTTATAAAAGTACTAATAGACACTAGCAGTTTGGTTAACTTGATGACCCGCTATACGTATGATGCTTTTGGATTGGACCCAAATAAGCTCAGAGTCAGTCAGGACATAATCTTAGGCTTGGGTGGCCATGCAATCAAGGTAATTGGATTGACTACACTACAAATCGCCATGGGAGATGATTCGATCAAGTGGAAGTCGCAAGCCAAATTTTTAATTGTGGATATGCCCTTGGCATACAACATTATTCTTGGAAGGCTGATCCTTGTTGAGTATGAAGTAGTGATCAATTTATTCTACCTTGTGATGCAAATTTCGACCAGACAAGGAATAGCGGTCATTAGAGGCAGCCAGAAGATGGCATAGGAGACCTACTGGCTTCTATACGGGCCAAGCCGACCCACCAGGTTGAAGAAAATCTGTCAAATAAGACCAAGCCCCATGGTAAGCTAGAAACATTGCTCTTAAGCCAAGATAAGGAAGTGTTTATTTTAGATGACATGAAACCCCAAGCAAAGGCTGCCCTGATTGAAGTTCTCAAGAGGAATGAAAACTCATTCTCCTGGATAGAGGCCGACGTCACGGGGGTCAATCCTAGGGTAATGGAGCATAAGCTTAATGTCAACCCAAAAGCCAACCCGGTCAAGCAAAAGAGTAGGAACCATGGTCTGGAAAAGCAACGGGCCATCGAGGAAGAGGTAGGAAAGTTGTTGAAGGCTGGTCATATTAGGGAAGTCCAGTACCTAAATTGGATGGTGAATGTGGTATTGGTCAAAAAGCCTACTGGGGCATACTGAATGTGGGTAGACTTCATCGACCTCAACAAAGCATGCCCAAAAGACAATTACCTGCTGCCCAACATTGACTCCCTTATGGACGCAACCGCGGGTAATGAGTCTTACTCCGTGGTGGAAATGAAGGCGAGGTACAATCAGATACCCATGGCTAAGGATGACGTGGAGAAGACCTCGTTCATAACCCATGAAGGAATATATTGTTACAAGTTCATGCCATTCAAATTAAAAAATGCAGGTGTGACCTACTAGCGCTTAGTTAATAAGGTATTTGAGGGTAAGATCGGCGACATGGTAGAATTTTACATCAGCGATATGATCATCAAAACTATAATGACCAATGCACACCCAGCTGATCTTGAAGAGGTGTTATGCATCTTGAACCAATACCAACTAAAGCTAAACCCAGAGAACTATTCTTTTGGTATTATCGTAGGGAAATTTCTGGGATTTTTAATTTTCCACAGAGGAATAGAGGCAAACCCAGACAATATTAAGGTAATACTGGAGTTGCATCTGCCTAAGGCAGTGAGCAATGTACAAAGGTAGAACTATAAAATTAACGCCTTGGGTCGATTTATATCGTGCTCAGCTAGGCCATGCATGACTTTTTACAAAACCCTGAAGGGTGTGAAGAACTTCACATGGACTGATGAGTGCGCCAAGGCGTTCGACAATTTGAAATAGTTTCTCTCCTCGCCACTATTGGTGAGCCGACCTACCCCTAGAGAGTGTCTGTTCCTGTACATCAACACCTCTAAAGAGGCGCTAGGGATGGCCTTGGTTAGGGAGGAGAAGGTGGAGTAGTACCCTGTGTATTATTATAGCAAAGTCTTTAGAGACGCCGAGCTAAGGTACCCTCGTCTCGAGAAAGCTGCCTATGCTATCATTATTGCGTCTCAAAGGCTAAGGCATTACTTCTAATCTCACACGATTACGGTTCAAACTAACCTGGGTCTGAAAAAAGTTCTCTAAAGACCATAAACTTTAGGCAGGCTAGCAAAATGGGTGATGAAACTGTCAGAGTTTGATGTCAGGTTGAACCAAGAAAAGCAATGAAGGCTAAAACACTAGCAGATTTTATACAAGAGGCCCCATCGCCCAAACCAACCACTTTAGTGGAGGAAACATGGAAAGTTTTTATCTCATGGAAGTTCGACCAAAGGACAGGGGGTATAGGTGTGCATATACGAGGCCCGAACGGTATAATCCTTAATCAATCGGCCAAACTCTCCTTCGCCGCAATAAACAACACGACCGAATACAAAGCATTTATCTTCACTCTATAATTAATCAAAGCGATACAGTCGGACCGAGCTCATGTATACAGTGACTCGAAGCTCATCATCAATCAGCTGGAGGGAGGATATGTGATGAAAGATGCGATGATGTAGCAATCTCGTCCTAGTACGAGCACTTATTGAAAGGATAAAGTAGGCATAAACCAAAATAGAAGTTCAGCACATATCGCGAACTCAAAACTCTAAAACCAAAAAACTTGTAAAAGTAGCATTGGATCCTAGTGGGGATAACCTCATCCATTGTACCATTGGAAGCATTGACTAACCTAGCACTATAGGGACCGAGGTCCTGGTGATCCTAGGTGAAGTTGAGCCGATGGAGGAATGGTACTCCCTAATATGAAGATACCTGAAAGATTCTACCCTAGTAGAGGATGAGGTTGAAGCACAGAAAATTGTAAGAAAATCGTTTTGATATTCAATCCTGGGCGATCACTTATACCTACGATCGTTCAGCCACCCTTGGAAAAAATGCCTGGTAAAGAGAGACATTGAGTATATCCTACGAGAAATCGATCAAGGGATCTGTGGAGGCCACGAAAAGAAAGAAACCTTGGTCAGGAAGGCAAAACTATAGGGTTTCTATTGGCTGACGATGGATCTAGACGCCAGAGAATTAATAGAAAAATGTGAGTTGTGCCAAGCATATGCTAACAACATCAGAGCACCACCCATAGAAATGACCGCTATCCAAGCAGCATGGCCTTTTTCCATGTGGGGAATGGATATAGTCGGACCTCTACCTGTGGTGCAATACTAGAAAAAACGGATCATTGTCGCCGTCGACCACTTTTCAAAATGGGTCAAGGTCAAAGCTATATCCACGATCTTCCCTAATTAGGTCATACAATTCTTTAACAAGAGCATCATCACCAGGTTCGACATACCACATACCCTGATAACGGACAATGGTATACAGTTCAACTATGAAGTGTTTAAATCATACTACAATGGACTTAGAATCAAGCTCTGATTCTCCTCCGTGTCATACTACCAGCGTAATGTCATGACCAAAGTTACGAATAGAATGATCATGGAAGGAATCAAAACCAGGGTACTCAAGAGCAGATCAAGTTGGGTTGATGAACTACCAAATGTCCTTTGGTCCTATCGAACCACGCTAAGAACTACAACAGAAGAGACGCCTTTCGCCCTAGTATATAGAACCGAAGCCATGGTACCAGTTGACATAGGCACTCCCAGCGAGAGAGTATCGCACTATATCAGCCCCACTAACTATAGTCAAAAGATAAGGTCAAATCTAGACGACTGTGAGCACAGGATTTTGTGGTCCCTTTCGCGAGGTGATGATGACGTATACCCAATTTTATTCCTCATGATAAAAAATCTTTTTTATAATTTTTATTACCGATATAAAATTCTCTATGAATTTTATTTTTGGAGAAATTCAGTTTGGCATGTCCGGTAATGCGTCCGGTGGTACCTCAGACCGATGATTTACACCCAAAAAATAATTTAGTCCAAAATACCCACAAAAAGTCAAAAATAAACCCCAATATCTGAGTTTTTCCATCAAAATCACCTTTGCCGGATTTTCTCTCCCTTTTCTCAATTTTGGGCACGATTGATGCTTACTTTTTAGACCTATCAGGAGAGTGAGGCCGCAGGCGGCCTCACCCATACCACCGACGGTATCATCCATGCCACCGATAACATGATTTTCTACTATAGAATAGCTGTGTGCCTTTTTTGCTCGATATCCGATGGATAATTGATCCAAAGCAATTTCCAACAGATTTTAGCCTATATAAACAACATTTTCCAACCATTTGAAGGGTTTCACTCTCTCCCAACTCAAGATTTCAAGTAAATTTTCAGCATTCTAGCTAGCTTTTAGTGGGATAAAGTTTAAAAAATGTAAGAAAAGAGGATTCAATTCATCTTTTCTTGGTGTTTCTCTACTGAACTCTCTGATATTTAGGTGCATTTCAAATTTAGAAATCACCAGAATTATGATTTAGAGACTAAATCACCCCTTACTTCCTAAAATCATCATGTGAGCTCCCCGGAGGCGTTATACGGATTAGAAAGAGGTGGATTCACGGCCCCGGAGTAAAAAAATTCTGAGTCTCATAGCTCTTTGGCTACCTTTTTACTTATTTGTTGTGTTTTAGTTTCTATTTGTGCTTAATTTTGGGTTTTTGGTCGTTTTCTGGCCAAAAACAGCTACTGCAAGAAACTGAAGTTGCTAGAGGCATTTGAAGCCGCCGGCGGTATCAATCGTGCCGCCAGCGACATCATTGATACCGCCAGTGGCCTCATTTACCCCTAGTGGCCCAATTTTATTGCATAACCCTTTCTTTACCGTATCCAGAAAGTCATGTAGCCTGCCTGTGTAGCTGATACTACTAGCGACATCATTGATGCCTCCGGCGGCATTGCCTTCTGGACAATAGTTTCATTTTCATTTACTTTTTGACCTAGTTTAATTTTAGAAGCTAGGATGTACAGTGCAATGATGGGAGTCCAAAACTCCCCGAAATGGTCCAAACCACATAACATGTGGCATTTTCACTAACAATTTGGTCAAAATAACGATCGTGTCCAAAATGGACTTTTTCCCTATAATTCATTCAGAAAATGAATTTTTCGAAGGGAACTTATATTCTAAAATCAAAAATTTTCGACCCCAGCTTGGGCCTCTGCCCCCAGGCCCCGTATGGGGCACTGACCCAGAACCCCGTGAGGGGCTATCGCCCCTTAACCCAATCGGGGGCGCTGCCCCTAGACTCCTCCAAGGGCGTTACCCCTTGGACCCTGCTGACGGGGTGCCATTTTTGTGTGTTATACCCTGTATATGTGCCATATTTGTGCTAGCCGTTTTGTATAGGTAGGTTTAGGTTAGATGTATGTTAGACCATCGAGTATTTTTATTTATTGTATAGACAAATGTATAGGATTTGAAAGCCTTATAATAATTTTAATTTCTGCATTTATTTTTGGATGACTATAATAATTCATTTATTTACCGCGTTATCAAGCATTCAAAGTGGTGGATATGAAGGCGAGGTACAATCAGATACCCATGGCTAAGCACGACATGGTGAAGACCTCGTTCGTAACCCATGGAGGAACATATTGTTACAAGGTCATGCCATTCAGATTAAAAAATGCAGGTGCGACCTACTAGCACTTGGTTAACAAGGTATTTGAGGGTAAGATCGGCGATATGGTAGAATTTTACGTCAACGATATGATCATGAAAAGTAAAATGACCGATGCACACCCAGCTAATCTCGAAGAGGTGTTACGCATCCGTAGGACTTCTTTTTTACCTCCGTTGAGTCATGACATATCACTATGCGTAATGAGGAGTGCAAACATCCCACGTATGTTGGAGGGATAAGCAGCCACATCATCGCTAACCATATCTACGTGCAGCCATACATATCATGCATCGATTCCCTAAAACAAAAAGCATGCATAGCATCCATACCATTTACAACCCATTCCTGGTCTGACCCACGGTTCATGATCCTAAATAGTCTTCCTCCTAAATCTGAACCTTTGGAACTAGCCATGTCTCTTACTCACAATGACAACACTGCCCTGCCCAAAGAACAGACCATCCTACCCCTGCCTCGACAGTGGCTCATCCTCTGTCTCTTGGGTCAGAAATTGTCACTGCCATCATCCAGTTTCTAAGCTCGGATCAATTCTGAAACATCATTTAGGAACTGATTCAGATAGCTATACACACATCCATCAAGCAAGTAAACCAGAACTCCGACCAGGTCACACAATCTCTGGGCATGACACCCACAGCTGTGACTGCCCTACAACAATCATCTATCCCCTGAGCCAATGACCAGGTCATGCAATCTACGGGCATGACACGGAAGGATGAGACACTCTTGTAATCACCACCATCTGCCTACCACAGGCAAAGGGAAGAAGCCCAGAGTCAAGTTCCTCCATCATTCTCTGGCGTCTTACCTCCGACGTTGGTCACTCCATCGCAATTATGCTAACAGCAATAGCGGCACCACCTCAGTACGACCAGGTCATGCAATCTCTGGGCATGACACCCAAAGTTGAGGCTCTCTTACATCAGTTGATAGCAGCTAATTACGATCAGAAAGAGCAGGTTTCCAAGAACTATGGCAAGTGCGCATTGACTGGAAGTGGTAAAACAAGCGCATCTCCCTCTCGGGCCAGGATGTGCAAAAAGACCTCTCATAAGTCAACCTCAACTGCCACTACCTAGCTGAGTGGCAGTCTCGCAGGTAGCATAAGCCCATGCATTTTACCTCTCAATGAAATATTTGCCGAGTTAAGAAAGGACAATCTTCTCAAATCTCTCCGCGAGTACAAACCTCCCACGAGAGACGAGAGGAAAACTTTTGCGGATACCATGTCTTGCTAGGTCACCACACCAATGAATGTAAGACTCTAATCAATGCTATACAACATTTGATAAGGGATAAGAAGTTTGTGGAACCCAAAAGGGTGCATAGCGATGCGAATTCCTCCCTTCCAAAGTTTGACGACCATATGGGAGTGACCGATTCTAGCTTACCTAAATAAAGGAATGGACCACAGGAACTTATCAAGGCCATCTGTTCCAAAGGAAAGGGAAAATCGTGATCCGACAACGAGGATGAAGAGTCAAATGATGAAAAGGCCAAGGAGGTTATAGCCACCATGATCAAAGCCATGATAGTTTTAGCAAAGAAACGCGAAAAAAACAATGCAAAGAACCTGATGATCAAGGCCATGAGGCAGTTCGCCGAGGTCCTCACCGAGGAGTCAAGCCAAGTAGATGACATCTTGCAAGGTACCGAGCAGAATGAGACTCAGGCTTCCGACCAAGATGACACTGTTGGTCCCTGTTAGAGTATTTATAAGGGCAGAGGGGGGTGAATGGCCCTTTTTTGCGAAATTTATAGACTTAGAAAAAGTCTATGTGTAGCGTGTTTAATTATGATCTGGAAGATGAATCTGGATGATAAATATGATCCGGAAGATGTATCCGGATGATGTAATATGAATGCAGAATAGTAAAAATAAACAAATATCAAACACAAGTATTTTATATTGGTTTGGCCCCGCCTATCTTCAGTCCCCAGAATTTCCTTCTTCCGAGCTTGTCTACTAATGGATTCCTTTTCAACTGGCAGGAATTAAGCCTTACAGATTTGTCTCTGGATGATGACTTCTTCTGGAAGTAGGATATACCACTAGAAGCACCAACTCCTAACTGAGTCCTCTCATCTTTAGTAGGCTATACCACTTAGCCTTCTACCTCGAATCTAAGTTGTGTCCTACAGGGAGTTATCACTCAAAGCACCTACTTCAAGTTCTATCCCAATCTCCTAACTCATCCAAGTTGGAGATTGTTACACTTTTGGTTTACAACAAAAGGTTGGTTTTAGAGTTCCTCAAGTTTATAGTTTCACTTGGGAATCCTTACAAACTGATTTTGAATCAAGGGTTCTTGGAGGGATTATTTTGACTGATTAATTGTGTATTACTTTGTTACTTGCTTTTGTAAGTCAATCAGTTACCTTCTCATTTGGTGAAGAGTTCCTTTTATAGGCTTTGAACATAAATGTAGCCGTCTGTGGTTGGTGAGCTTACACTTAATCTTCACCCTTGATCAGGTTATGAGCTGGAGCTTTTGGATCCGTTGATTAGTCTGTTAGACCATATTCTTGGGATTGGTGCTGAAAGTTGTCAGTCATCGTTTTTATTGTCATTTTGTGATACACTAACTTTTATACAAATTGTCATATGGTGTGTGCTCCACGCGCGCCTTTATTGGTGTAGTCTAAAAGTAGTTTAGACTTTCACTGTCCTTTGTCTGTTCCTTTTGACTTTGCCAGCTGTCTTCTATTTTCAAAAGGTTATTTGACTATTTTAGAACAAGGAGGCACAAGGAAAGCTGTGTTTTATTCTTTCCTTAGTTATTGGATATAGGTCTTCCGGATGTGTCTTCCGGATGTCTTTTGGACCTATATGTTCTGGATCTTCCTTCCGGAGATGGCTTCAATCAATTCTTCCAGTTGCAAGTCTTGAGGACAGAAGATTGTTTTCTATTCAGACTTTGTCCGGATGATTTTCCTCCATTGCTTAGGTTTCTGATTTTGTTCAATAAGCGAGGAAAGCTGCCGCTAGAGCTCGAGGTGTTGGGAAGTTCATGACTTATTGCTCAATTCTGGGAAGGCAGTTCAACCTTTCTTTAATTTCACCCAAATCCTTGCGGACCTCTTTATTCGACATTTGCCTCAGAAGTTCCTTTTCCACAGCCTTGAGATGGGTGCAGATGGTCAGGAGACTCTTTTTAATAAACCCCTCTTCATGGTGTTCAAGGGTTGCCTCCTGAAGGAGTTTGAGAGTTGCACTTACTTTGGATTCTTTGGAGTTTTCATCAGGAAGGGTTACTGATTTGGTGTGCGGAGGGAATTGTTTGTTAGAGGGTCCGAATTATTCACTACCGGATGAGCTTGATTCAGTTCTAGAGCTTGAGCTGCTTCAGGAAGGGCTATTATTTGGCGATTGTGAGCCTCCAACTACTCCTTCTACTTCACTTTTGCTTATTTCCCTTTCCTCCAAATTAGCCTTGCCCGTAGGATCCACTTCAGAAGTGTGTCCCTTGGAACTCAGACCTTCTCCCTCCTTCGGAGCTGTTGAATCCGGGATTGGCACTATGGCCTTAGCTACATTTTGAGAGATTGTAGCTAAGTTATGCTTTTCAATATCAGATGAGGGATGAAGAAGATTAGGAGTTACCTCATTGGTTTGTTGTGTCTGATTCTCATTCCTTCTTTCTTCTTCTGTCCCTTTATCCCGATGGCTGGAATTGTCCTCAGCCATTTTAGCAGATGCCTTTTCAGGACTTTCTTCTCTCGGCATATTGGCACTGTCCTCAATAGCCTTCTACAATGCCTTTTCAGGACTTTTAAGGTTTATGACCTCACCGCTTGGTCCAAGCAGATTTTTCGGAAGCGATTCTACTCTTTTAGCAAATGGGAATTTGTGTGCTTCTGAAATTTTGGATAGAGTCTCCATGTCTTCTGGGTGTACCAGTATGAGGGGAGCTTGAGATGACTCACCCAGAACTTCAGTTATTTTCCTCTAGTTTATAGTATTGTTTTCCTTGATAGCTGCCTGAATCTCAGCATATTGCTCATCATCTTGTTATACTAATTCAGTTGAGCTGGGAACATTTTTCCCTGTATTGGATTATGCTTCCTTTGAGGTAGTTTTCTCCCTATACTGCCTTGCTTCCTCATTTAAAATGATTCCAACAATCCTCCTTCCTTCATTAGCTCTCTTTTATTGAGCAGCAAGAGCTTCATCGAATGTTAGGCCTTTTCTCTGAAGCTGTTTTTGAGGAGGAGCCTCATCTTCCATTTCCTCATCATCAGCTTCTTCCTTCATCTCAGCCAAAGTTCTCTTGGCTTTCTTTCTTGTAGCTTCAATCGCCTTTGTTGCGATTTTAGCTAGCCTAGTAGTAAGCCCATACAGTCCCTTCTTGGTTGAGGCTTTAATCAATCTACCTCTAGGTCTTGGTTGTTCAGGGCCTAGGACTTGAGTGAGAGGCATAGTATCCTCATCAACTTCTTCCGAAACCAGTTTTGTTTTCCTTTTGGCTTTGGCTTTTGTGGTTCTAGGCCTCTTGGGAACTATAGCTTCTGCTTTTGGATCAGCTGCCTTTCTGGATTTAACTTTTCGCTCATCCCTTCTTAACTTCGCTTTTTCTTCATCCCATTCTTCATTGAAGCGGAGTTTCAGGAAGTTCTTCTTAAGAATTGGCTTTCCCTAAATTCCTTCAAATCTAGTAAGATCCACTCCTTCTGCTTGAAGGATCCTTGTGATCAAGGCACCATGTGAGTTGACATGGGTCTTGAGATAATGGATGATCAAGACTGGCCAGTTTACTTTCACACTGCCAACCCAGTGCTGCAGAATGTAGTGCTTGAGGGAAGAAACTATAGTCAATGATCCTTTCCTTATTAGAATAAGCTTTGCTAGAGCATGCTGTAGGAATCTGGGCATTCTCGGGAAGTATGTTGAGAATTTGTTGCCGAAATAATTCTAGCATAGCCACAGCTTAGAGTCATACTCGATTCCGGTCTCATCCCCATCTTTTCTCAACAAAACTCCAGAATTTTTTATCTTTAGATTCTTCTCAAAGAATTCTGGTGTTTAGAAGGATAACCTTTCCTTTAACCTCAGTGCGTAGGGCATCAAAGTCAGTATGCACACTTAAATTTGAGTAGAACTCTTTCACTAGTTTTGGATAGGTTGGGCAGTTTATTTTAAGAAGATCACCCAAATTTTGATCTTCAATTAAGGTGAAGAAGGGTGGAGTTTTGAATAGATAGTCATCTCCTAGATGATCAGTAGGGATGACGAAATCAGAGGTTTTGGGATTTAAAGGTTCAAAATCTTCTTCTTTCAAGTCTGATACTTGAAAGAGGTTTTTGCTGGGTAGGATTTCGAGGGTGTTTGAGGTGTTTTTGGCTGCCATTTTTGAGTATTAGAGAAATGGTGCTTTAGGTCTGAATTTTTGCAGAGTAATAGTGAGATTGTTGCTCGCTTAAAGAAGAGAAGGGATTTTGAGGGGGTTTATATAGGATTTTTAAAGTGAGGGTATAATTGTAATCCAAACTCCGGTGTTTTTGACTGGATTGATGACATGGCAGTCACATTTTTAGGAGAGAGGTAAATTCAGTTTAACCGGAGAATGGGAACGGTTTATTTTTGAATTAACTGCTATATTTCGGCACGTGTAATAGCCATTGGACTTTTGAAATTTAAAAAGTAATAGTTACCTTGATGGGCTTTTACTGCCAAACGTCATTGTTGTTGGCCGATGTGGCAGTCTTTTGGAATATACCCCAATTCTTCTTTTCTTCTAGAGTGGGTATTTTATCTCAACATCCGGCATGTTTCAGGGCTATCTTCCAGAGTTTTTCTAAATTGGATTTAACATTCCAATTGATTCTCTTAATTTCCCAAATTGATCCTTACTTAGTGGTTTAGTAAAGATATCAGCTCTTTGTTCACTGGTTGGGACATATGCCAATGCAACATCCTTTTTCATCACATGATCCCGAATGAAGTGATGCCTTATGTTGACATGTTCCATCCCGCTATGAAGCACCAGATTCTTTGACACATCAATAGCACTTTTGTTGTCATATAATACATTCACACATCCAGATTGTACTCCATAATATTCAAGTTGTTGTTTGATCCACAGGAGTTGAGCAACACAACTTCTAGCTGCCATATATTCAGCTTCCGTGGTGGATAAGGCAACTGAAGTTTGTTTCTTGCTATACCATGAGACTAAGCAGTCCCCAAGAAAATGACATCCTCCAGATGTACTTTTTCTCTCAAGAGTGTCTCTGCCATAATCTGCATCTATAAACCCCTAGAGAGTAAAGTCTCCATTACTAGGATACCATAACCCAACTTCAGTGGTTCCTAGGAGATATCTTAGTATCCTCTTGACAGACTTGATATGAGAATCCTTTAGATTAGCTTGATATCTTGCACAGTAAAATACTGCATAGTGAATGTCAGGTCTGTTGGCTACTAAGTATAGGAGTGAGACAATCATTCCTCTATACAGCTTTTTGTCAACATCTTCTCCCCCATAATCACTGGATAGGATTGTGTCTGAACTTATTGGAGTAGACATTGGTTTGCTACTGTCCATTTCAAATTTTTTCAGAATCTCCTTGGTATATTTTGATTGATTGATGAAGATCCCGTCTGGACTTTGTTTGATTTGTTGGCCAAGAAAGAAGTTGAGCTCTCCCATCGTGGACAACTCAAATTCCTTCTGCATATTTAAGCTGAATTCTTTGCACATCTTCTCATTAGTGGCACCAAAGATGATATCATCCACATAGAATTGGACTAGAATAATATCATTCTTCTTCTTCTTGATGAAGAGTGTGGTATCTGCTCTGCCTCTAGTATATTCCTTGGTTATAAGGAATGAGGTCAGTCTTTCATACTAGGCTCTTGGTTCCTGTTTTAATCCATAGAGAGCTTTCTTTAGTATATAGACATGATCCGGATGCTTTGGATCTTCAAATCCGGGTGGTTGTTTGATATATAATTCTTCTTGAATGACACCATTTAGAAATGCACTTTTGACATCCATTTGGTATAATGTGAACCCCATGAATGATGCAAAAGCACATAGAATTCGGATTGCTTCCAGTCTTGCTACATGAGCGAATGTTTCTTCGAAATCAATTCCTTCTTGTTGATTGTAGCCTTGAGCAACTAGTCTCGCCTTATTTCTTATTACTGCTCCGGATTCATCAAGTTTATTCCGAAACACCCATTTAGTACCTATAATTGACTTTCCTTTAGGAGAGGACACAAGATCCCATACATTATTCCTGGTGAATTGATCTAGCTCTTCCTGCATTGCCATCATCCAGCTTTTATCTCCTTCAGCATCTTGAAATTTCTTTGGCTCTATGAGAGAGACAAAAGCAGTGTGACTCATCATCCGGTTGAGCTGTCCTCTAGTTCTAACTGGATTCTGAATGTCGTCTAGAATATTCTCAATGGAATGATCTCTGTGTGTTCGGATTTCTCTTTCTAGGCCTTCATGTTGAATTTGGACTTGCTCTTCTTCACCTTCAACTGTTCTTCAATAAAGTCAATTTCCTATGGATTGTGATTAACTTGATATGCCCCTGGATTATAGGATTTTCCCTCATCTTCCTCTGCGTATTTCTTGATTTGAAATGAGTTAGGGATATCTTTTTCCTTCTTTTCTTGAGATTTTCAGCTTTCAGAGCGAAGTTTTTCTTTCCTGCCGTGTTAGTTTCATCAAAATCTACATGTATAGACTCTACTACAGATTGGGTTCATTTACTGAAGACTCTGTAAGCCTTACTATGATTTGAGTAGCCTAGGAAAATTGCTTCATTAGATTTAGGATCAAATTTTCCTAATTGCTCTCCGTCATTAAGGATGTAGCATTTACATCCAAATGCTTTGAAGTATTTGATTTTAGGTTTTCTTTCCTTCCAGATTTCATATGGGGTCTTTTTTATAGTTTTCCTAATAAGAGCTCTATTTAAGATGTAGCATGCTGTGTTTACGGCCTCACCCCAGAAATACTTTGGCAAACTATTTTCACTTAGCATTGTTCTTGCCATTTCTACTATGGTCCTATTTTTTCTTTCTACCACTCCATTTTGTTGAGGAATGTGAGGGGCAGAGAAGTTGTGTTCAATGCCCTTGGAGTCATAAAAGTTACCAAAATGCTTATTTTTGAACTCCCCACCATTATCGCTCTGGATGCATGCAATGTGTTTGCCCTGTTCTACTTCTATCCGGATGAATGTTTTGGATAATTAGTCAAATGCTTCATCTTTGCTTGTTAGCAGGAGAACCCAGGTATATCGAGAACAGTCATCTACAATGACCATGGTGTGTTCTACTTTACATAAGCTTAGTGGCTTAATTGGACCAAAAAGATCAATGTCTAAGTGCTCAAGTACTCTTTTGGAAGGAATGTATGATATGGAAGGGAAACTTTTCTTATGTTGTTTACCTAATTGACATGTGGTGCATAGATGATCCTTATCAAAAGCAACTTTAGGTAAACCCTCAATGAATTCCTTTTTGGCTAATTTGGGCAGGAGATTCATGCTTACAAGTCCCAATCTCCGGTGCCATAGCCATGATTCTTTTTCTTT
This sequence comes from Euphorbia pulcherrima, assembly GCA_947683365.1. NCBI lineage: Eukaryota > Viridiplantae > Streptophyta > Magnoliopsida > Malpighiales > Euphorbiaceae > Euphorbia > Euphorbia pulcherrima. The sequence continues at coordinate 34,319,680 of CANTUS010000004.1, forward strand.
AGACACCAAGCATACATTCTTTTTGTCATTTTTAATGTTTACAGAATAGACATTATTTACTCTAGGTGTAAAAAGAATAAGTTGATTTGACTTACTATCATAAATTGAGCAGCCTTCGGAGTCAAATGTGACTTTTCTTCCTTTGTCACATAATTGAGCCACACTCAGTAGATTGAATGGCAGTCCATCAACTAGTGAGACATCTTCAATTTTTAACACAGATCCAATGGTTCCATGACCAATGATCTATCCTTTTTTATTGTCTCCAAAACTTACTTTGCCTCCCTTCTTCCGGGTTAATGTGATGAAGGCCTTCTCATCACCTGTCATGTGCCTTAAGCATCCACTATCAATATACCAAGTGTGTTGATCTACTGTGGATCTAAGGCATACCTGCAAAACAGATCAAGTGGGTTTGGGTACCCAATTAGATTTGGGTCCTCTCCAGTTAATAACCATCTCAGGCCAAGGATAATCATCATAAGCCATTTTTTAATCTACATGATTTAGTCATATGGTTATTTTTCCCACAAAACCTGCATCTTGAAATAAGCATGTTTTGCATTTGCTTCTTGCTGATCTTCTTCAGATCCTTTCTTCTGTAGTTGCCCCTATATCCAGCTTCGTGAACACTAGCGGATGGTCCGGTATAATTCCGGAAGTTGGTTAGAGGTGCAACTTTAGCATTATGATTTCTCCTCTATTTGATAGGTAGTTGGTTGTAAGCTATTTAGCTTTTCCCTTCTGAGCCGCAGTATATCTTTGAGCTTGTGGTTGTCTACTAACTTCATTTGTCTTTTGATTTGGATTCCTTTGAATCTGGTTCTGAGAAAGAGGAGGATCATCTCTTCTTGGATTCTATATTTCAGGTTTCCTTCCAGATACTTCCTTCAATAGACTAACTTCTCTTTCTAGTCCCACTACATTTGCATTCAGAATCTGGACTTGATTTCTCAAGAAGTTTTCTTCTACTACATCAATATTTTTGGTTGCTCTAACTAGATTAATGTCTTGTGCCATTACTTCAGAATCTTCAGATAATTCTAGTATTGCTCTTTTTAGGGATTTGATGGCCTTTGCATTCTTCTTTACTCCCTTGATAACAATAGAAGGAGCTTTTGCAAGATCAAAGTTAGAGGCAGAGTTAGAGTAAGAGTTTACCTCAGTGTTTGCTAAATTCGATTGTGATTCTTAAATTTGCATAGTTTCTTGTTTAGAGGTGTTCCTTCCGGATTGCTCTACTTTCGGCTCTATTAGAGCCATGAATGCACAGTTAGCGGTTTCCTCTTCTTTTGTTAAGGATGAGCTGCTGCTTTCTTCACTGTTGCTCCAAGTAGCAACCATTGCCTTCTTTTTAAATTTCTTAGCTCTCTTGAGCTTGGGGCATTTTGTTCTGAAGTAGCCTTTTTCGCCACACTCGAAACAAGCAACATCTTTCTCTAGATCTTTCCTTTCTTCCGGATTCCTTCTGTGCTTACTTATTCCAGAGGTGCCTTCTCTTGGTCTCCGAGATTCATAACTTTTTGATCTTCTTCTATCCTTCTTTTGTATAAATCGATTTAGCCTTTTGGTCAATAGGGCGAGTTGATCTTTGGTACTCATTGACTCATCTATTTGCTCCTCCTTATTGGAAAATAATGATCCGGATAAATAAATCTATATACATCCGAATCAAGTTTGAAAGAAACAAAAACGAACTCTCTTAAAATCCAAATGGAAGTATCCAGACAAAGCTAAGATCGTTTATTAAATAAAATCAGAAACCTAAGCAATGGAGGAAAATCATCCGGACAAAGTCTAAATAGAAAACAATCTTCCATCATCAAGACTTGAAACCGGAAGAACTAATTGAAGCCATCTCCGGAAGGAAGATTCGGAACAAATAGGTCCGAAAGACATCCGAAAGACACATCCGAAAGACCTATATCCAATAACTAAGGAAAGAATAAAACACAGTTTTCCTTGTGCCTCCTTGGTCTACAATAGTCAAAGAACCTTTTGTAAAAAGAAGACAGCTGGTAAAGTTTAAAGAAAAGTTAAAAGGAGCAGACAAAGGACAACGAAAGTCTAAACTACTTTTGGACTAGACCAATAAAGGCGTGCATGGAGCTCATACCATATGACAATTGGTATAAAAGTTAGTGTATCACAAAATGACAAGAAAAATGATCACTGACAACTTTCAGCACCAATCGCAAGAATATGGTCTAACAAACTAATCACCAGATCCAAAAGCTCCACCTCACAACCTGATCAAGGGTGAAGATTAAATATAAGCTCACCAACCACAAATGGCTACATTTATGTTCAAAGCCTATAAAAGGAACTCTTTATCAAATGAGAAGGTAACTGATTGACTTACAAAAGCAAGTAATAAAGCAATACACATTCAATCAGTCAAAATAATCCCTCCAAGAACCCTTGATTCAAAATCTGTTTGTAAGGATTCCCAAGTGAAATTATAAACTTGAGGAACCCCAAAACCAACCTTTTATTGCGAACCAAAAGTGTAATAATCTCCAACTTGGGTGAGTTAGGAGATTGGGACAGAACTTGAAGTAGGTGCTTTAAGTGAGATCTCCCTGTAGGGCTCAGCTTAGATTCGAGGTAAAAGGCTAAGTGTTATATCCTACTAAAGACGAGAGGGCTCAGCTAGGAGTTGGTGCTCCTTGTAGTATATCCTACTTCCGGAAGAAGTCATCATCCGGAGACAAATCTGTAAGGCTTAATTCCTCCCAGTTGAAAAGTAATCCATTAGTAGACAAGCTCGGAAGAAGGAAATTTTGGGGACTGGTCATAGGCAAGGCCAAACCAGTATAAAATACTTGTGTTTGATATTTGTTTATTTTTTTCTGCATTCATATTACATCATCCGGATACATCTTGCGGATCACATTTATCATCCGGATCCATCTTCCGAATCATAATCAAACACGCTACACATAGACTTTTTCTAAGTCTATAAATTCCATGAAAAAGGGCCATTCATCCCCCTCTGGCCTTATAAATACTCTAATATGGACCAATACTCCTCTCTGGATGAGCCTGATTTGGTGGATTCTGCCTTAAGAGCAATAGTCTTTTTCACTCCTCAGGTCTCTTTTCTTGTTGACTATATCTTTCCAAGGATAGTTCTTGAGTTAGAAGATTACCAATGAGTTCATCATAACTATAGAAATTTAAGTCATGAGCTTCCTCAATGGCAGTCTTTTTATTATCCCATTCCTTAGTGAGACTCCGGAGCACTTTTTTGACCATATCTACTTCTTGAATCTCCTTCCCTAGCCTCTTCATTTCATTTACTAGATTTGTGTATCTAGTGTTCTTATTGCTGATTGATTCTTTAGGCTCCATCTTGAAAGATTCAAACTTTTGTTGGAGTAGATCAAGTTTAGCTTCTCTTACTTCGGTAGTTCCTTCATAGGTTACTTCCAGCTTCTCCAATATCTCTTTAGCTGTTTCACATCTAGATATGCTATTGAATTTAGCTGCACTAAGAGCACAATGGAGCATGTTAATAGCATTTGCGTTTTCACGCAATTTTTTAAAGTCATTATCATCCCACATACTTGATGGCTATCGGGTAGTGATACCTCCTACTTTGTAAGTAGGTTCATATGGACCATCTTTAATAACTATCCATGCTTGCATACTTTATGACTAGACGAAGTTCTTCAACCGATTTTTCCAAAACATGTAGTGCTCACCGGTGAAGAGTGGAGGACGGGTAACATACATTCCCTCGGGAAGAAGTTGAGAGTTGTGGAAACTCATTTTGATTTATGAATCAAAATATATGAACCTTTAGCTTGAGATTGTTAGATCTCTAGTTTGAGCACTAGCACTAATACCACTTATTGGTCCCTGTTAGAGTATTTATAAGGGCAGAGGGGGGTGAATGGCCCTTTTCGCGGAATTTATAGACTTAGAAAAAGTCTATGTGTAGCGTATTTGATTATAATCCGGAAGATGGATCCGGATGATAAATGGGATCTAGAAGATGTATCCGGATGATGCAATATCAATGCAGAAAAAATAAACAAATATCAAACACAAGTATTTTATACTGGTTCAGCCCTGCCTACGTCTAGTCCCTGGAATTTCCTTCTTCTGAGCTTGTCTACTAATGGATTCCTTTTCAACTGGCAGGAATTAAGCCTTACAGATTTTTCTCCGGATGATGACTTCTTCCGAAAGTAGGATATACCACTAGAAGCACCAACTCCTAGCTGAGTCCTCTCGTCTTTAGTAGGATATACACTTAGCCTTCTACCTTGAATCTAAGCTGAGTCCTACAGGGAGTTATCACTCAAAGCACCTACTTCAAGTTCTATCCCAATCTCCCAACTCACCCAAGTTGGAGATTATTACACTTTTGGTTTGCGACAAAAGGTTGGTTTTGGAGTTCCTCAAGTTTATTGTTTCACTTGGGAATCCTTACAAATAGATTTTGAATCAAGGGTTCTTAGAGGGATTATTTTGACTGATTGAATGTGTATTGCTTTGTTACTTGCTTTTGTAAGTCAATCAGTTACCTTCTCATTTGGTGAAGAGTTCCTTTTATAGGCTTTGAACATAAATGTAACTGTTTGTGGTTGGTGAGCTTACATTTAATCTTCACCCTTGATCAGGTTGTGAGGTGGAGCTTTTGGATCCATTGATTAGTCCGTTAGACCATATTCTTGGGATTGGTGCTGAAAGTTGTCAGTGATCATTTTTCTTGTCATTTTGTGATACACTAACTTTTATACCAATTGTCATATGGTGTGTGCTATTGGTCTAGTCTAAAAGTAGTTTAGACTTTCGCTGTCCTTTATCTGTTCCTTTTGAATTTGCCAGCTATCTTCTATTTTCAAAAGGTTCTTTGACTATTGTAGACCAAGGAGTCACAAGGAAAGCTATGTTTCATTCTTTCCTTAGTTATTGGATATAGGTCTTCCGGGTGTCTTTTGGACCTATATGTTCGGAGAGGGCTTCAATCAGTTCTTCCAGTTGCAAGTCTTGGGGACGGAAGATTGTTTTCTATTTAGACTTTGTCCGGATGATTTTCCTCTATTGCTTAGGTTTCTGATTTTGTTCAATAAGCGATCTTAGCTTTGTCCAGTTGCTTCCATTTGGATTTCAAGAGAGTTTCTTACACTTGTTTTTGTCTCTTTCAAACTTGATCCGGATTGATATTAGTTTTTATTTATCCGGATAATTGTTTTTCCAACAGACACACCAATAGAACCTGCTAAAGGTAATCCTACCACCGGCATCAGCAATGAAGAACCTCCGCCTGTGGAGGATGGCAATCCTAATATGTAATCTTTATATTTCTGTTTGAACAATGTTATGTTTTTAACTTTTGGCTCCATGAGCAAACTTCTATTTTGTTACTTATTGCATGTTTTGACCATTTGATCCATGCATTCATATGAACATACGCATGATGCTTTCAGTATTCAAGATATTTTATTGTATGAAAGTAATTCAAGTACAAATGAAGGCTCTCCAGTGGTAATCATTTCCAATAATTTAACTCCTGTCAAAAACATGTGAGATAATAAAGTGCTTAAATACCGTGCTAATGCTTTTACTTGGTTATGTTCATGAGATAGGCCTAAGGTCGATAGTTAGATTGTCGAACATCACGGGTCTCTTCCAGAATTAACTCAGAAACCTCACGGCTATGCACCTTCAAGCTACTAAAAAAGTGTCAACTGGTTCCCTGAAATGAAAAAATTATAGCATACATTTTCGCCCACCCACCCCCTTCCCTTATCAACCCTTGCCCAAAGCTTCTCTGCTCCTTGGCTATTCTTAGCATAGGGGCATATACGATTGGTGAACCCTGGCCTCCATCAAATAAACACCGTAGGCGAATATTAGACCAATCTTACCACCAAGAAAAAGAAGCTAAATCTTACACCAATGTCACCACCAAGAAAATGACCAAACTCGCAGAGAAGCACATCTTCACCCATCACGACTTAACCCACCACAAGCACCTCAAGCAATGAAGATCAGTTCCACGGGGACAACCACTAGGAACATAAAGTGTGGGACCATCACATATCTTCTCAGTATAGACAATAAGCTAATGGTGCTATCAAAATAACCAATAAATCGGTAGCCGGTTACAGAGATTAGGCTGACAACTACCTTTTACCATTTGGGGATACCGCACGAGTGTCCACACCTCGAATGGTCAAACTTTGTTCTCCCTAGTTTATGGAATGGAAGCGGTTTTACCAATAAAAACTCAAGAAATCTCTCTGTGGGTTGCATTGGAAATAGAAAGAATCTGAATGGACTCAGGCGGGATTTAAAGCAACCAAATATGATGAATGAACGGGGTTTAAGGTCCTTAGACAAACTCCAAATGTACCAGCAGAGCATGGCTCAAATCCATAACCGCCAGGCAAGACACCAGAAGTTTCCCTTAAAAGCTGGAGACCTAGTCCTAAACAGTTGAAACCCTTCACGACTAGTGCAAGGGGCAAATTCAGGCCTAACCGGGAAGGACCGTACAAACCACAGGCTAAAGGAGCAATCAGAATGGCAAGCGAACCAGTCGAGAAGGTGCTTTTCAAGCACCAAAACTCCTACAAACCAAACTCCTTGTAATGTGGCCAATCGAAATCAAGGTAAGGTTACCCGATGCCACTTTAAAGGTCAGAATGGATCGAGTAATCTAGTGTGATAGTCGAACGGACACTAAAAGCCTTAGGCAATCTGCAAAGGCACGACCGAGTGGACAACAACAAGTTAGATATATAATACCCTCACCAAAAGTTGTAGACCAGGCATTGAGGCATCTGGAACTTTCCAACACCGATGTTAAGGAGAAATTTAGATCATATTGGGAAAACCGTCGTGTGGTCAAAGACGGTACCGAATGAACGAGGCAATATAGATCATGAGCATAGACAAAAGTGAGTTCACTGACCTAATCAACCAAGATAGGCTATAGCATTATCAGATCTAAAACAAAAGAAATAAATCAGGAAAAGCGGTACAACAAAAAATATAAATATGATAATCACCCGCCTTTTAGTCTTTCACTCATTGGGAAAAAATCAGGGTGACACCCGATGGTTTGTATTCTATAAACTGGCCGTGCAAAAATTGGGGTATCTCTTTACAAAATTGCCCGCTGAACTGAAAACCCAAAAAGGTCGGTTTAGGAAAAAATTAGGGCACGAGAGAAAAAATAGTGTGATGTTAACCTGAAATCTGTAAAGACTGGTCAACACCAAGAGTTTGATTAATGGAAATGGTTACCAACATCATGTACTCTAATTAAATTCATTCAATAAAAGTATTTTTTGTACTGAAACCTCTATGCTTGTGGTTGTATGAATGCCTGACGACCAAAGGGAGAAAACATCGGAAGTAAGCTTAATTGAAGATGCTCCGAGTTCATCATCGTTTCAATTCAAAAAGATAATAAATCCAGATAGGCTGAAAACATCCAGGTGTATGCAAAAGTGAGAAATAAGTCTGCTGGATTGAAAACCCAAAAAGGGCGGTCTAGACATAAATTAAGACAAGACTCGATAGATTGAAAATCCCTAGAGGCAGTCTATGCAAAAGTTACAGTAAAAAGATAAAAAAAGAAAAAAGAAAAAAGAAAAAAGAAAAAAAAGACATAAAAAGACATAAAAATAAAAAGAAGAAAATCGGTAAATCTGGAGCTAATATAGCCGGAAATTTAGCCATGCCGCTGGCGGCATGAATGAAATCGCCAGTGACATGGGCCAAGCGGCCGATGGAATGACACTTCCCCTATAAATACAGACCTATTTTTATCAGTTTAGACATGTACAAAACATATAAAAACCTTGTATTCTATTTCCAAGCATATTTCAAGCACAAAACCCAAATTTTATTCAAACCGAAGCCCAAAGGCACACAAGCCATCCAAATATCCAAATCCAAAACCAAGATAATCCCAAATCCAAAACCCAAAATTAAACATCCAACCCCAATGTATCAAGGGCATACAAACCAAAATCCACAAAGCAAAAAGAAACAGAGAATGGGGATAAGAGGATGAATGTAAGAATGCATGCCACCACTGATCGGGTGAGATGAGACATCCTCCTCGCCGAGAAGCCAATCGTTGACCTTATCCTAATTTTCTTCCCTATACTCTATCATTGGGATGCTGCTGGATTCAGCAGCCACAGCAGGAGCATGGTCTAGGTTATGTTTGCTCCTTCTTTTACGTATGGTAGCATCTAACTGCTGCTCCAGCTCACTCAAGCGACATTGAAGTGCTCTCGTCTCCTTCCAGTACCGCTACTGGGCCACATTAGCGTCCAATAATGAAAGGGCCAAGAAGTCCTATAGAAAAAAAGGAACAACAAAAGCCCATATCATTCATAGCATCCATACATGCACGTCATTTCATTTTAAAATGTCATAATAGGGATTATACCTAAACAAGCAAAGACTGACCAATGAGCGTATCCCTGAGAGTAAAGGCATTTCCAGCCAATCGCTCCACCTTACTACGAGCAACTTGTAAAATCCAAAAAGTAATCAAAAAAGGATCCATGTAAAAGATACTGTATGTAGAAATGAATTTAACCAAGACTTACATGTGTGGTGTCACTCGGGAAGAACTCCAACGAATGGGTACTCGGGTTTATATTTCTAGTATGGAATTCACCCCTTGAGTTCATAAGCAGGAAAGAGGTCTCTAAGGTGGTCCTGAGTCTCCCCCCTACGAATCTAGGCCCCTCGGGTCTTCCCCGGTCTCGCACTCCGCTACTCTCGGGCCTATTTCGCTTCTTCGAAGGTTTCCCGAAATAAAGGCAACACAAAAGGAAGACATAAGCAACCATTTTCTAACCCAGAAAATTGACATACATGTATATAAACATAATTATACCTCAAAAGAGTAATGCTCCTTATAAAGCATAGGCTCACCCTCGCCAACCACATCCGTGCCTACCTCTCCCTCTCCCTCAGGTTCGCCCTCGCCAGCCTCTTCCTCCTCTCGCTCCTCATCATCACTCACTATGCCCTTAAGTTGCTTCTTCTCCTCCTCCCTCTTCTTCTGAAGATGGTACTCAATCGTGTCGTTCCTATAGACATGAGGGCACATAGGAAGTAGGCGCTGCTGGTGATGCTCATACAAACCAGGGACGCTCTCAATGACCCGGCCGTTCCCCTTGATATAGACGGCTTTATCAGCCTCAGAAATAATCACCAAGTGTGGCCAATATAGGCTTATAGGGGGGCCCACTGGCACTGGCCTAGTGGAAGTAGCAACAAACCTCTAACTCTGAACGCGCACCCCAAGTACCACTCTAAGGATGAAGGGCACTCCATCACAAACCGGAGATCATCCACCTCCTTCCGAACCCTAGCCACCTCTACAAGGTTTGATACCTGGTCATAGGGATCATGGATAACCTGAACAAACAACCAAGCTGGCAATCAATGTAAGCATAATGTGAATTCATAAATACATTTAGTCTACTAATGTTTTGTTTGAGTGTAAAACATGGACAAAAATCAAAAGATTGCGTACCGAGCTCAACCGTACACTCCTCAAAGACTCCCTATAACAGGTAGGGTACTTGCTCTTCCCTCCAATGTCCCCACACCATCAGGGAAGGAAGTGAGAACCCGCCGGCATGGTAACTTAGAACTTGACCGGCAGAAGAATCTGATGCTCGAAAGCCTAAGCCTGCACAAACAAATAATTAATCAGTCTAGAACATCCAAAATAAAGAAAGTATGCAAGTCAAGCGAAATATAAAGAGAATCAATTAAATGCTTTTGGGGGTAGTATACCTGCATGAGCAAGTGGCTAAGCCGAAAGGCCTTGCCTTTCTTCCTAGCACCGACGTCCAGCGCATAATAAATCTGCACCAAAATGGCCCAAGGCCAATTCTTCTCCTTGGTGCTTGCTACGTCCTCAAGAGCAGATATAAGTCCATAGTTAATCTTGCTGCTGAAAACCGGAAAGAATAACACGGTAAGCAAGGAAATCACAAAAGAGTGAACACAAGCGTCCCGATCTATCTTAGGAACCACCCCAACTTTTGCCTAATGGTTGTATAATTCTCCATACCACAATTACCCCGAGATGGGTTTTAAACCAAACAACTCAGTCTCCCGCCTTACCATGGGCTTCACAAGATAATTCTTTTTCATGTACACATCAAAGTGGATAGCCTGACCAGTTTAGGGAATCCCAGTCATAGCCATAAGATCAAAAGGAGTAATGGTGACCTCCCCGAACAGGAAGTGGAAAGTGTGCGTGGTTTTAGACCATTTCTCTGTCAAAGTAGTCAAGGCTGAGTGGGAGAGTTTCGGCATTAGCAGGGGTATGATATGGGCCAAATCTCTGAAGCCTACATAATCAATGGCAATCATAAGCTCGGGGTCTTTTTTCGTGATATGTTGCCACCACTCACCAATCATTCTCATACATCTGGTACATGTTAGTCCATGAGGCTGCAAAATCAGAAATGAAACAGATAAGTCTCTAGTTCATTTGCTCATCTCTTTTACCTGCTAGAAAACTGTTGATGCCGCTTCTGTAAGCAGCGATGCTACCAGCAACATCAGCCATACCACCGACGGTATGAACGATGTCGCTAGCGACATTGCTGCAAATAGCAGTGACATCACATTTCCTTAGCCCTTTTTACAAGGCCTGATGTTGCTGGAGGAATCACTTGTACCACTGCCGACATCAAATCCTGCGGTCAGAACTCAGTTTTGCCCCAAAAATCAAACTAAATCGTGCCAAAATCACAAAAACATGATTAATCGAATCCGAAGCATAAAAAACACTGAAAATCAAACCTATAGCATGCAATATCGGTTTCTATGCAATCATTTCATATTTATAACCCCTATCATGGCAAAATTTTGAGCCTAAGGCCGAAATCAAATTTAACTTAAACAAGGAGATTTGAGTTTTGCAGGATTACCTGGACATAGCAGAGATGTTTCTCCTTCTCAGGAGTCAAATCAGTTATGGGAGAATTGATTTTATAGCCATACATCTTATCGGTCACCTTCAAACCATATGCAACATGAACCGGGCAAAGCTTTAGCCCTTTAATGGGAGAATCAGGTAGCCCAGGAGACTTGGAGCTGCTAGATTTATGGCTGAAGATCTTCTTCATGGTTGAAAATTGAAAGAAAGCAAAAAGATTTGAGTTTGTTTAAAGGAGAGTAGAGAGAAAAAGGAGTTTTCGGCTTCTGTATGCTAAAATAGGAAAAGGAGAGTTTAATCCCGTATTAAACACCCACGTGGAATTTGAGGAGTTTAAATTAATCTGAAACTGCCCATCCATGCCGCCAACGGCATCAGCTCAAATCGCCAGCGACATTGCCCAAGCCACCTGCGGCATCACTTACTCTAATTTGAATTTTGAATTTCGTTGATTGGTCAAAGATGCCATATGGCATTTATATTGTTGGCGATATCGCTCCAGATCACTGGCAACATCAGCCAGGCTGCCGGTGACATAGAAACTCCCCCCTACTTTTTTCAGCAAATCCGATGGAATCAAAGCTTCAGCCCCAACGTCCTAGGACTTCTGAAACACTTATACTTTTAATTACTACATTTTTACTGTTGATCAAAGGGGCAAAAATATTTTTGTTTCATAAAATTGATCAAGTAGTAAAAATGTCATTTAAAATCTGTCCAATCTTATTTCTCGTACTACTCACAAGTACAACCGCAACCGCAAACCCAATATACTCACCCTGTATGCCAACCGGCATTTATGGCATGACCCTGTACATACCAGTCTTCAAGTTTATCCCCTGGAACATCATTAGAGATTATAGAATGACCCTATATATTCTACTCTTCAAGTTCACCCCATGTATGCCAAGCAGAGATTATGGCATCACCCTATACATACCGATCTTTGGGTTCATACCCTGGAACATCATTGGAGATTATGGAATGACCCTATATGTTCTACTCTTCAAGTTCACCCCTTGTACGCTAACTAGAGATTATGGCATGACCCCGTACATACTGATCTTCGGGTTTATCACCTGGACCATCATTGAAAATTATGGAATGACCCTGTACATTCTGCTCTTCAAGTTCACCCCTTGTACTCCAACCAGAGACTACAGCATGACCCTGTACATACCGATCTTTGAGTTCATCCCCTAGAACATCATTAAAGATTATGGAATGACCTTGTACATTCTGCTCTTCAAGTTCACCCCATGTACGCCAATCGACGATTATGCCATGACCCTGTACATACCGATCTTCAGGTTTATCCCCTGGTACATCATTGGAGATTGTGGAATGACCCTGTACATTCTTCTTTCCAAGTTAACCCCTTGTACCCTAACTGGAGATTACAACATGACCCTATACATACTGATCTTCGAGGTCCTCCCCTGGAACATCATTGGAGATTATAGAATGACCTTGTACATTCTGTTCTTCAAGTTCACCCTTTGTACGCCAGCTGGAGATTATGACATGACCCTGTACATACCGATCTTTGGGTTTATCCCCTGGAACATCATTGGAGATTATGGAATGACCTTGTACATTTTGCTCTTCAATTTTACCCCCCGTATGCCAACCGGAGATTACGATATAACCCTATACATACCGATCTTTGGGTTTATCCCCAAGAACATCATTAGAGATTATGGAATGACCATGTATATTCTGCTCTTCAATTTCACCCCCTTTACATCAATTAAAGGTTTCGATATAACCCTATACATGCCACCCATCGGGTACAACCAAATCTATAAAGCCCAAGCCCGACCAAGGGGCAACCAAATCTACAAAACCCAAGCCCGACCAATGGGCAACCGAATCAATAAAGTCCAAGCCCGACCAAGGGCAACCAAATCTACAAAACCAAGCCCGACCAAGGGGCAACCAAATCTACAAAGCCTAACCCGGACCAAAGGGCAACTAAATCTACAAAGCTCAAGCCCGACCAAGGGGCAACTTAATCTTCAAAGCTCAAGCCCGACCAAGGGGCAAACAAGCCATCCATCAGGATTGAATTTCTAACCCTTACTCTTTCATGCTATCATACTGATATATGGCAGTAGTGATCCCCCGAGGGGCAGCCTGTGAGCACTAGATTTTGGAGTCCCTCTCGCGAGACGATGATGACGTATACCTGATTTTATCCCTCATGATAAAAATTCTTTTTTGGGATTTTTATTACCGATATAAAGTTCTCTACGAATTTTATTTTCGGAGAAATTCAGTTTGGCGTGTCCGATAACGCGTCCGATGGTAGCTCAGATTGATGATTTACACTTAAAAAATAATTTGGTCCAAAATATCCACAAAAAGTCAAAAATAAACCCCAATATCTGAGTTTTTCCATCAAAATCACCTTTTGCCGGATTTCCTCTCCCTTTCCCCGATTTTAGGCACGATTCGTACTTACTTTGCAGACCTGATAGGAGAGTGAGGCCGCCGACGGCCTCACCCATACCGCAACGGTATCATCAATGCCACCGGCGGTATGATTTTTTGCTGCAGAACAACAGTGTACCCTTTTTGCTCGATTTTCGATGGATAATTGATCCAAGGTAGTTTCCAACAAATTTTAGTCTATATAAACAATAATTTCCAGCCATTTGAAGGGTTCCCCTCTCCCCCAACTCAAGATTTCAAGTAAATTTAGAGCATTCTTGCTAGCTTTTAGTGGGATAAAGTTTAGAAAAGGTAAGAAAAGAGGATTCAGTTCATCTTTTCTTGGTTTTTCTCTACTGAACTCTCTGATATTTAGGTGCATTTTAAATTTAGAAATCACCAATATTAGGATTTAGAGACTAAATCACCCCTTACTTCCGAAAATCATCATGTGAGCTCCCTGGAGGTGCCATACGGATCATGAAGAGGTGGATTCACGGCCCCGAGGTAAAAAACATTCTGAGTCTCATAGCTCTTTGACTTCCTTTCTACTTATTTATTGTGTTTTAGTTGCTTTTTGTGCTTAGTTTTGAGTTTTTCGCTTTTCAACCAAAAACAGCTGCTGTGAGAAACTGAAGGCGCTAGAGGCATTTAAAGCCGCCTGCGGTATCAACCATGCCCCCAGCGGCATCGTTGATATCGCCAGTGGCCCCATTTATCCCCAGTGGCTCCATTTGCTTGCATGACCATTTCTTTATGGTATCCAGAAAGTCATGTAGCCTTTCTGTGTAACTGATACTGCCAGTGACATCATTGATGCCGCCAGCGGCCTCAGTCATGCCGGCGGTGGTATGGCCATCTGGACAATAGTTTTGTTTTCATTTATTTTTTTAATTAGTTTAATTTTTGAAGCTAGGATGTACAGTGCAACAATGGGAGTCCAGAACTCCCCAAAAACGGTCCAAACCCTATAACATGTGGCATTTTCACTAATAATTTGGTTAAAATAACAATCTTGTCGAAAATGGACATTTCCCCTAAAATTCATTCGAAAAATGAATTTTTCAAAGGGAACACGTATTCTAAAGTCAAAAAATTTTGCCCCCAACCTAGGGCTCTGCCCCTGGACCCTGTCCGGGGAGCTGCCCTAGAACCCCGCGAGGGGCTACCACCCCTCGCTCCGTCAGGGGCACTGCCCCTCGCCTCGCGAGGGACTGCCGCCCCCCAACCCCACTGTCGGGGTGCCATTTTTATGTTATATACCCCGTATATGAGCCGTATCTATACTAACTATTTTGTGTAGGTAGAATTAGGTCAGATGTATGTTAGGCCATCGAGTATTTTTATTTATTGTATAGATAAATGTATAGGATTCAAAAGCGTTGTAATAATTTTAATTTTTGCATTTATTTTTGGATGACTATAATGATCCATTTATTTACCACTTTAAATGCTTGATAATGCGATAACAATAAATAACCGAAAACACAATAAATAGGGTGGATTAAAACTGATTAAGAAAGAATGAAATCTTTTAACTTGGCCTAATGTAAAATAGATAACATCATCCGAATTTGGAATCTCTATTTTAAGGTACGGTCTAACCACCCGGTGGAAATATCGTACCCAAATTCCGGGTGGAGCTTAACCAGGTAGCGACTCTATTTTAAAATACGGGATTTCAAGTCTCGTATCCCTTAACATGAAAATTGGACTTAAATTCAACATCAACATCAATTTTATCAATCCATCTTTTTATCATGCTTAAAAAAGGGATCAATCCCTCAGCTCACTTCACAGCGCTCTCCCCTCGTACTATGCATCTCACACGCTCCTTGTGGGAAAAAGGTCGTCCACTCACAATAACCTAGAAGGGCGCAGAGATCGAGGATACACTAAAATGGCCGCTTATAAGTAGAGGGTCGCCTCGGCCTTCAACAAGAAGGTCAAGCCCCAAAGCTTCCAGTTAGGAGAGCTTGTGCTCTGATCAATTAAAGCATCAAGAGCAAGGGCGGGCCAAGGCAAGCTTGACATCAACTGGGAAGGCCCATTCAAGATCAACCAAAAGATCGGGCTCAATACCTATAAACTTTAAGATATGGAAGGGAAGATTGTGCCTCGGACATGGAATGTCACGGCTTTGAGGAAATTTTTCGCCGGGGAGTAGACCATCTAGTAGTCGTAGTTTTAATTTTAATAAGTGTTAGCATCGGTCCTGTTTGGGTCAGTCTTGCTTGTTTTTACTTGGTTTGAGTTAGTCCTATGTGAGTGTCAGTCTTAGCGTCGATTGTCCATATCTTCTAACGTCGGTCTAAGCGTTAGCATGTTTTTCTTTTTGGATGTACTCCTTGATGAAGTTTAATGAAAGATTCAGAGTTTATTTAGCTTGTCTTCAAGTGTTGCATAAATCCGACATGTAATGAGTGAGGCAACCCCAAGAAAGGTTCCCCCTTACAGTAAGAGAATAAATGCACAGTTCAACATGTAATGATCGAGGTGACCCCAAGCAAGGTTCCCCCTTACATAAAACATAATAGTAATAGTAATAATAATAGTAAGTAGTAACAACTGAAGCTCAAAAGGATTGTTTATAAGTCAACTTAACAAAATCTACACATTTTTAGGGGACCGAGATAAAGCATCATCCTCGGCCTCACTCATTTCACTAAGATCCGAGCTAGCATATGAATGATAAGAAATAACATCATCTTCATCTTCCTCGTCCTTATCTTGCTCGCCCCCATCTTCTTCATCGAATTGCCCTTCCCCACCCCAAGGTTGAATAGGCAAAGATCCTCGGACCGCGGTACCAGTTTAGCATCGGCCTCTAGCTCAGGAAGGAGCAAGTCATCTTGCACTAAAGTAGGGCACTTGAATTTCTCTTGCACTTTGCAAAGGAAATTAGAGCGGTAGTTGACCTTGTAACTCCGCGACCGATCTTGCGCTACCAAATCCTTCTTCTATAAGTGATGCTTCAGAGCCTTGTTACGCCTATTTTAAAAATCATGGCTCTCCTTCATCTCTTCCAAGTTCTTTATGGCCGCATTAGCCTCATCACTCAGCTTCTGAACCTTGGCCTCTAAGGCTCGCTTATCCTTCCTTAGGGGATCCAGCTCCCCCTCATACATCTGTTCGACCTCCTCAACCTTGGCGGCCATCGACCCTTGAAGAGCCTTTAACTCTTGCTCTTTCTTCAGGGCATACATTTTACAATCATCCCTCTCCCTCGAGGCTATGGTAAGCTTGGCAGTAAGATGCCTCCTCGAGCCCTGGAGAGCCTCAATCTCTCTATCCTTCACCACCAAGGCCACAATCAGATAGACCACATCGGGCAAAGCCTACACTAAAAAACTTAACTTCAGAACAGGGAAAGTAAAATAAAAAACAATTGCCAATAAGAGCAAAACTTACAGAGACAAGATTAGCCTGATGGCAGAAGGCCTGCTGACCGACAGTTACTTTACGTTGCCTATCCATCTCCGATTGAAGATGCGTGAATTGTTGAGAACTGACAGTCAAATTGAACATGCATAACAGGCACGGCGGAAATTCAAAATTTTGTTCCTGTTCCTAGGAACTCCTATTAGATGCATATAAATTTAATAAAGCCTTAACAAAATAATCCACTACCTAAGTTAGCATGCATAGGCTAGGCATACCTTAATTATAAATTATATCCTAGTATATATATTTTATACTAAGCATATTCTAACTCTAAGCTATAACCTTAGCATGTTATAACTCTAAGCTATAACCTAAGAATAAAATAAACTAAGCATGCAGAACAACCTAAGCATAATTATTAAGTCTAAAAACATTAAAGAAAAAGACCTAATAATTAAAAGAGAAAGAAAGAAAACTTACCAGTTGAAGCATTCTTTAACAGAACCTCCTTGCACAAGCCTTCAAGCGTAGGATAGCCTCTATGAGTATCCACATGAACCCCACCAACCAAAACCTCCCAAGAGGAAGAACTAAGGAGCCTCGAGTAGTTGCTAGACCACTCTAGAAGCCCCACCCAAAAATATAGAGTAGAGATGCTCGAATAAAATCAAGCCCCTCAAAAAGAACTTGCTCAAATACCCGAGAGATTTATCTTTGCGAATCTCAACTTGATATTTATGCTTGAGCTTAGTGCAAATTGTAAAGGAGGAGGAGGAAGCCTATATACAGGCTTGGAGAGCAAAACATTGCTCCCCATTTTGCAATGTGGAATATACATATCCCACAAATGGGTTTGACCCGCAGAGGATGTAGCCCTGTGGGTCTGACCCGAGTGCAGCATGTAAAGCATGCTGCACTTGCTGCCACAAGGCAGGCTCTTGCAAGCCTGCCTTGCATGCGAGCTGGGCCTCACCGCCCATGCCGTGAGCCCAGCTCGTGGTGCAGCCATTTTTATAGGCTGCCGCGAGCAATGCCTTGCATTACTTATACACCTTTCGGTGCACTCCCACACACCCGAGCCTGTATGAAATACTTTTGCATTCTTGGTCCAATTTAACTCGCTAAGGCAAAATTCCCCTTTTAATCCTTTTCAAATAAATATTTATTTTATGACCCTAATAAATTAGTTATCGATAAAAAATGAATCCTTGGTCCAACCAAATAGTAATCTAATTTTATAATGTTATATTTTTGTAATAGAATAGATCTATTAGTTCTTTACTTATTCTGATGAAGGTCCAAAGTGTGTGACCTTATAGGATCCAGAAGTATTAACCTATTAAGGCTTAACCAACCCTTGTTCTAATGGAACCATTGGCTTGAGGTTCTAGACCGTGAATAGATCTGTAGTACGCCTCTAGCAAGGGTCTACCATCCCCCATTACTCGGAATGTCATTTGTGCTTATGACTTAATCCCGGTTAATGCAATAGTTATCCAATGCGATGAACTCCTTCCATTCTTTAAGATTAGTACCATCTGGTTTATAGGGTTCAGTTAAAGTGTTCACCCACTAAAAGCAAGGTTGCTCCAAGCTATCCAGTTATTAACTTGTTACCGAAGGATATTGCCTTTTACTATAATGTGTTTGACTAGAAACTATTTCTATCAAACACATCCTCTGATGAAAGGTTTATTGCAATCATCACTTCAATAATCGACCAGGTACAACTCCTTAATATATTCGGAGTGATGGATTCTTTCCGACTACTCATCTTACCAACGTACTGTCATCACTATACCCGTAATCACCCATGACACCCTAAATTAATGAGTGTATAGAAAAGACCCAATGTATAATAATAGTACCACAAAAGGTAACTAATATCTTAAGTATGAGGATATTTGCATAGCTTATTGCATGAAGATAAACACTAACACATTGATATATACACCAAGTGTTCATCTTACTGCGGTCTCCAATATATCTCCCAGATATATCCATGTGTCAAACTTAAGGCACCACCTCAATCCTTAGGAGATGGACTGCTTGGACCCTTTCCAAGAAAGTTGACCACATGCTAGTCGTTCCGCTTCATCAATATCCTTTCTTGATGAAACTATGACTAGGGATAGTTTAGACATAATCATAATTGCACATGAAGCAGGTCTCACTAAATATAGTTCAACTATAATTTCTCTGACTTCATGCTATGATTCGTTAAGGACTTTTGTATACATACATCAATGAATATATTTTAACCAGCCATAAAATATTTACAAGCACATCAATATAAACAAAAGATTAAATGCCTTTATTAATTGAATAAAATATTCATACTATTACATAATTAAGATATATCACCCTAGTTTCCTTAAGGGCATACATCATATCCAACATGAAGTTAGCAAAATCCCGAACAATCAGATCATTCTCTAGTTTCACGTCCGGGCCGACGGTTAACACCTACAGTTGGCAACAAGGAAACCCAGATATGAGCAAAGGAAAAGGAAACATAAAATTAAGGATTACCGTACATCGGGTGGCGACATATATAAGCCATGGTTAGGCGAGGAGTAGTGTCTCCGGTACCAGTCACCTCTTTTCCTTTGCCGCTAACACTCAGCCTCAGCTTCTTCGATCTCAAAGCCTCATTAGTCGCTTCCTGGTTGAAATCTAAGAAGATAGCATCGACCGGGTTCTTGTTAACAACCTTGGCCTAGTTGGTCACATCAATGACCCCATCCAAATAAGGTAAAGGAATCGCCTCTACTCCCGTCGACTGAACGACCTCCCTCGAACCCCTTTCAGGAGTAGATCGATGGGGAGTGGACTGAGCTATCCCCATCGTGTTACCCTCTTTGGCAACCACTGTATTGGAAACTTTAGCCTTCGTCAACTTACTCTTCTTAGGCCTCGCCGTGGCTGCGCGAACGTCAAAGTAATTGCCTTGGTTAGACATACCTGCACGTCGATAAAAATAACAAATCAATTATGAAAACAAGGAATGGCGATGATCATTACCTTATGGAATGGCAGGCACAATATCTTCGCCCCCCTCGATCCTCAGAACAAGCTCGACCACCCCGTCCTCCACTTCCACATACTTGTTATGGTTGGTGGTCAATAAATAAGCAGCATCGGTCCACAACAGTTTTGGGACCTTAACATGAGACAAATAACTTACAGTACTAACCTACTGCCGCCTTAGTCAACTATCGGGTCTCCATGTAGATGGGTTCCCATGCTCCGTATTCCATTTCAAGGGAAAAGGCCAGTAGCCGCAACTGTAAAGGGCATTCTTTGGATATATTATCTTTGTGTCGGTGTCCAGGTTAACCCAAAATGACTTCCTCTTGAAACCCTTAACTGAATCCTTCTGATGAACAAGCTTGCCCATCTTAAGATGACCCCAACACCAATATAAACAATTGCCCGCCCCCTTTTGCTCCAGGTGATAAAACTGTTGGAAGATGACACTATTGAGCAACAAATTCAGGTCCTAGCATAACTGGGCAATAAGTAATAACTCCATAAGAGCATTTGGGGACACTTGCGAGGGGCATACCTTAAACTATATTAGAATGGAGCAGATCGGCCTACTCAGAGGAAGTTTGAATCCCCACTTGATGTGTTACTTGAATATAGCAAATGCATCATGAGGCTACACATTCATCCTATCTTCTGGGGTCGGAATGTTTCCATACGCACTAGGATGGCCATCTAGCATAATCCCAGTGTATTGGTCAACCAAATCATGATTGACCGATGCCGGAGTGCATACCACGGCCTTCAAAGACATCACCGTAGATTTTGGTATGTTGTTACTTAGTTCAGGATTTATTACCTTCAAGCCAAGATACAACAGAGAGAAAACGATTTTCTCAGTATACGCTCTGAATTCTGCTCATCCAATCGAAAGCTATACAACTTGTCGGAATCTTCAAATGTTCGGCTATCGGCTGAGTGAGGACAATGCTGATTATAAACAACCTGAAGTGGAGGAGCAAGAATTGGGGCGGTTGAAATAGGATGTAACATCGGAGGAACCGATGCCAAAGCAGAGCCCGAGGCGGAGGTCGAAATGGAGGACGAGGATCTTGAACTGGACGAAGATGCATCGGACAAATCAATCATAATTAAAAAAAATAAATAATAAAATTACCAATACTGTGAGAAGCCGATGTAAGAGAAGCAGAGACAAAACAAGAAGAGCGAGACACGGAAGGAGGAGCTAGCTCCGGTATTTATAGGGAAAATGGGCGGCAAAATTTGAAACGTTGCCTCAAAAATTGAATTGTCAAGCAATTATGACCTAGAGAAGCCTAAGCGATTGCGTGCCCAACACGCCGAAGTCGAAAAGATGCGCGTGGAACCCACGCGTAAGTAAATACCCTTGTCAGAACAATTAAGCAAAAAAAAGCTACAAACCATTAGCATAGTGATTGGACAGACCTAAAAATTCCCCACCGTGAGGCGGAGCCAAGTCGAGATTTTTAGCTTTAATGGCCATGTGATGGTTTAAATCGATTTAATTATGAAAGTCGTTATGTATATCCAATTTTAGGAAAAAAATAATCGAGTCTCAGATTCCGGCACAAATAATAGTCTATTTTTATTAAATACATTAAAATTATCAATCCATTTATATTGTAAATTATACTATAACAAAATATTACAAAAAAGTTATTATAGACATTTAATACTAGAGAATTTGTTTTAAGAATTTTGACTAGCGGAATTTTATAAATAATTTTGAGGTTCAATAGTTATTTATATCTTTTTTATATATATAAGTCTAATTTCATAATAAAAGCGTTAGGCAGGGTTTGAAATTCCTACACTTAATTACATAATATGACAATAACCTTATATGATAAATGATCTATTATACTCACATTTATAAAATGATTTGTGGGTCCTTTGGGACCCATAATTTTAAATTATAAATAAGAAGAAAAAGAGGTAGATCGACAAAATTTTTTTTTTAAAAAGTATACAGTAAAATTACTGTGCATAATTCGGCCATAAGCGTTTTGAATCTTCTATAAATAGAGGAGGGTTTTGCTCATTTTAAAAGCAGAGAGAACAAGAAGAGCGCAGAAGAGAGCAAGAGACAAAAAACACAGATAAAAATGTAATCTGTGTAGAGAGCCTTAGGAAAAGGGTTCCTAAGAGCTGGGTAAAAGAGAAAATAGTGAGGTTTTGGAAAACACTTGTGTGCCACTATTTTGTAATATCTTGGTGTACCTACTATTATTTTCATAGTGGAAGAATTATTCGGAGCTGGTCCCGAGGTTTTTCCCTAATTCATTTGAGGTTTTCACGTAAAAATCTTTGTGTCTTTTATTCTACTGCTATTATTTTTCTCGTATCTATTATTGGGCCTAACAAGTGATATCAGAGCCGAAGGTTCTTTTACCAGTAGAATCCGTGGATATATTTTTCAAAAATAAATATACCACGACGACGAGAAAATTACGGGGAATCTGGCGGCGCAATCCGTTTGAAAAACCATCTCAGATACACAATTTGAGTGAATAGTAAAATAATAACTTACCAAAAAGTAACTTGAATAATACTATGGCCATCTTATAAATAGTATTATTTAAGTATACGGGAGGCATACTATTACTATTCCAATATATAAGTATTATTTGCGTATATGATACTATTCACATATACAGTCACTATTTATATAAATAGTAAAATTCGAGAATAGTAAAATTTTGCCATTTTTAAAGTTTCGACATGGCGAATGACGATGTAATGATCAAATTGACGGATACAAATTATTCAATGTGGAAATCCAGAATGGAGGACTACCTCAATTGCAAAGATTTGTACGATCCAATTGAGGGTGATGACGCAAAGCCGAAGGATATGAAAGAACATCAGTGGATAAAGTTGAAGAAGCAGACATTGGGTACAATACACCAATGGATAGATGCTAGCCTGTACAACCACGTGAGGAACGAAATAGATCCCAAAGTTCTCTGGAAGAAGCTAGAGGATATGTACGAGGCTAAAAATGCTCAAGGAAAAGTGTTCATGGTTCGCAAAGTCGTGAACTTGTAACTGACAGAGAGACGATCAATCACACAACACCTGGACGACTTCGAAGGATTCATAAGTGAGTTAGTAGTCACCGGTATGTCCTTGGACGATGAGATGCAAGCATGTCTTTTGATGGGAACTCTACCAGATAGATGGGATACTTTTGTCGTATCATTGAGTAACTCAGCTCCAAATGGTGTGGTAACAATGTCTATGGTAAAGAATAGTCTACTTAATGAACAGCTTCGTGAAAGGGACATTGCTAGTACCAGTTCACAAGGCCTTGTCATAGAGAATAGGGGCCGAAGCAAGAGTAGAGGTCATGGGAATGGAAAATCGAGAGATAGATCCAAGTCTCGGGAGAAGAGGTCACGCTACCACTATGGAAAGCAGGGTCATCTCAAAAGGAACTATCGTTTCTTTAAACAAGAGAATGCAAACCGAAGTCATGATAATGACAAAAACACATCTGCTACAGTCACAATGGAAGATGGAAAGGTGGCTTTAGTATCTCATGATGCAGATTATTGTCATGTTGGAGATGCAGATACCGAGTGGATTGTAGATTATGGTGCCTCATACCACTGTGTTCCAAAAAGGGAATACTTATCAACCTATAAAGCGGACGCACATGGCGGGAATCGGCAATATCTGTGTAAAGACAAGAGTCGGATGCACATTAACGCCTAAAAATGTGTGACACGTTCCAGATCTTCAGTTGAACCTATTGTCTGTTAGTGTATTGGACAAGGAAGGTTATCACAATCATACAGGCGATGGAAATTGGAAACTCATCAAAGGATCGTTAGTGGTGGCGAAAGAAAGATTGTGTTGCTCGCTATACAAAATGCACACGATAATATGTGCGGGTCAACTAAATACAGTTGGAGATGATGCTTCACCAAATTTGTGGCATAGGCGACTGGCACATGTTAGTGAGAAAGGGTTGAATATATTGGCTAAGAAGTCCTTCATCCCATTAGCCAAAGGAAAAATTAATCCATGTGATCAATGTTTATCTGGGAAGCAACAACGAGTTTCATTTCAGAAAAGCTCTAGAAGGAGAAATAATAAGTTAGAGTCATGGATACAGAATCCATTGGCGGAAGAAGATACTTTCTTGTATTTCATGAGAATGATATCATCAGTGAAAGATCTACAAGTGATGGTGTTATCGATATTACACTTGAGAGCATTCTATCAGATGATGCCACAGAAAGAAGAATGCATCATTCAGAACAAGATGGAGAAGAAGAGCCAGTTATGAGGGATCAAGATATGATTGTAGATGAAGATAAAAATGAAGAGGGTATTGAGTAGGGGGAGCTAGAGAACCCCATTCTACCAGAAGATGAACCTCAATTAAGGAGGTCAATCAGAGAACGCCAACCATCTACAAAATACTCCAGTTCTGATTATATTTTAATCACTGATGAGGGGGAGCCTGAAAGCTTCCAAGATGTGCAATCTTATAAAGATAAAGATTGTTGGATGAAGGCCATGCAAGAGGAGATGAATTCTTCAAATAAGAATGACACGTACGAGCTGGTGAAACTTCCTAAAGGGAAGAGAACACTCAAGAATAGATGGGTGTACAAGCTGAAGAAAGATGATGGAAACCTAGTGAGATTCAAAGCTCGATTGGTTGTCAAAGGCTTTACTCAAAAGAAAGGTATCGACTTTGATGAGATTTTTTCACCAGCTGTGAAAATGAGTTCCATTCGAGTTGTGTTAGGTCTTGTAGCCAGCTTGAACCTTGAGTTAGAACAGCTTGATGTAAAGACCGCATTCTTGCATGAGGGTTTAGAAGAAGAAATTTATATGGAACAACCAGAAGGTTTCAAGGTCTAGGGAAATGAGGACATGGTTTGTCGCTTAAAGAAAAATTTGTATAGGTTAAAACAAGCTCCGCGACAATGGTATAAAAAGTTTGATTCCTTCATGGTGAATCAAGGATACAGGAGGATAGAAGCTGATCCATGTGTATATGTCCATAAATTCCCTAATGGAAAATTTTATCATTCTTCTCTCATGGCAGTCACGGTTACAAAAATATGTTTCATTATCAACAACTTAAGTAGAGTACGTTGCAGCAGCGGAAGCAGGAAAGGAAATGCTTTGGTTAAAGCGATTCTTTACCGAATTGGGTGTGGAACAAGAAGAATACGTAGTTTATTGTGATAGTCAAACTGCATTAGACTTGAACAAGGATACTATGTACCATGGACGGACAAAACATATTGATGTAAGGTATCATTGGCTTAGACTGGCCATTGAAGAAAAGGAGTTCAAGTTGTAGAAGATTCATACAAATAAAAATGTTGCTAATATGCTGACGAAGGTCGTTTCAAAAGAAAAGTTCGATCAGTGCATTAAAGTAACCGGGATGGAGAGTCCAACAATGTAGTCGAGAGGGGGAGATTTGTTGTGTGGTGTCCCTCCATTCTTGTGGGACCCACAATTTTAAATTATAAAAAAAGGAAAAAGAGGCAGGTCGGCAGAGAAATTTTTCAAAAAGTGTACAGTAAAATTACTATGCTCAATTCGGCCATACGCGTTTTGAATATCCTATAAATAGAGGAGAGTTTTGCTCATTTTAAAAGCAGAGAGACCAAGAAGAGCGCAGAAGAGAGCAAGAGATAAGAAACACAGATAAAAATGTAATCTGTGTAGAGAGCCTTCGGAAAAGGGTTCCTAAGAGCTGGGTAAGAGAGAAAATAGTGAGGTTTTGGGAAACACTTGTGTGCCACTATTTTGTAATCTCTTGGTGTACCTACTATTATTTTCATAGTGGAAGAATTATTCGGAGTTGGTCCCGAGGTTTTTCCCTAATTTATTTGGGGTTCTATGTAAAAATCTTTGTGTCTTTTATTCTACTGCTATTATTTTTCTCGTAATCTATTATTGAGACTAACAAATGATATCATTGCGGGAGAGTCCCTTAAAATTAAAATATTACTACTTTGATAAGATCCTTTTCGTTTTGCATGGCTTGATGTGTTACCATCAAAAGTAAGATAAAAGAGAAAGAAAACAAATAATAAAAGGGGTGAAATGTACGAATATATATTGGTGTTACGAGATAATAAGAGGAAGTGGTACATAATGCCAACAATACATGATTTAACAATACATGTGATGCGATATTTGTCTTCTTTATTTTTTTTATTCGAGTTTTTTTTATCATTCATAGTGTAAATATAGAAAACAGGTCACATATGCTTATGCAATGGGTCAATAGCATACATAGGTACGGCCGGTCTTATAAATTATGGGGTCCTAGATAAAAAATATAGATTTTAATAATTTTTTAGTCAATTAAAATTAATCGTTAAATACTAGTAAGAAAAAATAATTTTTCTAATGTGTAGTGATATATTTTCTTAAGAATATAAAAAATTTCGCATTAAATTCGTAAAAAAAAATATATAGGGGCCCTCAATTTTATGAGGCCCTAAGCGATCGCCTTAGTGATTTCTACTGTAGGCTCGGCCTTGTATATATGGCATATTTGTAGACATTAACTTCAATTTCAATCATGTATATAAAATGAGTATTTTCAATAAAATTTAGGGCCAATTTGTTGTTGTTTTTGAAAGCCACAAAAACTGATTTTCTATAAAGTTCATATCAAATCAGCTCAGGGACATCAACTTTTGGGACGTGGGAGAGCAATATCAAATAAACGTTTAATTATTTTTCATTTTAAATCGTGTAATCGATTTACTTCATACTAAAACCCGATAAAAGGTAATTTTACGTGATACTCGGAAAAGATGAAATAGTAGTTCTTGCTTTTACGCACATGGACGTCGACCTAGCATACTAATAGTTCTGAGTTCATTATTTTTCCCTTGTTAATTTTTACAATGCATGAAAAACAACATTATTTAGCAAGTAGCCAAGTAAGTGATGCAATTCAGATCATATGGAAACACAAGGAAAAATTCATGTTACTCAGTAAGATAAGAACAAGATAACAATGGATTTAACAAAAAAATATTTAATTAAAATACACTTAAACCTTTAACCGCAATAAAGATATTGTGGAGGTTTAAAACTTAAGTTTGCTTAAAACAATTATTTGCCAGCCACCGGTGAATTTGACTCTCAAAATACAACTGCAGTCGTAGGGGAACCCTTACCGTGTGAAAAACAATTTACAAGAACCTAACATATGTAGTCTTCTTTTGATAAGAAATGAAAAATTTGAGGAATATTTGTAGTATGAAAAACCGAAAATAAAACCACAAAGTAAACAAGTAAACGAGAACTACCTTGAATTTATCAAGAGTGGAAGAATGAAGCAAATGTGTAAGGAGAAGGCTACAAGGATAGGTATTTATAGGACAAATGACATTAACATTGGTTTAATGAGGTTTAAAGGACATTAACCGTTGTAACCACAAATTTATGGTCATCAACCATGATTGTTATGAGAAATTCTAATGATTAAGGGATTTAACAACAATTAATCTCAAATGAAATTCCGAAGTGTATGACATGACAATATTTTCTTAGTATGGAATCACCGACTTAGCGCATATTTGAACTACAATTTCTCATTCATCATTAATCCATTTTAGGTGTATAATATATCATCGGAAAGCTGTCAAAGCGTATAATACAATGCCACATTTTATGTTATTTAAATCATAGCTTTTCCGTGGCAAAGGTTTGGTCTAGTGGTTGAGTCTTGAAGTTGTGATCTTAGAGGTCGCAGGTTCGAGTCCACACTTAGTTGGGGTGGGATAATGTTTTCCTTTATTATTATTGTAAGCCCATATGAGGAATTTTTTTCAAAAAAATCATATCTTTTCCATATAGTAATTTAGTCTAAAAGACTATTTATTATGCTATATATCTAACAATCCCTCACATGAATGAAAATTGGAAAAGAAAATTAGATGAACATTTTCGGAATTCGAAGAATGAAAATGCTTTTCGGCCAATATTTACACATGATAGGTATGCTACAATCTGTGAACCTTCCATTATGAAAGTATATTTACTATTGGCTGACCAGTAGACGTGATGTTCTTGAACTATTCAGCCATTTGCGTAAACGATGATATACCCCCCACACAATATCAACATATCACGATTATTTTTGTTTCATGGTTATGTTCGTCATGGTTATGAACATCTCCTAGTACTGCAAGAGTTATAGATTACTATGCCCCAATAATATCCTTTGAAGCGACCCAACTTCACTCTCACAGAGATGTTCTCTGTTGCTCAATTATTGATGCACAAAGGGTCATTAAAAGAATTGGTTAACCTTTACCCCTTTTTTTTCACTATTTTCGTCATAAGAATGGCCAAGGTGTTACCTCGCAATGAACACAGAAGGTCTATGTAATAATGTTGTATCATTGAACCAAGATCTTGGGATCTTCAGTCAAATATTGTTGAGTTTTCCTTCACATAGAACATTAAATATTCATGGGCTTTAGCCCATTCTTTTAGATGTGTCTTCAACTTGATCTCTATTTAGCCATTTGGTTAGTGAATTTGCAATGTTATCCTTTGATCCTACAAATTCAATGGAGATAACTAACGTTGTGATCAATTTTCTAATGGTATTATGTCGTCGACACATATGTCTCGACTTGCATTGTATATAACGTTATATTTTCTTTTAATCATTGTTTGATTATCGAAATGTACGCAAATTGTGGTCAAAGGCTTGGGCCATTCTAGAATATCCTTTAAGAAATTACGTAACATTTTGGATTTTTCACCCATTTTATCTAAGGCTATAATCTCAGCTTTCATTGTAGAATGAGTTATAATGGTTTGCCTTGGAAACTTTTATAACACTACTCCTCCTAGAGTGAACACGTATCCACTTGTACCTTTATAATTCTTGATGTCAGTTATTAACTAGCATCAGAATATGCTTGTAGTACATCAAGTTCTCTCGTATAGTGCATTCCTTAATTACAAGTACATTGTAAATGCGTTAGTATTCTCACGATTGCGTTCCAATGGATTTTACTTGGTTCACTCATAAATCCACTCAGACTTCTTACAGTATAATCAATATCAGGTGTTGCATAACTTGTGTAGTACATCAGACTGCCCATAACCCTTGCATATTTCACTTGGTGTATGCATTCACCTTTGTTCTTAAAAAAATATAGACTAATGTCTAACGGTGTTTTGGCTATACCAATATCACCTTTATTAACTTGTCAAGTATCTTGTTCACATAGTATTTGCATCAATATGAAATCGTTAGGTGAAATGTACAAAATCTGATTTTTTAACAATATATGTGATGCGACACTTGCCTTTTTTATTTATTTTTATAGGAGTTTTTTTCTATCATTCATAGTGTAAAGGGGGGACTTGAAATGTACGAAATCTGATTTTTTATAAAGTTCATATCACATAAGCTCAATGACACCAACTTTTGAGACGTGTGAGAGCAATCTCAAATTATCATTTAGTTGTTTTTCATTTTAAATCTTGTAATCGATTTACTTCATACCAAAACCAGATACAAGGTAATTTTACGTGATTCTAGAAAGAAACTCGGAAAAGATTGCTTTTAAGCACATGGACGTCTACCTAGCATACCAATATATATGAGTTCACTATTTTTCCCTTGTTAATTTTTACAATGCATGAAAAACGACATTATTTGGCAAGTAGCCAAGTAAAATGCAACAAAAGCAGTAAGATTCAGTAAGACAACTACACAAGTCAGTGATGCAATTCAGCTCATATGGAAACACAAGGAGAAATTCTTGTTACTCCATTTTTTTTGGTAACAAAGGAAACATAAAAATTACATAACATAAACCCAAAAAAAGAGCTCAGCCCCCTATCGGGGCAGGGACACGCCTAACATAACTGGTACTGCATAAATCCAAAAATAACAGGTGTTGGATAGATTGTTGAGGATGCATCAAAATATACAGCCCAATGGGTGCCCAGTGAGCCAGATTGGCAAGGCGATCTACGCAGGCATTAGCTTCGCGATAACAGTGTATCACCTCGACTGAGGCAAATGAATTGAGGATTTGAAAGATACACGTTATGATGTTGTTCAAACCATGGTTCGGGTCTAAATGTTATTCCTGTTACTCTATAAAATAAAGAATAAGATTTCGATGGATTTAATACACATATATATATATATATATATATATATATATATATATATATATATATATATATATATATATATATAATACTCTTAAACCTTTAACCATAATAAAGTTCTTGCGGACGCCAGAAACTTAAGTTTTCTTAAGAAAATTATTCGCCTGCTGCGGATGAATTTGTCTCCTAGAATACAACCGCAATCGTAGGGAAACTCTTACCGTGTGAAGAGTAATTCACTAGAACCTAACACTGTGTAGTCTTCTCTTGAAAAGAAATGAAAACTTTGGGGAATATATATTTGTTGTATGAAAAACCGAAAATAAACTACAAAGTAAACAAGTAAATGAGAACTACCTTGAATATATCAAGAGTGGAAGAATCAAGGAAATGTGTAAGAAGAAGGCTACAAGAATAGGGTATTTATAGGGCAAATGACATTAACATTGGCTTAATAAGGTATAAAGGACATTAACAGTTGTAACCACAAATTTATTGTCATCAACCATAAATGTTATGAGAAGTCATAATGATTAAGGGCTTTAACACCGATTAATAACAAATAAAATTCCGGTATGAAAAATATGACATGTGTGATGGGTCGTAGTAAAAAATATGTCGATTTCCCTTTGCGCCTTATGGCGGGGTCCACAAGGGGTTTGTTCGATTTAAGTAAGATGGAACCATTTAGTTCAAGTTTGCACATTTTAGCCAATTTTAATGAATAACAGAGTCGAGACCTAAATCTCGATTCAAATGATAGAGTCGCCACCCAAGTTGTCTACTTGGGAAAGAGTTTTGGTACTGTTCCCACTGGGTGGGAGACTCATACCTTTTGGATCAAAGATTCGGGTATCGGATGAGTCACTTATTTCTCCTCTAGTTAATTCAAAATTACATTCGTCGCGTAAAACTATTTTCTTTTCATCATTTTGGGAACTGTTACGGAAATCCTATTTTTCTACACTCTTTCACACTCGATTCATGCGTTTACAATTTACAATAAAGCACAAAATGATAAATGGGGGAATAAAAATTACAATCGGGGAAAATGGAGAAATTGCGAGGGAACCTATACATTTGTTCTAAGTTATAAACTAACAGGGTGTAGCTCAGTTGGCAACGCAGGCGGAGTAAGTTGGAGGAGAACCAGGTTCTAATCCTACTAAATACACTTGTTAGGAGGGGTGAGGAGCCTTAACTGTAACTAAGCCCCGAACAAGATTTTATCTTAATGAAGATACTTGTAAATATTATAAAAAAAATAATACAAAATAAATAAAATTCGCCTGCATCCACAAAGATTAGCACAGTTTACGGCACATCATAAGTCAGCATTTTGTTGGGGGAAATGTGATTATGTTAGTGTGGCAGTTTTGAGATCGATAGTGCTAGGGCGGCTTCTAGGATCGAAGAGAAATAACAGGTCTTCAACGTATTTTGTTGTGGAAACACATTTTAACTTTTCGTGGGTTTATTTATCAGATTATTAATGAAACCAATCACATGGAAAATGTTGGAGTTAAGTTCATTTTATGACAATCTGCCTTGGGGGCCAGGACCCGTACGGGTGGGGGGAACACCTGCACGGCTACTGAGGGGACCCAACAGAACCTCATTGTCATTTAAAAGAGCAGATTTATGGAGAAGGAACATAGTAAAATAGGATTTACTTCTATATGGTTATAGCGCACTAATTTAATTTAGGGACAGAAAGGTGCCAACAAGGCCCATATGGGTCAGGAACAGACCCAACATAAATCGGAACAATTAAATGAAAATGATAATAAAATAAATAATGTGTGAGTGTCTTTGAAACTCAGGAGCGTACCTTTACGCTATGAATCCACTTTGAAGCGATCCCTATGCCGAGAGAGAGTCTAGCCAAAATAGGTAATGAAATCATGAATTTAGGACTGTTTAGGTGGGTGTTTGTATGAATAGAACCTCCCCCAATCCTAATGCATGAAGCTAGGAATGAATGAAATGTGGACAAAACCTCAAGGAAATATGGACAAAACCTCAAGGAATGGGTTTTCTCCCTAGTTTATACCTCCTATACCCCTTCTATACCCTTTCTAAACCTATGAGAATTGCTGGGAAATAAAATTTATAGTGTATGTAATGTTCTTGACTTGGCTCCTCTTGAAAGTGAGGCAACATGCCTTTATTTATAGGTTTTTTCTAGGTCTGAACACGATTGATGCCATTTATGACTGAATAAAATCAAATATGGCATGATTTTCTATCCATTCTGCCTGTTTGGGCAAAAGCAGGACCCGTAGGAGTGTGGTAGGACCCGTACAAGTCCTGGTGGAACTTATACAGGTCATGGTGGGACCTGTATGGGTCCCGCTAAGCCGTATGGGGGTGTGGGGCAGTACGGGTCAACCTATGGACCTGTACCCCTAAGTTGTGACCCATACAGGTCCCTAAAGGTAGTTTAGGTCCCCAAACTCTGGCTGAACCCATCTCTGCTGCAGTAGGAACACCTCTAATGGATAACACTTGTAAAGAATAGCATTACCTAGATCTCATCATTGTTTCGTGAGAATGACCGTTAAAATTCGGCGCTCACAATATGCCAATATTTTCTTAGTTGACAGATGGTCAAACTTTGAGCTACAATATCTCATTCATCGTTAATCCATTTTAGCGTATAATATATAATTAGAAAACTCTCAAAGCATAAAGTACAATTACATATTTCATGTTATTTAAATAATAGCTTTTCTATATTATAATTTAGCCAAAAATAGATGATGAAAAACTTTATCTATTATGCCATATGTCTAGTAATCTCTCATATGAATGAAAATTAGAAAAGAAAATGAATGGACGTTTTTGGAATTCAAAGAATGAAAATGCTCTTCGGCCAATATTTGCGTAGAATAGGTGGACTATAATCTTTGAACCTTCCCTTGTGAAAGTATGTTTACTTTACTGGCTAACCAGTAGACGTGATGTTCTTGAACTGTTCTATCGTTTGTGTGAATGATGATGTACTCCCACATGAATATCAACATATCATGATTTTTTTAGTTCTCATGGTTATGTTCTTTATGGTCATGAACATCTCCTATTACTATAGGAGTTATAGATTACTATGCCCCAATAGTATCCTTTGAAGTGACCTCACTTCATTCTCACATAGGTGATCTTTGTTATTCAACCATTGATGCACAGAGGATAATTAAAAGAATAGGTTAACCTTAACACGTTTTTGTCACTATTTTCACACAAGAATGGACACGGGGTTACCTCCACAGTGACCACACAAGGTCTATACAATTATGTTGTCTCATTGAGCCAAGATCTTGGGATTTACAGTCAAACATGGTTGGGTTTTACTTTACGTAGAACATTAAATATTCATAGACGTTAGACCCGTTCCCTTATATGTCTCTTCAACTTGATCTCTGTTTAACCATTTGGTTAGTGGATCTGCAACGTTATCGTTTGATCCTACAAAATTAATAAAGATAACTGATGTTGTGATCAGTTGTCTAATGGTATTATGTCGATGACACATGTTTCTCGACTTACATTATAAATAACATTATATTTTCTATTAATCAATGCTTGATTATCGCAATGTAAACAAATTATGGGAAAAGGCATAGGCCATTATGGAATAGCCTTCAAGAAGTTACATAACATTTTGGATTTTTCTCTTGTTCTATCCAAGGCTACAATCTCAGCTTCCATTGTAGAACGAGTGATAATGCTTCATGTCAGCTAACCAACTAGTAACAAAATATGCTTCTAATACATCAGGTTCTCTTGTATAGTGCATTCCATGATTACGAGTACATTGTAAATGCCTTAGTATTCTCATGATTGCATTCCAATGGATTTTACTTTGTTCACTTATAAATCGGCTTAAACTTCTTACAATATTAGCAATATCAGGCGCTGCATAACTTATGAGGTACATCAGATTGCCTATAACCCTTGTATATTCCACTTGGTTTATGCATTCACCTTTATTCTTAGAAAATGTAGACTAATGCCTAATGGTGTTTTGACTATACCAATATCACCTCTTTTAAATTCTCAAGTATCTTGTCCAATATTGTTTGCGTCAATATGAAATCGTTAGGTGAAAGTTAAACGTTAATGCCTAAAATTACATCAACTAGCCTCATATCTCTCATGTAAATTTAGAATATAACATATTTTTGACACTTTTTATAATTCTCCCATTACTTCCTACAATGAGTATGTCATCAACATACCAACATAGAATAAAATATCCTTCATTTGTTATTTTTTCATATATACATTTGTCACACTCATTTATATGATAGCAACTTGCCATCATGGCTTCATCAAACTTCTTATGCCATTATTTTGGTTCTTGCTATGAACCATATAAAGACTTCACCAACTTACATACTTTCTTTTCTTGACCTAAAGCTACACAACCTTCAAGTTATTCTATGTATATTTCTTCTTCAAGATCTCCATTTAGGGAAGCAGTTTTTTTTTGGGAACTGATAGTCAAGTTGAACATGCATAAGAGGCATGTCAGAATTTCAAAATTTTATCCCTTTTCCGAATGAACTCCTATTCATTATAGGACTAACTAAAGCCCTAGCTAAATCAATTTGCTAGGTTATCATGCATATGTTCATTATACTAAGTATACCATAACTCTAAAGTTATATCCTAGTATAATCTACAACATGCATATCCTAGCTATGACATAATTACTTAGGTCTAAAAATGCTTAAAGAAAAAGACCTAATAATTAAAACAGAACATACTAGTTGATGTGTGCTTGCCCTTTGGAAGAAAGACCCCTTTGGCATAAGTCTCAAAGTGTAGGATAGCCTCTACAAGTATCCACACGAACCCCACAGACCAAAACCTCCTCTTTAAGAAAAAACTGTCGATGAATGGGTAGCTGCTAGACCACCACATAACTCACCTCAAAAATCTATACTAGAGGTGCCCAATAAAATCAGGCTCTTTAAAGCTTGAACAGTGAGGATAACTTATATGCTAACTTGAGAAAACTATTTGAAGAATCTTAAATAGAAGCTTGAAAGACGGTTTGGTGTGAAGAATGAATGAAGATGAGGAGCCTTTTATAGGCTTGAAAGGGGAGCTAGGGTGACATGTGGGTACTAGTTCATTTATGAGTCAACCCGTAACCCGAATTACAAGTAGGTTGCTTCCCGTACAAGACAGGCCTTGTGGCCTACCTTGTCCAGCTAGCAAGAGGCCTGTTAGGCGATAAGTGTTAAAACTACATTTATCATGTGGCTAAAAAATTCTCAATTATATACATTTCTTGAGTGTTATTATTTTAATTATAAGATTTCAAGTGGTATGTTGTTGTTTTATATGCATTTTCAGGAATTAAGTGAATCCTATAAGGAATTTGCTCTAAAATGGAATTTGGACAAAAAGTATGAGTAGTTAGCAGAAATGGACTTATTTCATTACAAATTTGGGTAAGTATTGGATGCTTGGGAAGAAGTCAAAGTCAACATGAAGATCCTTGCAAAATAGCTATTTGTGACCGCGATATTTACAGCTACGATCACGACATTGCCATTTTGAAGACAATAGGTTTTCAATAATTAAGCAATAAGTGCGACACATCAAGTCACGATCGTGACACACCATATTAAAGGTTGTGCGGATTTTCTTTCATGAGGCATTTCAACTGCCATAACTAACATTTGGATAAGGCACCTTTTCATCAACCAATTACATGAAGAGATGCGACTTTTCAACCTCTATATAAAGGCATATTCGGCCAGAGCATAAGGGGGATGATCTGAATTTCAGTTGTCAGACATTAGCCATAGATAGAGAGAAAAATAAGAGAGAGAAATCTGCATAGTTCTTAGGTTTCTTAGTTATTCTCGAGAGTGGTGTTTTATAGTGTACTTTGAAAGCACTTATGAATAAAATTCATTGTTCTTCATCAAATCTATCAATAATTTGTTCTACCCAAAAGATTTATGCATTTGAAGATTCTAGTAGAAGAAAGGCCAAAATCGAGAATTAACAACCCGTAAGCGAAGGCGGTTTGAACTTAGTTAACTCTTAAATTCTTTAATTAAGATTTTGTTTAATTGCATCTTTCTAATTCTATTTTGATTATATCACCTTTCCTCTCTACTTGTGCTTAATAAGTTTTATGACCGAATGTATGATATGCAATGCTTGTTATATTGAGTCGCTTTGTCGTTATTGTGAGCACGGGATTTTACAGTCCCTCTGACGAGACAATGATGACATATATTTGATTTTATTCCTCATGATAAAAATTCTTGTTTGGAATTTTTATTATCGATAAAAAATTATTTGCAAATTTTATTTTCGGAGAAATTTAGTTCGGCATGTCTAATAACGCATCCGGTGGGAGCTCAAACCAATGATTTGCACCCAAAAAAAAATTTAGTCCTAAATACCCTTAAAAATTGAAAGATAACCCTAATTATATAAAAAAATCCTGCCTAATAACCTTTTTAGGTGGATTATGACACCTTTTCACCTTTTTAGGCTAGGCCATGCCTTGCTTTTCAGACCTAGCAGAGGTTGAAGTTGCCAGCAGCTTCAGCGATACCGCCGGCGGCCTCACTTTCTGCAGTAGACAACTTTTTGCCATGCTTGCTCGATACCCTCCGGATAATCAAGAAAAGTAAGCTCTACCCAATTTTTAGCCTATATAAGACCTCTTTCCAGCCATTAGAAGAGGTTAGCAACTCCCAACTTGAATTTGAGAGCAAATTTAGTGAGTTTTAGTTAGTTTTAGTGGGATCAGGTGTAGAAAAGGAAAGAAAAGGGGTTTAATCCATCTTTTCTTGGTTTTTCTTCATTGAACTCTCTGATACTTAGGTTGAGATTAATAAATTTTAGGTTAAAAATCAACATAATAGGATTTAAAGACTTAAATCCCCCATTTACTACCCAAATCATCATTTTGAGCTCCCAGGAGGTGTCATTTAGATCATGAAGAGGTGGATTCATGGCCCCGAGGTAAAAATTCTGAGTCTCATAGCTCTTTGGCTTTCATTTTAGTTATTTCTTATGTTAACTTGCTATTTTGTGCTTAGTTCTGGGTTTGCGGTCGCTCTTTGATCGTTAACTGCTGCTACAAGAAAGTGAAGCCGGCGGAGACATCTGAAGCCGTCAGCGGTATCACCTATGTCTCCAGTGACATCAGTGATACCGCCAGAGGCTTCCTTTGTCCCCAACAACTCTATTTTCTCATGGGACCCTTTCTTTATGGTACCCAAAATGTCATTCTGCCTGCCTGTGTAAATGAAATCGCCAGCGGTATCATTGATGCCACCGACGGCTTCATTCATACCGCCGGCGGTATGAGGTTCTAGACAACATGTTTATTTTTTTTTTCATTTTTGACCTAGTTTAATTTCCAAAGGGAGGATGTATAGTGCAATGATGGGAGTCCAGAACTCCTTGAAAATAGTCATTACCCCATAACATGTGGCATTTTCATTAATATTCCAATTACAATAACAAATCGAGTCTAAAATACGGATAAATTGGGATCTTCTCACAAACGCCGTTCAAACACAATTTTTGGCCATCCAATCGGGCTCCTTAAATTGTAAAATAAATATGCCATGCTCACGCTAACTCGGGTCTTGTTAGGTCTGTTAATTATGCATGTTGTTAGATTTGATATATGCCATAGAGCAATTAGGGTGATATATTTTAGTTAGTCAAATTTGTATGAACAAATATAAAGGCATTTCTTTTGTTACATCGGTGACTGCAAAAATAAATTATAACTGGTTAAGAATATATTCATTGATGTGTTTGCAAAAGTTGATGACATAATCATAGCACGTATTACAAGGGCATAGTGGGACTATGTTGGTGAGAACTGGTTCGTGTGCAATTATAATTTGTCTAAATATCCCTAGTCAGAGTATCATCAAGACTAGACATTGATGAATATGGAAAGACTAGCATGTGTCGTCATACCTCTTGAATTTGATTCAGAGTAGCATATCTCCAGTTTAAGAGGGTGGTACCTTGGGTTAACACATAAATGTGTTCAGGGAAATACATTGGAGACTGCTATGAGACAACACTCGGTAATCTATATTATGTATTGGTGTTTAATCATCTCATTTCAATAGTAATACGAATACCCTTAGACTAGAGATACTAGTTACCTTGTTCAGATGTTGCTATACTTTGGTTCATACCTAAGCATTCTATAGACTTGTGACATGGATGATTACGGGTATAGTTTGATGTCTATCCATTGGGAAGCTGAGTAGTCAAGATGGGATCTATCACTTCATTACACCAATATAAGGGAGATGTACCTTGGCCACTTGTTAAAAGTGACACACTCGTAAACCTCTATAGAGTATGGGTTGATAGGATGAGATCCTAGTCAACACATTAATATGGTTGAGTGGTGTACTTTGGTAGCAAGACTAAATTACTGGGGTAGCCTCTAAGGCTACTAGTGGACTGACGCTTAAAGTGAGTCCAAGAAACCAGATGGTACTTAATAGTAGTGAATTGTATTGATACTATTGCAGAATCGGGGATTATGTCACATGCACATGACGCTCCGAATATTGAGGGGTCATATGCCCTTTGCTAGAGAGCCACTATGACTGATCAAAGTTATGGAAGTCCACAACAGTCTGGATCTCAGAGCTAGTGAAATTCCTGAAAAGGAATTTGAGCTAGTTCGAACTTTCACGGCTTGATATTATGGGATCCTATAAGGTCACACACTTTGAGTTACGATCGAGCCATGTAAAGAACTATTAGACTAGGTCTAATCTAGAAGAGAAATAAATGGTTAGATCATTTTAATTGGTTGGACCAATGTTTACTGGTTAGACCAGTATATTGGAAATTAATGGTTAGACCATTTTATTAGTTAGACCAGTATTACTAGTTAGACCAGTAAGCTGTTAAATAATAGGGAGAGAAAGAATTAAATAATTAGGGAAAACAA
This sequence comes from Euphorbia pulcherrima, assembly GCA_947683365.1. Classification (NCBI taxonomy): domain Eukaryota; kingdom Viridiplantae; phylum Streptophyta; class Magnoliopsida; order Malpighiales; family Euphorbiaceae; genus Euphorbia; species Euphorbia pulcherrima. The sequence goes on from CANTUS010000004.1 coordinate 34,358,589, forward strand.
GAACCAAATAGCGCAGTCCATAAATACTAGGTATTGCTTGAACTGGTGCAAGTGGATCGGTAAGAAAAATTGTTGGACATATTTTTCGACACTGAAATCTGCATGTGGGCTGAAGCAGTGTTGTGTATAAACAACATTGCTCAAGGCCTACAGAAAGGAGGCCTTGGTATTTGGTGGGTAGCCAAAGGCAGGCCACTGCACATAGTGCGCGACCTATTGGACTGCGATGGTGCGTAGCCCCACATAGGTCGCGCAATGCCCAGCCTGCTGGTCTGTGTGGCCTAGCAGGCACACAACACGCCATGTACAACCTGTTGGGGTTCATAGGTGCGTGACCCAATAGGCCAGTACATGGAGCTGTGTAGCACATCCTGTAAGGGCTGTGTTGTTGTGGGCTTTGGGCCTACGCATCTGCACATGCCCAGCACGCCACTGCTGCCCTTTTGGCCAGCAATGTTTGGGTTTGAATAGGGAGCTTGCTCCCTAAGCAAGCTCGTTATTAAGTTTGTATCAAACTCTAACTTTGGTTCTTTTAATTAACCTTTTTGTCCTTTATTTAATTAGTTCTATTGGTTAATGGCTGGGTTAAATCATCCTTTTAATTTATTCCTACCACTATAAATAGAGCTCTTCCCTTTCATTATTTTCCATCCCATTATTCTTGCTATCTTTATTTCTCGTAGTTGTTCTAATTCCTGAAAGTAATCCATCGAAAAACGTATTTACTTAGAATAGAAAACTAAGGGAATTTCTTCTAGAATAAATTAGTAAGGAAGATCTAGCTATCTTCCACTTCTTTATCGGTACTCCCTTTCTTGAAGGTTTTGGTCGGTGATGCTCGTTTGGACTATTTATAGAGGGCTTCTACTTTGGAGTCTGTGCACGTAGTTGATTGGGTCATTCTGCATACATAGGGATTCATGCTTCAACTGGTACATGGTTAAATTATTATTAGGTCCTTTTAATAAGTGTTTATGACCTAAATAATAATAGACTAGTTTATGTTGTCAATCATGCCATGGTTAGGAGATCTTGGACTCTAGATTAAATTTTGAATTTCTATTGCGCCTGTTTTACTTGCTAAAACCCTTAATCTAGACCAATAGTGGTATCATGAGCATGCCTAATGCGATTGTATGATTGACTAAAAACATGTTTGGTCTAATTTTCTATGAAATATTTTTGGGTATGCTATGCCATGCCCAGGAATTTATTTCTTGCAATGGAAAATATTGTGATAACTAGATTAAGTGTTGCTCAAACTTAGTGAGGGTAGTTATCTAATAAATAACAATGTTTTACTTGAGATTGTAAATGCTTTAATTTTTGAATTTAGTGGAATAATTCTTAAATTAGTAAAGAATGAAATCTTTAATTTTAATAGTCTATGGTTGAGTGAGTCAGAAAGACCCGTGTTTGTTCTGGCAAGGATTGGACTTGGCTGCTCATTTACTTCAAGGTGGCCTCTCCTACTTGGGAATTTTCATCTATTCTAGATTCTAATTACCAAAGGGACTATTTTGATTTGGTTGATTTCTAGTATAATGAATTTTATTCATTATATGGTTTCACAATGAAAGTTTAAATTGTGAAATTAAAACTTATAGACATAGGTGCAAGAACTTGAATAATGGACACCGTTGTTTGTTTTGCATGCTATGTGGAATCTTGGCATGATGGAATGATTATGAATTCCCAGTTGAGCATGACCCCTAGGTTGGACCTACTAATTCTTTTTAGCCCAAAAATTAGTTATAGTTTCATAATTATGTCCATGTATAAGTCCTAGATTAGGCGAGACCTGTTGCACCAGTAAAAGTCCATTAAAATATTAAGACAAAATTAGCCTTCCTAAAAATCGAAGTGTGATTCTAAGCCTTTTCATTGAATCAATTGCTCACGCACAACATGCCTTCTTTAACATCGTCTATTCACATGATTCGAATTAGGGTTAAGTCTTCACTAGACCGGGTTAGTTGTCTGTAATATAGGAGCTAATGCCAGGCTAGAGGCATCATTTGAGGAGTCATATAAGTTGTTATGCACGTCCATTGGTTGAAACTCAAATGGATTAGCAATTGCATTAGACTCAAATGGACTAGATCCTTCAATAGCTATTTAAGTTAGTTTGACTTGTGATAACGGGGGTTAGCTTAAATGAGTTATAGATGCTACCTACTAAGGAGAATGGATATACCATGTTTCCCGAAAGACAATAGAAGAGGCTATTATGTTTTCGAATAAATCTTAATAAAATAGTAAGAAAATGTATTTAATTTAAAGACCTTAAAAATAAAATGCATGTACAAAACTAAGTCTAAGCATTTATTCTATTTATTATATCTAGGTTTGAATCTTTACTTCTTACATAAATTTCAGATGATTTGATAATTGTATTTAACTAGATCTAGCTTCAAAGGTTTTGTTTAGAAATGTAAGGATAGTTCTCAAAGCCTAGGGCTTGGTCCATATATGATACGAGCCCAATACTAAACAATATGATGTAAACATTTCTACCTCGAATAGAAATGCGGAAATAATATAGAGGAAATGAGGATATAAATACCTTAGAGGTTGTTAAGATCCATGTTACCTTATATAAGTAACATAAAGGAAACGAGGATACAACACCTTGGAGGTTGTTACGATCCATGTTACCTTAAAACAAGGATAAACATCAAGTTAGATGTTAGGATCTATGTTACCTTAAGCATTGGAAGCATCATGAAATCATGGACTTAGAAAGAAAAATTGATTTAAGGGTATTCTAAGAATGTAAAGGGACACAGGTTGTCCACTATAGAAGCAGAAAGAGCAAAGTTAAGAGAAAACGAAAGGATCTTGAGAGCTTTGTTTTGGAAATAAAGTAATTGTTTGAATATGGGATATTGGAAACACAGTCTTCATTTAAATATGAAGTTAAAAGACTTTTATCTCATAGCATGAGAAGTAGAGGTTTTGGAAACTTCCACTTCAAGGTGTTAAAATTGAGAATGTTCTACATCTCTTGGGGATTCGACCTAGGTATGAGATACCAAGTGTGTGAATCACATATCTATACAAAGGTATAGATATTGAAGAGAAGTAGAGGATTAGCAATAGGAGAGTTGTACCTACGGGATATCATTAGAGCTTGATAGCTGTTACTGATGTAGGAACTTAAAATCTCCCTTTGGCTATTTTGTAATAACGAAAAAGTGATTCTTATATTTCTATGAATATTATTTCCTGCTTCACAGTAGATGGAGTTGATTCCAATTTAATAAAAGATGTTATCAAAGACTGTGAAAAATATTCTGGATAGAAGTGTAATGAAAGATTATTTGTGATTACAAAAGAATATTCTCAATATTAACCATGCTAATAGAAATTAGATAAATACAAGTCATCTTACTTATGCATTTGTCATTTAGGCCATATAAACGAAACCCGCTTAACTAAGTTACACAAAGCTGATAACTTGGGCCTAATAGACTGGGAGTCTTATAGGGCTTGCGAAACTTGTTTAAAAGGCAGAATGATAAAGAAGACCTTTTAAGAAAAAAAGGGTAACGTGCCACGAGTACATTGGAAATAATACACTCGGATGTATGTGGTCCAATGAATGTCTAAACAAATGGATGATTTGTTTACTTCTTCACTTTTATCGATGATTACTCACAATATGGGTATTTGTACCTTATGATGCACAAATTAGATAGTTTTGAAAAGTTCAAAGACTACAGGAATGAAGTTGAGAAACAACTCGGAAAGAATATTAAGGCACTTTGATCAGATTGAGGTGGAGAATATTTAAACCAAGAGTTTCAAAATTATCTAAGGGATAATAGAATATTGTCCTACTGGACCCCTCCTTATACTCCTCAGCACAATGGTGTGTTTGTGAGGAGGAATCGAACTTTGTTAAATATGGTTCGGTCCATTATAAGGTAAGAAAGTCTCAGTAAATCCTTTTAGAGATATGCACTTGAGAGCACAGTTTATATCCTAAACCATGTGCCCTCGAAATCAGTTGATACTACACCATACAAAAGATGGTATGATGAGAAGCCTACTCTTTCTCACTGGAGAGTTTGGAGTTGTCTTGGCTATGTTAAAAGGATAATGTCAGATAAACTTGGAGCTAGATCTGACAAGTGCTTGTTCATTGGTTATCCTAAAGAGACAATAGGATATACCTGTTACGATCCTAACGAACAAAAGGTATTTATTTCTAGGACCGCTTAGTTCCTTAAGAAGGAATGCATGCTTGCAAAAGCTAGTGGGAGCGACCTTGAACTTGGAGTTCAGGTAGGCGAACAAGATAATCAACTGATGATTCCTATGCCTGATACACAAGTGTGATCGAGGAACAACCTGTTATACAACAGCCATTGCGTAGATCTGGTATGGTTCCCAATGCTCCTGAAAGATATAGGTTTTTCATCAAGGATGATAAACAAATCTTTCTATTGAAGGATGATGAACCTAAGACCTACAAGGAAGTAATGGAGAGTTCAAACTCTGATTAATGGTTAAAAACCATGAAATTAGAAATGGATTCCATTTATGAAAACCAAGTTTGGAAGTTGGTCAATGCACCTGATATGGTCAGACCCATGGGCTGCAAGTGGGTTTTTAAGAAGAAAACAGACATGTATGATAATGTAATTACCTATGAGGCAAGCTTAGTTGCAAAAAGGTTATAGTCAACGAGAAGGGATTGACTATGATAAAACCTTTTCACTAGTAGCCATGCTTAAATCCATTTGGATACTCTTGGCCATTGCTGCTCGTTAGGACTTTGAGATCTAGCAGTTGGATGTGAAAACCGCTTTCCTAAATCGAAACTTGGATTGCGATGTATATATGGTACAACCTAGAGGTTTTACATCTCAGAATGGCTCGAAGGTATGCAAGCTCCAAAGATTCATTTATGGACTTAAGCAGGCATCCAGGAGTTGGAATATAAGGTTTGATATTACAACCAAGGAGTTAGATTTTATATCAAACACTTATGAGCCTTGTGTATACAAGAAGTTAGTGGGAGTGCAGTCATTTTTCCTTGTGTTGTATGTTGATGACATACTACTAATAGGAAATGACATTTCTCTTATTCAAATCGTTAAATCATGATATTCAAGAAATTTCTCCATGAAGGACATTGGAAAAGCAGGCATTATACTAGGTATAAAGATCTATAGAGATAGATCCAAGAGGCTGCTAGGTCTTTCACAAGTTACATACAAAGACAAGGTATTGACTAGGTTCAACCTTGAGCAATCAAGAAAGCGTTATCTTCCAATGTCTCATGGAATTAACCTTTCTAAATCTGAGTGTTTGGGGAACACAAGATGAAGAGATTGCACATGAGTAGAATACCCTATGCATTTGTAATAGGATATATCATGTATGTTATGGTATGTACCCGGCCAGATGTCTTACATGCATTAAGCATCACAAGCAGATTTTAATCTGACCCAGATGAGAAGCACTGATGTCATTAAGAAAATCCTTGAGTACTTGAGAAGGACTAAGGAAATGTTCTTGGAAAATGGAGAAGGTAATCTCCCAGTGAAGGGATACATTGATGCGAATTTCCAATCTAACAAAGATGATTACAAATCATAGTCATATTACCTATTTATGTTAAATGAAGTGGCAATTGTTTGGAAAGGTTCCAAACAAGATACAACTACTGATTCAACCATAGAATCTGAGTACTTTGTTGCTTTAGAAGCAACAAAACAAGCTGTCTGGATAATAAGATTTATTGGTGATCTTGATGTGGTGTCTAAGAGTAAAGATCCAATAGTACTATATTGGGATAACACTTAGGCTATTGCTCAGGCATAAGAACCACGGTTTTGTCAGAGAAACGGACATGTACACAGAAAATATCATATAAGATATAATAAGGGATAAGGATGTAATAATGGAATACATTCCCACATATCAGAATTTGGAAAAGGGTCAGATAAATCCGTTAACACATATTAAGCTTGACCAGCATGTTAATAGTTATGGCATAAATGAACTTGGCAAATTGGCACTAGTGCAAGTGGGAGATTATTAGATATGATGTATGTCCTAGAGCAATTAGGGTGATATATCTTAGTTAGTTAAAATTGTATGAACAAATATGAAGGCATTTCGATGACTGCAAAAAATATATTATAATTGGTTAAGATTATATTCATTGATCTATTTGCAAAAGTCCATGACATAATCATAGTACGTATTACAAGGGCATAGTGGGACTATATTGGTGAGAACTAGTTCATGTGTAATTATGATTTGTCTAAATAACCCTAGTCATAGTATCATCAAGACTAGACATTGATGAATACGGAAAGACTAGCAATTATCGTCATACCTCTTGAATTTGATTCAGAGTAGCATATCTCCAGTGCTAGAGGGTGATACCTTGGGTTAACACATGAATGTATTCAGGGAAATACATTGGAGACCGCTATGAGACAATACTCGGTAATCTATATTATGTGTTGGTCTTTAAATTATCTCATTGCAATAGCAATACGAATATCCTCAGACCTGAGATATTAGTTACCTTGTTCACATGTTGCTATACTTTGGTTCATACCTAAGTATTCTATAGATTGGGTGATACGGATGATTATGGGTATAGTTGATGTACGTCCGTTGGTAAGCTGAGTAGTCCAGATGGAATCTATCACTCCAGTATAGCAATATGAGGGAGATGTACCTTGGCCACTTGTTAGAAGAGAAGCGCGCGTAAACCTTTGCTGAGTATGGGTTGATAGGATGAGATCTTAGTCAACACATTAATATGGTTGAGTAGTGTACTTCGGTAGCAAGACTAAATTACTGGGGTAGCCTCTAAGGCTACTAGTGGACTGACACTTAAACCGAGTCCAAGAAACCAGATGGTACTTAATAGTTGATAAAAGGAGTGAATTGTATTAATACTATTACACAAATGGGATTAAGTCATATGCATGTGACGTTCTGAATATTAAGGGATCATATGCCCTTTTCTAGAGAGCCACAATGACTGATAAAAGTCATCGGAGTCTACAATGGTCTGGATCTCCGAGCCAATAAACTTCCCGAAAAGGAATTTGAGCTAGGTCAAACTTTGACAGCTCAATATTACGGGATCCTATAAGGTCACAAACTTTGAGTTACGATCGAGCCATGTAAAGAACTGTTATACTAGGCCTAATCTAGAAGAGAAATAAATGGTTAGACCGTTTTAATTGGTTAGACCAATTTTTACTAGTTGGACCAGTATACTGGAAATTAATGGTTAAACCATTTTATTGGTTAGCTCAATATTACTGGTTAGACTAGTAAGATGTGAAATAATAGGGAGAGAGAATTAAATAATAAGGGAAAAGAAGAACCAAATAGGGCGGTTCATGAATACTGGGAATTGCCTGAATTGGCTTTAGTGGATCGATAAGAAAAATTGTTGGACATAGTTTTTGAGATTGAAATATGCGTGTGGGCTGAAGTGGTTTTGTGTGGAAACAACATTGCCCAAGGCCTACAGGATGGAGGCCTTGTGCGTACAGTGCATGACATGTTGGGTTGCATTGGTGCGCCACCTAACAGGCACACAACACGTCATGTGCAACCTATTGGGCTGCACAGGTGTGTGACCCAATAGGCAAGTGCATGGCGATGTGCAGCATAATCGGTAGGCGCTGTGCTACTGTAGGGATTGGGCCTGCGCACCTGCGCAGGCCCAGCATGCCACTGCTGGCCTTTTGGCCAGCAGTGTTTGGGTTGTAATAGGGAGCTTGCTTCCCAAGCAAGCTACCTATTGAGTTTGTTTCAAACTCTAACTTTTGTTCTTTTGAATTAACATTTCTATCCTTTATTTAATTAATTCTATTAGTTGATGGTTGGATTAAATTGTCCTTTTAATTTATTCCTACCAGTATAAATAGAGCTCTTCCCTTTCATTAGTTTCCATCCCATTCTTCTTACTCTCTCTCATTCTCTTAGTTGTTCTAGTTCCTAAAAGTAATCTGTTGAAAGACGTATTTACTTAGAATAGAAAACTAAGGGAATTTCTTCTAGAGTAAATTAGTAGGGAAGATCTAGCTATCTTCCACTTATTTATCGGTACTCCTTTTCTAGAAGGTTTTGGTCGGTGGTGCTCGTGTGGACTATTTATAGAGGGCTTCTACTTTGGATTGTATGCACATAGCTCATGAGGACATTCTGCTGACATTGGGATTCACGCTTCAACTGGTAGATGGTTAAATTATTATTAGATCCTTTTAATAAGTGTTTATGACCTAAATAATAATAGAATAATTTATGTCGTCAATCATGCCATCCTTATGAGATCTTGGACTCTAGATTAAATTTGAAATTCCATTGTAGATGTTTTACTTTCTAAAATCCTTAATCTAGACCAACACATGTTACATGATATTCCTCGTACAATGTGCTGTCTCTGTGCTAACCATTTTGTGCGGGTAGATTTAGGTTAGATGTATGTTAGGCCTTCGTATCTTATTTATTGTGCAGACAAATGAATAGGATTTGGAAAGCCATGAAATTATTTATTTTTCTGCACTTTTATTTGGCATGACTTTAATAATTTTTTATCGCTTTGAATGCTCTATGATGTGCTAACAGAATATATAAATTGAAAACACAATAAATAGGGTGTATTAAAATCGATTAAGAAAGAATGAAACTTTGAACTTGGCCAATGTAAAATAGATAACATCATCCGAACTCGGAATCTCTACCTAAGGTATGGTCTACCACTCGGTGGGAAAAATCGTACCCAAATTTCCCAGTTAAGCTTTATTGGATGGCGACTCTATTTTAGGTACGGGATTTTGATCTTGTATCTTTTAAACATAAAAACTTGCAAAACCATTTTCCATCACATCACGCTCATTATTTTCAAGGGGACCGGTCCACCGGCCAGGCTTCGCAGCTGTCTGAAATGTCTTCCACTCATAGTGGCGACTGTGCTGGGGTGGTTCGATCTCTTTAAGCTTGAAAACTTAACATTTTCAATAAGTTTAAAAGATTTAGATGATGTATTAAAATCATTGGCCAAATTAATACTTCATTCTTTCTTATAAAATTTTATCCTTACCCGTGTAGATAGTTTTGTAAAGTTAGGATGCCCCATTTTACCCGAGAAGCTCACGAAAGTATCACTCATGCCCTTCTTAGAATTGAGGATACCTAGTGGGTGGATCACTCGTTTCAACTAACACACAAACTCCTGCGATAGCATCTATTTAGGGAGTGGTTGAGTAACATGGAATCAAGGTAAACGAGAACCTTCTGCATCAACAACCCTATAACAATGCTGCATTAGAAAACCTATCATAGTTATTTCTCTTAGGAACCAAAACAATAAATAAAAAATAAATAGGATGCACTTCTTTGCTGTTGAAGTTAACCTCCATCCATTTTTGAACGGCGTTATGCGGGAGTCATAAGGTCGGAAGAGGGACGTTTTGTGCGCTATGTGCTACATGCTCATGCATTACCCATGCTTCAGCTTCAATGGCCTAAATCTTAATCAACTTACCTTACCAATCTCCATTCATGGAAGAGGTTTAGCAACATCCGTAGGACTTCTTTTGTATCTCCGTTGAGTCACAACAAATCACAATGTGTTGCAAGAGGTACGAATGTCCTCAGTATGTTGGAGTGATAAGCCTCTACATCATCGCTAACCACATCTACGTTCAACCATACATGTCACGCATCCATTATTAGACAAAAATCATCCACTCCATCCATGGCATCACACAGTCCATGCATGATTTGATCTGCTACCCGCCATTTCAGCTAGTTGGAGGTGAAGTTACCATTGCGCCCCAGGTTGGAGAAGGCCTGAGCACCATTTGATTCGTCGTTCTCTCATCCCGATAGTCACCACAAAAGTTGGAGGGGTACCGTATACTGATTCTAGTGGGGAGTCAGATTCAGAGCAGATTTAGTTTGGTCATAATTCCTCTTAACCAGCCATGTCTTTTCCAAACAATGAAGGAAATCCCCCTCCGCCTGAGGATCAGTCAGGCCCTACTCCTACCTCTGGAGCTGGATCCCAGCCACCTCTTAGTTTTGACTTTGCTAGTGTTATGGCTCAGTTTCTGAATTTAGATACATTACAGGCCTCCATACAAGCCACTATCCAAGCGGCCATGAGGCGTGCCCTTAAGGATAATAACTCAAACCGGGTTTCTGAATCCGATATGCAAGCTTAGAATGGTTCAGTTCAGAAATTGTTCGGCCGGCCAGGGGCAAGATTAGTTCTACCCATTTTCCAACCAACACCCTCAACTCAACCTATGTCAAGCCCGTTCTAATTTGGGCAAGTTTTCGCTTTTCTACAAACTTTGACAACCCCATCGATAGTTCCTTATAGTCAGAGGCCCTTAGCTTAGACCTTGGTTCCTCCTGTGTTTACTCACTAACATCCGGCTTCCTCTAATGGACTAGCCCAACCTCTTCCATCCTTCACCCCTCCTTAGTTTGTTACAACTCCTTCGGGCACTACTTATCCCTAGAATCCTTTAAGTAGACCACTAATTGCTCAACCTCGCTTGGATATACCTCCACCATCTCCACCTATCTTGAGACATGACTGGGTCATACAACCTATGAGCAAGACACCCAAAGTAGCGGCCTTTGTGCATCAAATGATGGCTTCCAGAACCAATGACCAAGTTACGCATTCTCTGAGCATGACACTAGAGGCCGAAGTTCTCACTCAGCAGCTAATCAATGGCCAGGTCACGTAGCCTCCAGGCATGACTCCCGATATTCAAGCCTATATCCATCAAGTGCCGACTACCAACTTGAGCCAAGGAAAAGAACCTAAGCAAGGTGAAGATTGGGTCCCCGATAATTTCACTATGCCCAATATAGAACATTATAATGGGACAGGAGCTCCTGCCTATAATATTATTATGTATGAATGTATAATGCGTATATAGAAGTTGAGTGATAAAATACTTGCTGAAATGTTTCCTTGCTCTCTTTGGGGTCCTGCCCTTGAATGGTATCACACCTTGCCCTATCACATTGTCACCAATATGAAACTTCTCTTAAAAGCTCTGATTGAGCATTATGGCTTCAATACGATGATGGAGACAACCCTCCAACACCTTGAAGGAGTCCGTCACTTGCACCACCATGGTCTGGCTCACTAAGAAACTGTGCCACTACTTTCAATCTTACTAAGTTCATGTTGTGGCTAAGATTGACCCCATGAAGTATCTTTGACAATCCCCTACATTGGCCAGTAAACTTTCTCGATGGTTGCAACTTCTCTCTGAGTTTGACATTGAGTATATAATGAAGAAGGTTATTAAGGGGCGGGCCGCGGTAGAATTCTAGGCTAATCAACTGCTTGACTCTGATTATGTTAAGAACTTGGAGTTTCCTGATGAACAGCTTGCAACCATTACCGTCCTCGAGCGTGCGTTGACTATGTACTTTGATGGTGCTATGAATAGAAGGGGAGCAGGCCTTGGGGTTATCATAGTCACACCGGATAATGAAATCATCCCGTTGTCTAAATGCTTTGAGTTTACTGTCACGAACAATGGTGCTGAATACAAAGCCTATCTATTTAGATTGAAAGATCTCCTATAGGTCGGAGCCAGCATTGTATCCGTAATCAGAGACTCGACTCTTGTCATCTGTCAAGTTGCCTAGGATGGGAAATTAAGGAGGACTCTCTTCGCCCTTACATAGAGGTGGTCCGAGGCTTATCCGAGAAGTTTACCTCTTGCTTGTATCGCCATATCCCCTGGGACGAGAATCAAATGGCTGACTCTTTGGCCACCCTGGCCTCCTTATGGGAAGGACCCCAGCAGTAGCCTATCCATCTGTTAGTTCTATTGTCCACTAAAATCCCTTACCACGCTCAGCAGGTTCAGCTAGTCCTCGCCATCTCAACCAAACTCTGTTGGCACTCCGACATCGTCTTATTTCTCTAAACTAGACAATATTCACCTGATTCCTCTGACTCAGATGGTACCACACTACTGTAGCTCCCTATCCAATTTCAGATTATCGATAGTGATCTACTCAAGCGCACCAGTGATGGTTTTCTACTTCATTGCTTAACTGAATTAGAGGCTCAAAAGGTGGTTGATCAGGTTGATGCCGGTGACTATGGCCCTCATATGAATGGTCTCGCTCTCTTAAAGAAGATTCAGTGGTTGGGTTTTTATTGGCTTCCTTTAACAACTAAATGCATCGCCCAAGTCAAATGGTGCCACCAATGCCAGATTTATGGGTATATGTAACATCTACCACCCACCAAGCTCCATCATTTATATACTCCTTGGCCATTCTCGGCGTGGGGGATAGACATAATCGGTGAAATTTGCCCCTTATCAACAAATGGGCATAGATTCAACATGGTAATAGTGGACTATTTCTCTAAATGGGTAGAGGCCGAATCCTACACCAATGTCACTGTCAAGAAAATGGCCAAGTTCATAGAAAAGCACATTTTCGCTCGGTATGGACTCCCCCACTACATAGTCTCAGATAATGGGGTACGATTCCAAGGAACAACCACTGGGCTGATTGAAAATATGGGATCAAACATCACAGATCTTCTCTGTACTAACCATAAGCCAATGGCACTGTTGAGGCAGCCAACAAATTGATGAATAAAATCCTCTCTAAGATGATAGCCGGTTACAGGGACTGGGCAGACAATCTACCTTTTGCTGTTTGAGGATATCGCACGAGCGTCCGCACCCCAACCGATCAAACTCCATTCTCCCTGGTCTATGGAATGGAGGTGGTTTTGCTAATCAAAACTCAAGTAAGCTCACTGAGGGTCGCATTTAAAAGCCAAACTTGAAGAATCTGAATGGACTTAGGCAAGGTATGTGCAGCTGAACATGATGGATGAACAGAAGTTGAGGGCTTTAGATAATCTCCAAATGTATCAGCAGCGTATGGCTTGAGTCTACAATAGCAGGGTTAAACACCAAAAATTCCCATTGAAAGATGGTGATCTAGTCCTTAAGTAGCTGAAACCTTCCACCAATAATGCAGGGGGCAATTTTAGGCCTAATTGGAAAGGACCATACATGATCAAGAAGATGCTCAGTAAAGGGGCAATCAAGCATATGGATATGGATGGGAATGAATTCGTGAACCCAATGAACCAAGACAGGCTTAAGCGTTACCATATCTAATAAAAATAAATAAATTAGAAAATGCAATACAAAAAAGATAATAATAATTACCCGCCTTTCGGTCCTTTATCGATCGGGCAAAAATTAAGGCGACGCCTGACGATCGGTATTCTATAAACTAGCCGTGCAAAAATTAGATGATATGACAACCCTCTAGATTGAAAACCCAAAAAGGACGATCTAGGCAAGAATGAGGGTAGGTGAGTGAAGGGAGAGTGCTTTCTAAAAAAACAATCTAGGCTAGTTGGCACCGAGAGTTAAATCAATGGGAATGGTTTACAAACATCATGTACTTTGTGTTGCTTCACTTAATAAAAGCATCTTTTTGTTGAATTTTGAATGCTTATGCCTATGTGAGTGTTGTACCTATATGGTTAAAACAGCTAAATTAAACAGAATACATAGTTCACATTATCCTAAATCAATATGCAACAAAAAATTAAGAATAAAAGACAAACAATTCTGATAGACTGAAAAGAGCAAGGTCTATGCAAAAGTCAGAAAACGTCTGCTGGATTGAAAACCCGAAGAGGGCAGTCCATGAAAAAGTTAAGAAAAGGTTCGATATATTGAAAACCCCTAGGGACAGTCTATGCAAAAGTTAAAACCAAATAAAAATACAAATAATAAAACAAAGTTGGATAGGTCTGTCACCATAACTAGCCTATGCAAAAGATAGAACTAATGAAAGCGCATCTCAAGCCAAACTCCATGCATCATCTTAATATCTCGAAATCCTCCGCAAGGTGGTAGTATGAAAAGGCTTGAAACCCTGCTTAGATCGCTCTCCCTCTAAGTGGGCCCATGATTGCTTGGATCGAGTCAACAAGCACCTAGTCTCAGCAAGCCATCCTTTGTAGTGCCCATCAGTCTTTGTGGTATCGACGTGAGCATTGTCTAGAGTCTCAAAGATAGCCTCTCTTGCCCATTTCTCCTAAATGCGGCTCACCCATCGGACCTTGTAAACACCGCTATGATTTTTAGGTAGCTTGATCGGAACCCTCTGCCGCTTGTTGTACTGATGGCAAAGCCGATATGGAGTATAGAAAGTAATCCTCTCCAGACCTAACAACTAAACACAGGATCGCCAGTACTTTACAACCACGTCCCAGATCCTTCACCAAGGGCTAACCTACTAAATTTGCGAGTCGTCACATCCCCACATGATCGATACTCAGCTGTCAGCAGTCAATTGATCGAAGTCCCCTTGCACGAATCCTCTTTCCCTGAGATGGACAGACAAATACTTCTTCAGGTTCCCCGTGGTTCTTGTTTCAGCTTGAGCTTCTCTATCAGCCGCACTTGTAAATCGGTTTTAGATAAGAGCGAGAAGAAGAAGGTAACTAAGGTTGGATGACAAAGATACCTGTAGTAGCATAAGGTGATCGTAATAAGAGTCAGGTCTACAAAAGTAGCATCAGCATTCAGCAAGGTCTCTGCTAACCCCACTACAATGGAAGAAGCCCCTGCCGACATAGGCCCGATAAGAGTGATCAACCTAAATGGGGCAACTCGATCCACACCACACATGAACTAAGCCATAAGTAATAGTGCAACCATGGAAGGCCAAGCAAGATAAGATCTTGGAGCCCTGCGGCACCACTCCAATACAGCGCTAAGCTGAAATTTTGGTTGATTAGGTAGTCGGGATAGGAAGGGGTCTACAGAGTCAAAATTCCACAGCCCTCTTGGCATGCCATCAGTATTGAAATAAAACTCCGGGATTTCCAGGGGCACGCGTTTGGGGCATAGGACCCCTAATATGGCATGAAACTCTTGGAACAAGGGGCACATCTCGAATGAGGAAAAGTGGAACACGTGGTCCATCCGGTCCCAAAAATTCAATATTGCTCGAAGGAACTTGGGATTAACCAGCCACGGGGCCACGTAATGGAACCCCCAAAGTCTAAATTTCTGTAGTTTCTTCCAATCTACTTACCCTAGGGTTCTTAGGAAGCTCCTAAGCTACTAGTTGTGGTTTTCCATGAGTAAAATCTGGAAAATGGACGAAATTTGAGTTTCTAAAGATTGAAGACGTCAGCATTATGGATGAAGCTGCAAGCGGTATGAACAAAATCGACGGCAATTTGAAGTTGAAGCCGCCAGCGGTATGGGTTGCAGTCGGTGTGGTCTATATTATTTAGCAGATTGAGTTTTCCCATGCAGACGGCGATATTAGTGAAGCCGCCGATGGTATGACACTATTTTCAATGAATTTTAGGCCTGTTTTAACTAGTTTAGACCTGTATATAACCTGTAAATGACTTGTAAACTATTTTCAGATGCAATTCAAGCCTAAAATCTAAATTTATTCAAACAAAAGACCTGAAGGTGCAAATGTACCAAACATCAAATCCTAAGCCTAAACAAATCCAAAAAAAATACAAAATCATCCAAACAAAGCCTAATCCAATCAAAATCCAAAATTAGCCAAACCCCAATGTAATAGAGGTACAACCAAAGCAAGAAAAAGCAAAAAATGAAATATAAAAGCTAAGGTATCCTGTCGCCATCCGACGGGTTTGATGTGAACTCCGAATAGTCCATAAGGTATCAATTGACGGCATCATCATCCTGCTCTCTATCCTCAGTCATCGGGATGCTACTTGATTCAGCAAGCTCAGTGGTAGGATGCCAACCCACTTTCATCTTCCTTCCCTTGTGACTGGTCTCGGCCGGAGGTGTGCAATCCATGTTGCACTTACTCCTCCTTTCTTACACGGTAGCCTCCGATTGCTGCTCTAGCTCACCGACTTGGCACCTAAGCTCTTGGTTCGTGGCTACCTCCTCTCGATATATTTGCCTGAGCCCGGTCGGCATCAGAAAGGGACATTTCCATAAACTCTTGCAAAGGAAACAATAACATTTCACATCATTCATAACATTTATACATGCATTTTTAAGAATTATAACATTACTCCAACATACAAGTACCTTGGCAAACAAAGTCTGGGAAACCAAAGTGTCCCAAAGTGCAAAGGTGTTCCCTGCTATCCACTCCACCTACCTATGAGTAACCTGAAAAATCCATAGAGCGGACAATCAAAAGGCGAAGAAAAAAGAGATGGCATGCATAAAAAGGTGGTTTAATGTTCACGAAGCTCACATGTGTGGTGTTTTAAGGCACGAAATCCATGGAGTGAGCAATAGGAGTTATGTCCCTTATGCTAAATTTGCCCCTTGGGCCCAAAAGTAAGAAGGAATCCTCCAAAGTAGTTGAGAGGCACCCCTCTACTACTCCAATATCCTCTAGCCTACCCTGGCCGCGTACTCCTTTGCTCTCGGGCATATTCCTTTTCCTTGCGGGTACATGAAAAACAAAAACAATATAAAAGGAAAACATAAGCAACCATTTTGCACCAAAAGGCATATCCTCATCGGCCTCATCCTCCCCCTCAGGATCAGCCTCACCAACACCCTTTTCCTCCTCCTCCTCCTCATCACTACTCACTTGGCCATCAGCTAGCCATTTCAGATCTTCGCACTTCTTCTTCGCATGGAACTCAAGCATGTCTTATTTATGAATGCCCGAGCATATAGGAAGTAAGCGCTGCATATGGACATCATAGGAGCCAGGGACACTCTCTGCGATATGGCCGTTCCCATCTAGGTAAGCAGCTTTGTCAACCTCAGCAGTGATAGTCATATTAGGCCATCAGAGGCCCGTAGGAGGCACTGGGCTAGTAGAGGGGGCAATATCTCTCAATCGCATACTCGTTCCCCTAAATACAACTCTAAGGACATGGGGCACTCCATCACAAATCTCTAGTAATCCACATCTTTCCGAACGATGGCCACCTCGAAAAGGTTGGGCACCTCATTAGATGGGTCCTGAACGACATGACTAAACAACCAAATAAACAACAAAATAAACAACCAAGTAAGCACGATGTAAATTCATAAATATATTTTGTTTACTAATGGTTTGTTAAGTATGAAATAGGGATAATAGTCAAAGTTACATACTGAGCTGATCTGTAAGCTCCGCAATGTCTCCCTATAGCTGGTGGGGTACTTGCTAAACCCCTCAACACTCTGCACCACCGGGCAAGAAAATGTGAACCTGTCGGCACTTTGGTCTTGAATTTCACCTATAAAATAATCTAGTGCTTGAAGGCCCAAGCCTGCACAATCCACAGCTAGTCAGTCCAAAACATCCAAAAGAGGAAAGTGGGCAAAAGTAAGTAAAAGCATTAAGGAGTATAATTAAATGCTTTTGGAAAAGGCATACCTGTATGATTACGTGACTCAACAGAAGGACCTTGCCCTTCTTCCTAGCCCCCGCATCCAGCTTGTGGTAAATCTGTGTGAGAATAGCCCTAGGCTAGATCTTTTCCTTAATCTTCTTCACATCCTCAATAGCGGAAATCAACCCCGTAGTAAATCTTGCTGCTTCAGATGGGAAAGAACAACATCGTCAATAGCGAGATCACAAAGGAGCAGACACAGGCATCCCGGTGGGTCTCAGTAAACACTCCAACATCCATCTAGTGCTTTTGTAGCTCTCATGTGAGTGGTCTCTGACCACTTCCCGGTCAATGCAGTCAAGGCCCAATGGGAGAGTATGGGCATCCTATTAGGTAGGATCCTAGCTAGGTCCCTGAAGTCGGTAGCATTTATGGCCTCCCTAAGTGCCCAGCCCTTCTCATCAATGTGAGTCCACTACTCACTAATAGTCCCAATGCCCCCGGTGCATGTAAGCTCTTGCGGCTGCAAAACAAAATCAAGCAGAAATAGATAAGTGATCGGTTTTTATTCCTCTTCCTCATTGCTGGAACTTGCTGATATCACTGTTGAAGTAGTGATATCATCGGCATCATCACTGTGAACAATAGTGTTATGGCAAAGTTTTAAGCCTTTTTGGAAGGCCTGAAGTAGCTGGCAGCATGAGTGAAGCCGCCGACGACATCGATTGTGCGGGCAGAATAGCTGATTTCCTCAAAATCGCACCAAATTCACAAAAAATGCATTTAATCAATTCCAAAGCATAAAATTAGTCCAAATCGATCCTATATCATGAAATTTCAGTTTATGAACTTTTACTTTCATGTTTACAATCCCTATCATGGCATATTTCGAGCCTAAGGCCGAAATAAAAAATTAATGAAATAAAGAGATTCGGGGTTTTGCAGGATTGCCTAGATAAAAGAGAAGTGTTTGGCCTTCTCAGGGGTTAGATTCGTTATGGGAGAAGCAATCCCATAGCCATACATCTTGTCAGTTTACTTCAAGCCATATGCTACATTCACCGGGCAAACTTTCAGCCCTTCTACACACAAAGCGATTGCTTTCTGGAAAATCTGTAAAAGACTAGTAGGCAGTAGGGGTTAACCACTGGAAATTGTTACCATTGCCTATATACTCAAATTAATCTCATCAATGAACATGTTATGATTTTGCTAAGAATCTTGGTCTTATGAATGCATGCATATCTTTAGGTGAAATAATCGCTGGTATGTGAACATCAACTTTTCTCTACGTGTTACGCATCATTGTATTTATCTTTATCACACATTTGCAATATTTAGAAAAGCCTGCTGGATTGAAAACCCAAAAGGGTGGTCCAGGAAAAAGTTAAAGCAAAAAGAAAAGTCTGTTGGGTTGAGCCGTCAAGGACAATTCAGGAAAAAATTAAGATAGCCCGTGGGGTTGAAAACCTGACAGGAAAATTAAGGCAAAAGCTTGCTAGGTTGAAAACCCAAGAGGGCAGTCTAGGCAAAAGTTAAAGCTAAAAAAAAAAAGTCCGCTGGTCTAAGCCATCAAGGATAGCTTAGGCGAAAATTAGGACAAAAAGAAAAGAAAAATTAAATATTCGATAGGTCCCCTCACATTGTGTGGCCTATGCAAAATTGGAACGTCACCTAGTCCTCTCACTATAAAATCATTGGACAAAATACGAGTTCTCAGAGCAGCAATATTAAAATAGTCTTAGTTCAAGAAAAATTCCTAAGCGCAAAAGAAGTATCGAAGGTACCAATCCAACAGTTCACAATCAAAACAAGCCACTGAGGACCCAAAAGTATTAAATAGTTCAGTTCATAATCATAATCTAAGCCATCAGGGGATCGTGTCCCTGATGACCCTCTTGAGTCTAATCTTGAGTATCCGCCAGCAGATCATCAATGTCTATAGTCATATGGTCCTTAGCATCACTAGTACCAGTAGCCAGCTGGGCTGGGGCCCTAGTCTCCAAGGTCCCTACAGTAGCCCTAGTAGCATCACTCCCTGCAACATGCTGATCCACGCCTCTTTGAGTCACTAGATATGCAGAAAAATCATCCTTGGACTCATCATCAGAGGGGACCGGAGTCTGCCTATCCTCAGTCATCCTCGCTATCTGACCCCTCAGCGTCTCAATCTCAGCACTCGCACGAGCAGTCTCAGCCCTAGCCTGATCGGCCTCAGTAGTGGCTACCCACAGCTACTCCTCTAAAAACCGGGCTCTCTCCTCTGAAGCGTCCAAATCTTGGGCGGACCTACCCCACTCATTGGCTAACAAAGTCTACATTGGAAATCATAAAATCAATACACATATATAAATGTCATGGCATGCATGCATATTTTGTTGAAATTTTATAGGTAAAAGAAACTTACTAAAGGTAAATCATCCTGGGCCAACAGCAGATCCTGCACTGAAAAATAACCCCGTGATATCCTCTTGACCTAAAAAATGGTCACCTGAAAAGAAAAGGTCACATCAGAATAAGACATCTTAAGCAGTAATGGACAAAGGCCAAGGTAAATGATTCCTTGCATGGGTGGAGCTAGAAGGGGTGAAACCAATAGGCTAGACCGACTCATCGAGCTTCTTGATAGCTTGATTCCCCGAATGGTCGAGGAGCCGAAAGAAAGTATCCAACTTAACCCAGAAGACTCCCTCCCTCGTAGGTCCAAAGGCTTGACACCGCTTTATCGGTGGCTCAAGGGGAGTAGTAGTAGTGGTAGCAGCAGAACTCTTCCGTGTTGAAGCATAAGGCTATGGCAATAAAGAGTCAAACTCAAATTCACAATCAATTTCAAAAAGCGACCAAGTATTCACGAAGGACAAGTGAGAGGCATACCTAAGAAGAAGGGGTAGTAGACCTAGCTAAACCCCTGGTGCTTTAAACTATAGATAGACCGCCACGGTCACCCCTTGGTCCGCCCTCCTCCTCTTCCTCCTTATCCCCATCCTCACTATCGCTCTAGTGAAACTCTAGGGGCTCAACCTCATGATGGATCTTGTTGTAGGGCGGTAGGAGAAAGGAATCGATAAACTCAACATAAGGGCCCTTAACAGATAGCATGCAAGCTCCCTTGCCCAGTAAGTACAGCCCCTAATCGGTCCCTAGCATGAGATGAGGCCAAACGACGCTCGCCGGGATCAAGGGAGGGATTGATCTCTCCACCATGGCACTAGTCTACCACCCTGGTACCCACTTACCGGAATACCACTCATAGGAGAGTGGTGACTCCAAGACAAAGCGGCAGTCATCTACACTAGCCCGCATCTGCTCAATGGCTCCATACATGATGAATCCCTCCCATGGGTCTCAGATATCCTACACAGAATGAATGCACTATGAGTATCATAACCTAGTAAATTAAGTTTCTACTAATGGTTTGTCGAAATGTAAAATGCAGGTTCAATAGGGAAGAAGCTTACCCGATCTGAGTGCAGCAGGCGTAAGAACTCTCGGTACCATGCCATAGTCAAGGGCTGATTATACCAAAGCCCTATCCATCTAGATATGATATACAATGTCTCAGGCTATATGGGCAATCCTGGCCTAGGGATCAATTGGTGCTCGAAAGCCTAAATCTGCAAGATAAAGTAAGGATTAGTTGCAATACGGTTAAAGCACAAGAGATCAGTTCAAGATTTACTAGTAGTATTAGATGGCAGATCTTGAGCTCAGACTACTCACCCTAAACCCCTGCATCCAATCCATAATACAATTGTGCCAGGATGGCCTGACACTAGGTCTTGTAGGGCACAGCTGCAAGATCCTCCACGGCGGAGAGCAAACCATAGGTGAGGTTGATCGAGTACACTGGGAAGAAGACGGTGGTAAGGAATGTAAGTAAGAAAGACCGGGAATACTGGTCCCTCCTATCAACTACAATAAAACTTGGTTGCATGATCTAGTAAGCGTACAAGTCCCCATACTTAAGCTTATTTGTCCCGCCCAGATGAAGCCCAAGTAATCCAGTAATGTATGCCTTCACCTCAGACCAAGAATTCCATCGATCGGCATAAATGTCAAAGTGGACCACGTCCCCGCTCCACTCCAGGCCCGTCGTGGTACACACATCTGAGGGAGTAATGGTGACCTCCCCAATAGGCAAATAAAAAGTATGGGTCATCTCTGACCACCTCTCCATCAGAGCTGAAATGGCACTAGGAGCCAATGTCTTGAGGGCCTGAGGGATGGCCTTGATGATGTCACTAAACCCAAAAGAATCTATGAGGGTCAGCAGCTTTATATCCCCTACGGTATGAATCTCCTCATACCATTTCCTACAAAATCTCAAGGCTCCCACAGTTATATATTAGAACTGCAGAAACAGAATTACAGATTAATAGGGTTAAAATACAATAGACAAGTCAAAAATCAGAAAAGGGTTATAGAAATCAGAAAAAACAATGTTCTGTCCCTGAGGACAGGACTCATTTGGGTCCCTGAGTGGAACCTATATAGAAAATGGGACCCGTACAGGTCTCCCCTCACCCGTATGGGTCCCCTGCAAGCAGTCCCTATGCGGGCAAAACTCCCAAAAATCCAAAATCACCCAATTTTAACTAAAGTTCATCCAAAACTATCCTAAAAGCATCCTAGGCTAAAGTTACATGCATCAGGCTCTATTCTGAAGTCTAAAACACCCTAAACCATGCCAAAATTTAGGAAATTGTCAAAAGGTCAAAATTGGAAAACGGAGAATCGAATGAAATAACCTAGAGTTTTGAGGCGTGGGTCTCGAGAGAAGGGATCAGAGGCACTTCAGAAGCGGGAGAGAGTCCCAAAAACTTGTCTCCTCTATGAAACGCATACCCGACAGAAGTCGAGGGCAAGTTCTTGAGTCTGAGGAAAAACGGGCGGCCTTTGGGATCTTTTTGTACATGTTTGGTTGATTTTAGGAGAATAATTATAGTAAAACATAAAATAAGAAGTTTTTGTGTGAGATGGGATGTGAAGGGACTAACCTGCCTTTTAAAACCCCTGTCGGGGACCCATATGGGTCCCACCCCACTCATACGGGTCCACACTTTTGAGAACTCTAGCCATACGGTTTTGGGTCACCCGTACGGGCGCTCTCTTACCATCCAAGGGCAGATTTTTGCATCAATATTTCAGCAAACGCCAAAAATTCATCAGTCCACGATCAGGGCCATCCCCGCTCTACTTCACATCCATATTTCATTTACATTCGCTCACCTTCATCCTTGATTGAAGGGGCAAAAATATTTTTTGTTTTCATAAAAGTCGATCAAGAATCAAGGTAAGCCATTTTTTAATTGATCACTAACAAATATGGTTTTTTGCATACAGGTCGAGGTCCATCCTAGCATGGGAAATCTTCCCCAGCAAACCAATTTGACTAGAAAGGGCCTCCCCAACAGAAGAGGCTTTACTGAAAGGATAGAACTTCTCTCTCCAATCGAGAAATCACTCTAGGGTCATTCCCCAGCATAAGCATCTAATCTAGGGCCAGCCTCTCACTTCTTAAGAGCGGAATCAGATCCAGGGGCAACCTCCCACCGATCCAGGGGCATCCCCCACTTCCCAATAGCGGAATTAGATCCAGGGGAAACCTATCCACTAATCGAGGGGAATTCCCCCCACCTACCCTGAGGCATCCCCCTACTTCCCAGTAGCAAATTTGTAAGATCCTAGGGGCACTCACCCTAGGAGCATTCCCCAGCGGTAAAATAAATGTCGATCGAGGCAAACCTGACATTTCTTGTACATAGTTTTTAGTTTATTTCAGGGGCTAACCCCCATCCACACTTCTTTATTCTTAATTGAAGGGGCAAAAATATTTTTGTTTTCACAAAATTCAATCAAGAATAAAGATGTGTCTACTTGGACAATGACTAACTTGGTGTTTGATTGTTGTCTATTTTCAGGTTATTCAAATTCCCCAGTAGGAGAGTAATCTATCGTAGGAAAGGCATACACCATTAGCAGGAGAGTCATCCACCTTAAGAAAGGGATATAGTAGCTAGGAGAGTCATGTGCCTCAGGAAAGGGATACACATATCTTCCCCAGCAAGAGAGTCATGTTCCTTAGAAAGGGATATAGTAGCCAGGAGAGTCATCTGCCTCTAGAAAGGGATACGCATATCTTCCACAGAGAAATCATCAGTCAGGAAAGTCGATCCACCTTAAGAAAGGGATACACACCTTCCCCAAGCAGAGTCATTAGGGATATGCACAGTAGCAAATGGAAAGTCATCGGCCTCAAGAAAGGGATATACATTAGCAAAGTAAAGTCATCCGCCTCAAGAAAGGGATACGCATTGGTAAGGAAAGTTGATCAACCTTAGGAAAGGGATACACCAGTCAGGAAAGTAATCCACATCAAGAAAGGGATACACATCAGCAAAGGAAAGTCATCCGCCTCAAGAAAGGAATACGCATATGTAAAGGAAAGTCGTCCGCCTCAAGAAAGGGACCCATGGGAAAGGAGTTAACCTTGAGAGAGGAATTCGTCCATGCCATAACCTCAGGTATACTTTCTAAACCTTGCTCACATCGTGAGATCATACAGATCCGTATCTGTAGTGATCCCATGAGGGGCAATCTGTCAGCACTAGATTTTAACGATCCTTCTACCAAAATGATGATGAGAGCCATATGATGTAATGTCTTTCAGGTGTTGTCCATCAGAGGTGTTCCTACTACTGGAGAGTTGAGTTTGGCCAAAGTTTGGAGACCTAGTCTACCCTTAGGGACCCATACAGGGTGCTTCCTAGTGGTACGAATCCACTGGCAGACCCGTACGAGTCATCCCTTCCATACACCTAGGGGGGACCCGTACGGGTCCCCTAGTACCTGTATGGGTGGGGCCCCACCCGTACGGGTACTCTTATTGCCTAAATAGGCTCTTTTGGAAGGGAATTCTTTCCTATTTTAGGAAAAGGTAGGTCATAAATGTGATTTTTTGCGTTTAGACCTCCTCTCCCCTATAAATAGGGCCCTTGTCTTCACATTTTACACACACACATTTTATACAATAGTTATACTAAAATTCTAGTAGTTTTTATAGGTATAGTAGGAGTATAGGAGGTATAAAATAGTGAGAAAACCCATTCTTTGAGGTTTTGTCCATATTTTATTCATTCCAAACTTTATTCATTAGGATTTAGGGGAGGTTTTATCCACACAAATACTCATCTAAATAGTCCTATTTCACTGTCTACTTTGGTCGGACTCTCTCAACAGTAAAGGAATTATCTCAAAGTGGATTCACGGTGCAAAGGTAACGCTCCTGAGTTTCAAAGAGACTCACGTCTCAATTATTTCCTTATTATTATTGCTTGTTCCTCCTATTATATCTGTTCCTTTCATTTCTTGTTTCGAGTCTGGTCCTAACTCATATAAGCCTTGTTGGCACCATATATCCCCAAAGATATCAAATCGATGCGTCATACTCATACGGAAGGAAATCCCTTTGTATTTTATTTTTCTACCATCAATCCATTAATCTGTTAATCTATAAACTAAACTGAATAGAGCAACTGTCTGGACCAGACAAGACCCTTACGGGTACACCATACCTATACGGGTCCTCCTTGGTACCAGTACAGGTCCCACCCATACGAATGAGTACCAGCCCAAGGCAGATTCCTGAACCCATAATTAGCTGATAAAAAATTAACCCAACTCACCATTTGCCATGCAATCATTTTCACTAATAATCCGGTAAATCAACTGTGCTTAAATCTGTGGATGCAGGGGCATGCATTTGGAGCATAGGACCCCTATTGTAATTTTTATCCCCCCATTTATTGCTCGTGCTTTATTGTAATTTCCCCAATTTTTCCCCCTATTGTAATTTTTATCCCCCCATTTATTGCTCGTGCTTTATTGTAATATGTAAACGCATATAATGAGTGTGAAAGAGTGTAGAAATAGGATTTCTGTGATAATTCCCCAAATGATGAAAACTACATGAGAAATAAGTGACTTATTCAATACCTGAATCTCTGATCAAATAGGTATGAGTCTCCAGCCCATAGGGAACCGTACCAAAACTCTTTCCCAAGTACACAACTTGGGCGGCAACTCTATCAATTGTATCAAGATTTGGGTCTCGATTCTTTTATTCATTAAAATTGGCTTATTGTGCAAACTCTAATTAAAAATGTTTTGTCATGCCCAAATTCAACAAAACCCCCAGTGGGCCCCGCCTATCAAACAGGCGCCAAGGGAGACCCATACGTCATCGACACCTCACCTTAGTAAAGGGAAAGTCAAGCTTATGGATATGGACGGGAACAAATTTGTGAACCCAATAAACCAGGACGGGCTTAAGGGTTACCACATCTAATGAAAAGAAATGAATCAGAAAAAGCAATATAAAAAATAATAATAATTACCCACCTTTTGGTCCTTCACCGATCGGGCAAAAATTAGGGTGACACCCGACGGTCGGTATTCTGCAAACTGGCCGTGCAAAAATTAGGGGATATGATAACCCGCTAGATTGAAACCCCAAAAAGGATGATCTAGGCAAAAATGAAGGTAGGTGAGCGAAGAGAGAGTGCTTTCTAGAAAATCAATCTAGGCTAGTTGGCACCGGAGTTAAATCAATGGGAATGGTTAACAAAAATCTTGTACTTTGTGTTGCTTCACTTAATAAAAGTATCTTTTTGCTGAATTCTAAATGCTTACGCCTATATGATTGCTGTACCCATATGGTCAAAACAGCTTAAGTAAATAGAATACAGAGTTCACATTATCCTAAATCAATACCCAATAGAAAATGACAAATAAAAGACAAACATTTCTGATAGACTGAAAAGAGCAAGCAAAAGTCAGAAAAAGTCTGTTGGATTGAAAACCCAAAAAGGGCGGTTTAGGAAAAAGTTAAGTCAAGGTTCGATAGATTGAAAACCCCTACGGGAAGTCTATGCAAAAGTTATAACTAAATGTAAATATGAATAATAAAATAAAGTTGGATAGGTCTGTCGCCACGACTAGCCTATGCCAAAGATAGAACTAGTGAAAGCGCATCTTAAGCCAAACTCCCTACATTATCATAATATCTCGAAATCCTCACCAAGGTGGCAGTATGAAAAGGCTCAAAACCCTACTCAGCTCGCCCTCCCTCTAAGTGGGACCATGATTGCTTGGATTGAGTTGACAAGCACCTAGTCTTGGTAAGCCATCATTTGTAATGCTATCAGTCTCACTGGTATCCACGTGAGCATAGTCTAGAGTCTCGAACCTCTCTTGCCGATTTCTTCTAATTGTGGCTCACCCATCTGACCTTGTAAACACTGCTATGGTTTTCAGGTAGCTTGATTGGAACCCTCTACCGCTTACCATACTAACTGTGAAGCCAATATGAAGTACAACAAGTAATCCTCTCCATACCTAACAACTGAACATAGGATCAATAGGACTGCACAACCACATCCCGGTTCTTCCACCAAGGGCTAACCCACTGAATTTATGAGTTGTCATATCCCCGCATGATCGATACCCATCTATCAGCAGTCAAATGATCAAATTCCCCTTGTACGAATCCTCTTTCCCTGAGATGGATAGGCAAATACTTCTTCGGGTTCCCTCGCGGTTCTTGTTTTAGCTTGAGCTTCTCTATCAGCCACACCTGTAAATTGTTTCAGATAAGAGCGAGAAGAAGAAGGTAACTAAGGTTGGATGAGAAAGATACTTGAAGTAGCATAAGGTGATCATGATAAGGGTTGGGTTGACAAAAGCAACATCAGCAGTCAGCAATGTCTCCGCTAACCCCACTGCCATTGGAGAAGCTCATTCCGACATGGGCCCGATAAGAGTGATCAACCTAAATGGGGCAACTAGATCCACACCACACATGAACTCAGCCATAAGTAATAGTGCAATCATGGAAGGCCAAGCAAGATGAGATCTCGGAGCCTTTCAAATAACATGCTAAGCTAAAATTCTAGTTGATCAGGCAATCTGGATAGAAAGGGATCTACGGAATCAAAATTCCACAGCTCTCTTAGCACACCATTAGTACCGAAATGAAACTCCGAGATTTGCAGGGGCATGCGTTTGGAGCATAGGACCCCCAATATGCCATGAAACTCTTGGAATAAGGGGCATATCTCGAATGAGGAAAAGCGGAACACATGGCCGACCTAGTCCCTAAAATTCAATACCGCTCAAAGGAACTCAGGGTTAAGCGGCTACGAGGCCACGTAATGGAACCCCTAAAGTCCGAATTTCTATAGTTTCTTCCAATCTACTTCCCTTAGGGTTATTAGGAAGCTCCTAAGCTACAGGTTGTGGTTTTCCATGGGTAAAATCTGGAACATGGACGAAATTTGAGTTTTTGGAGATTGAAGATGCCGGTGTTATGGATGAAGCCGCCTGCGGTATGAACAAAATCGATGATGATTTAGAGTTGAAGCCACCATCAGCATGGGATGCAGGCGGTGCTGTCTATATCATTTAGCAGATGGCGATATTAGGGAAGCCGCTGGAGGTATGACACTATTTCCTGTGAATTTTAGGCTTGTTTTAACCAGTTTAGACCTGTATATAACCTGTAAAAGACCTGTAATTTGTTTGCAAATGCAATTCAAGACTAAAATCCAAATTTATTCAAACCAAAGGCCTGAAGGCGCAAATGTACCAAACATCCAATCCTAAGCCTAAACAAATCCAAAAAAAAGTCTAAAATCATCCAAATAAATCCAAATCCCAACCAAAGTCCAAAATTATCCAAACCCTGATGTAATAGAGGTACAAACCAAGCAAAAAAAGTAGAAAATGAAATATAAAAGCTAAGGCATCTTATCGCCATCCGACGGGTGTGATGTGAACTCCGAATCCATAAGATATTGGTTGATGATATCATCATCCTCCAATTGCTGCTCTAGCTCACCGACCTGGCACCTAAGCCCATGGTTTGCGGCTACCTCCTCTTGATACATTGCCTGAGCCGGGTTGGCATCGAAAATGGACATTTCCATAAACTCCTGCAAGGGAAACCAATAACATTTCGCATCATTCATAACATTCATACATGCATTTTTAAGAATTAGAACATTATTCCAACATACAAGTACCTTGGCAAATAAAGTCTGGGAAACCAAAGAGTCCCAAAGTGCAAAGGTATTCCCTGCTATCCACTCCACCTCCCAATGAGTAATCTAAAAAATCGAAAGAGCAGACAATTAAAAGGCAAAAAAAAGAGATAGCACGCTTAAAGGGGTGGTTTAATGTTCATCAAGCTCACATGTGTGGTGTTTTGAGGCTTGAAATCCATGGAGTGAGTAATAGGAGTTATATCCCTTATGCTAAATTCACCCCTTTGGCCCAAAAGCAAGAAGGACTCCTCCAAAGTAGTTGGGAGGCGCCCCTCCACTAAGCCAATATCCTCTAGCCTACCTCGGCCACGCACTCCATTGCTCTTGGCCATGTTCCTTTTCCTCAGGTGTACGTGTAAAACAAAAACAACACAAAAGGCAAACATAAGCAACCGTTTAGTACCAAACGACATGACACATGTAAATAAGTACAGTGTTACATCAGAAGAATGGCGCTCCTAGTGTGCCACCGATACCTCATCGTGGGCCATCGGCATATCCTCACCGGCCTCATCCCCCCTCGGGATCACCCTCATCGGCACCCTCTTCTTCTTCCTCCTCCTCCTCCTCATCATTACTCACTTGGCCACAAGCTAGCCATTTCATCTCATCCCGCTTCTTCGTGTAGAACTCAAGCGTGTCGTCTTTATGAATGCGCGGGCATATAGGAAGTAAGTGCTATATGTGGTCATCATAGTAGCCGAAGACACTCTCTACAACACGGCCATTCCCATCTAGGTAAGCAGCTTTGTCAGCCTCAATAGTGATAGTCAGATTAGGCCACATGAGGCCCATGAGAGGCATTAGAGGAACTGGCCTAGCAGAGGGGTCAACATCTCTCCAACCGCATACTCACTCCTCTAAATACAATGCTAAAGACAGGGGGCACTCCATCATAAATCTCTACTTGTCTACATCTTTTCAAACCATGGCCACCTCAAAAAGGTTGGGCACCTTATTAGATGGGTCCCGAAAAATAAACAACCAAGTAAGCACCATGTAAATTCATAAATATATTTTTTTTACTAATGGTTTGTTAGTACGAAATAGGCATTAGAGTCAAAGTTGCATACCAAGATAATTTGTAAGCTCTGTAATGTCTCCCTATAGCTGGTGGGTACTTGCTAAACCTCCCTACACTCCCGAACCACCGAGCTAGAAAATGTGAATCTCTCGATACTTTGGTCTTGAATTTCACTGATGGAATAATCTGGTGCTAAAAGGCCCAAGCTTGCAAAATCAACAGCTAGTCAGTCCAAAACATCCAAAAGAGGAAAGTGGGCAAAAGCAAGTAAAAGCATAAAGGAGAATAATTAAATGCTTTTGGAAAAGACATACCTGTATGATTCGTTATGGGAGAAGCAATCCCATAGCCACACATCTTGTTAGTTTGCATTAAGCCATATGCCACATGCACTGGGCCAACTATCAGCACTTCTACACACCAACCGGGTAGATCTTCAAGTCTCATGCTTGAGGATTTTTGCCCAAAAACTTTCTTCAACATTATGAACGGAAGGACAAGAAGATGTAAGGATTTTTTGAAAGGAAAGGAGAGTGGTTTTCGGTATTCATGCCATCCAAATAGGAAAATATGGTGTTTTAATTTGTATTAAACACCTATGCGGAAATTGAGAAGCTTAATTAAGTCTAAAACTGTCCTTCCATGCCACCGACAGTATCACTTCATGTCGTCGGTGGTATCACCCAAGCCGTCAGCGGGTTCACTCTCGCCAAGGGTAATTTTGAATTTCTTTGACTAGTCAAAGATGCCATGTGGCACTCCATACCGCCAGCGGTATCAATCAAGCCATGACCGGCATCAAAATCCTCTAGGGATGTTTCAGATGGCTTTTCAGCAAAGCCACGGAATCTCAGCTCGAGCCCTCGACATTCCAGGACTTCTAAAACCCTTATATTTTTAATTATCACATTTTTATTGTTGATAGAAGGGGCAAAAACATTTTTGTTTCATAAAATCGATCAAGCTATAAAATCATCATTTAAAAATCTGTCTAATCTTGTTACACTTATCACTTATTGTAGATACAACTGTAAGGGGCAAGCTAAAACTCCTCAATCTTCAAGCCACCAGCCCCACCAAACATCAACTAAAGATCACAGTATTGTTCCGAACATGTCGTCCCTTGGGTTCAACCACCAAACATCAGCTAAAGATCATAGTATAGTCTCTGTACATGCCATCCTTTGGGTTCAACCACCGAATGTCAATTGAAGATCATGATATAGTTCCATACAAGCAAGCCTTTGTGTTTAACCACCAAACGTCAATTGAAGATCGCGGTATACTTCCGTGCATGTCATCCTTTAGGTTCAATTGTCGAACGTCAATTAAAGATCACAGTATAGTTTTGTACATGTTGTCCTTTGGGTTCAACCACCGAATGTCAACTGAAGGCCATAGTATAGTTCCATACATGTCATCCTTTGGGTTCAACTATCGAACATCAAATGAAGATCACGGTATAGTTTTGTAGATATCGTCCTTTGGTTTCAACAACTGAATGTCAACTAAAGATCACAGTATAGTTCCGTACATTTTTTCCTTTGGGTCCAACCATCGAACGTCAACTGAAGATCATGGTATAGTTTCGTACATGTTGTCCTTTGGTTTCAACCATCGAACGTCAACTGATGATCATGGTATAGTCCTTGTGCATGCCGTCCTTTAGGTTCAACCACCAAACGTCAACTGAAGATTGCGGTATAGTCTCTATACATGTCGTCCTTTGGGTCCAACCACCGAATGTCAACAGAAGGTCCTAATATAGTCCCCGCATGTATCATCCTTTGGATTCACCCTTGAATGCTAACTGAAGGTTTAGATATGGTCTCCGCACATGTCATCCTTCAGGTTTGACTGCCCTCATCATCCCTTGAACCTAGCACACCATCTGTTAGGCACAATTTCTAAACCCTTGTTGTTTTCATGCGATCATACTAACCTATGGCAGCGTGATCCCTCGAGGGGCAGCTTGTAAGCACCAAATTTTATAGTCCCTCTCGTGAGACAATGATGATGTATATTTGATTTTATTCCTCATGATAAAAATTCTTTTTTAGAATTTTTATTACCTATAAAAAAATTCTTTACTATTCGGAGAAATTCAGTTTGGCGTGTCCGATAACGCATCCGGTGGGAGCTTGAATCGATGATTTGCACCCAAAAAATAATTTAGTCCTAAATACCCTTAAAATTGAAAAAATAACCCTAATTATAATAAATATCCCACCTAATCACCTTTTTAGGCAGATTATAACTCCTTTTCACCTTTTTAGGCTAGGCGATGCCTTGCTTTTCAGACATGGCAGAGGCTGAAGCCACAAGCAGCTTCAGCGATACCACCGGCAGTATCATCCATGCCGCCATAGGCCTGACTTTCTACAACAGATAGCTTTTTGCGATGCTTGCTCGATACCCACTAGATAATCAAGAAAAGTCAGCTCTGCCTAGTTTTTAGCCTATGTAAGGCGTCTTTCTTGCCATTAGAAAAGGTTAGCAACTCCCAAATTGAAAATGAGAGCAAATTTAGTGTGTTTTAGTTAGTTTTAGTAGGATAAGGTGTAGAAAAGGTAAGAAAAGGGGATTTAATGCATCTTTTCTTTGTTTTTCTTCATTGAACTCTTTGATATTTATGTTGAGATCAATAGGTTTTTGGTTATAAATCAACATAATAAGATTTAGAGACTTAAATCCCCCATTTACTTTGCAAATCATCATTTCGAGCTCCCCGGAGGTGTCATTTGGATAACGAAGAGGTGCATTCACGGCCTCGAGGTAAAGTTTTTAAGTCTCACAGCTCTTTAGCTTTCATTTTAGTTGTTTTTTTGTGTTAAAGCGCTATTTTGTGCTTAGTTTTAGGTTTTCGATCGCTTTTCAACCATTAACTACTACTGCAAGAAAGTGAAGCTGCCGGAGACATTTGAAGCCACCGGCGGTATCACCCATATCGCTAGCAACATTAGTGATACCACTAGAGGTTTCCTTTGTCCCCAACGGTTCTATCTTCTTATAGGACCCTTTCTTTACAGTACCCAAAATGTCATTCTGCCTGCCTGTGTCAATGAAATCGACAGCGGTATCATTGATGCCACCGATAGCTTTATTTATATGATCGGCGGTATAAGGTTCTAGAAGCATGTTTATTTTCATTTTCATTTTTGACCTAGTTTAATTTTCGAAGCTAGGATGTACAGTGCAACGATGGGAGTCCAGAACTCCCTGAAAATAGTCCTCACCCTATAACATGTGCCATTTTCACTAATAATCCGGTTAAAATAACAAATCGATTCTAAAGTACGGATAAAATGGGATTTTTGCATAAACGCTAATCGAACACCATTTTTAGCCATCCAACTGGGCTCTATAAATTGTAAAATGAATATGCCATGCTTACACTAACTCGGGTCTTGTTTAGTCTACTAATTATGCATGTTACATGATATACCTCGTACAGCGTACCATATCTGTGCTAGTCATTTTATACAGGTAGATTTAGATTAGATGTATGTTAGGCCTTCGGGTACTTTATTTATTGTATAGACAAATGTATTGGATTTGGAAAGCCATGTAATTATTCTTTATTTTTTGGTACTTTTATTTGGGATGACTGTAATAATTTATTATCGCTTTGAATTCTTGATGACGTGCTATCACAATATATAAATCAAAAACACAATAAATAGGGTGGATTAAAACCGATTAAGAAAGAATGGAACTTTTAACTTGGTCAATGTAAAATAGATAACATCATCCGAACTCGGAATCTCTACTTAAGGTATGGTCCACCACCCAATGGGAAAATTGTACCCAAATTTCTAGGTTGAGCTGAACCGGGTGGCAACTCTATTTTTAATTACAGGATTTTGATCTCGTATCTTTTAAACATAAAAACATGCAAAACTATTTCCATCACATCAGACTTATTGTTTTCAAGGGGATCGGTCCTCCGTCTTGACTTCATAGCCGTCTGAAATGTCGTCCACTGATAGTTATGCATGTGAGTTTGAATAAAATTAGTGGTACTAGCCTTATGTCAAAAGTGGGGACATTCTATTTGTATTCAACTTACTATAAATCAGTGTTTTTTTGTAATCATGTTAGTGGAGTTGGCATAGTCCTACTGGGATATATTTGTCTTTATTTTATATGATTTCTGACCAAACACAACCACCATCAGCCTCTCACTCTAACCAACAACCCATTGATCAAACATTCTCCACCACTAACCAAATAGCCATCCCTGAAATCATACCCATGCTATCACTAGTTGGATCTCCTGTACACACTCCATTTCTATTGGAAGGGACAATTCACAAAGGTCCAACCATAGAAGAGATCCACACTGAGCAACACCAATCTCCACCACAACAACATGAACCCAATTTAACCCCCATGTTGAGTTACTCAAAGAGATAAGAAGGTTAGGAAGGCAAAAGTTTCCAGCTTTGAGGATAGAGGAATAGCTTGACACTACTATTGCTAAGTCTCTCATGTCTGAGGAGGTGTTGAGAAGGATTGCAATGGCTAGTATGAGCGGATGACATTTTGGACAGGCTGCAAAGCTAGGTCGGCGGACCAGTCTACATGAAAATGATGAGCGTGATGGTGATTGTGAAAACAGTTTAACATATTTTAATGTCCAAAAGATATGAGATTGAAATCCCATACTTAAAATAGAGTTGCCACCTGGTTCAGCTCAATCGGAAAATTTTGGTACGATTTTCCCATCGGATGGTAGACCATACCTTAAGTAGAGATTTTGAGTTCGGATGATGTTATCTATTTTACGTTGGCCAAGTTAAAAGGTTCCATTCTTTATTAATCAGTTTTAATCCACCCTATTTATTATGTTTTCAGTTTATATATTATTATCGCATTATCAAGCATTCAAAGCAGTAAATAAATAAATTATTATAGTCATCCAACAAATAAAAAGCGAAAATTAAAGAATATTTACATGGCTTTTCAAATCCTATACGTTTGTCTATACAATAAATAAAATACCTGAAGGCCTAGCATCCATCTATCATAAATCCACCTGCATAAAACGGTTAGCACAAATATTGCACGTTGTACGAGGTATATCACGTAGCATGCATAATTAGTGGATAAAACAAGACCCGAGTTAGCGTGAGCATGACACATTCATTTTTACAATTTATGGAGCCCGGTTGGATGGTTAAAAATAGGGTTCGAACGGCGTTAGCGGGAAAATTCCATTATATCCATATTAGACTCGGTAATTATTTTAGCCGGATTATTAGAGAAAATGCTGCATGTTATGGGGTGAGGTCCATTTTCAGGAGGTTCTAGACCCCCGTCGATGCACTATACATCCTAGCTTTGGGAAATTAAACTAGGTCGGAAATAAAACAAAAATAAAACTATTATCCAGGGCTCCATAGAGCCGGTGATATGAATGAGGCCGTCGGCGGCATCACTGATGCCACTGGTAATCTCATTTATACAGGCAGGTTGTATGACATTCTGGATACCATAAAGAAAGGCACCTACAAGAAAATAGAGCCATTGGGGGTAAATGAGACCACTAGTAGTATCAACGATGCCGCCGGCGACATGGTTGATACCGCCGATGGCTTCAAGTGCCTCTAGTGGCTTCAATTTCTTGTAGTAGCTGTTTTCTGCTAGAAAGCAACCAAAAACCCAAAACTAAGCACAAAATAGCAAGTAAACACAACAAGCGAGTAAAATAAAAGCCAAAGAGCTATGACTCTCAGAATTTTTACCTCGAGGCCGTGAATGCACCTCTTCGTGATTCGAATGATACCTTTGGGGAGGTCAAATTATGATTTGCAAAATAAAGGGCTGATTTAGATCTCTAAATCCCATTTTAGAGATTCTAAACTTAAAATCATCCTAAATATTAGAGAGTTCAGTAGAGAAAAACCAAGAAAAGATGGATTGAATCCTTCTTTCTTACCTTTTTCTAGACTTTATACCACTAGAATTAACTAAACTACTTAAAATCTCCTTAAGATTTTAAGTGGTGGAAGTGTTAAACCCCTTTTCTGCTGGAAATAGTTGCTTATATAGGTTAAAATCTGCTGGACAATTGACTTTAATCAATTGTTCGATGGATATCAACCAAAAAGCTGACAGCTATAGAATCCAAGCCGCCGGCGGCATGGATGATACCACCGGCCGTAATCGTTGATGCTGCTAGTGGCATCAGCTTCTACTAGATCTGGAAAACCAGTAAAACCAGGAAAAAAGCAAAAAAAAATACTGCCCAAAGTGATTTCAGCGGGATATTTTGAATTTTTAGGGTTTTGTTTGACTTTTTAAGGGTATTTAGGACTAAATTATTTTTTGGGTACAAATCATCAATTTGAGCTACCACCGGACGCGTTATCGGACACATCGAATTGAATTTTTCCAAAAATAAAATTCGCAAAGAATTTTATATCGGTAATAAAAATTTTAAAAAAGAATTTTTTTATCATGAGGAATAAAATTGGGTATACATCATCATCGTCTCGCGAGAGGGACAGTAAAATCTCGTGATCACAGGCCATCCCTTAGGGGATCACTGTTGACATAGGTCAGTATAATTGTACGAAAAAGCAAGCGTTAGAAATTATAGCTGACAGCTGGTGCACTAGGTCTGAAGGATGACGAGATTCTGATTTCGGCAATAGCTTCATCTTGGGATTGGCTTGCCCCTTGGTTGGGCTAAGGCTTTGATGATTGGTGGGCTGGACCCGAAGGATGACTGGATTTTGGCTCTATCAGGACATTCATTTGATGATCGATTTGCCCCTTGGTCATGCTTAAGCTTTGGAGTTTTCCAAGTGGGCTTGGGCTTTCAGGTTTTCTAAGCGTGGGCCTAGGCTTTCAGGTTTGCCAAGCGGGGCTTGGCCTTTCAGGTTTGCTAGGTGGGCTTGGACTTTTCAGGTTTACCAATTGGGGCTTGGGCTTTCAGGTTTGCCAAGTGGGACTTGGGCTTTTTAGGTTCGTTCTGCAAAGAGTGATAAGTAAAACAAGATTAGGTAGAATTTCAAATAACGTTTTTACTTCTAGATCAATTTTGTGAAACAAAAATATTTTTTCCCTTTCGATCAATAGTAGAAATGTGATAATTAAAAGTATAAGGGTTTCAGAAGTCCTGGGGTGTCGAGGCTTTAACCGGGATCTTGCTGAACTATTAAAAAGGCAACTAAAATGCCACTGGAGAAATTGATGTCATCGGCGGCTTAGAGTGATGTCGCTGGCGATTTGGTTGATGCCGCTGGCAGTATAGGGTGCCACATGGCACCTTTGACTGGTCAAAGAAATTAAAAATTGCCCGTAGTTAGAATGAGGCCGCCGGAGGCTTAGGTGATGTCATTGGCAATATGAAATGATACCGCTGGCGGTATGGAGGGATAGTTTTGGATATAATTAAACTCCTTGAATTTTGTGTGGGCATTTAAAAAGGGTTAAAACTCTTCTTTTTCTCTTATTTTGGTAACAGAGGCCGAAATACTCTTCTTCTTCCTCCCTACTCTTTACAAAAAACTTAACCCTTCTCTTTCTACTCCTAATCATGAAGAAGATCTTTGGGCATAAGTCTAGCA
The DNA here is from genome assembly GCA_947683365.1 of Euphorbia pulcherrima. Taxonomy (NCBI): domain Eukaryota; kingdom Viridiplantae; phylum Streptophyta; class Magnoliopsida; order Malpighiales; family Euphorbiaceae; genus Euphorbia; species Euphorbia pulcherrima. The sequence goes on from CANTUS010000004.1 coordinate 34,395,657, forward strand.
GTTCCGAGTCTAATGATCTACCTCCTTCTTCCATCGAGGGGTGAAACTCTGCCCAGTTCATATGGGCTATGGCTTTAAGGAACCCGGCAACGTATTCGGATATGGGATTGCGACGCTAATTGACAACCTGGTCCCGGACAAGAAAAACAACATCTCTTATGTCTAGGTAATCCTACAAAACTCAAACCTTTTTGTTTGATTTGAAGATTTTGGTTCTAGGCTTGAATAAAGGTTAAAAACAAGAGATATATGTCAGAATGCATGTTATAGGCCTATTTTCTGCTCGATTTATGCCCCGAAACTGGTTAATTGCATTTTTTGGTGATTTGGTGCAATTTTTTGGGAAACTGGATTCTGCCAGTAAAAATCGATGCCGCTAGTGACATCACTATTGTCGCTAGCGGCTTTAGGCCTTCTAAAAAGGGTTGGACTCATGCCATATTACTGCTGATTATAGCAATGTTGCTAGCCGCAACATTCGTACCACCGATGGTGTGGCTGATGTCACTGGCGGCATCACTACCCCAGCAGCGACACCAGCAGCTTTCCAGAAGCTAAATGACATAGAAATAGAGTTACATAATTGATTTATTCCTTTCCAATTTTTATAGCCGCACACACTAACTTGTACCGGAGGTATGGGGACTATTGGCGAGTGGTGGCACCACATTAAGGAGAAGGATTCTGCACTTACAGCTGCCATAGATGACACGGGTTTTGGGGGTCTAGCCTATGCTATGTCCCTACTGATGCTAAAGCTTTCCCACCCGGCCTTGACTACTCTAACTTAGAAGTAGTCCGAGACCACTCATACCTTTCACTTCCAAATTTATGAGGTGACTATTACCCCTTCCGACATGGTGGCAATGACTGGACTGCCATGGACCAATGAAATGATCCATTTCAACGTCTATATGGAGAGGAACCACCTCAGGGGGCCGGTTGTGAAAAGTGTGATGGAGTTATTCAGTTTGAAGCCCAAGTCGGGGCGATTGTGCTATAGAGAGTTGCAAGAGTATTGGATGGAGTTGGGGTGGTCCCTGAGAGCTAGCGAGAAGCTTGCGTCCGCTCTTTTGTCATTTCACTATTGACCGTGTTATTTTTCCGATCCTAGGAAGCGAGGTCAACTACGGGTTGATTTCTGCTGTCGAGGATGTAGCAGCTATCAAGGAGAAGAACTAGCATAGGGCCATTTTAGCTCAGATGTACTATAGGCTGGACGTAGGAGCCTAAAAGAAGGAGAAGGTCCTCCGCTTGAGCCATTTTTTGCTTTATGTATATGCTTTTCAATAGCGCTTTATTATATGGCTAGTTGCTTTTCTCTTTTTGGTGTGTTGAGCTTTTTGACTGATTGGCTATCAATTGTATAGGCTTGGGCCTTTGAGTATCAGATCCACCCCTCGGTTAAGTTCTATACTACGGTGCCACTGGGTTCACATTTTCTCGTCCGGTGGTGCGGGAGCATTGGAGGACTTGGCAAGTATCCTACCACATACAGGGAGGCACTAAGGAACTTATAGATCGACTTGGCATGTTACTTTGAATTTTAGCCATGTCTTACATTCAATAAACTATTAGTCAAAAAACACATTTATAAATTTAAATTACTTATATTAGCTTTCTGCTTAATCAGGTCGCCAGGTACCCTTTTGAGGAGGTATCCAACCTAGTTGCTGTCCTTATGATCCGGCGGGAGGTGGATGACCGTAGGTTTATGATGGAATGCCCCTTGGCTTTGCCTTAGTACTTAGGGGAGAAAGTTTATGGTTGGAGGGAGATTATGGATACTACTAGGCTAGTGTCTATGAACCCCCCTATAAGCCTCTGGTGGCCTTACTTGACCATTACTAGTGCAGCTGACAAGGCTGAATATTTGAAGGGCAATAGTCGAGTGGTTGGGAGTGTCCCTGCCCTTATAATGGCCACATATAGCGCTTGCTTACAATGTGCCCCCATATCCATCCTAACGATTCTATCGCCTTCTATATGAAAAAGAGGAAGGAAGAGCAAAAAAGGCAGAGGCACATTATTGTTAAAGAGAGCGATGAGGATGATGAAGAAAGTAGTGGCGGCGAGGGCAATTCCGAGGGGCAGTGCAAGCTTGGCTAGGATGGGCACCATTCTTCTAATGTGAGATCACGCCTTTTCTTTTTTTTATGCTTTTTATATATATATGCCATATGCTTGGACCTAAAAGGTTGCTTATGCTTGCCTTTTGTGTTGCTTTTGATTTTTGGGCACCTCTTAAGAAGAGGGGTCGGCCCAAGGATAGCGGAGTGCGAGACCAGGGCACACACTGGGGTGTTGAATTCATAAAAGGGCACCTCTCAACTACTATGGAGACTCATTTCCTACTAGTGAACTCAAGAGGTATTTTTGAACTAGGGAGATAACCTCGAGAAGCCACTTGCTGAACCTTAGGCCAGAAAACACCAGTCATGTGAGTCCTGTGCAAATGTAAACGAATCTATATGACATATCCTTTATAGATTCCTTTTGATCGCCTTTTAGATTTTTTAAGTTACTCGAGCTGAGGCAAAGGGGCTGGCTAGAAACACATTTACTATCAAGGACACTCTCGTTTCTCAGACCTTACTCGCTCAGGTATATCCCCTAGTATGATACGACATTATAAAATAAAATGCATGCATAAATGTTACGAATGATATGGATTATTTTTGTTTCTATGTCTGTAGGATTTTATGGCCCTCACACTGTCAGATGCTAATGAGGACCAGCAGAGGTACCAAGAAGAGACGGGTGTGAGCAAGTTAGAGAGCTAGCTAGATGCTACTATGCATGAGAGGAGAAGAAAACACAATATAGACCGCGCGATCCTGACCGAGATGATCCATAGGGGAAGTAAGCTGATAGCTAGCCATCATCCTAGAGTTGATCCTGAGAGTACCTAGAGTGTCTCGGGGACTAAGGAGGATGTCGTCAATCACTATCTTCTTAATAAGGAGGATCTCTAGTCTCACCTGACCGAGGGTGGCTACCAGCCCTAGATTCATCTGCTGATCCCCGTTTCCCTTTTCTTTTGTGTTTATGGATTTTGGTTTATATGCCCTTGATATGATGGGTTTGAATGTTTGATTTTGGATGATTTCGGTTTTGTTTAGGCTTAGGATTTGGATTTCAATATTTGGAAGATTTGCGCCTTTGGGCCTTTGGTTTTTGAATAAAATTTGGATTTTGAGCTTTAATATCTTCTGGAAATAGATTACAAGTGTGAACTGTCGATGACGTGTGGGTCTCCCTTGGTGCTTGTGTGAGAGAGTCAGGGCCCACTGGGGGTTTGGTTGCATTTGGGCATGACATAACATTTTTAGTTAAAGTTTGCACAATAAGCCAATTTTAATGAATAAAAGAATCAAGACCCAAATCTCGATGGAATTGATAGAGTCACCACCCAAGTTGGCTACTTGGCAAAGAGTTTTGGTACAGTTCCCTCTAGGCGGGAGACTCATACCTATTGGATCAGAGATTCGGGTATCGGATGAGTCACTTATTTCTCATTTAGTTGATTCAAAATTACATTCATCGAGTAAAACCGTTTTAGTTTTCATCATTTCAGGAATTATCATAGAATCCTATTTCGACACTCTTTCACACTCGTTACATGCATTTATAAATTACAATAAAGCATAAGCAATAAATAGGGGTATAAAAATTACAACCGGGGGAAAAATGGGGGAAATTGCAAAGAGAACCTATACATTTGTTCTAAGTTTTAAAACAAAATGAAAATAAATTCCCCTACATCCACATATGTTAGCATAGTTTAAAGCATACCATAAATTAGCACTTTTGTGGGTTGATTTACCGGATTATTAGTGAAAATGATCGCATGGCAAATGGTGAGTTTGGTTGATTTTTAATCAATTAATTATGGTTTCAGGAATCTGCCTGGGACTAGTACCCATACGGGTAGGTAGGACCCCGTACGGGTACTAGGGAGGACCCGTACGGGTATGGTGTACCCATACGGGTCCTGTCTGGTCTAGACAAAAGCTCTATTCAGTTTAGATTACTGATTAGTAGATTAATGGATCAATGGCAGAAAAATAAAATAAAAGGGATTTCCTTCCGTATGAGTATGGTGCACCAAAATGATGTCTTGGGGGATATATGGTGCCAATAAGGCTCGTACGGGTTAGGACCAGACCCGAAATAAGAAATGAAAGAAACGAATATAATAGAAGTAGTAAGCAATAATAATAATGAAATAACTGAGATATAAGTCTCTTTGAAACTTAGGAGCATTACCTTTTCAATGTGAATCCACTTTGAGGTGATCCCTTTACTATTGAGAGAGCCCGGCCAGAGTAGATGGAGTAGGATTATTTAGGTGAGTATTTGTGTGGATAGAATCTCCCCTAAACCCTAAGAAAAGAAGCTAGGAATATATAAAATGTGGACAAAACCTTAAACAAAGGGTTTTTCCCTATTTTGTACCTCCTATACCCCCGCTATACCTTTTTTACGCCTATAGAAACTGCTAGAATTTTAGTATAATTTTTGTATGAAGAATGTGTGCATAAAATGTGAAGGGAAGGCCCCTTTTTATAGGGGAGAGGAGGTTTGAACGCAATAAATCGTGTTAATGACCTACCGTTTCCTAAAATAGGGGAGGCCCCTTTTAAAGGGGAGAGGAGGTTTGAACGCAATAAATCGCGTTCATGACTTACCGTTTCCTGAAATAGGAAAGGATTTCCATCCAAAAGGGCCTATTTAGGCAATAAGAGTACCTATACGGGTAGGGCCCTACCCGTACGGGTACTAGGGGACTCATACGGGTCTGCCCCTAGGTGTACAGAAGGGATGACCCGCACGAGTCCCCTAGTGGATCTGTACCAATAGGATGTGCCCGTATGGGTCCCTAAAGGCAGACTAGGTCTCCAAACCTTGGCCAAAATCAACTCTGCAGTAGTAGGAACACTATTGATGGACAACACCTGAAAGACATTGCATCATATAGATCTCATCATAGTTTCATGAGAAGGATCGTTAAAATCCAGAGCTTACAGACTGCCCCTCATGGGATAATCGCAGATATAGATCTGTATGATCTTACGATGTGAGCGAGGGTTTAGAAATTATATTGGAGATGATATCGTGAGTGAGTTCCTTTCTTGTGGCAAACTTCTTTCCTTTGCTGATGTGTATCCGTTATAACTTTATTGGGGAAGGTATGTGTATCCTTTGCTTAAGGCGGATGACTTTCCTGATCGATGTATCCCTTCCTTAAGGCGGATGAGTTTCCTTTTGCTACTACGTATCCCTTTCCTGACATGGATGACTTAACTTTTGCTACTGTGCATATCCCTTTGCTAAGGCAGTTGACTTTCCTTGCCAATGCGTTTCCCTTTCCTGAGGCGGATGACTTTCCTTCTCAATGCGTATCCCTTTCCTAAGGTGGATGACTATCCTTTTGCTACTGCACATATCCCTTTCCTGAGGCGGATGACTTTCTTGACAACGCATATCCCTTTCCAAAGGTGGATGACTTTCCATGGCAATGCGTATCCCTTTCCTAAGGCAGATGACTTTACTTTTACTATTGTGCATATCCCTTTCCTGAGGCGGATGACTTTCCTTGCCAATGCGTATTCCTTTCTTAAGGCGGATGACTTTCCTTTTGCTACTATGCATATCCCTAGTGACTCTACTTGGGGAAGTTGTGTATCCATTTCTTAAGGCAGATTGACTTTCCTGACCGATAATGGTGTATCCCTTTCTTAAGGTGGATGACTTCTCCTCATATCCCTTTCCTAAGGCGTATCAACTTTCCTGACTGATGATATTTCTTGGGAAGACTTGTGTATCCCTTTCTTAAGGTGGATGACTTTCCTGGCTGGTGGTGCATCCATTTCCTAAGGCGGATGACTTTCCTTGCGGATGATTTTGAATAACCTAAAAAAGAGACAACAATCAAACACCGAGTTAGTCAATGTCTAAGCCGACACCTTTTTATTCTTGATTGACTTTTGTGAGAACAAAAATATTTTTGCCCCTTCAATTGAGAATAAATAAGTGTGGATGCAATAAACTAAAAATTCTATAGGAAATGTCAGGTTTGGCTCGATCAATGTTATGCTTATTTTGCCGCTGCGGGAATCCTCTTAGGGTGAGTGCCCCTAGGGTCTACCAAATCTACTACTGGGAACTGGGGGGATACCCCTAAGACTTGATGATTTCGTTGTTGGGGAGTGGCGGGGATACCCCTAGATTGGTGGGGGTATGCCCCTGGATCTAATTCTGCTACTGGGAAGTGGGGGGATGCCCCTAGATTGGTGGGGGAATGCCCCTAGATCTGATTCCGCTATTGGGAAGTCGGAGGAATAACCCTGGAGTGGGATGCCCCTAGGGTTCTTGATGATTCCGCCATTAGGGAGTGAAGTAATATCCTTTGGCAAAACCTCTTCTGCTGGGGAAGAATTTCCTGGTAAGATTTGCTTGCTAAGGAATAATTGATGCGCTAGGATGGACCTGTGTATAAAAATCCTCCTTGTTAGTGATCAAATAAAAAATGGCTTACCTTGATTCTTAATTGACTTTTTGTGAGAACAAAAATATTTTTGCCCCGTCAATCAAGGATCAAGGTGAGCCTAGGGACTCATCCCAAAAATAATCGAAATATAAGGTTAAGAGGGAGTGGGGTTGGCCCCGACCTTGAACAGGATGGATTCCTGGTGTTTGTTGAAACACTAATGCAAAAATCTTCCCTTGAGAGTGAGAGAGGGCCCGTACGGGTGGGCCAGACCCGCACAGGTAGGGTTCTCAGAAAAGGGGACCCATACAGGTGGGGTGGGACCCGTACGGGTCCTCGATGATGGTTTTAAAAGGCAGGTTAGTCCTTCATAGCCTGCCTCACACAAAACTTCCCATTTTGCATTTTTCGGCAATTTTTCTCCTAAACTCAATCAAACATGAATAAAAGGATCCCAAAGATTGGCCGTTTTTTACTTAGATTGGAGGATTTGCCCCTAGTGGATGATTTGGAGCTTCAAGAATGCCCAGTTTCCATCGGATATGCATTTCATGGGGAAGACTCTTTTTTGGGACTTACTCCGACCTCTGAAGTGCGTCTGATCCCTTCACCCAAGATCCATGCCTCAAATCTTCAGGTAATTTCATTCGATTCTCCGTTTTCCAATTTCAAACTTTTAGCGATTTCATGGATTTTGGCATGATTTAGGGTGTTTTAGACCTTAGAATAGAGCCTGATGCATGCAACTTTAGCATAGGATGCTTTTAGGATAGTTTTGGATGAACTTTGGCTTAGATTGTGCGATTTTGGATTTTTGGGAGTTTTTCCTGCATAAGGATTGCTTGCAGGGGACCCGTACGGGTTAGGGGGGACCTGTACGGGTTAGGGGGGCCCGTACGGGTCCTACCCTTTGAAATAGAACATTACTTTCTTCGACTTCTACAATCCTTTTCTGATTCCTGATTTGTCTATTGTATTCTAACCCCGTTAAACCATAATTTCGTCTTTGCAATTCCAGTACAGGACTATAGGGACTTTGAGCTTCTGCAGGAAATGGTACGAGGAGATTCGTGCTATGGGGGATACGGAGCTGCTGACTCGTAATGACTCATTAGGGTTAAGCGACATTATAAGGGCCATCCCTCAGGCCCCCAAGACACTAGTCCTTGGTGCTATTTCAGCTCTAAAAGAGAGATGGTCGGAGACGACCCATACCTTCCATTTACCTATAGAGTAGGTCACCATTACTCCCTCGAATGTGTGCACCACAACAGGCTTAGAGTGAAGTGGGGATGTGGTCCATTTTGTTGTTTATACAGACTAGTGGCACTGTTGGCCTGAGGTGAAGGCCTTCATTTTCAGACTACTTGGGTTTCATCCAGGCGGGATGAACAAGCTCAAGTATGGGGACTTGCACGCTCACTGGATTGCACAATTGAGGCCTATTACGGCTAATAGGAAGGACTAGTATGCTCAATCTTTCTTGTTGACGTTCCTTACCATTGTCTTCTTTCCCATCTACTTGGGTAACCTCAACTAAGGTCTGCTCTCTATTGTGAAGGATTTTGTAGCCGTGCCTCACAAGAACTGGTGTCGGGCTAGTCTGGCATAGATGTACTATAGATTGTATGTAGGGGTCTAGGGTGAGCAGACTGAGCTCATGATCTTCCATCTGATACTACTGGTAAATTCCCAATTGACTTCTTGTGCTTTAACCCTTTGTCTAAGCTGTGTTACAACTAAGCCATTCTTTATCTTGTAGATTTGGGCTTTTGAGCACCAGCTAATCACTAGGTCGGGAATGCCCATGCAGCGTGAGACGCCACATATCATATCTAGATGGATAGGGCTCTATCAGAATCAGCCCCTCACTATGGTACAGTACCGAGAGTTCTTACGCCAACTGCGCTCAGATCGGGTACCTCTTTCCCTATTGAACCTGTATTTTACATTTCGATAAAATATTAGTAGAAACTGTATTTACTAGGTTGTGATTCTCACAGTGCATTCATTCTGTGTAGGCTGTCCAAGACCCGTGGGAGAGACTGGCCACATACAAAGCCATTGAATAGATGCAGGCTGGCGTGGATGACCGCCATTTTGTCCTGGAGTCACCACTCCCCTATGGGTTGTATTTCGGCGAGCGGGTCTGAGATGGAGAGTCTGATTCCTCCTCTAATCCCGATTGGCCTCTTCTAGCCTCATCTCATACTGCAGACCGATCATGGGCTTTATTTGCCAGGTGAGGGAACTCGCGTGCTATCCGTAAAGGGCTCCTATGCTGAGTTTATTTATTCCTCCCTCCTACAACCCTATGGCAAGATCCATCATATGGATAAGCCCCTAAAGTTTCACTGGAGCGATAGTGCGAATGATGATGATGATGAGGATGAACTGAGGGGTGACCGCGGGGGTCCATCTATAGTCGGGGGTGCCCAAGGTTCAGCAAGGTCAGCTACTCCTTCTTCTTAGGTACACTTCTAACTTGGTATTTGTGAATACTTTACTACTTTCTGTATATGATTATGATCTGGAACATGATTCTTTATTGCTTACAGCCTCCAGTTTTTGCACGGAAGAGGTTTGTTACTACCGCTGCTGCTACCACCTTTGAGCCGTCGGTGAATCGGTCTTAAGCCTCTGGATCTGTGATGGAGGGCATCCTCCAGGCTGAGTTGGATACTTTCTTTCGGCTCCTCAACCATTTAAGGAATTGAGCTGTCAAGAAGCTCAAGGAGTCGGTCCAGCCTATCGGTTTCACTCCTTTCAGCTCCACCCATGTAAGGAATCCTTTACCTTTGCCTTTGTCCATTACTGCTTAAGATGTCCCATTCTGAAGTGACCCTTTCTTTTGCAGGTGACCATTTTTTAGGCCGAGAGGATAGCCCAGGGTTATTTTTTAGTGTAGGATCTGCTATTGGCCAAGGATGCTCTAGCTTCAGTAAGTTTCTTTTACCTACAAAATTTCAACAAACTATGCATGAATGCCATGATATTTATTCATGTGTACAGATCTTATGGTCTCTATTGCAGACTTTACTGACCATGGAGCTAAGCAGATCTGCCCAAGATTTGGACGCTTCTAAGGAGAGTGCTAGATTTTTAGAGGAGCAACTACGGCTAGCCACTACTGAGGCTGATCGGGCTAGGGGCGAGACTGCTCGGGTGAGGGCCATGATTGAGATGCTGAGGGGTCAACTAGCAAGGATGACTGAGGAGAGGCAAACACCGGTGCCTTCTTATAAAGGGTCTGAGGATGATCTTTCCGCATATCTAGTGACTTAGAGAGGTGTGGATGGCATGCTGAGGGGAGTGATACTGCCGGGGATGCTGTAGGGACCTTGGAGATAAGGGCCTCCGCCCAACCAATTACAGTTACCAGTGAGACCGATGACCATATAACCATAGACATGGCTGATCTGCTGGCGGATAGTCAGGATCAGACTAAGGAGGGCCAACAAGGACAAGATCCCTCAGCAGCTTAGGTTATGATTACTTTTTGGACCATTTGATACTTTTGGGCCCTGTGTGGCTTGCTTTGATTGTCAACTTTTGAATTAGTACTTTTGATATTTCTTTCTTATGTAGGTGGATTTTTCTTGAATTGAGACTATTGAATATTGTTGCTTTGAGAACCCGTATTTTGTCTAATGATTTTATAGTGAGGGGATTGGGTGACGTTCTAACTTTTGTATAGGCCACTCGATGTGAGGGGACCTGTCGAACACTTTATTTTTCATTTCTTTTTGTCCTAATTTTTGCCTAAGCAATCCTTGATGGCTTAGCCCAGTGGACATTTTTCTTTTTAGCTTTAACTTTTGCCTAGACCGCCCTTTTGGGTTTTTAACCTAGCAAGCGTTTCCCTTAATTTTGCTGAGACCACCCTTTCAGGTTTTCAATCCGGCATGCTATCCTAATTTTTGACTTCCTTGTCCTTGATGGCTCAACCTAGCAGACTTTTCTTTATGCCCTAACTTTTGTCTAAACCGTCCTTTCGGGTTTTTAATCCAATAGGCTTTTCTGAATATTGCAAAGGTGTGATAAAGATAAATACAATGATGCATAACACTTAGACAAATAATTGATGTTCACATACCAGTGATTATTTCACCTAAAGACATGCACGCATTCATATGACCAAGATTCTTAGCAATATCATAACATGTCCATTGATGAGATTAATTTGGGTACATAGGCAATGGTAGCAATTTCCAATGGTTAACCTCTACTGCCTACTGGTCTTTTACATATTTTCTAGAAAGCAACTGACATTTTTCTCTCGATGCCCTAGCTTTTTCCTAAGCCGCCCTTTCCGGGTTCTTAGTCTAGCAGGCTTTATTGCATTGGGGTGCCCTAATTTTTCCCTAACCGGTTTGAATGATACTGATCAGCGGGCTACACCCTAATTTTTGCCCGAGCAGTAGAGGACTGCTCGTCGAGTGTTTTATTCTTTATATCCTTTATTCTTTGTGCTGCTATGATTTAATTCTTTTGACCTAGACATGATAACGCTTAAGCCTATCTTGATTCACTGGATTCATGAACTCATTTCCATCCATGTCTATAGGCTTGATTCCTCCTTTACCAAGGACTTTCTTCACGAAGAACGGTCCTTCCTAATTAGGTCTGAACTTGCCCCTATTGTCGGTGTTGACCTGGCGTAGCTACTTGAGGACCAGATCACTCGCTTTGAGAGGTTGTTTCTGGTATCTAATTTTATAGTTATATGTATATGCCATGCACTGTTGGTACATCTGGACATGGTTGAGTGCCTTGAGTCGCTTCTTATCTATTGCATTCAATTGTTCATACCTGGCTCTTGCCCAATCTCATTCTTTTAACTGTGATTCAAGTGCCACTATTAGGGATCTTACTTCTATTTCAACTGGTAATACGACTTCCATTCCATATACCAAGGAGAACGGTGTTTGATCGGTAGGAGTTCTTATACTGGTTCTATACCCCCAAACTACGAATGGAAGTTTATCAGCCCAATCTCTATAGGTAGCTACCGTCTTTGGCGAAATCTTCTTCATTGGCTAGCTCTCTTTTTTAGCCTTTGAAGAAATCGTTTCATGTCTCAAGATGTTTTTTCCATGACTAGGATCAGCCCGCTGTTGGTGCTTTTATGAGTCTTCTTGGTCTTCTTTCTTGGCGATGTGTGCTCTAGTACTCAACCCCCCTTCATGAAGAAAGAAGGACCTAGGCTAATTATTACCATGTTTACTAAGCATTTTTATTATCACTCTTTTTTAAATAGGGGCAAACCATTGGATAGTGTTAGCATTGCGTTTCACATAAAGTCATCTTCATTAATGAATATGATGATATTTTAAGAATGTTATTGTTATCAGTGCATGGTGTCATTTAGGATGAAATACTCAAGCAAGAAGTGAATGATATGTGCATCAATTTATTCTTGACATGTTAAAGATAAAGATACTGATGTTACAACTTATTCATGATATGCCTTATAAGCGGCAATGTTTGCATAAAAAATGTTTGAACCACCAAAATTTAAATCATTTGAATCATCCTCCATAAGTGGAGTGTCTTGTTGATTGACAGCTGAACTGGTAGTCCCGACATGTAAGCCTAGTTATGTTTCCTCGGCCATTACTTTTGTTAAGTTCTTGACAGCCTTACTAGTGTGGACTTGATTGCCACATTCATTTTATCTTCTTTAGCATTCCAACATACTTCCACAGAAATTGAGGTTTCAATCAGGCAGCCTTTATTGAAGTCATATACATCATTGAAGATCTCAAAACCAGGGACCCTCTTGCCACTAACTTTCACAGGTTCCTCTTCACCTATGAATTCCCCTTGTTTAACTCCAGCTCTTATCATGAGGTAGGAATGGGGCTTGGACTTTTTGGCTCTTGGGTGATTCCCTATACCGAGTCTGAATGGCCATGGAAGAGGTGAGAGGGGTTCTAGCACTCCCTGCAGATTCTTTTTAAGCCCTTTACCCTTTACATAACCCAGTTTCATCATTATCTTCAATTTTGAGTGATATATGCCCCTTAACCAAAATTTTTATGCCTTGGTGAGCTACAGCCACCCTAGATTCCTTTTCCTCGGCTTCCATAGCCGCTATGACAGAAGGCTCATCTGTATCAATGGTCACCAGCTTGCCATCATGGATAAGTTTAACTTTCTAATGACCAGTGGAAGGGTTGGCTCCCAATGCATGGAGCCAAGGTTGACCCAATAATAAGGAGTAGGTGACGGGGATATCGAGGACAGTGAATAAAACCTTGGACTTCACGCCCCAACTATAACTTCAGCTTCAAAGACCCTAATGACACTTCTCTTCGTATTGTCATATGCCCTTATAGCACTATTGGATTTTTCCAACATGGATTCGTCCAGCCCTAAATGAGGAAGGATCTTAGCTTGACAGTGGTTAAGGGAAGAACCGTCATCCACCATAACACAAGGAATAGAATGATCAAAGATTTGCACCCAAATGAAGAGCAACTTATTACGCTTGTTCCCTTCAGCTGGGAGGTCTGATGGATAGAACTTGACGGGTTCAAGCTAATCGAGAGAAGACCCCCCAATAACTGAGAATACCTCAACCAGAGTAGTGGATGGCATAGCTTCTATACTCAACAACTTTTCTGTCAGACCTTTGCGATGGTCCTCAGAGTCAATGAGAAGTTGCCAGATGATGTACTTAGCAGGTGTAACTTGCAATTACTAGATGAGAAGGGGGAATTTTGAATCTTTCTTCTCATTGCTGGCCGAAGTTTCAGTTTCAGTGATGCGTGGGAATATTGGAGCCTGATTGATATTTCGAATGACCTGGATATCTACATCTTTGCCCCTTCTTCTTCTTGGTAGAGGATCAGGAGGAATCCTTCCACTTTGGGTGACATGCAACACTCCATATTTCATATAACTTCTCCCTTTAGAAGTTTCTACCAATAAGGTTGGTCCTTTGATCTCATCATTCTCCAATACATAAGCATCGATATCAATTGGTATAGGTTACACCAATATAGCCTCTTTGACACGCAATCCTTCTAACTCGAATACATTGATGTCAATGGGGATTGGCTCATTTGGCAAGGCCACTATCGAGTCAATCATGGGATTAACTTGCGAGATCATATTGAAGACATGGTGGGAGGGCAAGCTTGATTCAACAGTTGTGACCTATTTCTCAAAATTTGGTAGGGGGTTTTTCATGGTGCTGGGTTTAAGCTCAGGTTCCTAAATCTTCTTATCCCTAATCAAACCATGAATAGCCTGATGTAGATCCCTACAGGCACCAGTCTAATGCCCCTTACTGACGTGATAAGCACAAAACTAATCTTTATCTTCAGGTTTGGGTGGGACATAGGGCTTGATACTCTGAAGAAGGCCGAGTGCCCTTAACTTAGTGAAGATGGTAGGCATAGATGCTTTCCAAGGGGGAATACCGTCTTCGATGGTATGGACTGAAACCACTTCTTCTCGTACACCCGCTATTTTAAGATCGGAACCGGATTTTTACTTAGAAGCCTAGGACGGGGCTGAAGTTTCATTCTTTTTGAACCAAGGCTTGGTTGGTACACTTGCCTTCTCCAACTCTTTAATTCTTTCCCACTTTTCAGCTTTTTCAAAGACCTCAATATAGCTAGAGAATTTATCCATACCAAGGACATTACGATAAGCAGGTAGGGCACCATCCATTAACTTCACGATCATTTCTGGGAGACTTAGCCTATCCTTCAATAGAACTTGAGTGGCCATCCACCTTTTGAAGTAGTTGAACTTCTCATTGGGGGCCTGCTTGATAGCCTCCAAATTCTATATGGTAGTTTTAATGGTGGCATTGAAACCATACTATTTGATAAAAGCCTCCGATAAAGCTTTCTAATTTCCCGTCACTTTATCTGTTAGAGTATTGTACCATTCGATAGCAGGACCTTCCAAGGTGCAGGGGAACATTTCGGCTAGGACCTTTTCACTTAATTTCCTGATTCTCATAATCCACTGATAGGTGGTGATGTGAGATTGAGGTGGACCAGTTCCCTTAAATTTCGCTATGCTAGGCATAATAAAGTTTTTAGGGAGCCAATCCTCCTCTCTAGCTGCTTGGGTGGATGGTTGGGAGCCAGGTTTAATAGTAAAAAATTTCTACAGCAGGTCATGCAATTTCAAAGATAGAGATAATCCCTCTAATTGGGTAATCGCACCTAAGGGTAAACCTGCTGATTAAGGAAAGGTCATCCCCTTAGGCATGACCACAAAATTTGGGATCGGACCAGATGCCCCAAACTGAAATGGCGGCGGTACAATCCCTTGACTAGGTTGAGTAAACTGACTGATGACTGGAGGGGACACTGTACCCACTGACTATTAGGAACTGACAATCAGATTGAACATGCATAAGAGGCATGTCGGAAATTCAAAATTTTGTCCATGTCCCCAAGAACTCCTATTAGTTGCATATAAATTAAATAAAGCCTTAACTAAATAATTCCCTACCTAGATTAGCATGCTAAAAGACTAGGCATACGATAATTCCAAATTGTATCCTAGCATATTTATTTTATACTAAGCATGTTATAACTCTAAGCTATAACCTAAGCATAAAATAAACTAAGCATGAAAAAATAACCTAAGCATAATTAGTAAGTCTAAAAATACTTAAAGAAAAAGACTTAATAATTAAAAGAGAAAAAAAAAGAACTTACCAGTTGAAGCGTGCTTTTGCAGAACCTTTTTGCACAAGCCTCCAATCATAGGATAGCCTCTATTAGTATCCACACGAAACCCACCAACCAAAACCTCTCTAGGAGGAAGAACTAAGAAGCCTCGAGTAGTTGTTAGACCACTCCAGAAGCCTCACCCAAAAAATATAAACTACCAGTGCCCGAATAAATTTAGGCTCCACAAAAATAACTTGCTCAATTACCCGAGAGATTAATTATCTTGCTTAGGATTTATGCTTTGAGCTTGGTACTTTTTTGAAAGAAAAGGGGACAACCAATTTATAGGCTTGGGGAACAAAGTTTTCTCCCCAGCAGCGATGTCCCATCCTACATGTATTATTATTCACATGAAGCATCCACACCGCATGTGTGGGCTTGCCTTGTGTAGCCCATGAACATTGGCTACCGCGAACATTGCCCAGTAGTGTTCGCGCACCTTTCGGTATATTCTGCGCAACCGAACTTTGTACAAAATATTTCATATTTTTTGGTTTTAACACGCCAATGCAAAATCCCCTTTAAATCCTTTCAAACAAATATTATTTTTGACTCTAATAAATTAGTTACCAGTCAAAATAAATTTCTTGGTCCAACCAAAATTGACATAATCAATTATAATTTATTTATGGCTCTAATTAATTAGTTACTGGTCAAAATAAATTCCTTGGTCTATCTAAAATTGATCTAATCAATTTTAACCAATCAAATAATAATCCAATTATTATTTATGTTATATTTTTGTAATAGAATAAATCTATTAGTTCTTTACTTAGTCCGATGAAGGTCCAATGTGTGTGACCTTATAGGATCCTGAAGTATTAAGGTATTAAGGCTTAACCAACCCTTGTTCTAATGGAACCACTAGCTCGATGCTCTAGACCGTGAATAGAACTCAATTACCTTAAATATCTGTAGTACGCCTCTAGCAAGGGTCTACCATCCTCTATTACTCGGAATGTCATTTATGCTTATGACTTAATCCCGATTAATGCAATAGTTATCCAATGCGATATATTCCTCCTATTCTTTAATAGCAGTACCATCTGGTTTATTGGATTTGGTTAAAGTGTTAACCCACTAATAGCGAGGTTGCTCCAAGCTATCCCAGTTATTTACTTGTTACCGAAGTATATTACCTGTAGTGTGTTTGACTAGAAACCATTTCTATCAAACACATACTCTAATCAGAGGTTTATAGCAATCATCACTTCAACAAGTGGCCAGGTACAACTCCTTAATATATCCGGAAGGATGGATTTTTTCCGACTACTCAGCTTACCAACGTGCTGACATCACTATACCCATAATCACCCGTAGCACCTTAAACAAATTACTGCATAGTAATGACCCAAAGTATAGTAATAGTACCACACAAGGCAACTAGCATCTCAAGTATGAGGGCATTCGCAAAACTTATTGCATGAAGATAAACACTAACACATTGATATTTATACCAAGTGTTTATCTTGTTGCGGTCTCCAATATATCTCCCAGATATATCCATGTGTCAAGCTTAAGGCACCACCTTCAGTCCTTAGGAGATTGACTGGTTGGACCATTTCCAAGAAAGTTGACAACATGCTAGTCTTTCCGCTTCATCAATATCCTTTCTTGATGAAACTATGACTAGGGATAGTTTAGACATAATCATAATTGCACATGAAGCAGGTTCCACCAGATATAGTCTAACTATAATTTCTCTTACTTCATGCTATGATATGTCAAAGACTTTTGTATACATACAGCAATGAATATATTTAACCAGCTATAATATATATACATAGAAACACATTGATATAAATAAAAAAACAAATGCCTTTATTAATTAAATAAATTATTCATACTATTACATAATTAAGATATATCGCCCTAATTGCCTTAAGGGCATACATTATATCCAACACTGACTGGAATGGCAAGCTGGCTAAATCGAATGGACCCACACAACCCAATTGACCAAACTGACTGGAAGAATCCCTATGAGTCTGTATTGCGGGAATCAAAATTAAGTGAACAGATTATGAGTAATTCCTGATACCAACTCACTAATTACTGCATTCACTGCTAGAGCACTAACAGGAGCATTGGCCCTTCTCTCCTCGATCATGATTGCACTGATGGCGGCTAATATCTTATCATTCATTTTGTCAAAGAATTGATCACTTCCCAAATACAGAGGGATGGCATTTACGATCTCTGACCTAACCTCGGTCCTCGATGCATTTGCCTCCTCCCCAGCAGCAACATTCTCAACCTTAACATCAATCTAGCCATCTGGAGTCAGGATGTGAGACATTTCCTCCGGATGATAGGCAGAAAGATCAACCAGACTAAACTGACTTCTGGATGAAATACCTGGGGATTGACAACGATCAACCCTTAACTGCACTAGAGGCACCGGGATGCGAGTCAAATAGACTTAAGATTGTAGCCAAATGCTTTCCCTTAAAGGTTTAATTTTGGCTAAGGTGATAACTAAGAGATCAGTACATGCATGAGGTGTGGTATGCTTGTGTAAATTACAATGATGCATGGGAGTGTTATTCACAACACATATGAAGCAATCGATTCTGCCTTATTTCTTCCGCCAAATCTAAGGGTATTCTTCCTTAGTCTAATCTCACATAGAAATCAGGGTACCTAGAGGTAAAATTCTATGGCTTTTGATAAGAATGGTGTAGGGACATATCGAAAGTTAATGTAGAAGGTTCCCATCGCCTCAAGCCTCTTTTGAAGGAAGATAGCAATGAGTGCTCCACCCACTAAGGTGTACCCAATATCCCTGGCGGTTATTGGTATCACCAATGCGAGTGTCGCAGAAATAATAGGGCACCCTGGCAGTCCTAGTGCTAGAAGAAGAGCGCATCTAACTAAAGAGAGAAGGAGATGAGAAGATAGAGTGTGATAATTTTCCCAAATGATGAAAACAAAAACGGGTTAAATCAAGTAAATGATTTTCGGTGCTTATCTTAATCTTTTAAGCTTTTAAAACAAACCAAAATTTTGCAAGTTAAGAGATTATAATCCTTAGTAGAGTCTCCACTATGAGGTGTTGATGATGTATGGGCCTCCCTTGGAGCCTGTGAGGGAGAGGCAGGGCCCACTGAGGGTTTGGTTGGATTTAGGCGTGACAAAACATTTTAAGTTAAAGTTTGCACAATATGCTAATTTCAATGAATAAAAGAATATAGACCCAAATCTCGATGCAATTGGTAGAGTTGCCACCCAAATTGTCCACTTGGGAAAGAGTTTTGGTACGGTTCCCTCTGGGTGGGAGACTCACACCTATTAGATTAGAGATTTAGGGATCGGTTGAGTCAATCATTTCTCATTTAGTTGATTCAAAATTACATCCATCGCGTAAAACTGTTTTAGTTTTCATCATTTAGGGAATTATCACAGAAATCCTATTTCTACACTCCTTCACACTCGTTACATGCGTTTACATATTACAATAAAGCATAAGCAATAAATAGGGGGATAAAAATTACAACCGGGGGAAAAATGGGGGAAATTGCAAAGAGAACCTATACAATTGTTTTAAGTTATAAAACAAAATGAAAATAAATTCCCCTACATCCATAGATGTTAGCACAGTTTAAAGCATACCATAAATCAACACTTTAGCGTATCACATTGTGACAACATAATTTAACTTTTGTGGGTTGATTTACCGAATTATTAGTGTAAATGATCGCATGGCAAATGGTGAGTTTGGTTGATTATTAATCAATTAATTATGGGTTCGGGATTCTGCCTGGGACTGGTACCCGTACAGGTAGGTGGCACCCATATGGGTAATAGGGAGGACCCATATGGGTATGGTGTACCCGTACGGATCCTGTCTCTTGGTCCCTGTGAGAATATTTATAAGGGCAGAGGGTGATGAATGGCCCTTTTTTACAGAATTAGCAGACTTAGAAAAGTCTTTAGTGTAGCATGTTTGATTATGATCCGAAAGATGGATCTGGATGATGCAAATGTTTGCAATTAAGTAAAAGATAAAGAAAATCAAACACAAGTAGTTTATACAGGTTTGGCCCAACCTACGTCCAATCCCTGGAGTTTCCTTCCTCCAAGCTTGTTCACTAATGGATTCTTTCCAACTGGCAGTAATCAAGCCTTACAAATTTGTCTTTGGATGGTAACCCCTTCTGAAAGTAGGAGATACCACTAGAAGCACTAAGTCCTAACTGCGTCCTCTTATCTTTAGTAGGATATTCCACTTAGCCTTCTACCTTGAATCTAAGCTAAGTCCTACAGGTAGATCTTACTCAAAGCACCTACTTCAAGCTATATCCTAATCTCCCAACTTACCCAAGTTGGAGATTCTTACACTTTGGTTTTTAACAAAGGGTTGGATTTTGGAGTTCCTCAAGTTTATAGTTTCACTTGGGAATCCTTACAAACAGATTTTGAATCAAGGGTTCTTGGAGGGATTATATCAACTGATTGTATAAGTGTTACTTTGTTACTTGCTTTTATAAATCAGTTAACCTACTCATTTGGTGAAGAGCTCCTTTTATTGGCTTTGATTATAAATGTAGTCGTTTGTGGTTGGTGAGCTTTCATTCAATCTTCACCCTTGATCAGGTTGCGATATGGAGCTTTTGGATTCGTTGGTCAATCTGTTAGACTATATTTTGATCCGTTTGAATTCTTGCGATTAAGGCTAGAAAGTTGTCAGTGATCATTTTGGTTGTCATTTTGTGATACACCAACTTTTATACGAATTGCTTTATGACATGAGCTCTACACGCGCCTTTATTGGTCTAGGAGAAAAAGTGGTTAGCTTTTCTCTGTCCGGTGTCAGACCCCTTTGGCTTTTTCTGAAATGTGCAAGCTGTCATTATGTCTTTGTCTTGGGAAAAGGGTCTTTGATTTCATAGACCAAATAGGTAAAAGGAAAGTTGTATTTTAGACTTTCCTTAGATTTCAGATATAGGTCTTCCGGATGTCTTTTGTACCTATATACTCTGGATCATTCTTTCGGAGGTAGCTTCAATCAGTTATCCCCAATGCTGATCTTGAGGGATATAAGTCTGTTTCCTTTCCAAACTCTGTCTGGATAATTTCCCCTGGTTATTAGGTTTTTAATTTGTTTAGTGGATGACTTCTGTCTTGATCTTTGTCCGGATATTTCCATTTGGATTTGGGAGGATACATACATTGTTTTTTTTTCTTTCAAACTTGATCCGGATTTAGATTTTTTATTCGGATAATTGTTTCCCAACAATCTCCCCCATTTGATGGAAATAAAAACCTAAGTCATCTAAGTATGGGTGTATTTACTAAGTGTAAGTTTTGTTACTTAGTCTTTTACAATGCTCCCCCATAATTTTAGCATCCTAATTCCCCCATGATTTCTGCTTCTAAGAGTGTTTTAGTACAATTGTAGATTGTACTTTAGAAGCAATTATTTTAATAGTTAAGAATTTTTCACTTCATATATACTTCTACAGTTAACAATGATTAACATCATGAAGTTTAGTATTAAAAGATACAAAAATACATATAAAGTGAATCTAGCTATTACATAAGTATTACAAGATTATCTAGCTAGCTTAACTATCTCTCCGGATCCACTCTTCCGGACTTGTGCGTCTTTCCTTTCCCGCTTCCTTGTCCTTGATGATTCTGATCTTCCTCCCCCTTTTTTCTTCAATCAAGGGGATCAATAACCATATAGGTACGCTTGTCCCAAGATTGCTGCCAAGTAGAGGAGTAGATAGAGTAGTCTTTCTTGCCTTTTGCCCGCTCATCAATAATATGATCCACTATAGGCGGAGATAAATAATATGGGCGAAGGGATCTCCGGAGTTGATCATAGGATTGAGAGACTTAAGGAAGAATGCGCAGAATGTGCTCTTGGTCCTTGGGATCAAAATAGGGAAACATGGCCTTAATTAGAGTAATCAAACCTTTTTGGCTCATGAACCCTGAGCCCTCTATAGCTTGAACAAGAATGTGCTAGACAGGAATAAGCTGATTGTCTGGAATAGCCGGAGACAAGGAAGTTCCGGAGATAGATAATTTATTTATTCCAGCTTGAAGGAGGGTGGTTTCTTCACTAAGGCACTTCCAGATATTGTGGATAGACTCTGTTTGATCCTTTAGCTCTTTGGAGATAGTCTTCTTCCATTCATTTATTGTTTGCTCAATACCGGAGTTGCGAGCTTGCATCTCATCACCCATATTATCTAAGATTTTTTCTTTTAGCTTGGGGATGGTTTTGTCTATAAAGTTGGCAAGCATTTCTTGAGTTACTAGTTGATCAATTTCTAGGCTCAGCAGAGTAGGTTTCAGGTATCTGTCCTCTATGAATTTTGTCAAGTTTTCACACTTAGAGTCAATATAATCCTTGATCTCTATGGATAGATCAGTGGTGAATGAGGACATTCTATCAAGGACAGTTGCATAGTTATCGAAGGCCAAAGTATTGGCTTGACTGGCATTTTGATTTACTGTGGAGGAGCTTTCCTCTAGCTCATTTAGAAGAGGCTGGATTTCAGAAAGGGAAGCTATCACTAGAGCTCCGGGAGTTGGGAAGTTCATGACTCGTTGCTCAATTTTGGAGAGGCACTTCAACCTGTCTTTAATCTCACCCAATTCCTTTTAGACTGCTTTATCATATTTTTGCCCGTGCAACTCCTCTCAACAGCTTTTAGGTTAGTGCATATTGTCAGGAGACTCTTCTTGATGAATCCCTCTTCATGATGCTCAAGAGTTACCTCCTGAAGAAGTTTAAGAGCGGCATTGACTTTGGAGTCTTTGGAGTTTTCATCAGGAAGAGTCATTGATTTTATGTGAGGGGGAAAGTTTTTATTGAAGGGTCTGGATGAGTCACCATCGGATGAGCTGGATTCATCTCTAGAGCTGGAACTACTTCCGGAGGGGCTATCATCTTTTGAACTAGATCATTTAACTGCTCCTTTCACTTCCCCATGCTTATCCATCTCCCTTTCCTCTAGAGTAGCCTCGCCCTTAGGGTCCACTTTAGAAGTGTGCCCTTTGGAGCTCAGAGTTTCTCCCTCCTCCGAAGCTATTGCATCCGGGTTTGGCACTATATCCTTAGCTACATTGTGAGAGATTGTAGCTAAGTTGTGCTCTTCACGATTAGATTTGAGATGAGGGAGAACGAGGGTTACCTCAGTGGTTAGTAGTGTCTGATCCTCATACTTCTATTCCTCTTCCAGCCTTGCCTCCAGATGGTTGGGACTGTCCTCAACCACCCTTACAATTGCCTTTTCAGGACTTTCTTTTTCTCCCCTTTGCATGTTGCATTTTCCTCAACAGTTTTCTCAAGTTCCTTTTTAGGACTTTCGAGATTTATAATGGCAGTGGTGGATCCAAGCATATTCTCTAAAAGTGGTTCTATCCTTTTAGCAAATTTAAATTCATCAGCTTCCGGGATTTTGGACAATGCATCCATATCTTATGGATCTACAAGAATTGGAGGAACTTGAGAGGAGTCTCCAGGACCTTCAATTCTCTCCCGATTAATTTTATTGTTGTCTTTGATCACTGATTGAATAATGCCGAATTGATCATCATCTCTCCCTATGATTTCTGTTGCTCCGGGAACATGTTTCCCTTTGCTAGACTTGGATTTTTCCAAAGCATCTTTCTCCCAATACTGCTTGGCTTCCTCATTCAGTATTATCCTAGCAAGCCTCCGGCCTTCACTGGCTTTCTTTCCTTGGGCAGCAAGGGCTTCATCAAAGGTTATCCCCTTTCTTCGGATCTACTTTTGAAGAGGAGCCCCATCTTCTGTCTCCTCATCATCTGCCTCCTCTTTCAGTTCAGCCAATGTTCTTTTAGCTTTCCTTCTTCCAGCTTCAATTGCTTTTGTAGCAATTTGAGGTAGACCAGCAGTGAGCGCAATCTGTCCCTTCTTAGCTGCAGTCTTAATAAGTCTACCCCTGGGTTTTGGCTTTTCAGAATTTAGGATTTGAGTGAGAGGCAGAGTATCCTCATCAATCTCCTTTGGAACCATTTTAACTTGCTTTTTCACCTTGGCTTTGGTGGTTCTGGGCCTTTTGGGAATAGGAGCCTCCTCTTCCGGATCAACTATCTTCCGGGATTTAATCTTCCACTCATCCCTCTTCAGTTTTGCCTTTTCATCATCCCATTCCTCATCAAATCGGAGATTGAGAAAATTATTCTCTAGGATGGGCTTTCTATAAATCGCTTTAAATCCGATCAGATCCACTTTGCCGCTTGTAGAATTCCTATGATCAAGGTGCCATGCGAGTTTTCATGGGTCTTGAGATAGTGAATGATCAAGACTGGCTAGTTTACTTCCACACTGCCAACCCAGTGTTATAGAATACAGTGTTGGAGGGAAGAAACTATAGTCAATGACCCCTTACATATCAGGATGAGCTTGGCCAAAGCATGCCGCAGGAATCTAGGCGTTCTGGGGAAGTACGTTGAGAATTTGTTGCCGAAGTAGTTCTTGTGGAGCCATAGTTTGGACTCATACTCAACTCTAGTCTCATCCCTATGTTTCCTCAATATTATTCTGGAGTTCTTCATGTTTAGATTCTTCTCAAAGAACTGTGGAGTGAGAATTATGACCTTCTCCTATACCTCAGTGCGTAAAGCATCAAAATGGTTGTGAGCACTGAGATTTGAGAAGAACTCTTTCACCAGCTCGGGGTAAGTTGGGCAATTTATCTTCAGTAGATCACCCAGATTTTGATCTTCAATTTGGGAGAAGAAAAGAGGGGTTCTGAATAGGTAATCATCACCTAAGTGATCAGTGGGTATGACAGAGTCAGAGGTTTTAAGATTTAGGGGTTCAAAATCAGCATCCTTCAAGTCAGATACTTGAAAGAGATTTTTGCTAGGTAGGATTTTGAGGGTGTTGGAGGTGTTTGTGCTACCATTATAGAGAGATTTTTGGAAGATTGAGTTTTAGGTTTGAATTTTTGTACAGTAACAGTAGAGTAGTTGCTCGCATGAAGAAGAGAAGGGATTTTGAGGGGTTTGTATAGAATTTCTAAAGTGAGGGTATATTGGTAATCTAGACTGCAGCTAATTTGCCTGGATTAATGACATGTCAGTTGATTTTTAGGAGAGAGGTGAATTCAGTTTAACCGGAGAATGGGAATAGTTTATTTTTGAATTAACTGTTGTATTTACCGCCCGTGTAACAACCAATGTACTTTTAAAATTAAAAAAGTAACATTTACCTTCATGAGCTTTTACTGCCATATGTCATTGTTGTCAGCTGACATGGCAATCTTCTAGAATAGATCTTCCCAATTCTTCTTGTCTTCCAGAGTGAGTTTCTATCTCAAGATCCGGCTTGATTTAAAACTAACATTCAGATTTTTTCAAAATTGGATTTGACATCCCAATTAATTCTCTTAGTTTCCCAAATTAATCTTTACTTAGTGGTTTAGTAAAGATACCAGCTCTCTGTTCATTGGTTGGAACATATACCAATGCAACATCCTTCTTTATTACATGACCCCAGACTAAGTGTGCCTTATGTTGACATGCTTCATCCTGCTATAAAGCACCGGATTCATTGACACATCAATAGCACTTTTGTTGTCACACAATACATCTACACATTCGGATTGCACTCCATAATCTTCAAGTTATTGTTTGATCCATAGGAGTTGAACAACACAACTTCCAACTGATATATACTCTACTTCTGTGGTGGATAAGGCAACTGAAGTTTGCTTCTTGCTATACCATGAGACTAAGCAATCCCCAAAGATGGCATCCTCCGGATGTACTTTTTCTCTCAAGAGTATCTCTACCATAGTCTATATCTGTGAACCCCTGGAGTGTGAAGTCTCCATTACTGGGATACCATAACCCAACTTCAGTGGTTCCTAGAAGATATCTTACTATCCTTTCGACAGCCTTGAGATGAGAATCCTTGGGATTGGCTTGATACCTTGCATAGTAGCATACTGCATAGTGTATGTCAGGTCTGCTAGCTGTTAAGTATAGGAGTGAGCAAATTATTCCTCTATAGAGCTTCTGATCAACATCTTCTCCTTCATAGTCCCTGGATAAGATTGTGTCTGAACCCATTGGAGTAGACATTGGTTTGTTATTGTCCATTTCAAACTTCTTTAGGATCTCCTTGGAGTATTTTGATGGATTGATAAAGATCCCATCTGGACTTTGCTTAATTTGTAGACCAAGAAAAAAGTTGAGCTCTCCCATCATGGACATCTCAAATTCCTTCTGCATTTGAGAGCTGAATTCTTTGCACATCTTCTCATCAGTGGCACTAAAATGATATCATCCATATAGATCTGGACTAGAATAATATCATTTTTCTTCTTTTTGATGAAGAGTATGGTATCTGCCCTGCCTCTAGTATATTCCTTGGATATAAGGAATGAGGTTAATATTTCATACCGGGATCTTGGTGCTTACTTTAATCCATAGAGAGCTTTCTTCAGTCTTCAGCCATGATTCGAATGCTTTGGATCTTCAAATCCGGATGGTTGCTTGACATATACTTTTTCTTGAATGACACCATTTAGAAATGCACTTTTGACATCCATTTGGTATAATGTGAACCCCATGAATGCTGCTAAAGCACATAGGATCCAGATTGCTTCCATTCTTACTACAGGGGTGAAAGTTTCTTCGAAATCAATTCCTTCTTGCTGGTTGTAGCCTTGAGCGACTAGTCCTGCCTTATTTCTTACTACCACTCCAGATTCATCAAGTTTATTTCGGAACACCCATTTAGTGCCTATAATTGATTTTCCCTTAGGAGAGGGCACAAAATCCCATATATCATTCCTGGTGAATTGATCTAGCTCTTCCTGCATTGCCATCATCCAACTTTCATCCCCTTCAGCTTCTTCAAATTTCTTTGGCTTTATAAGAGAGACAAAACCAGCATGGCTCATAATCCGATTGAGCTAACCTCTAGTTCTAACTAGATTTTGAACATCATCTAGAATATTTCTGTGGAATGATCTCTGTGGGTTCAGATCTCCCTTTCAACTACTCCTTCATTAAAGTCAATCCCTTGTGGATTGAGATTGACTTATTGTATTTTTGGATCAAAGAATATTCCTTCATCTTCCTCTTTGTACTTCTTGATTTGAAGAGAATCAAGAATTCCTGCTTCCTCATTTTCTCCAGATTTTTCAGCTTTCAGAACTTAATCTTCCGGAGTGTAGCTTTTCTTTCCTACAGTGTTAGTCTCACAAAATCTACATGTATAGACTCTACCATAGTTTGGGTTTGTTTATTGAAGACTCTGTAAGCCTTACTTTATGTTGAGTAGCCGAGGAAAACTGCTTCATCAGACTTAGGATCAAATTTTCCTAATTGCTCTCTATCATTAAGGATATAGCATTTACACTCGAATTCTTTGAAGTACCCAATTTTGGGTTTTCTTCCCTTCCAGATTTCATATGGGGTTTTTCCTATAATAAGAGCTCTATTTAAGATGTAGCATGTTGTGTTTACGGCCTCAAACAATTTTCACTAACCATTGTTCTAGCCATTTCTATAATGGTCCTGTGGAGTCATAAAAGTCAGCAAAATGCTTATTTTTGAACTCTCCAACATTATCACTCTAGATGCATGCAATGCGTATGCCCTATTCTACTTCTGTCTGGATGAATGTTTTGGAGAATTGGTTAAAGGCTTCATCCTTACTTCTCAGTAGGAGAACCCAGGTATATCAAGAATAGTCATCTACAATGACTATAGTGTATTCTCTTCTACCTAAACTTAGTGGCTTAATTGGACCAAAGAGATCAATATGTAAGAGTTCAAGTACTCTTTCAGAAGGAAAGTATGAGTTGGAAGGGAAACTTTTCTTATGTTGTTTTCTTAGTTAACATGCAGTGCATAGATGATCCTTATCAAAAGCAATCTTAGGCAAACCCACAACTAATTCTTTTTTGGCTAATTTTGATAGGAGGTTCATGCTTACATGTCCCAACCTCCAGTGCCATAGCCATGACGCTTCTTCTTTGGACACCAAGCATATATACTTCTTATCGTTTTTAATATTTACAGAATAGACATTGTTTACTCTAGGTGTGTAAAGAATAAGTTGATCAGACTTACTGTCATATATTGAGCAGCCTCCGGAGTCAAATGTGACTTTTCTTCCTTTGTCACATAATTGGGCCACACTTATCAGGTTGAATTTCAATCTATCAACTAGTGAGACATCTTTAATCTTAAATCCAGATCCAATGGTTCCATGACCAATGATCTGTCCCTTTTGATTGTCTCTAAAGATTACTTTGCCTTCCTTCTTCTGGGTTAATGTGATGAAGGCCTTTTCATCACCTATCAAGTGCCTTGAGCATCCACTATCAATATACCAAGTGTGTTGATCTACTGTGGATCTAAGGCATACCTGTAAAATAGATCAAGTGGGTTTGGGTACCCAATCAAATTTGGGTCATCTCGGGTTAATAACCATCTCAGGCCAAGGATAAGTATCATAATAACCATTTTTTAATCTACACGAATTAGTAATGTGATTATTTTTTCCACAAAACTTGCACCCTGAAATGGGTATGTTCTGCTTTTTCTTTATGCTGATCTTTTCCTCATCCTTCCTTCTATAGTTTCCTTTATACCTAGCCTCTTGTACACTAGTCGATGGTCCGGTATAAATTTGGAAGTTGGTTGGAGGTGCAACATCAGCTCTGTAATTTCTTCTTTGCTTGATAGGTTGTTGGTTGTAACCTACCTTAGCCTTTCCTTTCTGAGCAGCAGTATATCTTTGATCTTGTGGCTATCTGCTTACTCCATTTGTCCTTTGATTTGAGTTCCTTTAAACCCTGTTCTGAGGAGGATGAGGATTATCTCTTCTTAGATCCTTCGTTTTAGGTTTCTTCCTAGATGCTTCCTTTAATAGATTGACTTCTCTATCTAATCCCACTACATTTACATTCAGAATCTGGACTTGATTCCTGAAGAAGTTTTCCTCTACTATATTAATATGCCTGGTTGCTTTAACCAGATTGATAGCTTGTCCCATTACCTCAGCATCTTCAACCAATTCTAGTATTGATCTTTTTATAGACTTGATGGCTTTTGCATTCTTCTTTACCCCCTTGATAATAATAGAAAGAGCTTTTGCAAGATCAAAGTTAGAGGCAAAATCAGAGCTAGAATTGACCTCTGTGTTTGCTATATTTGATCATGATTCTTCAATTTGCACTATTTCTTGGTTGGAGACATCCCTTCCGGATTACTCTAATTTTGGTTCAATCAGAGCCATGAACATACAGTTAGCAGTCTCCTCTTCTTTTATTGAAGATGAGCTGCTGCTCCAGGTAGCAACCATTGCCTTGTTTTTGAACTTCTTGGCTCTTTTGAGCTTGGGGCACTTTGTTCTGAAGTGGCCTTTTTCTCCACATTCGAAATAGGCAGCATCTTTCTCCAGATCCTTCTTTTCTTTAGGATTCCTTCTGTGCGTACTTCTTCTGAAGGTGCCTTCTCTTATTCTCCGAGATTCATACCTCTTTGACCTCCTTCTATCTTCATTTTTTATAAATCAATTTAGCCTTTTGGTTAGTAAAGCAAGTTCATCTTTGGTGCTCATTGACTCATTAATTTGCTCTTCTTCTCCAGATGAGGCCGATTCGGTGGAGTCTGCCTTAAGAGCAATGGCCTTCTTTTTCTCCTCAGGTTTCTTTTCTTATTGGTTGTATCTCTCCAGGGATAATTCTTAGGTTAGAAGATTGCCAATGAGTTCATCATAACTATAAAAATTTAAGTCATGAGCTTCCTCAATGGCAGTCTTTTTATTATCCCATTCCTTGGTTAGAATACAGAGCACTTTCTTGACCATTTCTACTTCTGGAATCTCCTTCCCCAGCCTTTTCATTTCATTCACTAGATTTATGTATCTTGTGTTCATGCTACAGATTGATTCTTTAGGCTCCATCTTAAAGGATTCAAGCTTTTGTTGAAGTAGATCAAGCTTGGCCTCTCTTACTTTGGAAGTTCCTTCATGGGTTACCTCTAGCTTCTCCTATATCTCTTTTGCAGTCTCACATCTAGATATCCTATTGAATTTAACTGCACTAAGAGCACAATGAAGTATATTAATAGCATTTGCGTTTTTATACAATTTTTTAAAGTCATTGTCATCCCACATGCTTGATGGATTTCGGGTAGTCATACCCTCTACTTCGTAAGTAGGTTTGTACATGCCATCTTTAATAACTAACCATGCTTGCATACTTTTTTACTGGATGAAGTTCTTCATCCGATTTTCCCAGAACATGTAGTGTTCAGCGGTGAAGAGTGGAGGACGGGTAATAGACATACCCTCGGGAAGGAGATATGAGTATTGGAAACTCATTTTGATATGTGAATCAAAATATATAGACCTTTAGCTCGAGATTATTAGATCTCTAGTTTGAGCACTCGCTCTAATACCCATGTTGGTTCCTTTGAGAATATTTACAGGGTCACAGGGGGGTGAATGGCCCTTTTTCACGGAATTAGCAGACTTAGAAAAATCTTTAGTGTAGTTTGTTTGATTATGATCCAAAAGATGGATCAGGATGATGCAATGTGTGCAATTAAGTAAAAGATGAAGAGAATCGAACATAGGTAGTTTATACTGGTTTGGCCCCGCCTATGTCCTGTCCCCGGAGTTTCCTTCCTCTAAGCTTGTTTACTAGTGGATTCCATTCCAACTAGCAGGAATCAAGCCTTACAAATTTGTCTCTGGATGGTAACCCCTTTCGGAAGTAGGATATACCAATAGAAGCACCAACTCCTAGTTGAGTCCTCTTATCTTTAGTAGGATATACCACTTAGCCTTCTTCCTTGAATCTAAGCTGAGTCCTACAGGGAGATCTCACTCAAAGCACCTACTTTATGCTATATCCCAATCTCCTAACTTACAAGTTGGAGATTCTTACACTTTGGTTTTTAACAAAGGGTTGGATTTTGGAGTTCCTCAAGTTTATAGTTTCACTTGGGAATGCTTACAAACAAATTTTGAATTAAGGGTTCTTGGAGGGATTATATCAACTGATTGTATAAGTGTTGCTTTATTACTTGCTTTTGTAAATCAATCAGTTAAACTTCTCATTTGGTGAAGAGTTCCTTTGATAGGCTTTGTTTATAAATGTAGCCGTTTGTGGTTGGTGAGCTTTCATTCAATCTTCACCCTTAATTAGGTTGTGATGTGGAGCTTTCAGATTCATTGATCAATCCGTTAGACTGTATTTTGATCCGTTTGAATTCTTGGGATTGAGGCTAGAAAGTTGTCAGTGATTGTTTTGCTTGTCATTTGATACACCAACTTTCATACCAATTGCTTTATGATGTGAGCTCCACGTGCTCCTTTATTAGTCTAGGAACAAAAGTAGTTAGTTTTCTCTATCCAGTGTAAGACCCCTTTGACCTTTATAAAATGTGCAAGCAGTCATTTTGTCTTTGTCTTGGGAAAAGGATCTTTGATTTTCATAGACCAAAAAGGTAAAAGTAAAGTTGTATTTGAGACTTTCCTTAGATTTCAGATATAGGTCTTCCGGATGTCTTTTGGACCTATATGCTCCGGATCATTCTTTCGAAGATAGCTTCAATCAGTTATTTCAGATGCTGATCTTGAGGGACTTAAGTCCGTTTCCTTTCCAAACTCTGTCTGGATGATTTCCCCTAGTGATTAGGTTTTTAATTTGTTCAATGGATATTTCCATTTGGATTTGGGAGGATACATACATTGTTTTTGTTTCTTTCAAACTTGATCCAGATTTAGATTTTTTATCCGGATCATTGTTTCCCAACACTGTCTGGTCCAGATAGAAGCTCTATTCACTTCAGATTACAGACTAATAGATAAATGGATCGATGGCAAAAAAATAAAATAATAAGGGATTTCCTTCCGTATGAGTATGGTGCACTAAAATGATGTCCTTGGGGATATATGGTGCAACTAAGGCTCATACGGGTTAGGACCAAACCCGAAACAAGAAATAAAAGCAACGGATATAATAGAAGTAACAAGCAATAATAATAATGAAATAACTGAGATGTAAGTCTCTTTGAAACTCAAGAGCATTGCCTTTTTGACGTGAACCCACTTTGAGGTGATCCCTTTACTATTAAGAGGGCTCGGCAAAAGTAGATGGAATAGGATTATTTAGGTGAGTATTTTTGTGGATAGAACCTCCCTTAAACCCTAATAAAAGAAGCGAGGAATGAATAAAATGTGTACAATACCTAAAAGAAAGGGTTTTCTACCCATTTTATACCTCCTATACCCCCGCTATACCTTTTTATACCTATAGAAATTGCTAGAATTTTAGTATAATTTTTATATGAAGAATGTGTGTGCAAAATGTGAAGGGAAGGCCCCTTTTTATAGGGAGAGGAGGTCTGAAAGCAATAAATCGCATTCATGACCTGCCTTTTCTCAAAATATGAAAGGATTTCATTCTAAAAGGGCCTGTTTAGGCAATAAGAGTACCCATACAGGTGGGGCCCTACCCGTATGGGTACTAGGGTACCCATACGGGTTCCCCCTCTAGGCGTATGGAAGGGATGACCTGCATAGGTCCTCTAGTGGATCCGTACCACTAGGATGTGCCCCGTACGAGTCCCTAAAGGCAGACAAGGTCTCTAAACCTTGGTCAAACTCAACTCTACCGTAGTAGGAACACCCCTGATGGACAACACTTGAAAGACATTGCATCATGGAGCTCTCATCATAGTTTCATGAGAAGGATCGTTAAAATCCAGTGCTCACAATAGGGTTTTTACAGGTTGTTCATAGGTCTAAACTGGTTAAAACGTGCTTGAAATTTATAGAAAATATTGTCATGCCACCACTGGCATCATTGATATCATCATCCGCATGAAAATCTAATCTACTCATTAATATAGACAAAGATGCATACAACCCATACCGCCGACGGCTTCACACCCTATTACCAGCGACCTGACCCATACCGCCGGCGGTATCACCAATATCGCCGGCGACATCATAACCCGGAAACTCAGATTTGTCCATTTTCTCAAATTCAACCATGGCAAACCATAATTAGTAGGTACAAGGTTTCCTAGAAAGCTTGGGAAATGCAGACTAGAAGAAGTTAGAAAAAATTAGGCTATGGGGCTTCCAAATTGTCGCGGCGTGGCCCTTGAGTCCGGAATTCCATTATGCGGCGTTGACTTTCTAGGATCGAATGGACCTTGTATTCCTATTTTCTTTGTTCGAGCTATGCCCCTTCTTTGAAGAGCTTCATGCCATATTAGGGGTCCCATGCCCCAAATGTGTGCCCCTGGCATTCTAGGAGTTTCACTTTGGTATAGATGGCGTGCCTTAAGGTTTGTGGAATCTGGACTCTGTGGACCTGTTTTGATCTCCACTACCTGATAAGCCCGGATTTTAGCTTAGTACAGTGTTGGAGTGGTGCTGAGGGGCTCCTAAATCTCACCTTGCTTGACCTTCCATGGTCGCGTTGTTACTTATGGCGGAGTTCATGCACGGAGTGGGCCTAGTCGCCTAATTTAGGCTGATTTTGCTTATCGGTCCTATGTCTATTGGGGCTTCCCCCATAGCTGTGGGACTAGCAGAGATCCTACTAAACATAGACGTAGCTTCCATCGATCCAACTCTTATCAGAGACCATCTTACACTACTACAGGTATTCATTTCCCCCAACTTTTAAATTGTTCACTTCCTTTTGCCCTTATCTGAAATTGGTTTATAGGTATGGCTGATAGAGAAGCTGAAGCTGAAGCTGAAGGAGGCACCATAGGGGAACCCGAAGAAGTACGTACCCGTCCATCTGAGGGCAGTGGCATAGCCAGGATTTCAATTCTGGTAGGGCACAATTTCAAGCAGAGAGATTGACGACAATAGCAATAAACTGACGACGATAATGGTAGTGAATTTATGCAAAAGCAAGAATCAATAATATTGTAACACTTTTAGATGGCAAAACTAATATTCGAGAAAATCTAATTAGTTAGTGGGTAAGAATGAATTTGTAACCTCTAGAGTTCTTAGATTTGAGTTACATTCATCACGTGGTGATGATTTTCTTTGTATTTAAAGTAAGCCCAAATTATTAGAATTAAGTTAGTTATGTAAAAAAAATATTATAAAGTCTACGTGTGATTAGAGTTAACGTATAAGAAATTGTTTAAATAAACTTTATTACTTTTACAAAATATTGAAATTACTAAAAAATATGAAAAACAATAAAAATGAATGAAGAAATATATAAAATAGAACTATAATTTTTTTCCACAACTGATATATTAAGAATTATTATTGATTTATAAAAATAATTATATAAGAAAAACAATAAAAATGAGAGAGAAACTAGAAACAATTAAAATAATGAAAGTTTATATAAATTATTAGGAAAGATATAAAAAAGTACAAGTTTTTTAAGGAAAACAAAAATAAAAGTTTATATTTTAAGAAATTTACTAATTTAAGACAACAGTTTAAATTAACAAATTTAAGAAATAGAAAGTCGGGTTGAGTGAAAAAAATAGAGGGGATAAAAAAATAAAACACTAGCGCTGGGAATGGAACCAAGTACAATCAATAGCAACAAACAACACTCCACCACTAGGGCACAACTTATCCTTTGCTAATGTATTACAACATAATTAATATATAGTATAACTTTACATACTTTATACAATATATTTACCCCCGTATTTTCCGGTAATCGATGGGGCACGTGCCCCACCGTCCCCCCTCTCCCTTCGTCACTGTCTGAGGGAAAGGGGCTTATGTGAGCAGATTTTGATTAGTTGACATTTGACAGTTGCATGCCTATTTTAAGGGGGTATATAGATTCACAGAATCAGTGGGTTAGCCTATGGTGGAGGATCCGAGATGTGGTTTTGGAGTCTTGGGGATCCTGCGTTAAGTTGCTAGGTTTGGAGAGGTCTTGATTCTATACCCCGTATCGGTTGCGCCATAAGTACGGTAAGCAATAGTGACTCCCGATCAAGCTACCTGAGAACCAAATTGGAGTCTACAAAGGCAGATGGGTGAACCATATCTGGGAGAAGTGGGCTAGGGCGGCCATATTTGAGACTCGGGACTATGCTCATGTGAGACCATTGAGACATAAATACATTACATAGGATGGCTAGCCAAGATTAGACGTCTGAAGACTTAATCTGAGCAATCAAGGGCCTACTTTGAGGGAGAGCGAGCAGATCAGGGGCAGCAGCCCTTTTCCACTACCACCTTGCAGAGGATTTCTAGGTATTTTGATGATGATGCGGGGAGCTCGGCTTGAGATGCGCTTTCTTTAGTTCTATCTTTTTCCTAGGCTAGTCAAGGTGACAGACCTATCGAACTTTATTTTATTATATGTCTTTTATTTAGTTCTAATTTTGGCATAGACTGCCCCTAGGGGTTTTCAATCTATCGAACCTTGTCTTAACTTTTGCCTGGCCCGGCCTTTTTGTGTTTTCAATCCAGCAAACTTTTTCTGACTTTTGCATAGGTCTTGGTCTTTTCAGTCTATCAGAATTACTTTTATTTATTGAGTGTTGATTTAGAATAATATGAATTCTGTGTTCGATTTACTTGAACTATTTTGATCGTATGGATACAAAATTCTCATAAATATAAGCATTCTGATTTCAGCAAAAGAGATACTTTCGTTAAGTGAAATAAAACAAAGTACATGATGTTTGGTAAACATTTCCATTGATTTAACTTTCAGTGCTAACTAGCCTAGATCACTTTTCTAGAAGGCACTCTCTCTTTGCTCACATACCCTAATTTTTGCCTAGATCGCCCTTTTCGGGTTTTCAATCTAGTGGGTTTGTCATATCCCCTAATTTTTGCATGGCCAGTTTGTACCGACTGTCGGGTGTCACCCTAATTTTTGCCAGATTAGTGAAAGACTAAAAGATGGGTGATTATTATATCTATTTTTTGTGATGCTTTTTTTTATTTATCTCTTTTGGATTATATGTGATAAAGCTTAAGCCTGTCCTGGTTCACGGGGCTCACAAACTTGTTCCCGTCCGTAAGCTTAGCTGCCCCCATACTAAGCATCTTCTTTATCATGTCCTTCCTCGTTAGGCCTGAATTTACCACTTACATCAGTGGTGGACGGTTTCAGCTGTTTATGGACTAGATCTCCAGCTTTTAGGTGAATTTCTGGTGTCTTACCAGACTGTTATAAGCTCAAGCCATACGCTATTGATACATCTGAAGATTATCTAGGACTCTCTTTCTTTGTTCATCCATCACATTCAGCTGCTCAAACCTTGCCTGAGTCCATTCAGATTCCCTCAGCTTACCCTCTAATGCCACCCTTAGGGAGGTTACTTGAGTTTCAATTGGCAAGACCGCTTCCATTTTATAGACCAGGGAGAATGGAGTTTGACCCGTTGGGGTGCGGACACTTGTGCGATAACCCCATATGGAAAAAGGTAGCTTATTAGCCCAATCCCTATAACCAACTATCATTTTAGAAAGGATCTTCTTTACCAATTTATTAGCTACCTCGATAGTGCCATTGGCTTGTGGTCTATACGGAGAAGATCTATGGTGTTCAATCCCGTATCTCTCAATCAAATCGGTCATTGCCCCTTGAAATTGTACCCTATTATCTGAGACTATGTGGTGTGGAAGCCCATATTAGGCAAAAATATGCTTTTCTATGAACTTGGCCATCTTTTTGGCGGTTACATTGGTGTAGGATTCGGCCTCTACTCATTTCAAGAAATAGCCCACTACTACCATGATGAATCTGTGCTTGTTTGTTGATGACGGACGAATTTCACCGATTATGTCTATCCCCTTCATTGAGAATGTCCAAGGAGTAGATAAATGATGGAGCTCGGTGGGTAGGAGATGTTGCATATCCCCAGAAATCTGGCATCAGTGGCACCGCTTGACTTGGGTGATACAATCGGCCGTTAGGGTGAGCCAAAGATATCCCAACCGCTGAATTTTCTTTGTAAGAGCTAGACCATTCATTTGAGGGCCATAATCACCGGCATGGACCTGATCAATCATATTCTGAGCCTCAGATTCAGTTAAGCAATGAAGCAGTAAACCGTCACTGGTGTGCTTGAAAAGATCATTATTGATAATCCAGAACTGGACAACAAGCCACCATAGAGTGGTATGGTCCGATTTAGAGGAATCCGGAGGATATTGTCCAGTTTGGAGAAATAAGACTATGTCGGACTGCCATAGGGTTTGGTTGAGATAGCGAGGACTTGCTGAACCGGCTGAGCATGGTAGGGGATCTTAGTCAACAGTAGAACGAAAGGACAGATTGGTTACTACTGTGGTCCTTTCTATAAGGAGGCCAGGGTGGCCAGAGAGTCAGCAATTTAATTCTCATTCTGGGGGACATAGCGATATAAGCAAGAGGTGAACTTCTTGGATAACATATGGCCCGACTTGATACAAGGGCGAAGAGATCTCCCTTAATTTCCCAATCCCCGATAACCTAATAGATCACAAGAGCTGAATCCCCAATTACAGACACCATGTAGGCCCCAACCTGGAGGAGACCCTCAAGATCAAATAGACATGCTTCATTTTCAGCCCCATTATTGGTAACGGAAAATTCTAAGCTTTTGGACAATGGGATGATTTCATTCTCCAATATTACTATAAAGACTCAAAGGCCTACTCCTTGTTTGTTAACAACACCATCAAAGTACATAGTCCACACATGCTCAAGGATTCTAATAGAGGCAAGCTGCTCATCAGGAAACTCGAGGTTCTTAACATAATCTGAGTCAAGGGGTTGATTAGCCAGGAATTTTGCCACTGCCCGCCCCTTAATAACCTTCTTCGTTACATACTCAACATCGAACTCGGATAGAAGCAGCAACCATCGAGATAGTTTACTGGCTAGAGTGGGGAAATTACAAATATACTTCACGGGGTCAATCTTAGCCACTACTTGAACTCGGTAGGATAGGAAATAATGGCACACTTATTAGTAAGCCAAACCATGGTGGTGCAAGTTTTCTCCATAATCCAATACAATAATCCAACAACTTCTTGTTCAAGTAGTAGATCATGTGCTCCCATTTATCATCATGTTCCTGGAGGAGCATTGCCCCTATAGAAGATGCTTCAATAGCCAAGTATAGGATCAAAGGTTTCCCCAAGAATGTGGGTTTCAGAATGGGTGGGTCAATAAGGTAAGCTTTGATTTTGTCAAATGCCATTTGGCACTGATCATTCTATACCACAGGTTACTATTTTA
Source organism: Euphorbia pulcherrima (assembly GCA_947683365.1). Taxonomy (NCBI): domain Eukaryota; kingdom Viridiplantae; phylum Streptophyta; class Magnoliopsida; order Malpighiales; family Euphorbiaceae; genus Euphorbia; species Euphorbia pulcherrima. The sequence goes on from CANTUS010000004.1 coordinate 34,433,066, forward strand.
TCAATAGTTTATAGATGGGTTCACATACGGTAGTGAGGCAGGCAATAAACCAATGAACAAACTATACAGTCCCGAAAAACTGTCAAACTTCTTTCTCTATTTTAGGAGGAGGCATGTCTCTGATGGCCTTGGCCTTGTTGGAATCCATTTTGATTCCTTTCTGACTAAACATATGTCCTAGTAACTTGCCTGAAGTAACCCCAAACACACACTTCTTTGGATTCAAGCGGAGATTATACTTCTCAATACGAGTTATGATTCTATCCAAAATAGTAGGGTGTTCTTCCTGGGTAGCAGACTTCACAATCATATCATCCACATATACCTCCACTTCTTTATGGATCATGTCGTTCAAGAGGGCTGTTATAGCATGCTGGTAATTGGCCCCAACATTATTCAAACTTAACGGCATTACTTTGTAGCAAAAAACCCCATTCGGTAATGAATGACGTTTTGATCTTATTAATGATATCCACCAGAATTTGATTGTAACCCAAGAATCCGTCTATAAATGAGTACATGGCTGCCCTGGTGGCACTTTCAATCAGAACATCAATGTGAGGAAGCGAGAAATTGCCTTTAGGTGAAGCTTTATTGAGATCCCAGAAGTCAACACAAACACAGACCCTAACATCTTTCTTCGGAACCAGAACTATATTAGACAACCAAGTCGGGTATTTCACAAATTCGATGAAATAAGCCTCGATTAACCTCAAAGCCTCTACCTTAACCTAATCTGCCCATTCTGGTCTTAACCAACGAAGCTTTTACTTGACAAGTCTGAACTTAGGATCGGTCAGAATTTTATGCTCGGTAATTTGACGATCAACCCAGGCATATTTTTGTACAACCAAGCAAAAGAGTTAACATAATCTTTAAGAACTTTTATTATCTCACTTTTTTTCCTCAGGGGTTAAGTCATTGGAAATGGTTACCATTTTAGGATTGTCATTAGTACTCAGGTTTATTTCACTTAAAGAAGTATCACTAATAACGAAAACGTTATGCATATTCTTATGTGAATGGATCCATCAGGAAAAACATCAAACAAGTAATCAAAATGAGAGTCATTCATTAAATTGAAAGCATTATAGGCAACATTGTTTGCATCAAATACATTAGAAATATTGAAAATTACATCATCCATAGTGTCCTCCTCCACAGGCGGAGGGGCTTCAGGGGCAGTGCTAGCAACAGGTGGAGCATCCTTGGTAGCCTTTATCAGAATGGCATCCAGGTCACATTCTAGGGATGCTTTTTGGTCGGCAGTGAGGGGTAGTTCCTAGGACAGGTTAGGTCTCTCAGTCAAGGTCCTGGCGAGCTTATTCACAATCTCGATCATGGAATCCTCTTCCCGAGTTCTTTCACCCTTCCAAACTCTCTGCATCAGAAATTCCATAGCCTTGGTCATGTTAGCCACAGAGTTTTCAACCTCTGGATCGATAGACTCTTCATTACTTCCCCGGACTCATCCTTACGGTGCATCTTTCCCTTCCACTTGACCTTATCAAAAACAACATTGATAGGCGCAATAGGCTCAGTGGGTTCGGGTTCAGCAAAAATAACCATGCAGCCAGCTTCAAAGTCATAAACATCCTTGAAGATCTCAAAATTGGGCATATCTTCCCATTATGCTTGATAAGTTAAAGCTCTCCTTTATAAGGCCTCTTGCCTTGAATTTCATAAATAGTCACCATGCAAAAGTAGCTAGAGGGAACACAATGGTAGGTCTTTCTAGGCTTATACACCAATCCAGCCTGGTAGACCAGAACCTTCAATTCCAAGGCCTCGATAATTCCCTACTCATGAATTTTGTAGCCTTTTCCAGACTTAAACCCAACAAGCTTCATCGGTTTTCCCATACTAGAGTGAAGATAACTGTGCTAAATAGGAGGTGATTTCTCAGTCTTACGAATCATAGCAACATGAAGACCTTCCGCCAGTTTAGCTTTGGCTTCTATAACAGCGACAATGAAAGCAGGGTCATCCTCAATAGTTACCAATCTATTCTCGTGAATAAGCTTGATTTTCTAATGGAGAGTGGAGGGAATCGCGCCCAAGGCCTGGAGCCAAGGTCGGCCAAGAAATAAAGAGTAAGTAACGGGAATGTCGAGTATAGTGAACCACACTTTGCTCGTAACATCTCCAATAGCGACTTCTGCTTCAAAAGCCCTGATCACATTGCGGTTTGAATCATCATAAGCATAAATAAAAGTGTTGGATTTCTCAAGCATTTCTTCTGATAGGCCCAAGTAAGGAATGACTTTTAGGCGACAAAGATTTAGGGCGGAGCCATCATCTACCATGACACAGGGTATGGTCTTATCGAGGATCTAAATACGGATGAACAGGGCCCTATTTCCTTACCCTCAAGGGGGAGATCAAAATGGTCAAACACACTCTATGGTCCCTTTTTTGAAGGAATACCTTCCCTGACCCTAGCACACATCGCAACAATAGAAGTGGTCGGAGTAGCTTCTAAATTGAGCAGTTGCATAATCAAACCCTTGTAATACCCATCAGAATCAATAACCAACTGCTAGATGCTACAATGACATTGGGCGTTCTTGAGTTGAGTAATGAGAGGATCGACCTCGAGGCTGGTGGGAATAGGTAGAGGCAAAGAACGAGGGCTTGCAGTGGTGCCCACAAACCTAGGGATCGGGTCCTTATCAAGATGGAAATGATGATCCTCGGGTTGATACACACAGCCACTCTGAGTAATTTTGAGAACATTATAAGGTAGGACACTCTGAGTGGCTCATGTTTTAAAAAGATATTGTGGTTCATCATGGTCTGAATCAGGGTCAAGTAGTTCATAACCATCTACACTGAAAAGCTCATTCTGGTCAACTTTGAATAGCTCATTTGGCTTTTCATCGGCATGCAAATTAACCCTAAATAGTTCAGTGCTTATGGCCTAGGCTACCTCGGCTACTCCCTCATCTTCATCGGAATAGTCGTCCTTCAAAATAAAGGAATTTATGCTAAAGAACGGCTTTTTCTCAACTTTCACTCTCTTAGCCATAAGTGGCTGGGTTCAGTGGCCTTCTTCCTTAGGTGGAGTCGGCTCAACTTCCATGCCCTGAACTAAATTAACTCCTGGATTAGTTCGGCTGATCAGATCAAAGACTGTATTATATGGGAGACTAGAACCGATAACCAGAAGTGAATTGCCACTCCCTTTACCCTGGGTAATTAGCTCAAAGATTATGGCTTCGGGTAAGCCAAATTGGATCATTCCCACCTTATTCCTAAAATTTAGCAAAGATTTGTTCATGGTGCTAGTAACCTTTTCAAGTTCAGCGATCTTTCCTTCACTAATAAGACACTGGATAGCTGAGAGAAAAGCCATACAGTTGTTGGTTTGGTGACCCACTTGAATGTGGTAGTTACAAAAATTGTTCTTATCCTCCAGTTTAGGCAGTTTATACACCTGGAGGGACTGGATATAACATGCTTCCCTTAAATGCTTGAAAATAACCTAGAGGGGGAGCTTGTATGGATTGGCCCAGACCAAAGGAGGACAAGATGGCTAAACTGTGGTGACTGCCGGCGGAGCTTGAGTGATTAGTAAGGGTGCAACAAGGGCTTGGGAAACTGCCTAGTCTATAGCAAGGGCTTTGGGTTTAGCAGGTGCCGGAGCTGCGAGCTGAGTATCAATATTCTTTCTGAACTAGGGCTTTCTTGCCTTTTCGCCCTCTGCATCACGCTTAATTTTCTCAGCTTTTTCAAATACAACCTTATAAGAGAGCAATGAATCAGTAGCCATTTCTTTGCAGAAAGGAGGAAGGGAACCTTCTAGGAGTTTAATAATCATCTCCTCAAGGCTTAGCTTAGATTTCATCAGAACTTGTATTGACATCCACCGGTTAAAATATTTCTTGAAGGTTTCATTGGGTAGCTTATGGACTCCCTCAAGGTGTTGGAGGATTTCCATCATGGTGTTGATACCATAGTGCACTTTCAAAGCCTCAGAAAGAAGCTTCCAATCAGTGACAATGTGTTTAGGCAGAGTGTGATACCATTCAAGGGCAGGGCCCTGAAGGGAACAAGGAAACTATTAAGCAAGCACTTTATCACTTAATTTCTTTACACGCATAATTCTTTCATACAAGATAATATGGAAGCGGGGGCACCAGACTTTTCATAATGCACCATATTCAGCATAGTAAAATTATTGGGAACCCAATCCTCTCCTCTTTTGAGTTGCTTAGCAGCTATCAAACGGTTGATGAAAGCTTGGATCTTTAGTGTCACGCTCGAAGGTTGCATGACCTAGTCGTTGATTAGGTGGTGAGTGAAAGCTGTAGCCTCAGGTGTCATGCCCGGAGGTTGCATGACCTGGTTATTATTTGGGACTAGTAGAGTTGGAGGAGGAATGTCTAGGAAAGGACGAGCAATTAGTTTGCTACTAAAAGCATTCTAGGGGTAGGTAGTGCCCCTGGGAGTTACAACAAACTGAGTAAGAGAAAAGATGGTAGAGGCTTGATTAGTCGGCTGAAAGTAGCTGAAAACTAGTGAGTTAATACTGGAGGGACTGAGCTCTGAGCCAAAGGTCTCGGATTGCAAGGAATGATCGACAGGGTTGTCGAGGTTTGTAGAAAAGCATAGGTTTGCCCAAACTAAAAAGAGCTTGCCATAGGTTGAGTTGAGGGTGTTGGGTGAAAAATAGGTGCAATGTATCTTGTCCCTCCCTAACCTGCCAACATCTGTGCTGAACCGTTCTGGGCTTGCATGTCAGACTCAGAGACTCGGTTGAAATTCCTATCCTCAAGGGCTTGCTTGATGGCTGCTTGGATAGTGGTTTGGATATAGGCTTGGAATGCATCCAAATTCAGAAACTGAGTCATAGCACTAGCAAAGTCAAAACTAGGAGGGTCTGAGATCCTACTCCCGAGGTGGGAGTAGGGCCTAATGGATCCGCAGGTGGAGGGAGGTTTCATTTATTATTCAAGAAAGACATGGTTGGATGAGAGGAACTCTGACCCACCTGAATTTGCACTAAATCTGACTCCTAATTAGAATCAGTATACGGAACCCCTTCAACTTCCGGGGTGACTATCGGGGTGAGAGAACGATAAGTCTGATAGTGCTCTAGCCTTCTCTAAACCAAGGTAGGACGATAACTTTGCCTCCTCCTAGCTAAAACGGTAGGCAGCGGATCAGGTCATGCATAGATTGTGTGATGCCATGGATGGGGTGAATGACCTTTGTTTAATAATCAATGCGTAGTATGTATAGATGCACGTAGATCTGGTTAGCGATGATGCGATGACTTATCCCTCCAACATATATGGAACATTCATACTCCTAGTCACGTGTAGTGATATGTCATGATTCGATGGGGGTACAAAAGAAGTCCTACAAATGTTGCTAAACCTCTTCCACGAGTGGAGATTGGTAAGGGTAAGTGTATTGAGCTTTAGCCCTTGAAGTCGATGTATGAGTGATGCATGAGCACGTAGTATATAGCCCGTAAAATGTCCCTATTCCAACCTTATGACTCTCGTGTAACACCTCTTTGGAAATGATGGAGGTTAGCTTCTTCACTAAAATGGTGAAAGAAGTGCATCCCAATTATTTTCATTGTTTTAGTAGTCCTAAGGGAATGAAATGCTAAAGCTTTTTCTAGCACGGCTTTGGTGTAAGGATGATGATGTTGAAGGTTCTCGTTTACCTTGATTCCATGTTAGTCAACCACTCCCCAAATAGGTATGATTGCAGGAGTTTACGTGTTGGTTAAAATGAGTGATCAACCCACTAGGTATCCTCAATTCCAAACAGGGCATGAGTGATACTTTTGCGAGCTTCTCAGGTAAAATGGGGCACCTCATCTTACAAAACTATCTATACGCGTAAGGATAAAGCATCATGAAAAAGAATAAAGTTTTGATTTGGCCAATGATTTCAATACATCATCAAAATCCTTTAAACTAATTGAAATTTTAAGTTTAAGTTTAAAGAGACAGATCCCCAGCACAGTCGCCACTGTGAGCGGATGACATTTTGGATAGGCTGCGAAGCCAGGCTGATGGACCAGTCTACATGAAAATGATGAGCGTGATGGTGATTGTGAAAAGGGTTTAACATATTTTAATGTCCAAAAGATACGAGATCAAAATCCCGTAATTAAAATAGAGTTGCCACCTGGTTCAGCTCAACCGGGAAATTTTAGTACGATTTTCCCACCAGGTGGTAGACCATACCTTAAGTAGAGATTTCGAGTTTGGATGATGTTATCTATTTTACATTGGCCAAGTTAAAAGGTTCCATTCTTTCTTAATCATTTTTAATCAACCCTATTTATTATGTTTTTAGTTTATATATTATTATCGCATTATCAAGCATTCAAAGCAGTAAATAAATAAATTATTACAGACATCCAACAAATAAAATGTTTAAATCAAAGAATATTTACATGGCATTCCAAATCCTATACATTTTTTTATACAATAAATAAAATACCCAAAGGCCTAAAATCCATCTATCCTAAATCTACCTACACAAAACGGTTAGCACAAATATCGCACGTTGTATGAGGTATATCATGTAACATGCATAATTAGTCGACAAAATAAGACCCGAGTTTGCATAAGCATGACATTCATTTTTACAATTTATGGAGCCTGGTTGTATGGCAAAAAATGGGGTTCGAACGACGTTTGCAAGAAAATTCCGTTATATCCATATTTCAGACTCGGTAATTAATTCAACCAGATTATTAGTGAAAATGCTACATGTTGTGGGGTGAGGTCTATTTTCAGGAGGTTTTGGACCCCCATTGTTGCACTGTACATCCTAGTTTCAAGAAATTAAATAAGGTCGGAAATAAAACAAAAATAAAAATGCTGTCCAGGACTTCATACCGCCAGCGGTATGAATGAGGCCGCCGGTTGCATCACTGATGCCGCTGGCAATCTCATTTACACAGGCAGGCTATATGACTTTTTAGATACCATAAAAAAAGGGTCCTTCAAGAAAATAGAGCCGTTGGGGGCAAATGAGGCCACTGGCGGTATCAATGATGCCGCTGGTGACATGGTTGATTCCGCTGGTGGCTTCAAGTGCCTCCAGTGGCTTCAGTTTCTTGTAGTAGCTGTTTCGGCCGGAAAGTGACTGAAAATCCAAAACTAAGCACAAAATAGCAAGTAAACAAAGTAATCAAGTAAAATAAAAGCCAAAGAGTTGTGAGACTCAGAATTTTTACCTCAGGGCCGTGAACCCAGCTCTTCATGTGCTCAAATGATGATTTTGGAAGTAAAGGGGTGATTTAGGTCTCTAAATCCTATTTTAGTGATTCTAAACTTAAAATCCTCCTAAGTGTCAGAGAGTTCAGTAGAGAAAAACCAAGAAAAGATGGATTGAATCCTCTTTTCTTACCTTTTCTAGACTTTATCCCACTAGAACTAACTAAAATACTCAAAATCTCCTTAAGATTTTAAGTGGTAGAAGTGTTGAACCCCTTTTCTACTAGAAATGGTAGCTTATATATGCTAAAATCTGGTGGATAATTGACTTTGATCAATTATCTGGCGTGTTGGTCTTTGTGAGGGTCTAAATAAGGTCAGAGGGGGGTGAATGACCCATTTTCGTGGAATAAACAGACTTTGAAAAGTCTTTGTGTAGAGTGTTTGAATATGATCCAGAGGATGGATCCGGATGATGCAGTTATGACAATAATAATGCAAGTAAATAAAGAGTTCGAAATTCAAACACAAGTATTTTATCCTAGTTCGGCCCCGCCTACCCTAGTTCCCGGAGTTTCCTTCCTCCGAGCTTTTCCACTAATGTATTCCTCTCCGACTGGCAGGAATCAAGCCTTACAACTTGTCTTCAGATGCTACGCCCTTCCGGACGTAGGACATACCACTAGAAATTCTAATTCCAACCTAAGTCCTTTTGTCTTTAGTAGGATATACCACTGAGATTTCTACCCAAACCTAAGCTGAGTCCAACAGGGAGATCCCACTCAAAGCACCTACTTTAAGTTGTATCCCAATCTTACTACACATCGAAGTAGGAGAAATTTACACTTTGTTTTCTCAAGGGTTTTGGTTTTAGACTTCCTCAATTTTATAGTTTCACTTGGGAATCCTTACAAACTGATTTTTAAATGTTTGGTTCTTGGAGGGATTTGTAAAATGATTGCTTTCTAGCGAATTCTCTTGTATATTGGTTTCTTGAAATCAACCAGCACCTTCTTAACTTTTGAAGCTTCCCTTTTATAGGCTTCCATCATAAATGTAGTCGTTGTGAGTTGTTGAGCTATAATCAATTCTTCACCGTTGATCAACTAATATGTGGCACTTCCAGAACCGTTGATCAATCCATTAGATAGAGATTTTGATCCATTTGAATCCTTGGGATTGAGGCTGAAAAGTTATTAGTGATCGTTTTCCTTGTATTTTAGTGACTCACCAACTTTTACGCCAGTACCTTTTTGGTGTGAGTTCCATGTGCCTTCTAATTGGTTTATGTGAAAAAGGTTGTTAGCTTTTTCTCTTTCCTGTGACAGTCCTTCTGTCCTTTTCTGAAAAGCGTGCAAGCTATATTTTGTCTAGTGTATGGGGAAATGATCTTTGACTTGTAGACCAAAAGAGCGGAGGGAATTAATATATTGAAATATTCCCTTTGTCTTGATATGTAAGTCTTCCGGATGTCTTCAAGTTTAATATCTCCAGATCTTGTCTTCTTTCTGATGCTAGTGTAGTCAGTTCTTCTGGATGCTATTTTGGGTGGTTTAAAGTTTTTTTTTCTACGAACTTTAATCGGATGCTTCTTTTTATGCTTAGGTAATTGTCTTCCCTTGTCTTGGACTTTGGATGTCTTTGTTATATGTTCAATTTCGTTGACTTAGGCCTTTTTGTACTTAGGTATTTGCTTTCTTCAAACCTGATCCGGATTGTTTGTTATTCCGGATCATTATTTCTAACAATCTCCCCCATTTGATGGAAACAAAAACCTAAGACATCTAAGCATAAGGAGAGGGGGTTTTTATAATCTAAGTATGATTCTTCATACTTAGTCATTTACAATTTTTACTCCCTCATAATTTTAGCATCCCTCACTCCCCCAACAATTTTTAATTCTAGCTTCTAATGTTTTTATAGTACAATTACAGATTCTACTTTTAGAAGTAATTTTTCGTAATATATTTTCAATATATATACTTCTGTTGTTAACAATAGTTAACATCAATGAAGTTTAGCATTACTTGATATAGAAATACATAAGAGAAAATAAAACTAGCTATTACAGATTTTACATTGGAAAATAATAGCTAATCTATTGCAAAATTATTTCTTGCCGGATGCTTCTCCCTTCTTCTCTTTGCCCTTGCTCTTTTCTCCCCTTTCAGCAGATTAATCCCTTTCATCAGTCTCCCCCTTTCTATTTTTAGCAGCTTGGGGTTGATTTCTATGTATGTTTTCCCATCCTAGCTTTGCTGCCACGCCTTGGAATAGTTGGAATAATCTACATTCCCTTTTCTTCTTCGATCAATGATGGTATCCGCTATGGCTGGAGTGAGATATAGTTGCCAGAAGACCTTCCAGAGTGGGGCATATAATTTAGTGAGTAGGGGTGCATTTGGAGAACATATTCCCAATCTTTTTCATCAAAATAGGGAAAGAGATATTTGAGAAGAGTAGCAATTCCCTTATGGCCAAAGAAGCTAGTATCCTTAATGTGTTGAATGAGATCTTGAAGCACTGGGATAAGTTCACTCTCTGGAATAGAGGCTGAGGAAGATCCGGATATTGACAAATCTTATAGATTCGCGAGTACTTTCTCAATTTTCGTCCCAATTCCTCTCCGACAGTTGTGAACACTGTCATTTACAGTCCTAATATCCTTATAAAGCTCTACCTTAGCATTATTAATGACTATATCCTGCCCATTCATCTGGCCTGATACCTCTTCGATAATATCCTCGATATGTTTGGCAAATAACTTGGGCAAGTTGTCCTCCATGAACTTGGTGAGTTTGTTCAAAATTGTCTGTTGAGCTTCATTGAGGCTGGGAAGAGTTGCTTTTTCTTCTTTTTTAGAGATGAATTTTGACAAGTTTTCAAACTTGGTATCAATATACTCCTTTAGTTCTGTGGATAGCTCAGAGGAGGAGGAGGTGATTTTATCCAAAATAGTAGTGCAGTTATTTGTGGCTCCAGTGTTAGCCTGATCAGCAGAATGGTTTGCTGCTGTGACACTTGTTTTCAACTCATTCAGCACCGGGGTGACTTTTACAAGTGATACTTTAGCCACTAAATTGGCAGTGTGAAAGTCCTCCACTTTCTCCTCTATTTTCCTGACATTCCCTTTAAACTCACTTACTTCATCCTTCAAATCCGAAGGAGAGAATTGTTGCAGCAATAGTGTCTTCACAGATTTGAGATGCTTACATATGTTTCGGAGACTTTGCTTAATGTAATGCTCTTCATGGTCCTCATGAGTAGCTTCTTAAAGGATTTTTAGAGCAGTTGTTATCTTTTTGGCTCGGGTTTGATTGATGCTAGAGGTTAGTACTTTGATTGGACGAGCAAGAGGAAGAGATTCTGATCTGGAGCCACTTCCGGTCTCAGCAGATTCGGATGATTCTTCTACGGTGGATTCTTCTTCTTCTTCTCCTTTATTTTCTTCCAACTGTTCCCCTGGATTAGCCTCGCCCCTTGAGTCAACTCTAGGAGTGTGCCTTTAGGAACCCAGACCAAGTCCCTCCTCTAGAATGGTGTCTTCCGGGTTGGACTCTTGTTCCTTTGATACACTTGGAGTATGTGTATATAAGCTATCATCATCTTTATCTGTTGTTTCAACAGCAGTAGTAACATCACTGTTTGTATCAAAGGAAATTGTGTCAAGAATTACCTCATTGATTGGTGTTTGATCATGAGCAGCTTCTTCTTGTCTTCTCTCTTCCACTTCCACTACCCCCGGATGACTGGAAATGTCCTCAGTCATCCCTTCACATGTATTTTCAGGACTTTTATATAATCCCCCAAGCATGTTGGTAATGTCCTCAACACCCTCTCCATTTGCCTTTTCAGGTCTTAGTTCCTCGGTGGTCTCAGCTTTCGGGTTAAACAGGTTTTCTGGAAGTGGTTCGGTTCTGAGCATGAATGGAAAATTATCAACTTCCGGATCTCAAGCAATTATTGCTATATCTATTGGATCAATGAGAATGGTTTGGGCTCTGAAAGAATCTCTGGGTCCTTCAATTTTGAGCTTATTCATTCTATCATTGTCCTTCATAGCTTCTCTTATGATCTCATACTAAGGGTCATCTAAAGTTACTTCATCATTAGATCCGGGCAAATTCTTCCCCTTTGTTGTACTGGCCTTAGCTAATTTTTCATCTTCTACCCTTTTAGCCGCATCCTCATCAATCACAATGCCCGTAGGCTTCTTAGCTTTGCTCTTTTGGACTGCAACTGCCTCATAAAATGTGCAGCCCTTTCTAGTGAATTGTTTTTTGGGTACTGGAGCCTCATACTCTGTCTCCTCATCATCTACCACAACCTCTGGGATCTGTGCAACTTTTCTTTTCTTTTCTGCCACTTTTATCAATCTTCCCCTCGGCTTTGGCTTCTCTAGGTTCTTTTTTAGCAATTGAGTGATGGTTTTAGTATCCTCATCAATTTCTTCCATCGGTACTATTGGAAGACCTAGTTGTGCTCTTGGCTAGGTGGTTCTAGCCTTTTTTGGAACTGGTGCCCCTTCAACCGGATCAACTTCCTTCCTACCCCTGGTTTTCTACTCATCCCTTAGCTTTTTGGCTGTTTCCTCATTCCAGGTCTCTCTGAAGCTCAACTTTCTGAAATTTTTCTCCAGGATTTCTTTTTCTTTCATATCCTGGACTCCTGAGACATTAACTTCATTTACTACTAGGATTCTGGTGATTAGGGCACCATGAGAGTTCTTGTGCTGCCTTAGGTAGTGGATGATCAGCACTGGCATGTTTACAACCCTAATCTCCACCAAGTATTATAATATGCAGTGCTGAAAAGAGGATAGTGTGGTAAGAGAGCCCTTCCAAATTAGAACCAGCTTGGCAAGTGCATGCTGGAGAAATCTTAGATCTTCTGGAAAGTATGTTGAGAATTCATCCCCAAAGTAATTTAGATGCAGCCATATTTTCGGTTCATACTTTACTTGCTATTCATCCCTATCAATTCTAAGTTGAACACCATCATTCTTTATATTTGGAAACTTTTCAAAGAAGTCAGGAATGATGGTGATTTCCTTCCCTTGCATCTTTGTTTAAAGAGTGTCGTGAAAGGTGAGTACTCTTAAATTGTTCTCAAATTCTCGCACAAAGTCAGGATAGGTAGGGCATTTGATCTTGAGGAAATCGCCCAAATGTTGATCTTTAATAAGTTTCGAGTAGGGATCTGTTTGATCAAGAAGTTATCTCCCAAGTAATCCGCAGGAACTACAGAGTCTGAGGGCTTAAGGTTGATAGGTGTAAAGTCTTTATCGTTAAGAGCAGATTCTTCATCGATGTTTCTTTGAGGGAGCATTTGTATTCCTTTGCTTGTCATTATGGCTGCCATTTTAATGAGTTTGAAGAATTTAGTGTTTGAGATTGGATTTTTGTAGAGTAACAGTATTGAGTTGCTTACGTGAGGAAGAAGAGGAAATTTTGAGGGGTTTATATAGAATTTCCAAGGCAAGGGTATTTTGGTAATCCGAATGCCATTAACTTTGGCTGGATTGATGATATGGTAGGTTAAAATTTAGGAGGGAGGTAAATTTGGTTTAATCGGAGAATTGGAATGATTTATTTTGAAAAACAGCTGTTTAATTTACCACGCATGTAACTCCCAATAGACGTTTCAAATTCAAAAAGAATAGTTACTTTTCGGCGCTTTCACTGGCATGTGTCCTTTCTGTCTACTGAGCTGGAGACCTTTGATCTGGATTCCTTGATTCATAGGGCTTTAAAAATAATGTCTTCTAGATTGCCTTAAAATTGGATTTGACATTCCAATTGACTCCCTTAGCTTGTTGAATTGAACTTTACCTAATGGCTTAGTAAATCCTTCGCTCATTAGTTGGTATGTATACCAATGTAACATCCTTCTTCATCACATGATCCTGGATGAAATGATGCTTGATGTTGACATGGTTTATCCTACTATGGAGTACTGGATTCTTTGACATATCAATGGCACTTTTGTTGTCATACATCACTTCAAAACATCCTGATTGGACTCCATAATCTTCTAGTTATTGCTTGATCTAAAGGAGTTGAGCTACACAACTTCCTACTACCATGTATTCTACTTCTATGGTTGATAAGTCAACTGAAGTTTGCTTCTTACTATAACATTATACTAAGCAATCTCAAAGGAAATGACACCCTCCGGATTTACTCTTTCTCTCAAGAGTATCTCTGCCATAATCTACATCAGTGAAGCCTTGGAGTATGAATTCTCAATTACTAGGATACTATAGTCCAACTTCAGTGGTTCCTAGGAGGTATCTAAGGATTCTTTTTACTGCCTTTAGATGTGAATCCTTAGGATTGGCTTGATATCTTGTATAGTAGCAAACTATATAGTGTATGTCAGGTATGCTAGCTGTCAAGTATAGAAGTGATCCAATCATCCCTCTATATAGCTTCTCATCAACCTCTTCTCCTTCACAATCCTTGGATAGGATTGTATCTGAACCCATTGGGGTGGACATAGGCTTGCTTTTTTCCATTTCAAACTTCTTCATAATCTTCTTAGTACACTTGGATTGGTTTATGAAAATCCCATCCGGACTTTGTTTGATCTGCAAACCAAGGAAGAAATTAAGTTCTCCGATCATGGACATCTCAAATTCCATTTGCATTTGCGTGCTGAATTCTTCACACATCTTCTCATCTATTGCTTTAAAGATGATGTCATCAACATAAATTTAGACTAGAACGATATCATCCTTCTACTTTTTAATGAAAAGAGTTGTATCTGTCTCCCCCTGAATATATCCCTTGGATATGAGAAATGTAGTGAGTCTTTCATACCAAGCTCTTGGTGCTTACATTAATCTATAGAGGGCCTTCTTTAGTTTGTACACATGATCTAGATGCTTCGAGTCTTCAAATCAAGGTGGTTGCTTCACAAAGACTTCATCCTAGATAACTCCATTGAGGAATGCACTTTTGACATCAATTTGGAACAATGTGAATCCGATGAATTATACAAAAGCACATAGAATCAGGATTGCCTCCAATCTTGCCATAGGTGTAAATGTTTCTTTAAAGTCAATTCCTTCCTATTGATTGTATCCTTAGGCAACCAGTCTTACCCTGTTTCTTACCACTACTCTGGATTCATCTAGCTTGTTCCGGAACACCTATTTGGTGCTAATGATTGACTTTCCTTTTGGAGGTGCTACTAGATACCACTCACCATTCCTGGTGAACTAATCTAGTTCTTCTTGCATAGCCATCATCTAGCTTTTAACTCCTTCAGCATCTTGAAATTTCTTTGGCTCCATAAGAGAGATAAAGGCTTCATAGCTCATCATCCTATTGAGTTGTCCTCTGGTACTGACCGGATTTTGGACATCATCCAAAATGGCTGCAATCGGATGATCCTTGTGAGTCTGAACTTCTCTTCGTAAGTCTTCATGCTGGATTGAAGCTTGTTCCACTTCTGCCTCAACTTCCTCTCCTTGATCATCATTAAACTTTATCTCATTTGGGGTTGAGATCAACTTGTGGTACTTTTGGAGCAAAGGATATTCCTTCATCTTCTTCTTTGTACTTCTTGATTTGGAAGAAATCAGGAACTTTGGTTTCCTTCTCTTCTCTATAGTTTTTAGCTTCTGGAATTGGATCTTTTGGGGCGGAACTTCTTTTGCCTGCATGGTTAGCCTCATCAAAATCTATATGTGTAGACTCTACCACAGTTTGGGTTCATTTGTCATGGACTCTGTAAGCCTTGCTATGTATTGAGTAGCCAAGGAAAATTTCTTCATCAGATTCAGGATCAAATTTTGCTAGTTGCTCTCTATCACTTAGGATGTAGCACTTACATCCAAATGCCTTGAACTACCCAATTTTGGGTTTCCTTCCCTTCCAGATTTCATAGGGGGTCTTTTCTGTAGTCTTTCTAATGAGAGCTCTTTTCAAAATATAACATGTTGTGTTTACAGCCTCACCCCAGAAATATTTTGGCAAACAATTTTCATTGAGCATTGTTCTAGCCATCTTAACTATGGTCCTATTTCTTCTCTTAATAACTCTATACTGATAAGGAGTAGAAGGGGTAGAGAAGTTATGTTCAACGCCCTTGGAGTCATAAAATTCAGCAAGGTGCTTATTTTTTAACTCACCACCATTATTACTCTGGATGTGCTCAATGCTGATGCCCTATTCTACTTCCGTCCGGATGAATGTTTTTGAGAATTGGTCAAAGGCTTCATCTTTGTTTGTTAGCAAGATGACCCAGGTATAGCATGAATAATCATCCACCATGACCATGGTGTATTCTCTTCTACCTAGACTCAATGGCTTGATTAGACCAAAGAGATCAATATGCAAGAGCTTAAGTACTCTTTTGGAAGGAATGTAGGAGATGTAAGGCAAACTTTTCTTATGTTGTTTACCTAATTGACATGCAATGCATAGATGATCCTTATCTAAAGCTACCTTAGGCAAACCAACAACCAATTCCTTTTTGCCTAATTTGGATAGGAGGTTCATGCTAACATGTCCCAACCTTCGGTGCCATAACCATGATTCTTCTTCTTTAGACACCAAGCACATATTCTTTTTATCATTTTTCATGTTAACATAATAAACATTATTTACTCTAGGTGCATAAAGAATGAGTTGATTAGACTTACTATCATAGATTGAGCATCCTCTAGAGTCAAAGGTGACTTTTCTTCCTTTATCACAGAGTTTTGCCACACTGAGTAAGTTGAACTTCAGTCCATCAACAAGTGGGACATCTTCTATTTGTAATTCAGATCCAATGGTTCCATGCCCAATGATCCGTCCCTTTGGATTGTCTCCAAATCTTACTTTTCCTCCTCTCTTCTGGATTAAAGTGATGAAGGCCTTCTCATCACCTGTCATGTGCATTGAGCATCCACTATCAATATACTAAGTGTGTTGATCTTCTGTGGATCTAAGGCATACCTGTAACACAGATCAAGTGGGTTCAGGTACCCAATCAGATTTAGTTCCTCTCAGGTTATCAACCATTTCAGGCCAAGGATAAACATCATAATAATAATTTGTTAATCTATATAATTTAGTAATATGGTTGTTTTTCCCACAAAACCTACACCCTGAAATAGGTCCGCTCTACTGCTTCTTTTTATCTTTTCAAGATCCTCCTTCCTATAGTTCCCTCTATATCCAGCTTCTTGAATACTTGTTAATGGTCCAGTGTATATTCTAGAGCTGGCTGGAGGTACAATTTCTGCTCTGTGATTCTTCTTTTGTAGGGCAGGTTATTGATTGTAGACTACTTTAGCTTTTCCATTTTGGGCAGCGGTATATCTTTGGGATTGTGGTTGCAACCTGACCACCTTCTCCTTTTGGTTGGAAGGCTTTGGATCTTTTTGGCAGCTTGATGTTGATCTCTTGATGTATCTTACCTTGGATATCCCCTTCTTTGTAGAGGAACATATTTCCATTCAGATGCATCGTTCATCAGGGTAATTTCTCTAACTACCCCAATCAGATTGGCACTTAGCACTTGCACTTGATTCTTCGTGTAGTTCTCCTTAACTTCATCTATGTATTTTGTTGTTTTGATCAAGTTGACATCTTGTGCTAAGGCTTCAGCATCTTCAGTGAGCTCCATAATTTGTCTTTTTAAGGATGTTATGGCTCTTGTGTTCTTTCTTACAGCATTGATCACAACCCCTAAAGCTCTAGCAAGTTCATGGTTAGAAATAGAATTAGAGTGAGAGTTTTGTTGGATATGATGTATGCCCTTAAGGAAATTAGGGCAATATATCTTATTTATGTAATAGTACAAATATTTTGTTTAATTAATAAAGGCATTTAATCTTTTGCTTATATCAATGTACTTATAAATATATTCATTGATGTATGTATACACAAGTCCTTGACGTATCATAGCACGAATTCACAGAAATAATAGTTGGACTATATTTAGTGAGACCTGCTTCATGTGCAATTACGATTATGTCTAAACTATCCCTAGTCATAGTTATCCCTAGTCATAGTTTCATCAAGAAAGGATATTGATGAAACGGAAAGACTAGCATGTGGTCAACTTTCTTAGAAAGGGTCCAAGCAGTCAATCTCCTAAGGACTGAAGGTGGTGCCTTAAGTTTGACACATGGATATATCTAGGAGATATATTGGAGACTCTAGTAAGATAAACACTTGGTGTATATATCAATGTGTTAGTGTTTATCTTCACGTAATAAGCTTTGCGAATATCCTCATACTTGAGATACTAGTTACCTTGTGTGGTACTATTGCTATACTTTGGGTCATTTTTGTACACTCATTAATTTAGGGTGTTATGGGTGATTACGGATATAGTGATGACAACACTTTGGTAAGCTGAGTAGTCGGAAAGAATCCATCGCTACGGATATATTAAGGAGTTGTACCTAGCCGCTTGTGGAAGTCATGATTGCTATAAACCTTTGATCAGAGTATGTGTTTGATAGAAATGGTTTCTAGTCAAACACACTATGGTAAAAGGCAATATACTTTGGTAACAAGTTAATAACTGGGATAGCTAGGAGCGACCTTGCTATTAGTGGGTTAACACTTTAACCGAACCCTATAAACCATATGGTACTAATATTAAAGACTTGAAGGAGTTCATCGCACTGGATAACCATTGCATTAACCGGGATTAAGTCACAAGCATATATGACGATCCGAGTAATAGGGGATGGTAGACCCTTGCTAGAGGGGTACTACAGTTGTTTGAGGTAATCGAGTTCTATTCATGGTCTAGGACCTCAAGCCAATGGTTCCATTGGAGCAAGGGTTGGTTAAGCCTTAACAGCTCTATACTTCGGGATCCTATAAGGTCAGACACATTGGACCTTTATCGGACTAAGTAAAGAACTAATAGATCTAATGTATTACAAAAATATAACATGATAATAATTAGATTATTATTTGGTTGGACCGAGAATTTATTTTTGACAGGTAACTAATTAATTGGGGTCATAAATAAATTGGCCAAATTGATTATATCAATTTTATAAGCCAGGGAATTTATCTTTCCCTGATAATTAATTTATTAGGGTCGAAAAGTAAATATTTATTTAAAAAGGATTAAAAAGGGAATTTCGCCAGGGCAAGTTAAATTGGACCGAGAGTACAAAAGTATTTTCTACAGGCTTGGGTGCGCTGGAGTGCACGGAAAGGTGCGCCAGCAATGCTAGGCATTGCTCGCGGCAGCCCATGAAAAAGGTTTGCATATGTGCAGGCCATTAGGGTGCTCTGCGAGGCCCAGCTCACTGCAAGGCAAGACGTTAAGGCTTGCCTTGCTGCATACAACATGCAGGTGAGTCAAAACATGCGGATCCCTTAGATCCGCGTGTATGACCTGCGTGGGATTGGAGTTTTCTCCCATCCCACATTGCTTTTTGGGGAGCAAATTTCTGCTCCCCAAGTCTATATATAGGCTTTCCCTTCACCCTATTTCATTGCACCAAGCTCAAAGCTAAATCCTAAGTTGATATTCGCAAAGATTAATCTCTCGGGTAATTAAGCAAGTTATTTTTTAGGAGTCTGAATTTATTCAGGCACCTCTAGTTTGTATTTTCGAGTGAGGCTTCTCAAGTGGTCTAGAAACTACTCGAGGCTTCTTAGTTCTTCCTCTCGGGGAGGTTTTAGTTGCTGGGGTTCATGTGGATACTCGTAGAGGCTATCCTACGCTTGGAGGCTTGTGCAAGAAGGTTCTGCTAAAGCACGCTTCAACTGGTAAGTTTTCTTTTTTTCTCTTTTATTATGCTTAGGTTGTTTTGCATGCTTAGTTTATTTTATGCTTAGGTTATAGCTTAGAGTTATAACATGCTTAGGTTATAGCTTAGAGTTATAACATGTTTAGCATAAAATATATATGCTAGGATATAATTTAGAATTATGGTATACCTAGTCCTTTTGCATGCTAACCTAGGTAGAGAATTATTTAGTTAAGGCTTTATTTAATTTATATGCAACTAATAGGAGTTCCTGGGGACACGGACAAAATTTTGAATTTCCGCCATGCCTGTTATGCATGTTCAATTTGACTGCCAGTTCCCAGCAGTGGTATCAGAGCCTGCCTATTTAGTGCATAATGAAGTTAGAAGCAAATTGAATATTATTTTCTTTATGAAATGATTTATTCATTTAATTGTTTGGAACAATATAAATGAACTTGTGCCTTTCATTTCAAGGTTAGAAAATGGTTATGAATAATTTTGAATAAGCCTGCTCAGCTTATTCAAATTATACAAGTGTCAATAATTTATTTAAATTATATGGTTTATAGATGCTTTCAATTTACATGAATTGAAAGAACGAAATTTATTAGTTCAAGAGAATCCATTGGTCTTCGAGTTTGTGTCCGTATTTGTTCTGGCCAAGGATTGGACTTTGTGTCTACTCACTTCAAGGGCACCTCTACTACCTGGGAACCTATATCGGTGCAACTTAAATTGACCAATCGGGGGATTAAATATGGACTAATTTATTTCTAGTATATAAGATGGTGCTTATATATGTTTCTATAACAAAGTAAAAATTAAATTTATTGAATAAAAGCTTGAAGGAAATGCAATATAAATATAACAAATAAAAGTGTTAATTATTTTGCATATAATCTAGGTTGATGGAATAATTATAATGAAGAGCTTGAACCCACCTAAGGTTGAACCTTATAATTTAATTCTAAAATTCCCTGAATTAATATAAGTTATTATAAATATGTCCAACTGATAAAATCCTAGATTAAGCGAGACGTTTAACACCAATAAAATCCCAGAGTAAATATATTAAGGCAAATTATAGTCTTCCTTACTCAAATTTAAAATACAGACTCTTTGGGCTATCAAAGTGCTACTAAAACATTCCTTCTAGTCTATATTGATTGGTTGTAAGTTTGGGATAGGGTCTGCCTTAACAAAACTAGGGTGGTCCACCATAAAATTGGGGGCTAGGGCCAGAACTGAGACATATTCAAGGAGATGCTAATATAAGAGCACACGTCCCTTGGGATTAGGGAACTTGAATGTATTAACAATTGCATGCGATGAAAATGGAATGGGATTCCAACTATAACTTACTAATACTACTTGACTCATAAAATTGGGAGTTGTAATAGACTAGTTATAGATGCTACCTACTTGGAAATTTAGCTGGGCTAAAATTCCCGAATTCAATAGAATGGGCTATTATAAATTTCGAAGAAAATAGTAGGACAAAGGTATTTAATTAAAAGGCCTCATATTAAATGCATGTACTAAAACTAATATCTGAACTATAATTATTTTCCTACATCTTCGTTGAAATCTTTATTTTAATACAAATGTTTGCATTGATAACTAATTTTGATTGGTTGTAGGTTTAAAGGGTTTGTTTAGAAATGTGAGGATAGTGCTCAAAGTCTTGGGCTTGGCGTGTACATTGTATAAGCCCAAATCTGAACAACATGATGCAAGCAACTCTGCTTGAAACAAATATGCATGAAATACATGAAGGAAACTAGGATACAACACCTTGGAGGTTGTTAACATCCCTATTACCTTATGTAAGTAGCTAGCACAAGACAAGGTTAAACATCAAGTCAAATGTTAGGATCCATGTTACCTTAGCTATAACGACATAATAAAATCATGGACTTCAAAGTCTATGTCTTTATATCTTAGAGAAAGGATTTCCCATAGTGGAAAATTTGAACAAAAATATTTAGATAGAAATTGGTGGGACCAATTAGTCAGAAATTTAAATGGTTCATATCTCAAAGAAGTAAAGGGACAAATATGGTGGCTAGTTTTGAAGCAGGATGGAGCAGAGTGAAGAGTAAAGTAAAAGGAATACTTAGATTTTTGTTTGGGAGACAAAATGACTATTTTCAATATAAAATATTGGAAACAAGATCTTCATTTCAATATGAGATATTGGAAATAAGATCAAAATGGCTAAAGTATCGTAGCATGAGAAGAGGAGGCTTAAAGCTTCCACTTCAAGATATTTAATATGAAGAATTTCTAAATCTCAAAGAATTTCTAAATTGGTATGTAATACCTAATTACAATTGTATATCCATATGGTAGTATAGATATTGTTGAGAAGTAAAGTTTTGGCAAATAGGAGAGTTGTACCTACAAAAAATCATTAGAGCTTGATGGCTGCTACTGATGTAGGAACTTGGAATTTCTGTTTCGCTAAAATTTGTAAAAGGACGAAATTCAATTGTTATTATAAATAATTGTTTCCTCCTTCACAGCAGAAGGAATTTTATTCCAATTTGATAAAAGGAGTTATCAAAGCTATGAATGATATTTTATTATAATATGATAATTGATATTTCGAAATTACAAAACATATTCTCAAATATAAACATTGCTAAGAGAGAAATTTAGATAATGAGAAATCTTTCTACTTATGGCATTGTCGTTTAGGCCATATAGACAAAGATTGATTAACCAAGCTGCATAAGCATGGTGACTTGGGCCCAATAGACTTGGAGTCTTTTGGTGATAGCGAACCTTGTTTAAGAGGAAAAATGACAAAGTTACCCTTTCAAAGAAAGTGTAAATGGGCCACGAGTACATTGGAACATATACATACTAATGTATGTGGTCTAATGAGTGTCCAGGCACTAGGAGGATACTCCTACTTCATAACCCTTATTGATGATTATTCACGATACTGTTATTCGTACTTAATGAAGCACAAGTCTGAAAGTTTTGAAAAGTTAAAACTATTAAGATCTGAAGTAAAGAAATAGCTTGAGAAAAGTATTAAAACACTTTGATTGGATCGAGGTGGAGAATACTTAAGTAAGGAGTTTCAGGATTATCTAAAGGAAAATGAGATAGTTCCCTAGTGGACCCCTCCTTATACACCTCAACATAATGGAGTGTTAGAGAGGAGGAATTGAACTTTATCAGATATGGTTTGGTCCATGATGAGCCATGCAGATCTCACTAAATCCTTTTAGGGATATGCACTAGAGAGTGCAATTTATGTATTAAAAAGAGTGCCCTCTAAATCAGTTGATTTTACACCATATGAAAGATGGTGTAATAGAAAGCCATCTCTAAGTCCCTTAAGAGTATGGGGTTGTCCTGCTATTGTAAAGAGGATAGCGTCAGTTAAGCTAAACTCCAAATCTGACAAATGTCTATTCATTGGATATCCAAAGGAAACTATTGGATATCTATTTTACCAACCCGAAGCAAAGAAGGTAGTTGTGTCTCGGAATGCTCATTTTATGGAAAAGGAACACTTACTTGCAAAAGTCAGTTGGAGCAACATTGAACTGGAGGTTCAAAAGGGAAGAAATAGACAATCAGCTGATTGACCCTATTCTAGATACACAAGAAAGTGAGATCCAAGAACAACCTGTCGAAACACAAACATTGCGAAGAATAGGTCGTGTTCATAAAAGGTCTTGATAGATATAGTTTTATCATCACTAATGACAAGGAAATGTATCCGTTGGAGGATGATGAACTAAGGACATAAAATGAGGCAATGAAGAGCTCAAATTCTGCTAAATGGCTGAAAGCTATGAAATCAAAAATGGATTCCATATATGAGAACCCAGTTTGGAATTTGGTTGATGCACCGTGAGAGGTTAGACCGATTGGGTGCAAGTGGGTCTTCAAGAAGAAGACTGACATGGACGGTAATGTCATTACCTATAACGTAAGGTTGGTTGCGAAAGGTTATAGTCAACGTGAAGGTATCGACTATGATGAAACTTTCTCATCGGTAGCCATGCTTAAATCCATTATAATACTCCTTGCCATTGCTGCTCATTATGATTATGAGATCTGGCAGATGGATGTTAAAACAGCATTCCTAAATGGGGATTTAGACCGAGATGTGTATGTGACACAACGTGAGGGTTTTACATCTCAAAATGGCTCGAAGGTATGCAAGCTGCGAAGGTCCATTTATGGACTTAAGCAGGTATCCATGAGTTGGAATATAAGGTTTGATCAAACAATCCATGAATTAGATTTCTGTCTAAACATTAATGAGCCTTGTGTTTACAAGAAGTTTAGTGGGAGTTCAGTCATTTTCTTAGTATTGTATGTCGATGACATTCTACCAGTAGGAAACGATATTTCTCTTCTTCAAAATGTAAAAATATGGTTGTCAAAAAAGTCCTCCATGAAAGACCTTGGTGAAGCAGCATTTATACTAGGTATAAAGATCTATAAGGATAGATCAAAATAGCCATTAGGTCTTTCTCAAAGTACATATATAGACTAGGTATTGAATAGGTTCAACCTTGAGCATTTGAAGAAAGGTTATCTCCCGATGACAAAGGGAATTAACCTATCTAAGGCTGAGTGTCCGAAGATAGCTCAGGAGAGAATACACAAGAAGGATATTCCCTATGCATCCACGATAGGATCCATCATGTATGCTATGACATGTACTAGGCCAGATGTCTCTCAAGCTTTAAGCTTTACGAGCAGATATCCATCAGACTGCTGTCAAGGTAATTCTTAAGTACTTGAGAGGGACTAAGGTTGAGTTCTTGATATTTGGAGAAGGTGACCTCATAATTACTGGTTACACTAACGCAAGCTTTCAATCTGGCAAGGATGACTTCAAGTCTCAATCGGGTTTTGTGTATGTGTTAAATGGAATGGCGGTACGCCAGAAGAGTTCCAAGCAACAAACTATAGCTGATTCAACCATGGAATCTAAATACATTGCTGCATGTAAAGGAGCAAAAGAAGCTGACTGGTTAAAGGGATTTATTAGTGATCTTGGTATGGTGCCTGAGACTGTTGATCCAATTACTTTGTATTTGTGATAACAATGGTGCTATAGCTCAGGCAAAGGAACCACGGTCTCATCAGAAAAATTGACATGTATCCAAAAAGTATCATATAATCAGGGAGATTGTTGATGCTAAAATTATAAGACTAGAATATGTACCCACTGATCAGAACCTCGCGGATGGTCTGATGAAGCCATTGACTCAAGTAAAATAGAACTAGCATGTTAAAGCATATGGATTAAGACTATGGCTAATTGGCCTTAGTGCAAGTGGGAGTTTGTTGGATATGATGTATGCCCTTAAGGAAATTAGGGCGATATATCTTAATTATGTAATAGTACGAATATTTTGTTTAATTAATAAAGGCGTTTAATCTTTTGTTTATTTCAATGTGCTTATAAATATATTATAGCTGGTTAAAATATATTCATTGATGTATATATACAAAAGTCCTTGACGTATCAAAGCGTGAAGTCGGAGAAATAATAGTTGGACTATATTTGGTGAGACCTGCTTCATGTGCAATTATGATTATGTCTAAACTATCCCTAGTCATAGATTCATCAAGAAAGGATATTGATGAAGCAGAAAGACTAGCATATGGTCAACTTTCTTGGAAAGGGTCCAAGCAATCAAGGTAGTGCCTTAAGTTTGACACATGGATATATCTGGGAGATATATTGGAGACCGCAGTAAGATAAACACTTAGTGTATATATCAATGTGTTAGTGTTTATCTTTATGCAATAAGCTCCGTGAATATCCTCATACTTGAGATACTAGTTACCTTGTGTGGTACTGTTGCCATACTTTGGGTCATTTCTATACACTTATTAATTTAGGGTGTCACGGGTGATTACGGGTATAGTGATGGCAGCACGTTGGTAAGCTGTGTAGTCAAAAAGAATCCATCGCTCCGGATATATTAAGGAGTTATAAGTGGCCGCTTGTTGAAGTGATGATTATTATAAACCTCCGACCAGAGTATGTGTTTGACAGAAATGGTTTCTAGTCAAACACACTGTGGTCAAAGGCAATATACTTCAGTAACAAGTTAATAACTGGGATAGCTTGGAGCAACCTTGCTATTAGTGGGTTAACACTTTAACCGAACCTTATAAACCATATGGTACTAATATTAAAGATTGGAAGGAGTTCATCGCACTAGATAACTATTGGATTAACTGGGATTAAGTCAAAAGCATAAATGACATTCTAAATAATGGGGGATGGTCGACCCTTGCTAGAGGTGTGCTGTAGTCATTTAAGGTAATTGAGTTCTATTCACTGTCTAGGACATCGAGCTAATGGTTCAATTAGAACAAGGGTTGGTTAAGCCTTAACAGTTTAATACTTCGGGATCCTATAAGGTCAATCACATTAGACCTTCATCGAACTAAGTAAAGAACTAATAGATTTATTCTATTACAAAAATATAACATGATAATAATTAGATTATTATTTGGTTGGACCAAGAACTGATTTTTGACAGGTGACTAATTAATTGGGGACATAAATAAATTGGACAAATTGATTATATCCATTTTATAAGCTAGGGAATTTATCTTTGACAGGTAACTAATTTATTAGGATCGAAAAAATAAATATTTATTTGAAAATGATTAAAAAGGGAATTTTGCCAGGGCGAGTTAAATTGGACCGAGAGTACAAAAGTATTTTGTACAGGCTTGGGTGCGCGGGAGTGCACCAAAAGGTGCACGAGCAATGCTAGGCATTGCTCGTGGTAGCCCATGAAAATGGGTTACACATGCATAGCCCATTAGCTTGCACCGCAAGCTGGGCTTGCGGTATGGGCCACGAGGCCCAGCTCGCTGCAAGGCGAGCCATTAAGGCTTGCCTTGAGGCAGGTCAAAACACGCGGATCCCTTAGATCTGCATGTGTGACCTGCGTGGGATGGGAGTTTTCTCCCATCCCACATTGCTTTTTGGGGAGCAAATTTTTGCTCCCCAAGCCTATATATAGGCTTTCCCTTCACCCTATTTCACTGTACCAAGCTCAAAGCTAAATCCTAAGTTGATATTTGCAAAGATTAATCTCTCGGGTAATTGAGCAAGTTAAATTTTATTAGCCTGAATTTATTCGGGCACCTCTAGTTTATATTTTCAGGTAAGGCTTGTCGTGTGGTCTAGCAACTACTCGAGGCTTCTTAGTTCTTCCTCTTAGGGAGGTTTTAGGTTGTGGGGTTCATGTGGATACTCATAGAGGCTATCCTACGCTTGGAGGCTTGTGCAAGAATGTTCTGCTAAAGCACACTTCAACTGGTAAGTTTTCTTTCTTTCTCTTTTCTTATTCGGTCGTTTTCTTTAAGCGTTTTTAGACTTAACAATATGCTTAGGTTGTTTTGCATGCTTAGTTTATTTTATGCTTAGGTTATAGCTTAGAGTTATAACATGTTTAGCATAAAATATTTTGCTAGGATATAATTTAGAACTATGGTATGCCTAGCCCTTTTGCATGCTAACCTAGGTAGAGAACTATTTAGTTAAGGCTTTATTTTATTTATATGCAACTAATAGGTGTTCCTGGGGACAGGGACAAAATTTTGTTTTCGCCATGCCTGTTATGCATGTTGAATTTAATTGTTAGTTCCCAACAAGTTTTCCTTAGTACTTGCTATTTCTGATTCTGCTTCCTCAATTTGCACCATGTCTTGCTTACAGGAATTTCTTTTGGATTGCTCTGCTTTCGGATCGGTTAGTGCCATAAATGCACAATTGGCAGTCTCTTCTTCTTCTGTTGAAGATGAGCTACTGCTTTCCTCATTGTTGCACCAGGTAGCAACCATTGCCTTCTTATTGTATTTTTTATTTCTTTTGGGAATGGGGCAATTGGTTTTGAAGTGGCCTTCCTCTCGACATTCGAAACAGGCAGCTTCTTTCTCCAGATCCTTCTTTTCTTCTGGATTCTTTTTAGGCTTATCTCTTCTAGAGGTTCCTTCTTTTGATCTTTTGGATTAATATTTTCTACAATTTCTCCTCCATTTTTTTGCCGCAATCTATTGAACTATCTGGCTAACATAGCCATTTGGTCCTTGTTGCTTTGAGATTCCTTGAGTTGCTTTTCCTCTCCGGATGAACCTTGAGGGCAACGGCTTTCTTTCTTTCTTTAGGCTTTTTCTCTTGTTGGCTATATCTTTCCAGGGATAGCTCTTGGGTTAAGAGATTACCAATGAGCTCATCATAGCTATAGAAGTTTAGGTCATGAGCTTCCTCAATGGCATTCTTCTTGTTGTCCCATTCCTTTGTGAGACTCCGGAGTATTTTCTTGACCATGTCTACTTCTAAAATTTCTTTCCCTAGGCTCTTCAATTCATTTACTAGATTGGTATATCTAGTATTCATGTTGCTGATGGATTCTTTGGGTTCCATCTTGAAGGATTCAAGCTTTTGTTGTAGTAGGTCTATCTTGGCTTCTTTGACCTTGCTTGTTCCTTCATAGGTCACTTCCAGCTTCTGCCATATTTCTTCCACAGTCTCGCATCCAGATATTCTATTAAATTCTACTGCACTAAGAGCATAATTAAGCATGTTAATAGCATTTATGTTTTCCCTCAATTTTTTAAAATCATTCTCATCCCATAATCTTGAGGGCTTTCGGGTTGTACGATCCTCTACTTCGTGAGTAGGCTCATATGGGCCATCTTTGATGACCAACCATGCTTGCATGCTTTGTGCTTGAATGAAATTCTTCATCCGGTTTTTCCAGAATGTGTAGTGTTCACCGGTGAAGAGTGGAGGATGAGTAATGGACATACTCTCGGGAAGGAGTTGTGAGTTTTGGAAACTCATTTTGATACTTGGATCAAAATTCAAACCTTTGGCTCGAGATTGTTAGATCTTTAGTTTGAACACTAGCTTTGATACCACTTGTTGGTCCTTATGAGGGTCTAAATAATGTAAGAGGGGGTGAATGAACCTTTTTCATGGAATAAACAGACTTTGAAAAGTCTTTGTGTAGCATGTTTGAATATAATCCGGAGGATGGATCCGGATGATATAGTTATGATAATAATAATGTAAGTAAATAAAGAGTTATAAATTCAAACACAAGTATTTTATTCTGGTTTGGCCCCACCTACTCCAATCCCTAGAGTTTCCTTCTTCCGAGCTTTTCCATTAGTGTATTCCTTTCCAACAGGAAGGAATCAAGCCTTACAACTTGTCTCTGGATGGTACCCCCTTCCGGATGTAGGATATACCACTAGAAATCCCAATTCCTAGCTGAGTCCTTTTGTCTTTAATAGGATATACCACTTAGATTTCTACCCAAACCTAAGCTGAGGCTACATCTAGATCCCTCACAAAGCACCTACTTTAAGCTGTATCCCAATCTCACTACTCGCCCTAGTAAGAGATCTTTACACTTTGTTTTCTCAAGGGCTTTGGTTTTGGACTTCCTCAAGTTTATAGTTTCACTTGGGAATCCTTACAAAATGATTTTTAAATGGTTGGTTCTTAGAGGGATTTGTAAACTGATTGCTTTCAAGCAAATTCTCTTGTATATTGCTTTCTTGAAATCAACTAGCACCTTCTCAACTTGTGAAGCTTCCTTTTTATAGGCTTCCATCATAAATGTAGTCTTTGTGAGTTGTTGAACTGTAATCAATTCTCCACTATTGATTAGGTAATATATGGCGCTTTCGAAACCATTGATCAATCTGTTAGACAGAGATTTTGACCCGTTTGAACCCTTGGGATTGAGGCTGAAAAGTTGTTAGTGATCGTTTTCCTTGTATTTTAGTGAATGACCAACTTTTATGCCAATATCTTTTTGGTGTGAGTTCCATGCGCCTTCTAATTGGTCTATGTGAAAAAGGTTGTTAGCTTTTTCTCTATCCGGTGTCAGTCTTTTTGTCCTTTTTTGAAAAGAGTGCAAACTGTCTTTTGTCTTGTGATGGGGAAAGGATCTTTGACTTGTAGACCAAACAAATGGAGGGGATTAATATTTTAAATTATTCCCTTTGTCTTGATATGTAAGTATTCTGGATGTCATCAGATTTAATATCTCCGGATCTTGTCTTCTTTCGGATGCTAGTGTAGTCAGTTCTTCTAAATGCTATTTTGGGCGGTTTAAAGTTTGTTTTGTTTCCAAACTTTAATCGAATGCTTTCATTTATGCTTAGGTAATTGTCTTCACTTGTCTTCGACTTCGGATGTCTTGGTTATATGTCTGGATTCAATGACTTAGGCCTTTTTGTACTTAGGTATTTGTTTTCTTCAATCCTGATCCGGATTATTTGTTGTTTCGGATCATTATTTCCAACACAGCGGATATTGAGGAAAAAGCTGATAGCTGCAGAATCTAAGCTGCCTACGGCATGGATGATATCGCTGGCAATATCGCTGATCCTACTGGAGGCATTAGCTTCTGCCAAATCCGGAAAGCAAGCAAAAAATAAGGGAAAAAGTAAGCGGTCAAAAGCAATTTCAGTGGGATATTTTGAATTTTTAGGGTTTTGTTTGACTTTTTAAGGGTATTTAGGACTGAATTAATTTTTGGGTGCAAATCATCAGCTTGAGCTACCACCAGATGCATTATCGGAGGCGTCGAACTGAATTTTTCTGAAAATAAAATTCGCAGAGAATTTTATATCGATGATGAAAATTCCAAAAAAGAATTTTTTATCATGAGGAAAAAAATTGGGTATAGATCATCATCGTCTTGTGAGAGGGACTGTAAAATCTCGTGCTCAAAGCTAGTGAACTAGTATAAGGGTTTATGAAGGCTGTGGAGGAACTGAAGGAGCATTTGATGTTCGTACCTACCGCATTTTTGCTAACCATTGTATCACATGTGCTACGAATTATGAATATTACAGATAGGAAGTTTGATTACTTGAAAATGGAAGTTACAGAGCTTAAGGAACAAATGATGAAAATCTATGAAAAGCAAAATGAGGTGATTTATGATAAAAGGGATTTTAGAAACCCAATGAATGAAAAATTTAATCCAGTTTGCTTAGTCTCCAAGTTATACTCAATGGGTATAGCATTTTGAGCAAAGAGAATGAAGTCAACTCAGATAAGCTGTAGTTGTTAGTGAAAGCTATTGATGACCTGACATTTGCTATTCAGCAAAATCAAGGCAACTCTAATGAACTCATTTAGGTAAAGGATGCACTATTAGTGGGAGTTAAGGCCTCAGAGGAAGGGATTATGAAGGCGCTGAAGAGGCTGAATATATTAGATGCACTAAACAGTGACATTGTTATTTTTGAAGCTGAGCAAGAGCCATCTTTGCACAACAAGCTGGGTCACATTTATGATCAAATTGACTGTGCTCATGCTGACATCATCAATGACGGAAAAGCACTTGATTTTATTTATAAGTAGGTATCTTCTAACATGCGTAATTCCAATCTGTTTGAGAAGATGTTGCGAGAAACCAGCCAGGAAAGGGCTCTATCAAGTCTTACTCAGATTTCCAAGGAATGACTCAATGCTCAATTTTGAGTTAATCAGTCACAGTCCCAAGCTATGGTAGCCCTATTCTCATGACTTAAAGAGCATGACTTCATCTCGCATGAAGCATATGAATCTCTAGTTACGAACTTCTTAGCAACCGTATTTGGTGATCTGGCCAAGTTTGAGAAATCTCTTAAGTCTTTTAATCTTCCAACCCAAGCCATTATGGAGTCAATGGCAATGGGGGAGAAAGATCGTGAGAAATGAGAGAGAGAGAGAGAGAGAGAGAGAGAGAGAGAGAGAGAGAGAGAGGAGAAGGGGGGGCAACAAGGGTGGCTGAGGCGAATTATGAGATGTCTATGAATCTTAAGCAGCTTCAGCGAGATTATCTTGAGCTAAGGAGGAAGAAAGGAAAGGATCCAATGCCAACCAAGCCAAGAAAATCTAAATGGGATGAGAAAGAGTATCAAAGGAAGGGTATGTGACTTCAAGGCCCAATTCTACCTCAGAAATTTTAATTAGAATAAAATTCTTGTAATCTTTAGCTCTAAATTGTAAACTTAGTAAGGTTAACTATCTGTTGATCTTTACTTGAGTTCCATTAATGAAAAGATTACTAATTTCTATTCTAAGTTAAGATCTTCTAAACATCCTATATTTTCTACTATATTTGCCTATCGTTGACTTTGCAGAAATACATGAGAAGTGTTGAGGGATGCTGACCGAAGAGAAGTCAACTATTATAAGGGACTTAGCATTCACTTTGAATTAAAGGAATGTTGAACCATGAGGGAGCTAGCATCTGTTTCAAGGTAACTCTGATCTAAATATCTTACTAATTTAATTTCTCGCTCGGTTAATTACCATTGATCAAAATGGGGGAGATTGTTGAACCCAACACAAAGTTGGAATTACTCAATGGTTGACTCAGCAGTGCTTAAAGTTTTGATCATAACAATTTAGCTCACTTTGAGTTAATTAAATCAATAATGATGTTAAATCAGTTAGACTATTGTCTTGGCTGAGTGTTTTAATTTGAAGGTAGACTTAAAGATCTTCGTTGACCTAGTTCTATGATTTAACTCTGAGTTGTTTTGGGTTGAGCTGTTTCTTAGCCGCTGACTAAAAGCATTTCACTCAGTACTCAATATTTAGATTATCTTTCAGATGTGCTTATTTATCTTATGTCTTCGTTGAGTTATCTTGTTTATTCAAATGCGTTGACCTTTCTATTGAACCAAGAATGAGTTTGGACTAACTCAGTGGATGACTCAGTAGTGCTTAAGTTTTGATCATAATAATTAAGTTAAGTATGAGATAATTAAATCAATAATGTGTTGGGAACTAACTATCAGATTGAACATACATAACAGGCATGGCGGAAATTCAAAATTTTATCCCTGTCCCCAGGAACTCCTATCAGTTGCATATAAATTAAATAAAGCCTTAACTAAATAATTCTCAACCTAGGTTAGCATGCAAAAGGACAAGGCATACCATAATTCGAAATCATATCCTTGCACATTTATTTTATACTAAGCTATAACCTAAGCATGTTATAACACTAAGCTATAACCTAAGCATAAAATAAACTAAGCATGCAAAACAAACTAAGCATATATATTAAGTCTAAAAACGCTTAAAGAAAAAGACCTAATAATTAAAAGAGAAAGAAAAAGAACTTCCCAGCACAAGCCTCCAAGCGTAGGATAACCTCTATCAATATCCAAATGAACCAATAACCGAAACCTCCCCGGGAGGAAGAACTAAGAAGCCTCACCCAAAAATATAAACTAGAGGTGCCTGAATAAATTCAGGCTCCTCAAAAATAACTTGCTCAATTACCCGAGAGAAAAATATCTCGCTTAGGATTTACGCTTTGAGCTTGGTGCACTATGTTCATTGAAAGGAGAGGGGACAGTTTAGGGAGCAAAATTTTGCTCCCCATTAGCAATGTGGGTTAGGAGTTAAACTCCCATCCCATACGGGTTACACACGCGGATCCTCGCTCACATGCAGCGTGCTATCCACGCTACATGTGGCAAGGCAAGCCCACTTGCCTTGCAAGCCAGCTGGGCCTCGCGGTGTACTCCACGCAATCGAACTTTGTACAAAATATTTCATACTTTTCAGTTTTAACTCGCCAATGCAAAATTCCCTTTTAATCCTTTGAAATAAATATTTATTTTTGACTCTAATAAATTAGTTACCAGTCAAAATAAATTTCTTGGTCCAACCAAAATTGATCTAATCAATTATAATTTATTTATTACTCTAATTAATTAGTTACCGGTCAAAATAAATTCCTTGGTTTATCAAAAAACTGATATAATCAATTTTAGCCAATCAAATAATAATCTAATTATTATTTAAGTCATATTTTAGTAATAGAATAAATCTATTGGTTCTTTACTTAGTTCGATGAAGGTCCAATGTGTGTGACCTTATAGGATCCCGAAGTATTGAGCTGTTAAGGCTTAACCAACCCTTGTTCTAATGGAACCATTGGCTCGATGCTCTAGACCGTAAATAGAGCTCGATTACCTTAAACGACTGTAGTACACCTCTAGCAAGGGTCTACCATCCCCCATTACTCGGAACGTCATTTATGCTTATGACTTAATCCCAGTTAATGCAATTGTTATCAAGTGCGATAAATTCCTTCCATTCTTTAATTTTAGTACCATCTAGTTTTTAGGGTTCGATTAAAGTGTTAACCCACTAATAGCGAGGTTGCTCCAAGCTATCCCAGTAGTTTACTTGTTACCGAAGTATATTGCCTTTTACCATAGTGTGTTTGACTAGAAACCATTTCTATCAAAGACATACTCTGATCAGAGGTTTATGGCAATCATCACTTCAATAAGTGGCCAGGTGCAACTCCTTAATATATTCGGAGTGATGGATTCTTTTCGACTACTTAGCTTACCAATATGTTGTCATCACTATACTCGTAATCACCCATAGCACCCTAAATTAATGAGTGTATAATAATGACCTAAAGTATAGCAATAGTACCACGCAAGGTAACTAGCATCTCAAGTACGAGGACATTCGTAAAGCTTATTACATGAAGATAAACACTAACACATTGATATATATACAAACTGTTTATCTTACTGCGGTCTCTAATATATCTCCTAGATATATCCATGTGTCAAGCTTAAGGCACCACCTTCAGTCCTTAGGATATTGACTGCTTGGACCCTTTCCAAGAAAGTTGACCACATGCTAGTCTTTCTGCTTCATCAATATCCTTTCTGGATGAAACAATGACTAGGGATAGTTTAGATATAATCATAATTGCACATGAAGCAGGTTCGACCAGATATAGTCCAACTATAATTTCTTTGACTTCATGCTATGATGTGTCAAGGACTTTTGTATACATACATCAATGAATATATTTAACCATCCATAATATATATACAAAGAAACACATTGATATAAACAAAAGAACAAATGCCTTTATTGATTAAACAAATTATTCGTACTATTACATAATTAAGATATATTAATTGCTTTTAGGGCATACATCATATCCAACAAACTCCCACTTGCACTAAGGCCAATTAGCCATATGTCTTAATCCATATGCTTTAACGTGCTGGTCATGTTTGACTTGAGTCAATGGCCTTGTCAGATGATCCGCGAGGTTCTGATCAGTGGGTACATATTCTAATCTTGTTATCTTAGCATCAATAATCTCCCTGATTATATAATACTTTCTGGATACATGTCTATTTTTCTGATAAGACCGTGGCTCCTTTTCCTGAGCTATGGCACCATTGTTATCACAATACAAAGTTATTAGATCCAAGCCTCAGGCATCACACCGAGATCACAAATAAATCCCTTTAACCAGACAGATTCTTTTACTGCTTCGCATGTAGCAATGTATTCATATTCTGTGGTTGAATCAGTAGCAGTTTCTTGCTTAGAACTCTTCCAGCATACCGCCCTTCCATTTAACACATACATAAAACCTGACTAAGACTTAAAGTCATCCTTGTCAGATTGCAAACTCGCGTCAGTGTAACCTCTTATTGTGAGGTCACCTTCTCCATAAATCAAGAACTCATCCTTAGTCCTTTTCAATTACTTAAGGATTGCCTTGACGGCCATCTAGTGCTTTTCACCTTGATCTGACTGATATCTGCTCATAAAGCTCAAAGCCTGAGAAACATCCGGCCTAGTTCATATCATGGTATCCATGATGTATCCTATTATAGATGCATAGGGTATATCCTTCATGTGCATTCTCTCCTGAGCTGTCTTCGGACACTCAGCCTTAGATAGGTTTATCCCTTTTGTCATCGGGAGATAACCTTTCTTAGAATTGCCAAGATTGAACCTATTCAATACCTTGTCTATATATATACTTTGAGAAAGACCTAGTAGCCTCTTGAATCTATCCCTATAGATCTTTATACCTAGTATAAATACTGCTTCACTAAGGTCTTTCATGGAGATTTTTCTTCACAACCACACTTTAACATTTTGAAGAAGAGAAATGTCGTTTCCTATTAGCAGAATGTCATCAATATACAATACTAGAAAAACGACTGCACTCCCATTAACCTTCTTATAAACATAAGGCTCATTTGCATTTGGGCAGAAATCTAGTTCCCGAATTATTTGATCAAACCTTATATTCCAACTCCTGGATGCCTGCTTAAGTCCACAAATGAATCTTTGGAGCTTGCATACCTTTGAGCCATTCTGAGATGTAAAACCCTCAGGCTATGTCATATACACATCCCGGTCTAAATCCCTATTCATGAATGCTATTTTTACATCTGCCAGATCTCATTATTGTAATGAGTAGCAATGGCGAGGAGTATCCTTATGGATTTAAGCATGGCTACCAGTGAGAAGGTTTCATTATAGTTAATACCTTCCCGTTGACTACAACCTTTCATAACCAACCTTGCTTCATAGTTAATTACATTACCATCCATGTCTGTATTCTACTTGCAGACCCACTTGCACCCCAATGGCCTAACCTCTTGCAGTGCATCAACCAAATTCCATACTTGGTTCTCGTACATGGAATCTATTTTTGATTTCATAGCTTTTAGACATTTATCAGAATTTGAGCTTTTCATTGCCTCATCATATGTCCTTGGTTCATCATGCTCCATAAGATATAGTTCCTTATCATCAGTGACGATAAACCTATATCTATCGGGACCCTTATGAACATAATCTAATCTTTGCAATGATTATATTTTGATAGGTGGTTCTTGGATCACACTCTCTTGTGCATCTAGAACGGGGTCAGTCAGTTGATTGTCTGTTTCTTCCTCTTGAACTTCCAGTTCAATATTGATCCCACTGACTTTTGCAAGTAAGTGTTCCTAATCCAAAAAGTGAGCATTCTAAGATATAAATACCTTTCATGCTTCGGGTTGGCAAAACAGATATCCAATTATTTCCTTTGGATATCCAATGAATAGACATTTATCAGCCTTGGCATTCAGCTTATCTGACACTATCCTCTTTACCATAGCAGGAAAGCCCCATACTCTTAAGTGACTTAGAGATGGCTTCTTGTTGCACTATCTTTCATAAGGTGTAAAATCAACTGATTTAGAGGGCACTCTATTTAAAACATAAACCGTGCACTCCAGTGCATATTTCCAAAAGGATTTACTAAGATCGTGCATGGCTCATCATGGACCTGACCATATCTAATAAAGTCTGATTCCTCCTTTCTGACACTCCATTATGTTAGGGTGTATAAGGAGGGCTCCACTAGGGAACTATCCCATTTTCCTTTAGATAATCCTAAAACTCTTCACTTAAGTATTCTCCACCTCGATCGGATCAAAGTGTTTTAATACTTTTCTTAAGCTGTTTCTCTACTTTAGCTCTGAATAGTTTAAACTTTTCAAAACTTTCAAACTTGTGCTTCATCAAGTATAAATAACCGTATCATGAGTAATCATCAATAAAGGTCATGAAGTAGGAGTATCCTCCTAGTGCCTGAACACTCATTGGACCACACACATCAATATGTATAAGTTCCAATGTACTCGTGGCCCGCTCACCCTTTCCTTAAAAGGGTAACTTTGCCATTTTTGCTTTTAAATAAGGTTTGCATTCACCATAAGACTCCAAGTCTATTGGGTCCAAGTCTCCATGCTTATGTAACTCGGTTAAGCGTTCTTTGTTTATATGGCCTAAACGACAATGCCATAAGTAGAAGGAATTCTCATTATCTGATTTAACTTTCTTCACATTGTTTATATTGAAAACTTCTGTTTTAGTATCAAGAACATAAATGCCAACCATAAAGAATATTATTCAAATGAATATGACAATTATTATTTGAAAATAAAATTTCAAATTCCTCTGCTGCTAAACACGCAATAGATACAATATTCTTAGTAACACTTGGAATGTAGTAATAATTATTCAAAACTAAAACAAGTCTACTTGGCAAAACAAGACTAAAGCTACCTACGGCTAATGCAGCAACTCTGGCTCTATTTCCCACGCATAGATCCTTCTCCCCTTTTGCAAGTTTTCCATAGTTCCTTAGTCCCTGCACAGAAGTATTATGAGAACCACAACCAGTATCTAATACCCAAGTGGATTCACGCGGAAAAGTAGAAAAATTTTCAATTACAAACATACCTGAAGTAGATGCCTCTGTAGGCTTCTTCTTCAAATGCTCAGAAGTAGGAGCTTTGAAATTCTTGTTCCAATGGTACGTTACAATGGTCATAGACATACTTACATGTCCTCTTCTTCCTCTTAAACCCTTTAACTACTCCTTTGGTGATAGAATCCTCAGGGCCATTTTCTGGAGAATGTTTGTTTGCAGACTCTCCTGAAAGTTCTTTGGTTTTGGCATCAAATTTTCTCAACGAATCAACCATTTCCGGGAAAGTACAGTCGTGAACTTTAAAGTAATGTTTCTTTACAAAATTAGTGTAGCTGATGGGTAAAGAATCCAACAAGATATCCAATCCTAAGGATTGACCAACCAAAGATCCCAACGATTCCAATTTCTCCAAGAAATCTCTAATCTTGTTGATGTGTACTACAGCACTTGTCGCTTCCTTCATCTTAACGTTTGAAAGTTCATTGGTTAATTTGAACCTTTCATACCTTGCCATTTTAGGCAAACTCTTTAGATTGATCAACATGGTCTGCAGACTCATGTGATCGCACTGTGAACATATCTTAGGATTCATATTATCTAACAGCAAGTGTAAGACATAAACCGAATCCTTAATATATTTTGACCATGCATCCTTAATAATAGCCAGTGCATCAGTGCAAGGAATTTTTATGAAAGGATTTTCAAGAATGTATGTATGAGCATGGGCTTTTCGGTGACCCTCGAAACGATGATGACTTTCTGCTCTAACCTTTTACGGTTTGGTTGTTCCATTATTTTAGAATCGAATCGTGTTTGGCAAGTTCTTCGTTGACAATTTTGAGATCTTTCAACCCTGATTATAATAATAATTAGCTCGCTTTTAAGATGTTAATCACTTCCTTTCCCCTCGCGCGTAGTAAATTGTTTCGCGATTTTTTCCTTAAAAATTCGGACATTTTCAGCGAGTCTCGCTTGCATCGTTGGATTCTTGGTTCCCCGAGCTTGTCAGAATGTCAAGAATCACCCCGCTCGAATGCCTATAGTGTAATTTGTTCATGTTTTGGGCCCGGTGAGTCGGACCCCATTTGCCTTTTTTCCCTAGGGTGCCCCCGATCCATCAGCGACGGTAGGTGCCACCGATGGAAGGCCAGGCCGCTAGGTCCACGTACCAAGACATCACACGGCCTGCCAGGTTGCATTGCATGATGCGGCCTAGATCTGATTGATTCATGTGACGCGGCCTGGGGCTAAGCCGCATCATGTGATGCGGCCTACCGCGTCACCTGAAGCGGCCTTGGCCCGAACGCGTCGGTGGCACGACTTCCACGCGAGGTTTCTTTATTTAGAATTTTTTCGGGTTTTTCTTGGCCAAAAAGATTAGGTTTTGGGTTTTTTCCATCAAAAATTGACATTTGGAGGATCAATTTGGGTATTTTACACTTAAAGAGTCTATAAATACCAATTAAAATCAGTTTTCAAAGGACTTTTTTGTGCTACTTTCTTTGTTTGATTTTTAGAGAGAAAAATACAATAATCAGGGAGAGAAAGGGAAGAACTAGAGAGAGAAAGCTTAAGAAAAGCTAGAATTCGGGTTTAATCCTCTCTAATCTTGATTCTTAGTTGTTCTTAGGCTTAATCTTGAAGCTTAAACACTAAAATCTATTAGAAATCTTAGGCAAAAATTGGTTTAAGTAGGATTTAGGGACTTTTTCCTTGCAAATCACTAAATCCCTTGCTAAATCAGTTGTTTCGTCGGGTTTTCATCTCAAATCCGTCACAAAGCTTGCTAAGCATCCGGTTCGAGTCTTGAGATTGGATTCACGGCCTTTGGGTAGCTTTCTGAGTTCCAATCTATTTCTTTTATTATTTATTTTTGTTACTGCCACTGTGTTTTTTGTTATTTTTTTCGGGTATTTGGCCCCCTTTATTCGTCCTTTTTATGGTTTTTTATCAAAAATCCGGCTGACTATTCCGGCGAATGTCAGGCCGACTGAACGTCGCCTAGGCCGCATCGCTGAGTCGGCCTACCGCTTTGTCCAGTCGGCCTACGGGTCGCTCAAGCGGCCAATCGTCGTTTTGTCGGACTTTCTAGGTTCTTTTCCCCCAAACTGAAAAACCAAAGTTATTTAAGCTTTTAAAGTCTGAATCTATTATAACAGGTAAGAAACGACTTGAAATTTTAGCAATCTTGGGTTTTCAGGCACAAAAAGGTCGATTTCGGCTTATTTAGACACTTTTTCCGGCATGCCACTTTAGTGGGATGAAGGCCTATTGAGAGACATCTAGGCCACCTTGTTGAGTCGGCCTTCCATGTTGCTGAGTCGGCCTACTGCCTCACTGAGTCGGTCTACTGGTAAAAATGTCCAAATTGTCCCTGTTTGTTTTATTCTGTTGTTTACAACCCATTTCGATTTTTTTGACCCGATTTTTATTGTTTTAATGCGATTTCAGTCCCGATTTCAACCTGAAAAATTACCAAAAAATTATGGATGATCTGAAATTCGTTTTTATTTATTTTATTCTGTTTTTAGATTTAATTTATTTTTATTTGATTTAATATGTATTTTAATGGCTTAAAAATAGTATTTTTGCTAAATAAATCTAAATAAATTGTTTTCCATCAACTAAAAATCCCAAAAATATTTTGAATATGCTAAAACTGATTTTAGGATGTTTAGTTAATTTATTTCACCCTTCTTAGGTTGTTAAATAATTAATTAACGCCCGAAAATTATATTTTTGTCCCGAAAGATCCAAAAATATCGTTTTCCTCATGCTATGAGTTTATTTTCTGCACTTGCTTATTTGTGCTTTATTTTTTATTACTCCCGTATTAATCTTGCCTCGTTTGGAGCCAGGTCTAAGTTGGTAAGTTCGGTTAGAATCCAGTTTTGCCCGTTTATTTATTTATTATTTTATTTATTTTCTCGCATTAGAGAAATGTATAGGTATTTGTGAAGCCTTGTAATAATTTTATTTTCTTGCTTTGTTTATTTATCGCTTTCTGTGATGTATGGCATATGAACCAAAAACACCAAACAATAATCGGATTAAATCGCATAAGAACTAAGGTCATGTTTATTAAAATATAATCGGCTTGATTTAAAAATTGAAAAGTAAGCAACATCATCCAAACTTAGAATCTTTGTCTTAAGGTACGGTCCAACCACCCGATGGGAATATCTTACCTAAATTCCCGGTGGAGCTTAATCGGGTGGCGACTCTATCTCAAAATACGGGATTCTAAATCTCGTATCCCTTAAAATATAAATTGGACTAAATTTCAACTTCATCATCGCTTCCATTATCCATTTCAATCACGCTAAAATAAGGATCATCCCTTTGCCTGCTTCACAGCGCTCGTTGTTTCTCTGCCCTACGCCGAAGAGCATTAAAGCTTACCGTACAGGTGGGGGGATCCAGAGGGGGTCGTCGGCTCATAGTCAACTCCGCTGGGGATCTTCCTTTAACTAAAAACTTGAAAGTTGCTTTTATGTTCCACCATTGGTTAAAGGATTTTGATGATGTGCCTAAATCGCTTTTTAAATCAACACTTTATTTCTTATGCCTTTTGATTCACCGCTTTAGTTAGATTCTACGTTTTAAGGTGCCATTTTATCACCCCTGTGAAGCTCACTTGTATACCTCATGCCCGCCACGAATTGGGGATATTTGTGGGTGGAACACTCGTTTTAACCAACGTGTAATTCTCGCGGCCGCACGCATTTGAGGAGTGGTTGAGTTACACAGAATCAAGGTAAATGAGACCCTTCTACAGTGTCGTTCCACGACACCAGCAGTTTGAGACTATGAACCACGATAAATCTAGCCATAACAACTTCCCTTCAGGCTCACCGGAACAATATAGATTTAGGTCGCATACTCTCTTGCAGTTTCCTGGCACTAGAGTTACCCCCAGACTATAAATTGGTGATACGCGGGAGTCATAAGGTTGAAAGAGGTTTATTTACTTTCGTATGCTACTTGTGCTATGCTCATTCATGCAAAGCTTATGCCTAGGCCGCATATGGTCGACCTTTATTTTCGGCTTTCGCTTTCCTCTACTCTCCCCTTGTTTAAAAATGGGGAATTTCAAAAAATACCTGAGATCGTTTGAGTCTCGATGACCTATAACTAGCTTGCTAGGCATAACAAGAAATTCATACGTCTCTCGTATTTTGGGGATAAGCTCTTCTACTCTCTACCTCTCTAAACCACCCGTATATATGGCATTCATCACTCGAATATTTATATTATCATCCATCTCGATCATGGTTTGATTCGGGCTGATCATCTTCCAATTTCACAGTAAGATCTGGACATCCCTGGTGTCACAACACTCTCTAGTTGCGTCTAGATTGTCGTTTAATCTACCACCCGGTAAGCTCAGTACTAGAATCTGCTCTTCCAATCATGTCTGATCCACGTTTGAATGATGTGCCTCATGAGAGTACTCCTTCCCCTACTCCCTCTCCCCCTCATCAAGGTCAAGGTCAAGGGGGATCTCAGTTGGGTTCTGAATTGGCTAATGCTATGGCTATGTTCCTCTAGTCAAATATATTTAGGGCCACTATTCAAGAGCAAGTTAGATCCGCTCTTAGGGAGGAAAGAAAGTCTCAGAGGCCAGCATGGCCTATTTTTCAAGCTCCGAGAGAGATAGTTCAGTCTCTACCAATTCAGAATAAGTTTCTAGTACCACCGCTCTCTCCTGTTCGCCCTATCTAGCAAAGCCAGTTTCAGTTTGGATAGAGCTCTTCTCAACTACCCTTATCATCTGCTCCACCAACCTTCAGTTTTTATCCCCCTGCGCACTCGAGACCTGTTCACCAGTCTCCAATTCTCCCCGCTTTCTCAAGGTGATTTACTCCTCACATGATAGTACCCTCGAGTGGCTTTATTGTTCCTCCTATACAGCTGACTATTTTCACGCCCCCTATCTTTGTGGTCACTCCCTGCGAGGCCACTTACCCTTAAAATCCTTTTTCTCGCCAACAGATCAAAACCTCGGCTCCTCCACCCTTTCAGTTCGGGTCATCTTTATGTGACCAGGTCACGCACTCTCCGGGCATGATGCCCGAAATGGCAGCTTTCTTCAGGCAATTTTTTAATAGGAGCGAGGATAGGGAGGAAGTAAGAGGTGATGATTGGGTGCCTAAAAATTTCTCAATGCCCCGAATGTGTGCTTATTCAGGCAAAGGCCCCCCTAAGTCCCATATAGTTATATATGAGGGAATCATGGGCGTCTAAAAGATTGGGGATAAGGTGTTGGCCAAGTTGTTCCCATGTACCCTTTCAGGCCCAGCTCTTGAGTGGTACAATACTCTTTCGGAGTCCATAATCCTAGATTGGAAACTCCTATCTAAGTCTTTGGTTTCCCACTATGGTTTTAATTCCACAATGGAGACTACTATTCAGCATCTTGAGGCAGTCAAGCAAAAGCCCGACGAAGCTTTCGAATCTTATTTCAATCGATGGATGGCCACTCAGGTCCTCTTGAAGCAAAAGCTCAGCCTTGAATAAATGATCCCAAAACTGCTTAACTGGGCTCTCCTGCTCCTTCAGAAAGAGATGGAGACTGATTCTTTTTAGTCCTATCAAAAAGTTTTTGAAAAAGCTGAAAAGATCGCCGAAAGGAAAAGGAAAGGGCTAGCAAGCTAAGTGGCAAACCCTGGTTCAAGGGCAACAACTATCAATCCTTTGAAGTTACTCCAGCCCCAACTGGGGAGAAGGCACCCACAGTCCAATTTGTTGATCAAGAGAGTGTTTTCGTAGTACGAACCACACCCGCTCGGACTCCTGGTCAGAGGGCATTCGTATCTCCATGGAAGCTCCCTCTTCATATCATATTTGCTAAATTGCGAGAGAAAGGCCTGCTTAGCCCTCTTCATGAGTACCATTCTCCTCTGCCTAAAGAGAAAGGGAACTTTTGTCGCTATCATGTTCAAAAGG
This sequence comes from Euphorbia pulcherrima, assembly GCA_947683365.1. Taxonomy (NCBI): domain Eukaryota; kingdom Viridiplantae; phylum Streptophyta; class Magnoliopsida; order Malpighiales; family Euphorbiaceae; genus Euphorbia; species Euphorbia pulcherrima. Next base: position 34,476,010 of record CANTUS010000004.1, read on the forward strand.
GACACACAATAGATCAATGTATGCCTTTAGGTATGGCTATTTGGCCCTTGGTAAGAGAAAGAAAAATGGATGAGCCTGCGAGGAAGACTAACACTGAGCAAAAGCCATTGCTGGGCTTTGATGATGAAGTGAGCGCCATCAATTTCAGTCTCCCTGAGGATTTTGTGTTAGCAATCGTCTTTTCTGATTCACCTAACCCCGTTATGGAAGCCATTTCTACTGTTGACTCTGACAAGAATCCCGCAAGGTCTCTAGCGGATGAAGGAGAAAAGTTATCAGTTGAGTAGGCAAAGGTTTTGGGCATCATCCTGAGGGACACCCCAATGGAAGCTACCGAGGATGATTAGCCTACTGGCTCTACCAATCAAGACCCTCCGCCTGTGGAAGATGATTTTTCTATGATATAATTTTCTTTCTTTATGTTTCTAGTGTTTTGATGTGAACAATTCTGCCTCTAAGGCACTTTAATTTAAGACTCACTTTTTGCATATCAGGTTGATGTTTTGCCCGATGGATCTATGCATTCATTTTTGTTATATACATAATGTGTTCAGTATTCATAACGTTTCTTTAACTGAAATAAGTTTGAGTACAAATAATAATCTAAAATGGTAACCACTTTCCAATGACCTAACCTTTGGAAGAAAATGAGAGATAATGAGTGCTTAAAGATCAGGATAACGCTTTCGCCTAGTCATGCCTAAACACCTAGGGTTCATCATCGGATTCCCGAGCATCTCATCTCCATGACTCAAACAGCAAAAGAAGCTCAGTCACACCTGGGATAGATCAAATATGTCAATCGGTCCATCACCGGCCTCGCAACTATGTGCGAACCAATTTTAAAGCTACAAAAGAAATGTTAGCCTATTATGGAGAAAGAGCATCGCCGGATCATCTTTGACAAAGTTGTGGCTTATCTTTTCTTTACCCACCCATTCTCAAACTTCCCACCCGTATGCAACATTGCATGTTCCTAACACCCCATTTTTTCCAACTCTCCAACCCTTCCCTGTTTCCTTCCTCCTTGGCCATTCTCGGTGAGAGGGATACATATGATCGACAAGATTTGACCCTCATCAGCATAGGGGGAAGTCGACCCTTTTCACTGACATTACCGCTGAGAAGACAACCAAGTTCATTGAGAAACACATCTTCCCTCAGTACAGCCTACTTCATCACATAATTTTGGACAATGGATTTCAATCCCAAGGGGCAACCCCTGATCGATCAAGAAAAATTGGTTCGACCACCACAGACCTTCACCAATCTAACCACAAGCTGATGGGACAACTAAAGCCACAAACCAGCCTCTTAAGAAGTTTATGTCCAAAAGCACCATAAGGGCCAGAGTTTGGGCCAATAAACCACCATTTGCTCTTTTTGGGTACTGTACAAGTGTACGAATTCTCCAAATACCTTATTCCTTTGCCTGAGAAATATAAACCGTGCTACCAACCAAGACCAAGATGAAGTCCTTAAGAGTCATACTCAATCCAAGTCAAAGGGACCACCATGGACTAAAGCACGGTTTGAACGGCTTGAACAATCTTCAGATGTATCAAAAGCATGGCGAAGGCACCCAACAACCGAGTCAAGTGTCAGAGGCACCGTCAAAGGCCAACGATATGATTCTAAAGCAAGAAAATCCTGCCAACATCGACCCAAGGGGGATTTGGTTTGGTCCAAGGGGCATGATTATCAACGGTAATGAGTTCGCAAACCCTATCAATCAAATCAGGTCAAAGCATTATCATAGCTAAGCAAAAGAATCAAATCTAGATAAGCAGCACATAAAAAAGTATATATATAAATCAATCACCCAACGAGTGGTCCTCTACTCCTTGGGCAAAAAAAAATTAGGGTGTACCCCGCTAATCGGTATTCTACAAACCATTCAGGTAAAAGTTAGGGTGCAAAATGACCCGCTAGGCCCAAAATTCAAAAAGGGCGGTCTAGGCAAAAGTCAGGGTAAAGTGAGCCATGAGAGTATGTTGACTAGAAAACCTTCATAGGCTAGTTAACACCAGAGTTTAGGTCAATAGAAATGGTTATCATCATCACGTACTCAAACTTACTTTATTTAATGGAAATGTCACTTTTACTGAATTCTTTATGTTTGTGCTTGAATGAATATATTGAGCCCAAAAGGCAAAATACAACAGATGAGTCAAACGTAGGGTTCTGTGCAGTCAACCCAATTCCTCAAAAGAAAAGAAAAACAAAGATAAAAGGCAAAAATCCTAATAGACTGAAAAGAATCGAGGTCTATGCAAAAGCCAGGATAGTTCACTGGATCGAAAACCCGAAAAGGGCGCTCTAGGCAAAAATTAGAACATAAAAGCAAAATATGAACAAGTCTGATGGGCCCGACATAATGTCTAGGTCTATGTAAAAATTAAGACACTTAGAACAAAGATTGCCGATTGCCATCGATCACATTGCGATATCTGCATCATCGCAATCAGCATCAGAATGCATGAATATGTTCGCCGGTCTAATAGATTTGAAGGACTCAAATTCATCCTCAGCCTGCGTCTGCTCAATTATTGATCGCAACTGAACATCTTAATTCCATAATATCCTAATCTTCTAAAGCCATCCCTGGTAGAATTCATTGGTAGTGATAGCACCTAGTTGTTCGTTATCTAGAATCTTGAGCTCTACTTCCTGCCCTCTTATCTCCGTCATACCTGATCCAGCAATCAAGTTGCAGTCGATTCACCGCAGCTTCCCCAGTTCTCCACCAGGGCATTCTCACCTAATCTGTGCAACATCCTCCTCCAGGGGCATTCCTGTCTTATCCGTACTACAAAGCAATTCCATGTATCCTCCCTTTTCAAGCAAGTCAATCTTTCCCCGGATTGAGCAAAGTCGATCAAGCAAGTTAATCAGTCAGCTTGAAGATGACCAGTCCACATTTCTCATGCCTTCATACATCCATGCATAATGTTAATGTCTATTATTCTATACTGAATTCCACAGGAAATAAAATAAGAGCCTGTATCAAGGGGCATCTTAAAATTATCTTCTGTCCTACATTCGGGGATAGAATTTCTCCCAGGGGCACATCAGCTAGCCTCAATGCTCAACATTGGCAATTTCTCCAACCTCCCAAAAATCTCAACTCTTATTTCTTTTTCTCCCGTTTCTATTGCTTAATTGAAAGGGCAAAAATTTTTGTTCCGAAAAATCAATTAAGCAATAAAAAAACGCTATTTATATGGCTTACTAATGCTTTAAAGCCTTCTTGACAGGCACACTATAGGGCAATTCAGAAGGACAACCAACCCGATTGATCCTAAAATTAGAACTCTGAAACTTCTCCCAAGGGCACCTCAATGCAAATACCTAGGGGCACCTTAATGCAAATACCCATGGGCATATTAGCCAAACTCGGCACTCGGCCTAGACAATCTCTTCGAATTCCCGAAAATCTCAACTTTATTTCAATTTCATTCTGTTTGCGTTGCTTAATTGAAGGGGCAAAATTTTTTATCTCGGCAAAATCAATTCACCAACAAAAGCGTGGCTCATGTCACTCTCTAATATCTCAAAATTTCTGTGGCTGGCATAATGTATTTAGTCCAACGGTCTCCTCAGGCGCTTTTTTAGCAAATCCCAATCCAACCTCGTTTGAAGTGCTCGACACCTTCCAGTTGAGTTCTTGGCATGCGTTCCAGTCCAGGGATCTCGTTTGATATTCCCGGCATGCAATCTAAGCTAAGAATATCCCAGTCCGACCTCATTAGAAGTGTTCGGCACCTTCCAGTTTAGTTCTTATTGTGCGTTATAGTCCAAGGATCTCGTTTGATATTCCCGGCAAGAGATTTAAGCCAAGCAAATCCCAGTTCAACCACATTAGAAGTTCTCTACATTTCTCAGTGAAGCACTCGGCATTCTCGGCATTCCCCATATCTCTGATATGACCGATTTAGCCTCACCTCTGATAGTTCCATTGATGGTGCAATCCTAAACCACCAGTAGACAACCGATTCAGCCTCATCTCCAATAGATCCGTTGATGGTGTGTTCCCTGACCACCCATAGACAATCTATTTAGCCCTCTTCCTCGATAGGTTCGTTGATGGAGCGTTCCTAGACCACCAGTAGACAATCGATTCAGCCTCATCATCGATAGGTCCGTTGATGGTGAGTTCCCAAACCACCAGTAGATAACCAATTCAATCTCTAATCATCGATAGGTTCGTTGATGGTGCATTCCCAAACTACTAGTAGACAACTAATTCAATCTCTAATCCTTGATAGGTCCATTGATGGTGAGTTCCCAAACCACTAGTAGACAACCAATTCAATCTCTAATCCTCGATAGGTCCATTGATGGTACATTTCTAGACCACCAGTAGACGACCGATTCAGCTTCACCTCCGATAGGTCCGTTGATGGTGCGTTCCCAAAACACCCATAGACAACCGATTCTTTCAACTTCTACCTCTGATAGGTTAATTGATGATGCGTCCCATGACTATCAGTAGAAAACCATCTCAAGAAATCCTTATTCATTTTTCTTCCGAAGCAACCAACGATCTATCCCAAAACTATTTGGGGAAACAAAGGCAATACCTAATCAATCTCAAAGTCAATTTTATTCTTGATAGGTCTGTTTATGGAAACCCCAGAAAACAACCGGTTTAAGAATCCGCAAGTCAGGTATAACCTCTTCTCCCTCACTCTTTCATAAGATCACATTTGACCATTCAAATGACAATCTAGCCTGTGAGCACGGGATTTTTGGTGACCCTCAAAACGATGATGACTTTTAGCTTTAACCTTTTACGGTCTGGTTGTTCCATTATTTTAGAATTGAATCATGTTTGGCAAGTTCTTCGTTGACAATTTTGAGATCTTTTAACCCTGATTATAATAATAATAAGATCGCTTTTAAGATGTTAATCACTTCCTATCCCCTCGCGCGTAGTAAATTGTTTCGCGATTTTTTCCTTAAAAATTCGGACATTTCCAGCGAGTCTTGTTTGCATCGTTGGATTCTTGGTTCCCGGAGCTTGTCAGAATGTTAAGAATCACAGCGCTCGAATGCCCGTAGTGTAATTTGTTCGCGTTTTGGGCCCGACGAGCCGGACCCCATTTGCCTTTTTTCCCTAGGGTGCCCCCGATCCGTCGGCAATGGTCGATGCCGCTGATGGAAGGCCAGGCTGCGTGGTCCACACACCGGGCCCCATAGACCACATGGCAGGCCCCGTCAGCCACGCGGTAGGCTGGGTGGCTCACACAGCCTGACGCGGCCTAGATCTGACCGCATCATATGACGCGGCCTGGGGCTAGGCCACGTCATGTGACGCGGCCTACCACATCACCTGACGCGGCCTTGGCCTGAATGCATCGGTGGCGCGACTTCCACGCGGGTTTCTTGATTTAGAATTTTTCAGGGTTTTCCTTGGCCAAAAAATTGGGTTTTGGATTTTTTCCGTCAAAAATTGACATTTGGAGGATCAATTTGGTTATTTTACACTTAACGAGTCTATAAAGACCCATCAAAATCAGTTTTCAAAGGACTTTTTTTCGTACTTTCTTTGGCTGATTTTTAGAGAGAAAAATACAAGAACAAGGGAGAGAAAGGGAAGAACTAGAGAGAGAAACCTTAAGAAAAGCTAGAATCCGGGTTTAATCCTCTCTAATCTTGATTCTTAGTTGTTCTTAGGCTTAATCTTGAAGCTTAAATACTAAAATCTATTAGAAATCTTAGGTAAAAATTGGTTTAAATAGGATTTAGGGACTTTTTCCTCACAAATCACTAAATCCCATACTAAATCGGTTGTTTCGTTGGGTTTTCATCGCAAATTCGTCACAAAGCTTACCAAGAGTCCGATTTGGGTCTCAAGATTGGATTCACGGCCTTTGGGTAACTTTCTGAGTTCCAATCTATTTCTTTTAATATTTATTTTTGTTACTGCCGCTGTGTTTTTGGTTATTTTTCTGGGTATTTGGCCCCCTTTATTCGTCGTTTTTATGGTTTTCTGTCAAAAATCCAGCTGACCATTCCGGCGAATGTCAGGCCGATTGAACGTCACCTTGGCTGCATCGCTGAGTCATCCTATCGCTTTGTCCAGTCGGCCTACGGGTCGCTCAAGCGGCCAATCGTCGTTTTGTCGGAATTTCTGAGTTCTTTTCCCCCAAACTGAAAAACCAAAGTTATTTAAGCATTTTAAGTCCGAATCTACTGTAACAAGAAAAAAACGACTTGAAATTTTAGCAATCTTGGGTTTTCAGGCACAAAAAGGTCGATTCCGGCTTGTTTAGACACTTTTTCCGGCAGACCACTTCAGTGGGACGAAGGCTGACTGAGAGTCATCTAGGCCACCTCGTTGAGGCGGACTACCATGTCGCTGAGTCAGCCTACCGCCTCACTGAGTCGGCCTACTAGTAAAAATGTCCAAATGGTCCCTGTTTGTTTTATTCTGTTGTTTACGGCCCATTTCAGTCGTTTTTTACCCGATTTTTGTCATTCTAATGCGTTTTCACTCACGATTTCAACCTAAAAAATTTCCAAAAAATTATGGCTGATCTGAAATTTGTTTTTATTTATTTTATTCTGTTCTTATATTCAATTTTTTTATTTTATTCGATATGCATTTTAATGGCTTAAAATAGTATTTTTGCTAAATAAATCTAAATAAATTGTTTTCCATCAACTAAAAATCCCAAAAATATTCTGAATATGCTAAATTTTTATTTTAGGATGTTTAGTTAATTTATTTCACCCTTCTTAGGTTGTTAAATAATTAATTAACACCCAAAAATTATGTTTTTCTCCCGAAAAATCCAAAAATATCGTTTTCCTCATGCTATGAGTTTATTTTCTGCACTTACTTATTTGTCCTTTATTTGTGATTACTCCCGTATTAATCTTGCCTCGTTTGGAGTCGGGCCCGAGTCAGCAAGTTTGGTTAGAATCCGAATACACCCGTTTATTTATTTATTGTTTTAAATATTTTCTCGCATTAGATAAATGTACAGGTATTCGTAATGCCTTGTAATAATTTTATTTTCTTGCTTTGTTTATTTATCGCTTTTCTGTGATGTATGGCATGTAAACCGAAAACACCGAAGAGCATTAAAGCTTACCGTGCGGGCGGGGGGATCCGGAGTGGGTCTTCGGCTCACAGTATGCTAATTCATAATCCTTAAGGATATGCCTTACATCCTTGATCCATTCATGGTAGTTAATTACTGTCAAAGTTTAGATGTATTTAAAACGAATTTTCAAATTGGAGCTCATATTCAACCTAAGATATAAGAAAAGAAAAGTGTTTAGATATTAGTTTAAGTACATGCATTTAACGTAAGGTCTTTTAATTAAACACATTTGTCCTACAATTTTCTTCGATATTTACAATAGCCCATCTATTGAATTCGGGGAATTTTAGCCCAGTTAAATTCCGTAGTAGGTAGCATCTATGACTAGCCAATTACAACCCCCAATTTTATGAGTCAAGTCATAATAGTAAGTCATAGTTAGAATCTCATTCCATTTGCATTGCATGCAATTGCTAATTCATTCAAGTTCCCTAATCCCAAGGGATGCGTGCTCTTATATTAGCATCTCCTTGAATATGTCTCAGATCTGGGCCTAGCCCCCAATTTATGGTGGACTACCCTAGCTCTGTTAAGGCAGACTCTATCCTAAACTTTACAACTAATCAATGTGGACTAGAAGGAATGCTTTGCATAGCACTTTGATAGCCCAAAGAGACTGTATTATAAATTTGAGTAAAGAAGACTACAACTTGCCTTAATATATTTACTTTGGGATTTATTGGTGTTAAACGTCTCACCCAATCTAGGATTTTATCAGATGGACAAAATTAGAATAACTTGTATTAATTCAGGGAAATTTAGAATTAATTTATAAGGGCTAACCTTAGGTGGGTTCAGTTCTTTATTATAATTATTCCATCAACCTAGATAATATGCAAAATAATTAACACTTTTATTTGTTATATTTATATTGCATTTCCTTTAAGCTTTCATTCAATAAAATTTTTTTTTACTTTGTTATAGAAACATATATAAGCACCATCTTATATGCTAGAAATAAATGAGTTCATATTAATCCCCCCCTTGGGAATTCAAATTTCACCGATATAGGTTCCCAGGTAGGAGAGGTGCCCTATGATGAGTAGACACCAAATCCAATCTTTAGCTAGAACAAATACAGGCACAAACCTAAAGACCAATGGATTCTCTTGACCTAATAAATTTCGTTCTACCAATTTATGTAAATTGAAAGCATCTATAACCCATGTAATTTAAATAAATTATTGACACTTGTATAATTTGAGTAAGTTGAGCAGGCTTATTCAATATTATTCATCACCATTTTCTAACCTTGAAATGAAAGGCACAAGTTCATATATATTGTTCCAAACAATTAAATAAACAAATCATTTCATATAGAAAATAATATTTAGTTCGCTTCTAACTTATGCAATAAATAGGCAGGCTTTGATACCACTATTCGGAACTGACAGTCAGATTGAACATGTATAACAGGCATGGAGGAAATTCTAAATTTTGTCCCTGTTCCCTGGAACTCCTATCAGTTGCATATAAATTAAGTAAAGCCCTAACTAAATAATTTTCTACCTAGGTTAGCATTCAAAAAGACAAGGCATACCATAATTCCAAATTATATCCTTGCACATTTATTTTATACTAAGCATGTTATAACTCTAAGCTATAACCTAACCATAAAATAAACTAAGCATTCAAAACAACCTAAGCATAGCTATTAAGTCTAAAAACGCTTAAACAAAAAGACCTAATAATTAAAAGAGAAAGAAAAAGATCTTACTGGTTGCGTGCTTTTGCAGAACCTTCTTGCACAAGCCTCCAAGCATTGGACAGCCTCTATCAGTATCCACACGAACCCACAAACCAAAAAGTCCCCGAGAGGAAGCACTAAGAAGCCTCGAGTAGTTGCTAGACCACTTTAGAAGGCTCACCCTAAAATATAAATTAGGGGTGCCCGAATAAATTCAGGCTCCTCAAAAATAACTTGCTCAATTACCCGAGAGAAAAATATCGCGCTTAGGATTTACGCTTTGAGCTTGGTCCACTATGTTCATTGAAAGGAGAGGGGACAGCATATATATAGGCTTGGGGAGCAAAATTTTGCTCCCTATTAACAATGTGGGATGGGAGTAAAACTCCCATCCCACACGGGTTATACACGAGGATCCCGGCTCATATATAGCATGTTATGCACAATCCATGTGGCAAAGTAAGCCCTTTCGGGCTTCCCTTGCACCCGAACTGGGCCTCGCCGCCCATGTCAAGAGCCCAGCTAGTGGTGCCTTTTCATGGGCTACCTTTGTGCAGCCCATGAACATGGGCTACCGCGAACACTGCCTAGCAGTGTTTGAACACCTTTTGGTGTACTCCGCGCAATCGAACTTTGTGCAAAATATTTCATACTTTTCGATTTTAACTCGCCAATGCAAAATTCCCTTTTAATCCTTTCAAATAAATATTTATTTTTTCTCTAATAAATTAGTTACCAGTCAAAATAAATTTCTTGGTCCATCCAAAATTGATCTAATCAATTATAATTTATTTATGACTAATTAATTAGCTACCGGTCAAAATAAATTCCTTGGTTTATTCAAAATTGATCTAATCAATTTTAACCAATCAAATAATAATCAAATTATTATTTAAGTTATATTTCCGTAATAGAATAAATCTATTAGCTCTTTACTTAGTTCGATGAAGGTCCAATGTGTGTGACCGTATAGGATCCCAAAGTATTGAGCTGTTAAGGCTTAACCAACCCTTATTCTAATAGAACCATTGGCTCAATGCTCTAGGCCCTGAATAGAACTCAATTACCATAAACGATTGTCGTACGCCTCTAGCAAGGGTCTACCATCCCCCATTACTTGGAATGTCATTTATGCTTGTGACTTAATCCTATTTAATGCAATAGTTATCTGGTGTGATAAATCCCTTCCATTCTTTAATATTAGTACCATCTAGTTTATAGGGTTCGGTTAAAGTGTTAACCCACTAATAGTGAGGTTGCTCCAAGCTATCCCAGTAGTTTACTTGTTACCGAAGTATATTGCCTTTTACTATAGTGTGTTTGACTAGAAACCATTTCTATCAAACACATACTCTAATCAGAGGTTTATGGCAATCATCACTTCGACAAGTGGCTAGGTACCACTCCTTAATATATTTGGAGCGATGGCTACTCAGCTTACCAACGTGCTGTCATCACTATACCCATAATCACCCATAGCACCCTAAATAAATGAGGGTATAGTAATGACCCAAAGTATAGCAATAGTACCACACAAGGTAACTAGCATCTCAAGTATGAGGACATTCATAAAGCTTATTGCATGAAGATAAACACTAACACATTGATATATATACCAAGTGTTTATCTTACAGCGGTCTCTAATATATCACCCAGATATATCAATGTGTCAAACTTAAGGCACCACCTTCAGTCCTTAGGAGATTGACTGCTTGGACCCTTTCCAAGAAAGTTGACCACATGCTAGTCTTTCCGCTTCATCAATATCCTTTCTTGATGAAACTATGACTAGCGATAGTTTAGACATAATCATAATTGCACATGAAGCAGGTTCCACCAAATATAGTCCAACTATAATTTCTCTGACTTCATGCTATGGTATGTCAAGGACTTTTAATACATACATCAATGAATATATTTAACCAGCTATAATATATATACATAGAAACACATTGATATAAACAAAAGAACAAATGCCTTTATTGATTAAACAAATTATTCGTACTATTACATAATTAAGATATATCGCCCTAATTGTCTTAAGGGCATACATCATATCCAACATAATGATGTTAAAATAAGTAGTCTATGGTTGTATGCAGATAAGTAATTTCAAGGGTAGAATTTTATATTTCCGTTGACCTAGCTATTTAGTTTAACTATGAGTAGTTCTAGGCTGAGTATGTACTTTATTCACTGACTTAATACTATTCATGCAGCACTTGATATTTAGATTTCCATTTCGCGGAGTTACCTTATTTCTATCAATGGAACTAACTTTTCCATTTAAGGAAATATGAAATCTTTGCTTTTAGAGTTGCTTTTTATTGGACATTAATGAGATAAAGATAAAAAGAATTAATGCCTTGACAAGATTCAAATTAACGAAGAAAAGGACAAAGTTTCCAATATCAAGCTGCAAAAAGCCATTTGCTAATTTGGATAATTTAGCAGATCAACAACATCATATCGTGCACTCTGTAAAATGTCAGATTACTAGGAAGAATAGGAAGATAACATGTAGCAAGTTAGCTCGAGATTTCTCTAACGGAAGACTGGCATCAAACAACAAAGAATTCAAATTGAAGCTCAAATTTCAACCTAACGGATTGATTTCTATCTCACAATGGTGTGATTCTATCTTCTAACGGATTGATTTAAAGAAACAACGAGGGAATAGATGAGCTATCAATTTCAGAAGATGCCAAGGCAAGTTCAACAGCTACTTTCTTAATCCCATGAATAAAAGGAGGAAGAAGGCAAGCGTTAGAACTTGGTGATTACTCCTGAATTTCTAAGAAGCAAAACTCTGCCAATTTATAAGTTCTAAAGAAGTTGAACTAAGAAAAGCACTACTCAGCTAGAATCTGCTTTGAACAAGAGAGATTAGAATATATCATTTAAATTATAATATTAGATCATTTGTAATTGGATCGACATTTCTATAAGTTGATTCCAACTCTTGTTTAGGAATTGTTGAGTTGCTAGTAGAAGAGAGTATTCTACGCAGCGGGTGAGCGATTATAGTTTGGAGGGTACTTTCTATAATTGGGGAAATTTGTGAAAGGCTTCTCCACCTAGGGTAAAGGAGTTGAGATTAGTGAATTAAAGCAAAGACACTCTCTTGGGACTAGATGTAAGCACGGGTTACCGAACCAGTATAAAAATCTCTGCATCCTTTACTTTGAAGTTTTTCAGATTTCCACTCAGCCAGCTGACCTACTCAGTGAAGTTCTTTCAATCACGAAAAATTTTCCTAAGTTATTAAAGCGAGTCATTCATGCCCCCTCTAACTCTTTGAGTGTATGCATAGGGACCAACAAGTGGTATTAGAATTGTTCTCATTTTAAAGATCTCACAATCTTGAGATAAAGACCATGGCGTACAAGGGAGGAGAATCTTGTGGAAGGGCCCAACCCTACATTCTGCCAGAAGGCATGTCAGTCACTAGGCCTCCCATGTTTAGTTATTAGCATTATACTTATTGGAAGACTAGGATGAAGAATTTCATCCAGTCTCAGAGCATGCATGCTTGGATGGCTATTGTTAAAGGGCCATTTATTCCTACTATAGTGAAGAATAGGACACACATTGATAAGTACTCTGATGAGTGGGACAGTTAGGACTTGGCTAGATTGAAGGAAAATGTAGCTACTATCAACTATCTCCATTGCACTCTTGATGCAACTGAGTTCAACCATGTTTCAGGCTATGAAACTACTCGAGAGATATGAAAGAAGTTGGAAGTAACTTATGAAGGCACCAACAAAGTCAAGGAGTCCAAGATCAATATCCTTATGAGGTATTATGAATGGTTCCATATGAAAACCAAGGAACATATCTCCAATATTAACACTAGGTTCATGAGTATTGTCAATAAGCTTAAAAGACTTGGCAAGACCTTTACAGAAGAAGAAACTATCAAGAAAATCTTGAGAAGTTTGACATAGGAATGGGATGCAAAGAAGAGTGCTATTGAGGAAGCTCATGATTTGTAGACTTATAAGTTTGATGAGCTATTCAGAACCTTGTTGACTCACGAGACATCTTTAAAGCAATATGAAGATGATTCGAAGAAGTATAAGTAGAAGGAGAGAGAAAGCTCAAGCAGAGCTGTTGTCCATAAAGCTGATAATGATGATCATTCCTCTAAGGAAGATAATGCAGAGGATAGGAAGGAAGAGATAGCACTAATGACCAAGAATTTTAGCAGATTCTTGAGGAAAGATAAGAATTTCCAAAGATTCAGAAGGCCAAGCAAGTACAAGAAAGGAGTAGATGAAAACTCACGAAAGTAGTTCAATAAAGAATATAACAAAGATATCAAATGCTTTGAATGTGGTGAGAAACAGCATATCTAGTCTAGCTGTCCCAAAGCTAAGAAGGACAGGTTCAAGAAAAGAAAGGATAAGAAGGCTCTTGCTACTACTTAGACTGACTCTGAACAAGAGTCATCATCCTCAGATGAAGAGGCACAAGATTTTGCAAATGTGTGTCTCATGCTAAGGATGATTAACCCAACTCAGAGTCAGCTGACCAACCATCTACATCTGCTGCCAATAAATCAGCTGACCAGAGCAGAGGCAATGGAAAGTAAATCGAGGTAAATTTTAAACCCCCTTTGTCTTAGGATGAACTTGCTATAGTACTTAATGATGTTATTAATGTGACTAAGAAGTCAACCAAATACATCCAAGTACTCCAGAGGAGGTGTGATGATCTAGAAGATGTCAACTCTTCTACCTCACTTGATATCCTATACCTTATGGAAAAAGTTGAGTACCACAATGGATATAATAGCAAACTCACTAAGAAATTGGATGAGCTAGCTGCTGAATTAATAGCTTTGAAAAAGGTGTGGGTCCCTCCTCAACCTAGCAGGAATACTCAAAGTAACCACACTCACGACTCTAAGAAGGTTTCTCCAAAGAGTAAAGTGAGCATGACTAGTCAATCCTAAGGCCATCTATAATTTATGTGGAAAGTAAAGACATGCTACAGTCATGTATAGACATAAAAAGGGTTACTATGATGAGTATGACTAGTCAAGGATGACCACCACTAACAAGGGAGGACTCAGCCAGAAAAAGGCATGGGTACCTAAGAAAACTTAATTATTTTGTAGGTGAACCTGAGATCCACTAATGACAGAAGGATGTGGTATTTGGATAGTGGATGCTCGAGGCATATGACAGGTGATGAAAAGCAATTCATCACATTGGAGTGAAGAAGGAATGGAAGTTTTAGTTTTGGAGACAACAAAAAGGGAAAGAATGTTGGCAATGGCACTGTAGGAATCAAGCCTTCAATCGATAGTGTGCCTCTTATGAAAGGCCTGAAGTTTAACTTGCTAAGTGTTGCTCAGCTGTGTAATAAAGGCAAGAAAGTAATATTTGACTCAGTGGGCTGCTCAGTTATTGATGGTAATTTTTACCAAACTATTCTTTATGCTCCTAGAATTAATAATGTTTATATGTTGGATTTATCCCCTGGCTCCAATGATATATGCTTAGTTTCTAAGGAGGAAAACTCATGGCTATGGCACAGAAGGTTAGGACATATTAATATGTTCAATCTGTCCAAATTAGCTAGAAATGAACTTGTTGAGGGATTACCCAATCTAGCCTTTGAAAAAGATAGATTCTACTCAGTATGCTGCCTAGGGAAACAATTTAAGAAGACCTTTAAATCCTTAGCTCATATATCTTCTTCTCATCCCCTTGATCTTCTACACATGGATTTGTTTGGGACAATTGTGCCAACAAGTCTAGGTGGAATGAAATACACCCTTGTGGTTATAGATGATCTGACCAGGTTCACTTGGATTGTCTTACTAGCAAGCAGAGATGAAAAGTTTGAATCATTCTCTAGGTTGGATACCTGGATAATGAATGAAAAAGACCTTAAAATTAATAGAATCCATAGTGACCATGGAAGAGAATTCAAAAACATGCAGTTTCAGGAATTCTGTTCTAAGCATGGTATTGACCACAATTTTTCTGCCCCTCATACACCTCTGTAGAATGGGGTTGTTGAGAGAAAGAATCGAACTATTGCAGAGATGGGTTGTTCTATGCTGAGTGATAATAATCTGCCAAAGTATTTCTGGGGAGAAGCTATTAACACAGCTTTTTACATTCTAAATAGGGTTTTAATTCACCCAATTTTAAACAAAACTCCTTATGAACTTTGGAAGGAGCACAAGCCCAAGGTTGGTCATCTCAAGGCCTTTGGTTGTAAATGCTTCATATTAAACACCAAGGATGATGAAGGAATCTTTCTGGGTTGCTTAATCTATAGTATGGTATACAGAGTGTATGTCAAGAGGACTGGCAGCTTAGAGAAGTCTATGCATGTAGATTTTGATGAATGTAGGTAAAGAATCTAGTGATGATGAAAAGGAAAAGGAACAAGTCAGTGGATCAGTCAGTCAGCCCATTATTATCCCTCATCCAGTACCAGAAAAGGAAGATTATGAAGTTTACTTGGACCAATCCATCAACTTTGGTGATGATGTGGATGCTCAACCAATGACAGTAGCTCAGCGAGCTGATCCTGATCTACCAAGAGAAGTCAGTGCAAGGAGAGATTACCCAGTTGAGAAGATCCTTGATAGTGTGCAAATTCCAGTGCTGACTAGAGGTTAGCTAAAAAGAATGACGAGTCATTCTATATTTATCACATTGATTGAACCAAAGAAGTTTGAAGATGCTAAGTTTGATGACAACTAGATGATTGCAATATAAGAGGAGATAGCCAATTCAGAAGGAATGAAGTTTGGGATTTGGTGGAGAAACCCAGAGGCAAGTCAATCATTGGCAACAAATGGGTTTTCAAGAACAAGCTAGGTGAAGCTGGTAATGTTGTCAAAAACAAGGCCAGATTAGTTGCTTAAGGCTAGAATCAACAAGAAGGCATTGACTATAGAGAAACCTTTGCACCAGTAGCAAGAATTGAAGCCATAAGAATTCTTTGTGCTTTTGCATCTCATATGAACTTCAAATTGTTTCAAATGGATGTTAAGAGTGCATTTCTTAATGGTTATATTCAAGAGGAAGTCTATGTCAAACAACCCTGTGCTTTAAAGATCCAAAATATCCAGATCATGTCTTCAAGCTGAAGAAGGCTCTTTATGGATTGAAATAGGCTCCAAGAGCTTGGTATGAGAGACTGACTAACTTTTTACTCAGAAAAGGTTATGTCAGAGGAAAAGTATATACAACTCTGTTTATCAAAAAGAAGTATCAAGATGTGTTGGTAGTCAAAATCTATGTTGATGACATCATCTTTGGAGCAACTGATGGAAAGCTATGCAAAGAGTTCATCCAGCAGATGAAGAAAGAGTTTGAAATGTCAATGATGGGAGAGCTTAATTTCTTTCCTGGTTTGCAAATCAAGCAAGGCAATGATGGGATCTTCATCAACCAAGCTAAGTATGCCAAGGAAGTAGTCAAGAAGTTTGACATGGATAAAGTGAAGCCAATGTCAACACCCATGGCCACTAATGCAATTTTGAGTAAAGATGAGGAAAGTAAACCTGTAGAGAGTAAGCTCTATAGAGGTATTATTGGTTCTCTACTTTACTTAACTGCTAGTAGGCCTGACATTCAATATGTTGTATGTTATTGTGCAAGATATTAAGCTGACCCTAGAGAATCTCTCTTAGGTGCTGTTAAGAGAATTCTAATGTATTTGCTAGGCTCTATTAACCAGTAATTTTCTCACCGATCCACTTGCACCAGTTTAAGCAATACCCAGTATTCTTTAACTATGTTGTCTTTTGGTTCTAAATCCCTTTATTTATTTTATCCTCCTTTTTATTTATCAGGTTCATTGGTCCAACAAATGAATGTTGGTCTAACCAATATGTTATGGTCGAACCTTATTTCCTCACTCTTCTAGATTAGACCTAGTCTAATGATTCTTTACTTAGCTCGGTCGTAACTCAAAGTGTGTGACCTTATAGGATTCTATAGTATCAATCCACAAGAAGCTTAACCTGGCTCAATCCCTATTAGGAATTGACCGGCTCGAAGCTCCAGACCATTATGGACTATAATTACTTTGATCAGTCATATTGGCCTCTAGCAAAGGCATATGACCCCTCAATATTTGGAATGTCACATGCATGTGACTTAATCCAGGTTCTGCAATAGTGTCAATATAATTCACTCCTTCTATCAACTATTAAGTACCATCTGGTTTCTAGGACTCGGCTTAAGTGTTAGTCCACTAGTAGCTTTAATAGCTACCCTAGTAGTTTAGTCTTGCTGCCAAGTACACTACTCAACCATTTAATGTGTTTATTTGGATCCCATCCCATCAACTCATACTCTGATCAGAGGTTTATGAGTGTGTCACTTCTATCAATTGGCCAAGGTACATCTCCCTTATATTGCTATAATATAGTGATAGATTCCATCTTGACTACTCATTACCAACGAACAGACGTCAACTAAACCCGTAATTATCCATGACATCCAGTCTCATAGACAATATAGGTATAACCCAAAGTATAGCACTATCCGAATAAGGTGAATAGTATCTCAGGTCTAAGGATATTTGTATTGATATTCCAATGAGACAATTAAAACACCAACATTTAATATAGATTACCGAGTGTTGTCTCATGGCGATTTCCAATGTATTTCCCTAAATACATTCATGTGTTAACCCAAGGTACCACCCTCTTGCATTGGAGATATGTTACTCTAAATCATATTCAAGAGGTATGACAACATATGCTACTCTATCCGTATTCATCAATGTCCAGTCTTGATGATACTACGACTAGGGATATTTAGACAAATCATAATTGCATACAAACCCATTCTCACCAACATAGTCTCACTATGCCCTTGCAATACATGCTATGATTATGTCATGGACTTTTGCAAACACATCAATGAATATATTCTAAACCAGTCTTAATATATTTTCACTATCATTGATATAGCAAAAGAATGCCTTTATCAATATAACTTTGTTCGTACAAACAAAACTAACTAAGATATATCGCCCTAATTGCCTCTAGGGCATACATCATGTCTAACAATCTCCCACTTGCACTAGAGCTAACTAGCTACGTGACATAAGCCATAACTATTAACATGTTGGTCATGCTTAATCTGCGTCAAAGGCTTGGTCAGACCATCTGCCAGGTTCTGATCTATGGGTACCTATTCCATCTGTATATCCTTATCCCTTAGCATATCTTGAACTATTTGATATTTTCTGTGTACATGTCCGTTTCTCTGAAGAGACTGTGGTTCTTTTTCCTGAGCAATAGCCCTAGTGTTATCATAATATATTACTATTAGATCCTCACTGTTAGACACCATGCTAAGATCAGCAATAAATCTCTTTATCCAGACAGCTTGTTTTGCTGCTTCTGAAGCAGCAATGTACTCTGATTCAGTGGTTGAATCAGCAATTATATCCTATTTAGAACTCTTCCAAACAACTGCCCCTCCATTTAACATAAACAGGTAACCTGACTATGACTTATAGTCATCTCTGCCAGATTGAAAACTCGCATCTATGAATCCCTTTACTATAAGATCACCTCCTCTATATACTAAGAACTTTTCCTTAGTCCTTCTCAAGTACTTAAGGATATTCTTAACGGCCTTCCAGTGCTTCTCGGTTGGATCAGATTGAAATCTGCTTGTGATGCTCAATGCGTGTGAGACATCAGGCCATGTACATACCATAGCATACATGATAGATCCTATTGCGGATGCATAGGGTATTTCTTTCATGTGCAATCTCTCCTCTTGTGTCCCCGGACACTCAGATTTAGAAAGGTTAATTCCACGAGACTTTGGAAGATAACCTCTTCTTGATTGCTCAAGGCTAAACCTAGTCAATACCTTGTCTATGTATGTATCTTGTGAAAGACCTAGAAGCCTCTTAGATCTATCTCTATATATCTTTATACCTAGTATAAATGTTGCTTCTCCAAGGTCTTTCATGGAGAACTTTCTTGACAACCACGACTTTACCATTTGAAGAAGAGAAATGTCATTTCCTATTAGCAGTATATCATCAACATATAGCACAAGGAAAATGATTGCACCCCCATTAACTTTCTTGTATACACAAGGCTCATAAACGTTTAATATAAAATCTAATTCTTTGATCGTATCATCAGACCCCTTATTCCAACTCCTGAATGCTTGCTTAAGTCCATAAATGGATATTTGCAGCTTGCATACCTTCAAGCCATTCTAAGATGTAAAACCTTCAGGTTGTACTATATATACATCCCAATCTATGTTTCCATTTAGGAAAGCGGTTTTCACATCCATCTGCTAGATCTCACAATCATAATGAGAAGCAATGGCTAAGAGTATCCTTATGGATTTAAGCATGGCTACTGGTGAAAAGGTTTTGTCATAGTCAATTCCATCTCTTTGACTATAACCCTTTGCCACCAACCTTGCCTTATAGGTAATTACATTATAATCCATGTCGATTTTCTTCTTGAAAACCCATTTGCAACCTATGGGTCTAACTTGATCAGGTGCATCGACCAATTCCCATACTTGGTTTTCATACATGGAATCCATTTCTGATTTCGTGGCTTTTAACCATTTATCAGAGTCTGAGCACTCTATTGCTTCCTTGTGGGTATTAGGTTCATCATCCTCTATTAAAAAGATTTGTTTATCATCCATCATGAAAAATCTATATCTTTCAGGAGCATTGGGAACCCTACCAGATCTATGCAATGGTTGTTGTGTAACAGGTTGTTCCTTGATCACACTCTGTTGTGTATCAGGCGTAGGAATTATCAGTTGATTATCTTGTTCGCCTACTTGAACCTCAAATTCAACGCCGCTCCTACTAGCTTTTGCAAGCATGTGTTCCTTCTCAAGGAACTGAGCAGTCTTAAAAACAAACACCTTTTGTTCCTTGGGATCATAAAAGGTATATCATACTGTCTCTTTAGGATAACCTATGAATAATAATTTGTCAGCCCTAGCTCCTAGCTTATCTAACATTGTCCTTTTAACATAGGCAGGACATCCCCAAACTCTTAGGTGAGAAAGAGTAGGTTTCTTACCATACTACCTTTCATATGGTGTTGTATCAACTGATTTTGAGGGCACATGATTTAGTATATATATTAATCTCTCAAGTGCGTATCCCCAAAAGGATTTGCTGAGACTTGATTGGCTCATCATGGACAAAACCAAGTCTAACAATGTTATGTTCCTCCTCTCAGACACCTCGTTGTGCTGAGGAGTATAAGGAGGGGTCCATTGGGGTAATATTCCATTATCCCTTAGATAATCTTGAAAGTTTTGGCTTAAATATTCTCCACCTCGGTCTGACCGTAGTGCCTTAATATTCTTACCAAGTTGTTTCTCAACTTCATTCTTATAGTCTTTGAACTTTTCAAAACTATCTAATTTGTGCCTCATAAGGTACAAATACCCATATCGTGAGTAGTCATCGGTAAAAGATATGAAGTAGACAAATCCTCCATGTGTAGACACATTTATTGGACCACATACATTTGTGTGTATTATTTCCAATGTACTTCTGGCACATTCTCCTTTACCTTTAAAGGGTTTCTTTGTCATTTTGCCTAATAAACAAGGTTCACATGCCCCATAAGACTCCCAGTCTATTGGGCCCAAGTCACCTCCTTTGTGTAACTTAGTTAAGCGGTCTTCGTTTATATGGCCCAAACGATAATGCCATAAGTAGAATGATTTGTCTTTATCTAATTTCAATCTCTTAGCATCATTCGTATTAAAAATTTCAACTTTAGTATTTAAAACATATATGTCATCAATCAAAATTCCATTGCCATAAAGAACACAATTTTTACAAATTTGACAATCTTTATTATTAAATAAAATTTCAAATCCTTCTGCTGCTAAATATGCAACAGAAATAATATTCTTAGTAACAACCGGAATATAATAGCATTTATTTAATTCTAAAACTAGGCCACTTTGCAATTTGAGACTATATGTTCCTATAGCTGATGTAGCAACCTGTGCTCCATTTTGAACTTGTAGGTCCAACTCTCCTTTAACCAGCCTTCTACGGTTCCACAACCCCAACACAGAAGTACAGATATGTGTACCACATCCAGTATCTAATACCCATGTAGACTCATAAGGAACTGTAGTGAAATTTTCAATCATGAACATACCTGAAGTACAAGAATCTTTCAGCTTTGTCTTCTCATGCTCAGAAAATGCAGCCATGAGCCGTTCCACTCTCACTTCAGAGAAGGATTTTAGCACAACATGATTTCTCTTACATTTTGCCTCCTTCATGAGTTTTCTTTTGACTTTTAAACCTCCTAGCCTTTTGATCTTGAGGACTTCAGCAATAAGCCGATCTTCCAAATCATTTCGATATTGAATATCAACCAGCTTGAGTATATCGATCGTTTGAGATAACCCACAGACACGACTCTTAAAGGCAAATTTTGATTTAAACGTATCATACCTCTCATCAGAACTATTCCTTTTAAGTCATCCACACTATAGTCAATTCCAAATTTCTTTAGCTCCTCTGAAGTGTCATACACGTGTATAACAAGTTCTGCTGCTGAAGAGTCTTTTCCCATTCCCACATAATGCATGAAACTTTCTAGTTCACCAAGTTTTGGGAGATTCTGAAGCAATGACTCTAAGTCTGCTTCCCGTTGCAAATTCTGATATTTAGGCACCATTCTATCAACCATCAAGTATTTCACTAACTTACAGTCTCTTTGATGCTTCCTATAATCATCAATTTTGCAAGCAAAAGCATTTGCACCGGGATGTTCAGGGTGTAGATTATTAAGAACATAACTCAAAGCATTGTTCTCGAGAACCACCTTTACCAACTTAAACCACTCTATAAAGTTCCAGGCTTAAAATTTGATTTTATCAAGCGGATGATTATTGATTCTTTTGTTAAGACAATACATATTCAACCTAGATGTAAGAAAAGAATTATTGTTTTAGACTTAGTTCTTGTACATGCATTTAATTTAAGATCTTTTAATTAAATACACATTCCTACTATTCTATCAAGGTTCAATTCGAAAACATAATAGCCCCTCTACTGTTTTTGGGAAACAAGATCTATTCATTTTCCATACTAGGTAGCATCTTTAACTCATTTAAGCTAACCCCCGCTATCACTAGTCAAGCTAACTTAAATAGCTATAAGAGGATCTAGTTCATTTGCATCTAATGCAATTGCTAATCCATTTGACTTCCAACCAATGGACGTGCATAACCAATTATATGACTCCTCAAATGATGTCTCCAGCATGGCATTAGCTCCGATATTACGGATAACTAACCCAATCCAGTTAAGACTTAACCCTAATTCGAATCATATGAACATACGATGTTAAAGAAGAAAGCACGCTAAGTGTGAGCAATTCATTCTATGAAAGGCCCAGAAGCACATATTCGGTTATTTAGGAAGGCTAATTTTGTCTTAATATTTTATGGGCAATTATTGGTGCAACCGGTCTCGACTAATCTAGGACTTATACATGGACATGATTATGAAACTATAACTAATTCCGGGCTAAAAGGAATTAGTAGGTCCAACCTAGGGTTCATGCTCAACTGGTAATTCATAATCATTCCATCATGCCAAGACTCTATATAGCATGCAAAACAAACAAGGGGGTTCATTGTTCAAGTTCTTGCAACTATGTCTATAAGTTTTAATTTAACAATTTAAACTTTTATTTGTAAAAACATTTAAAGAATCCAATTCATTATACTAGAAATCAACTAATTCAAAAAGTCCCTTTGGTAATTAGAATCTAGAACCGATAAGAATTCCCAGGTAGGAGAGACCCCTTTGAAGTGAATGAGCAGCCAACTCCAATTCTTGCCAGAATGAACACGGGCCCTTCTGACTCAGTTAACCATTTAAATTAAAGATTTCGTTCTTTTCTAATTTAAGAATTATTCCAAATAATTCAAAATTTAAAGGATTTACAATTTCAAGTAAAACATTGTTAATTTCTAGATAACTACCCTGACTAAGTTTGAGCAACACTTAATCTAGTTATCACATAATTTTCTATTGCAAGAAATAAATTCCTAGGCATGGCATAGCATACACGAAAATATTTCATAGAAAATCAGGCCTAGAATATTTCTAGTTAATCATACAATCGCATTAGGCAGGCTCATGATACCACTGTTGATCTAGATTAAGGTTTTAATAGGTAAAACAGGTGCAGTGGAAGTTCAAAAATTTAATCAAGTTCCCTAGACCTTCTAAGCATAGCCTGATTTGTAATAGTGCTAGTCTTAAATTATTCTAGGTCATAAACACTTATTAAAAGGACCTAATAATAATTTAACCACTTACCAGTTGAAGCGTGAATCCCAATGACTGCAGAATGACCCATCAACTACGTGCAAAGACTCCAAAGTAGAATCCTCTATAAAAAGTCCACACAAGCAACACTGACCAAAACCTTCTAGAAAGGAAGAACCGATAAAATAGCAGTGAATGGCTAGCTCCTCCCTAATAATTTATTCTAGAAGAAAATTCCTTTAGTTTTCTATTCTAAGTAAATACGACTTTCGATGGATTACTTTCAGGAATCAAAACAACTAAGAGAATTAGAGAGAAAGAGAGGGATTATAAAATTCAGGACAAAAAATAAGGAAGGAGGAGGCCTCTATTTATAGTGGTTAAGAATTATTCAAAGGACAATAAAGTCCCTAACCTCAACCAATCAAAGGGCAATTAGGTATTTTATAAACCTAATTAGAGTTATAACCAAACTCTAATGTGGAGTTTGCTTGGGGAGCAAACTCCCCATACTTATCACCTACTGTTGCCCAAATGGCCAGCAGCTTTGGCTAGGCCTACACAGGCGCGCAGGCCTATAGCCCACAAATAGCACAGCCATTGCGGGCTATGCTGCCTAGCATTGTGTGCTAGCCTATTGGGCCTCACACCTACACGGCCCAATAGGCTGCACATAGCGCAGTGCCTATAGAGTCATGCACTAGCGTAGCCCAGCAGGCTGCACATTACGCCGCCTTGCTGGGTCGCGCACCAGCGTAGCCCAGTAGGTTATGCATTGCGCAGTCTTGCTAGGTCACGCAGCCCAGCAGGCCACACTCTAATGAGCAGTGGGCTGTGCACTGCAGCCCACTGTCCCCAAGGCCCTAATGCAGGCATTGAGTAGTGTTGTTCATACACAACACTGCCTTGGCCCGCACGCAGATCGAGTCTAAAATTAACCAGTAATTTTCTCATTAATCCACTTGCCTTAGTTCAAGCAATAACCAATATTCTTTAACTGTGTTGTCTTTTGTTTCTAAATCCCTTTATTTATTTTATCCGCCTTATTATTTTTTAGGTTCGTTGGTCCAACTAATGAATATTGGCCTAACCAATATGTTATAGCCTAACCATATTTCCTCACTCTTCTAGATTAGACCTAGTCTAACAATTCTTTACTTAGCTCGGTCGTAACTCAAAGTGTGTGACCTTATCGGGTCCCATAATATCGAGCTGCCAAAAGCTTAACCTAGCTCAATCCCTTTTAGGAATTGACCGGTACAAAGCTCTAGACCATTAAGGACTCCAACTACTTTGATCGGTCATATTGGCCTCTAGCAAAGGCATATGTCCTCTCAATATTCAGAACATCACATGCATGTGACTTAATCCTGATTTTGCAACAGTATCAATACAATTCACTCCTTCTATCAACTGTTAAGTACCATCTAGTTTCTAGGACTCGGCTTAAGTGTTAGTCCACTAGTAGCTTTAATAGCTACCCCAGTAGTTTAGTCTTGCTGCCAAAGTACACTACTCAATCATTTAATATGTTGATCAAGATCTTATCCTATCAACTCATACTCTGATCAGAGGTTTACGAGTGTGTCACTTCTAACAAGTGGCCAAGGTACATATCCCTTATATTTCTATAATGGAGTGATAGATTCCATCTTGACTACTTAGCTTTCCAACGGACAGATATCAACTATACCCTTAATTATCCTTGACATCTAGTCTTATATAATGTATAGGTATAACCCAAAGTATTGCAATATCTGAATAAGGTAACTAGTATCTCAGGTCTAAGGATATTTGTATTGCTATTGTAATGAGACAATTAAAACACCAACACATAATATAAATTACCGAGTGTTGTCTCATGGCAGTCTCCTATGTATTTCCCGGAATACATTCATGTGTTAACCCAAGGTACCACCCGCTAGCATTGGAGATATGTTAATCTGAATCATAATCAAGAGGTATGACGACACATGCTAGTCTATCTGTATTCATCAATGTCCAGTCTTGATTATACTACGACTAGGGATATTTAGAAAAATCATAATTATACATGAACTAGTTCTCACCAATATAGTCTCACTATGCCCTTGCAATATGTGCTATGATTATGTCATGGACTTTTGCAAACATATCAATGAATATATTCTAAACCAGTCATAATATATTTTCACAGTCATTGATATAACAAAAGAATGCCTTTATCAATATAACTTTGTTCGTACAAATAAAACTAACTAAGATATATCGCCCTAATTGCCTCTAGGGCATACATCATGTCTAACATTTAACACTCTAAGAGAGCTAATCGGAATGTCCAATCCAATTTAAAGAAATGCATTTCCCACTAACCAATTCTGGAGCTAATCAAATTTCTAGGGCACACTCTGAGCTTCAGCGAATTAGGTCAAGTGTTTCTTCTTTGCACTTAAATTTTGGACACGTTATTAAAACTTTCACCAATTTCTTTTCAAATTCAAAACTGATGGAAATGGTAGCAAGTTCCAAAATGATCCATATTCAGGTGCTTTTATTCCGTGTTTCTCACAATCATTAATCTCACGGTAAACTCTATTTTATCTCACCGTTGATTTATGACCATGGATTGTGAGTTGTACATGTAACCTTTGCAGATGTTAGCGAAGAGTCTTTGGCTATTTAAAGAGAAATTCAGAAGCGTAAAAGAAAAGGAAAAGGTTACTTTACTAAATTTCCTTTCTGCAATCTTCTTCTCAAAATTCCAAAATTCTCTATTTCTCTTAAAGCTATTGCAATGGCGAGTACCTCTGGAAGATCATCAGAACCCAGTTCTGAGAAATTCCTGTTTGTAAAGAGTGAAGATGACTCTCATTGGATTACCACCATGGATCATTTGGCACAAGTAGCGATATGAATCAACAAGAAGGAGGAGCTATTCATTCATGCAGGAACTGAGTACACACCCACAGAATGATGTACTAGGGATGGAGCTGTAGTTGAGGAGCCTACAATAGTTGATATGCTTAGTTTCTCTAGCAACAAACGGTTTGGGAAGTAGACGCACCAACATCATCTTAGAGGGTTCTTTGAGATTCCTAGTGGATGTTATGAGCAAGTCGTAACAAGATTCTTCCATGGGACCCATATGGTTGAAGGTTTCAAGGATCTATTTGAAACCACCATGATGGAAAGGAAAGCTTATATGACTCCAAAAGTGATAGTTGGGTTACTAGGTATTCAAGAGAGAGGGCTACGGATGCGTGTTATTAGGGATGAAGAACATGTGGACATCCCTATTGATTATGAAGTTCACTCTAACAATAAGTTAGGAGAACTTATAACCTCAATGTTCTTGAAGGAAGGAAAGTAGGTGCATGAATTAGTAGCAAAGGTGTTGCTGCCTAAGACTGGTTCTACAGGAAGCTACTCAAAGTTTAAAAGAGTGTTTGTCTATGCTCTAGCTAATGGGATGTGCATTAACTGGCCCCTGGCAATTTTGTACAGACTTTGAAAGAGTCCAACCACATGGTCTATAGGCATCTTGTGATGGAGATTTTCAGGGCTTATGAGCTAGACCTGGAAGGATGGGCTCAGAAAAGCAGAATCAATCTGAAGGTGATAGAATCAAGAATTTTGAGGAATGCACACTTTCATGGCTTAAGATGTAATGAGAAGCCAAATAATACCAAGTTTATCAAGCTGAAGAAGGGAGAGGTCAGAGTGAAGGAACTTAAAGTTATTATGCCAATGAGACCTATTAAGCCCAAAGAGGAAGATTATACTCTTGATGCGTTTATGGCTAAGGAGCTTGAGGGGATTACCAAGCTGAGAGCAGAGGGAGGAGAATAGAAGATAGAGAAGAAGGGAAGCAAGAAAGAGGTCAGGAGAGACTTCAAGAAGAATGTCAAGAAAGCGAGCTCAGCGAGCTCTAATCCTACAGTTGCTCATGTCCTTAAAAAGAACAAATCCACCAAGGGAACTAAGGAAGAGAACCCTAGAGAGCTAACTGAGAAAGAGAAAAAAGAGGAGAAGAAAGTAGAGGCAGAGTTGAGAGAGGAGATGCCTCAAATCAAAAGTAAGAAGAGAAAGATTGAGGAAGCTCAGCTTGATGTTGAGAAGGTTTAGGACAGGAAGCTATATAAGTTCCTATGGCTAAGGTAGGTTAGCCTAAGAAGAAGCTAATGGTTAAAAAGCTGACTGGCATAGTCTAGATTGAAGAAGTGTTGGAAAACAATGATCAGGAATCTCAATTAAAGTAAAATATCTGGATTAGGTTTGAAAGAAACAAAAACTTAAATAAAGTATCTTCTAAATCCAAATGGAAGAATCCGGTCAAGATCCAGCTACAAAGACATTCCTTGAAGACTAGATATACCTAAGCGTACATTGGAATCATTAGGATAAAGTTTGGAAATGAAACAAACTTTAAATCTTCAAGATCAGCAATGGGAAGAACTGATTGCATAAGCATCCAGCAGAAGATAGTTCCGGAGACACTGAGTCTGAAAGCATCCGGAAGACTCAAACGTCAAGACAAATGGGAAAAGTTTACAAAGATAACTTTTCACTCCACCTTTTGGTCTACAAAGTCAAGGATCCTTTCCCTATAAACAAGACAAAAGTGATAGCTTGCACTTTTCAGAAAAAGGACAAAGGACTGACACCAGACAGAGAAGAGGTAACAACCTTTTTCACCTAGACCAATAAGAAGGCGCGTAGAGTTCACACCAAAAAGTTTCTTATATAAAATTTGGTGTGACGCTAAAATACAAAGAAAACAATCACTGACATCTTTTCAGCCTCAATCCCAAGGATTCAAATGGGTCAAATTATTGTCTAACAGATTGATCAATGGCTCTGAAAGTGCCTCATCTTACCTGATCAAAGGTGAAGATTAATTACAGCCTACCAACCCACAATGGCTACATTTATGATGGAAACCTATAAAAGGGAAGCTTCACAAGTTGAGAAGGTGCTGGTTGGTTTCACAAGAGCATATAATAAGAGAATTTGCAAGAAAGCAATTAGATTCACAAATCCCTCCAAGAACCAAGTCACTAAAAATCAGTTTGTAAGGATTCCTAAGTAAGCTATAAACTTAAGGAATTCTAAAATTAAAATCTTTGATAGAAACCAAATTGTGAAATATCTCCCACTTGGGTGAGTAGTGGGATTGGGATATAGCTTGAAGTAGGTGCTTTGAGTAGGATCTCCCTGTAGGAATCAGCTTAGATTTGGGGTAGAAGTCTAAGTGGTATATCCTGCTAAAGACTAAAGGACTCAGCTAGGAGTTGGTGCTTCTAGTGGTACATCCTACATCTGGAAGGGGTTACCATCCGGAGACAATCTGTAAGGCTTGATTCCTGCCAGTTGGAAAGGAATCCACTAGTGGATAAGCTCCGAGGAAGGAAACTCTGGGGATTGGACGTAGGCGGGGCCGAACTAGTATACATCACTTTGTTTGATTTTCTTACCTTTTATTTACTGCATTATGTTGATATATTTGCACCATTCGGATCCACCACCGGATCATAATCAAACATGCTACACTTAGACTTCTTAAAGTCTATCAATTCCGCGAAAAAGGGTCATTCACCGCCCTCTGACCAAGCTTAGACCCTCATAGGGACCAACAAGTGGTATCAAAGCAAGTGCTCAAACTAGAGATCTAACCATCTCGAGCTAAAGGTCCATAAATTTTGATCTAAGAATCAAAATGAGTTTCCAAAACTCACAGCTCCTTTCGGAGGATATGTCTATTACCCGTCCTTCACTCTTCACCGGTGGACACTACACCTTCTGAAAAATCGGATGAAGAGTTTCATTTAGGCTCAAAGCATGATGGCATGGATGGCCATTAAAGATGGTCCATATAAGCCTACGCATGAGGAAGACAGTTTAACCACCCGTAAGCCCTCGAGCTTATGGGATGAGAAGGATTATAAAAGATTGCAAGAAAACCAAATGCTATTAACATGCTTCATTGTGCTCTTAGCGCAGCTAAATTCAACAGAATATTCGGATGTGAGACTACACAGGAAATTTGGCAAAAACTGGAAGTGACCTACGAGGGAACAAACAAAGTCAAAGAAGCCAAAATAGATCTACTTCAGCAAAAGCTTGAAACTTTCAAGATGAAACCTAAGGAGTCTATCAGCAGCATGAACACTAGGTATACAAATCTAGTAAATGAAATCAAGAGGCTGGAAAAGGAGATATCAGAAGTAGATATGGTTAAGAAGGTACTCTGGAGTCTCACAAAGGAATGGGACAACAAGTAGACTGCCATTGAGGAAGCTCATGACTTGAATTTCTATAGTTATGATGAGCTAATTGGTAATCTCTTGACTTAAGACTTATCCTTGGAGAGATACAGCAAACAAGTGAAGAAGCCTGAAGTGAAAAAAAAGCTATTACACTCAAGGCAGAATCTATCAGATCAGCTTCATTCGGAGAAGAGCAAGTCACTGAATCTCAAAGTACCAAGGAGTAACTAGCCCTATTAATTGGTTCCTACAAAAGAAAGAAAGAAGGAAGTCCAGAAGATATGAATCCCAAAGACTAAGGGAAGGCACATCTAGAAGAGACAGGCCTAGAAAGAATCCGGAAGAAAAGAAGGATCTAGAAAAAGAAGCTGCATGTTTTGAATGTGGGGAAAAATGCTACTTCAGAACAAAATGCCCTAAGCTTAAAAGAACCAAGAAGCACAAAAAGAAGGCAATGGTGGCCACCTGGAGCAATAGTGAGGAAAGTAGCAGCTCATCCTCAACTGAAGAAGAAGAGACTACCAACTGTGCATTCATGGCACTGACTAATCCGAAAGTAGAGCAATCCAGAAACAATGTCTCTAAACAAGATACAATGTAAATCGAAGAATCAGAATCAGAAACAGCAAATGCTGAGGTAAATTCTTATTCTAATTCTACTTCTAACTTTGACCTTGCTAGAGCTTTATCTATTGTGATCAAGAGTGTGAAGAAGAACACAAAAGCAATCAAATCCTTAAGAAGACAAGTGATAGAGCTTACTGAAGATGGTGAAACATTGGCACAAGATGTCAATTTAATAAGAACCACCAAGCACATTGAAGTGGTTGAAGAAAACTTCCTGAGAAATCAAGTGCAAATACTGAGTGCTAACTTGATGGGGTTAGATAGGGAGCTAACCCTAATGAAGGAAGCATCCGGAAGAAGATCAAATCCTCCTCAACCAAGAAGGAACCCAAGGCGGAATACATAAAGAAATCAGTACCAAGCTGTGAAAGGAAATCCAAAGCCTTTTAATCAAAAAGTAAAGGAGGTTAGCAGGCAACCACAAGCCTAAAGATATACTGCTGCATAAAAAGGAAAAGCTAAGGCAGTATGCAATCAGTAATCTGCCACACAAAGAAGGAATTATGTAGCAGAAGTTGCACCTCTAGCCAGCTTTTGGATACACATCGGATCATCTACATGTGTACAAGAAGCTGGATACAAAGGGAACTATGGGAAGGAGGATCTCAAAAAGATAGAAAAGAAGCAGGAGCAGAACTGACCCATCTCAGGGTGTAGGTTTTATGGGAAAAACAATCATATTACTAAATTATGTAGATTAGAAAATGGTTATTATGGTGTTAATCCTTGGCCTGAGATGGTTATTAACCTGAGAGGACCCAAATCTGATTGGATACCCAAACCTACTTGATCTATTTTACATGTATGCCTTAGATCTACAGTAGATCAACACACTTGGTACATTGATAGTGGATGCTTAAGGCAGATGACAGGTGATGAGAAGGCCTTCATCACATTGACCGGGAAGAAGGGAGGCAAAGTAAGCTTTGGAGACAATAAAAAAGGACAGATCATTGGACATGGAACTATTAGATTTGAATTGAAAATAGAAGATGTCTCATTGGTTGACGAACTGAAGTTCAACTTACTAAGTGTAGCCTAACTCTGTGGCAAAGGAAGAAAAGTCATTTTTGATTTCGGAGGCTGCTCAATCCATGATAGTAGTCTAATCAACTCATTCTTTATGCACCTAGAGTAAATAATGTCTACTCTGTTAACATTAAAAATGAGAAAAAGAATATCCACTTGGTGTCTAAAGAAGAAGAATCATGGCTATGACATCGGAGGTTGGTATATGTTAGCATGAACCTCTTGTCCAAACTAGCCAAAAAGGAATTGGTAGTGGGTTTGCCTAAGGTTGCTTTTGATAAGGATCATCTATGCACTGCATGTCAATTAGGTAAATAGCATAAGAAAAGTTTCCCTTCCATCTCCTACATTCCTTCTAAAAGAGTGCTTGAGCTCTTGCATATTGATCTCTTTGGTCCAATCAAACCATTGAGTTTAGGTAGTAGAGAATACACCATGGTAATTGTGGATGATTATTCTTGTTATACATGGGTTCTCTTGCTAGCAAGCAAAGACAAAGCCTTTGACCAAGTCTCAAAAACATTCATCTGAATAGAAGTAGAATAGGGCATAAGCATTGCACGCATCCGGAGTGATAATGGTGGTGAGTTCAAAAATAAGCATTTTGCTAAATTTTGTGACTCTAAGGGAATTGAACATAACTTCTCTGCCCCTCATACTCCTCAATAAAAATGGAGTGTTTAGAGAAAGAATAGGACCATAGTTGAGATGGCTAGAACAATGCTAAGTGAGAATTATTTGCCAAAATATTTCTGGGGAGAAGCTGTAAACATAGCATGCTATATTTTGAATAGAGCTCTCATTAGAAAGACTATAGAAAAGTCCCCCTATGAAATCTGGAAGGGAAAAAAACCCAAAATTGGGTACTTCAAAGCATTTGGGTGTAAGTGCTACATCCTAAATGATAGAGAGAAACTAGGAAAATTTGATCCTAAGTCTGATGAAGCAATTTTGCTTGGCTACTCAACACATAGCAAGGCTTACAGAGTCTTTAATAAATGAACCCAAACTATGGTTGAGTCTATACATGTAGATTTTGATGAGACTAACCATGCAGGCAAGAAAAGATCCACTCCAAAAGATCCAGTTCTGGAAGCTAAAAACTCTGGAAAAAAGAAGGAAATCCAAGTTCCTAATTCCTTCCAATTCAAGAAGTATAAAGAAGAGGATGAAGGAATATCTTTTGATCCAGAAGTACAACAAGTTGATCTCAATCCACATGAGATAAACTTCAGTGATGACCAAGGAAACCAAGATGAGGTAGAAGTAGAGCAAGTCCCTGTTCAACATGAAGGCTTACAAAGGGAAATCCGGACTCATAGAAATCATCCAGTAGAAGCTATTTTGGATGATGTCCAAAATCCAGTCAGAACTAGAGGACAAATCAACAGGATGATGAGCCATGCTGCTTTTGTCCCTCTTATTGAGCCAAAGAAATTTCAAGATGCTGAAGGAGATGAAAGTTGGATGATGGCAATGCAAGAAGAGCTAGATCAATTCACCAGGAATGATGTATGGGATCTATTGGCACCTCCAAAGGGAAAGTCAATCATTGGCACCAAATGGGTATTTCGGAACAAGCTAGATAAATCTTGAGTTGGGGTAAGGAACAAAGAAAGATTGATTGCCTAAGGCTACAAGCAATAGGAAGGGATTGACTTTGAAGAAACATTTGCTCTAGTAGCAAGACTGGAGGCAATCTGGATTCTATGTGCTTTTGCATCATTTATAGAATTCATATTATTCCAAATGGATGTCAAGAGTGCATTTCTCAATGGGGTTATCCAGGAAGAAGTCTATGTAAAACAGCCACCCAGTTTTAAAGACTCATAGCATCCGAATCATGTCTACAAGTTAAAGAAGGCCCTCTATGGATTGAAGCAAACACCAAGAGCCTGGTGTGAGAGACTCACCACATTTCTCATATCCAAGGATATATCTGGGAAAAAGCATATACGACTCTTTTCATCTTGAAAAAGAAGAATGATATTATTCTAATCCAAATCTATGTGGATGATATCATATTTGGAGCAACTGATGAAAGGATGTCCGAAGAATTCAGCTCTCAAATGCAGAAGGAATTTGAGATGTCCATGATGGGAGAACTAAATTTCTTCCTTAGTTTACAAATCAAGCAAAGTCCAGATGGAATTTTCATTAACCAGTCAAAGTACACCAAGGAGATCTTGAAGAAGTTTGAAATGGACAAGAGCAAACCTATATCCACTCTAATGGGCTCAGATACAGTCCTATCCAAGGATTATGAAGGAAAAGATGTTGATCAGAACCTCTATAGAGGGATGATTGGCTCACTTCTATACTTGATAGCTAGCAGGCCTAACATACACTATGCAGTAAGGTATTAAGCCAATCCTAAGGACTCTCATCTCAAAGTAGTGAAGAGAATTCTTAGATTCCTCCTAGGAACCACTGAAGTTAGGCTATGGTACCATAGTAATGGAGACTTCACACTCCAAGGCTTCACTGATGTAGACTATGGGAGAGATATTCTTGAGAGAAAGAGTACATCCGGAGGTTGCCATTTCCTTGGAGATTGCTTAGTATCATGGTACATCAAGAAGCAAATTTCAGTTGCTCTATCAACCACAGAAGCAGAATATATGGCAGCTGGAAGTTGTGTACCTCAACTTCTTTGGATTAAGCAATAACTAGAAGATTATAGAGTTCAATCCGGATGTGTGGATGTTATGTGTGATAATAAAAGTGCCATTGATGTTTCAAAGAATCCAGTACTCCATAGTAGGATGAAGCATGTCAACATTAGGCATCATTTCATCCGGGATCATGTAATGAAAAAGGATGTTGCCTTGGTATACATTCCAACCAATGAGCAAAGACAAGGAATTCGGAAGAGAAGAAGAATAGACAAAAGCTCTACTCTGGATGTAATATTGCCACATCAGCAGATAGGACAGGACACATGGTAGGAAAGGCGCTGAAAAGTAACTGTTCCCTTTTGAATTTCAAATGTTTATTGGGTGTTACACGCGCGGTAAATTCAATAGTTGATTTTTAAAATAAACCGTTCCCATTCTTTGGTTAAACTGAATTTACCTCTCTGCTAAAAATCCGACTGCCATGTCAACAATCCAGCCAAATTAATGGCATCTAAATTACTAAAATACCCTCACCTTGAAAAATCTATACAAACACTTCATATTTCCTCTTCTTCCTCACGCGAGCAACTTATCTACTATTACTCAGCTAAAATCAAATCACAAACCCTAAATTCTTTTAAACTCTTCCAACAATGTCTGCTATCATGACAAGCAAGGGACCCAAAATGCTACCTACCGAAAACATCTTTACAGAGTTTGATTTCAAACCCCTTAAACTGAAAACCAATGACTCCATTATCCCCACTGACTTTTTGGGAGATAACTTCCTATTTGAAACTGACCCTTACTCAAAATTGATTGAGGATCAACACTTGACTGATTTCCTCAAGATAAAATGCCCAACCTACCCCGGATTTGGTTAAGGAGTTTTATGACAATCTCAAAGCCCACTCGTTTCGTGATGCTTTGAGAACTTAAGTCCAGGGCAAGGAGATTATGATTACCCCAAAATTTTTTGAAAAATTCCTGAACATGAAGAATGATGGGGTCCAGCTGAGAATCGATGGAGATGAGCAGAAAGTCAAGTACGATTCCAAGA
Source organism: Euphorbia pulcherrima (assembly GCA_947683365.1). NCBI lineage: Eukaryota > Viridiplantae > Streptophyta > Magnoliopsida > Malpighiales > Euphorbiaceae > Euphorbia > Euphorbia pulcherrima. Next base: position 34,510,695 of record CANTUS010000004.1, read on the forward strand.
TGTGGCTGCATCCTAACTATTTTAGGGATAAATGTTCAACATACTTCCCAGAAGTACCAAGATACCTCCAGTATGCAGTTACAAAATTGGTGCTTATCCGGAAGGGCTCTCTCACTACAGTGTCATCCTTCTAGCACTGTGTCTTACAGTATTGGGTGGAGAGTAAAGTGGTTAATATGATGGTACTAATCATCCACTACCTGAGGTAGCACAGGAATTCTTATGGCGCCCTCATCACCCAAATCTTAATTGCAAATAAAGTGAACTTAACCGAATTCCAGGCAGTGAATGGTAAAGAAGCTGAGTTTTGGGGAGACTTGGAACAAGGAAAAGGCCAAGAGGCTATGGGATGATAAGAAGCCAAGGGCTAGAAATGCCATGGATCCGGTGGAAGCAGCTTCGATTCCCAATAAAGCAAGAACCAATAAACCAAAGGCATAGAAGGAACTGGCCTTAGTTTCGGTTGGGGAAGTTAATGAGGATGCTCTGTCCTTAACCTAAATAATAGCCAAATCTCCAACCAAAAAGCCAAGAGGAAGGCTGATTAAAACTGCAGCTAAACTGAAGAAACCGGTTTGTGAGCCGGAATCAAAAGAAACCATTGTATTGGCTGCTGCTGCAATAAGAGAAGGGTACAAAAAGGGACAAAAAAGAAGCATAAGAGATATGCTAATGAAGGAGCATGAGTCTAATAGTGAGAAGACACAAGATGGGGAACTAGCCCCCAAAAAGCATTTTCGGAAAAAGGGATTGACATTTATAAAAGCCTTAAAGGCAGAAAAGGCAAGAGCCAAAATCTAAATCTGGAAACCTGCATCCGGTATAACCATAAGGGAACCAACCCCTAAGGCAGCCACTTCTATTGAATCCGGAAAAAGGAAGGAGATTATGCCATTGACTAAAAAGCCAATACTTTAAGGCAATATCTTCCCGAAAGATCCCCAATTTGCTGAGATGATGTCAGCTACAAAAGACAATCCAAAAATCAATCTTTTGACAAAGGAGGGACCCAGAGGCTCATCCGGTATAGCAACATCAAATAGCCCACCATTCCTTATTTCATCAAAGGATCTGAGGCTTCTCAAAGAACCAAATTACTAGGAATAGGATTTATTGCATTTCCAAGCTAGATCCGGACCTCTTCCTGAAAACTTGCTGGATGTGAACCCTGAAGTGGTGGAGTTGGAAAGTCCTAAAAAGGCTGTTGGAGGGAATGGTGAGGATAATTCCACCATTTCAGGATAAGAGATGATTATTGTTGCAAGTCCTTTACAGGCAATAGAAGGGATGACTGAGGACATTACCAGTCATCCAGGGGTTGTGGAGATTGAGGAAGAAAGTGTAGAAGCAGCTGATCTGAATAAAACACCATCTACTGAGTTAATCCCCAACTGAGTATCATTTGATATTAATGCTGACACCACTACTAGTGCTAAAACAGCAGTTGAACATAGGGACAACTTAGATGCACACTCTCCAATTGCATCTAACGATTAGAAGTTCAACCCGGAACATAAAGTTTCGGAGGATAGACTAAGTCTAAGATCTAATGAGAATGCTCCTAGAGTGGACCCGAAGGGTGAGGCTAGTCCAGAGGATCGGTTTGAAGAAGAGAGGAAAGAAGAAGAAGAAGAAGAAGAAGAATCAGTTAAGGTAGGAACATCCGGATCTGATGAGACTAGAAGCAGCTCTGAATACAAAACTCCTCTTGTAAGCCCAATTAGAATACCTGCTATAAATGAAAATCCAACATGAGCTAAAAAGATTTCCACAGCACTCAAAATTCTTCAAGAGGCTACTTATGAAGAATAAGAGGAGATACATCAAACAAAGCCTCCAGAACATTTGTAAACATTTGAAGGCAGTGGAAAAAGTACTTCTTGAGGAATTCCAACCCCTAAAGAGGGAAATCGAGGTGATAAAGGGGGATGTTAAGAAGATAATGGAGAAAGTAAAGGACTTTCCCACTATTGATCTGGTAGCAGAAGTCTCCCTTGCCAAAGTCAAACCAATCCTTGAGCAAGTAAATACAAGCATCGTTGGAGCCAACAGATCAGCAGATCAGGCCAATATAGTGGCCACAAAACAACTATGCTACCATCTTGGACAAAGCCACATCCTCTTCCACTAAAATGGCAACAGAAATCAAAGAGTACATTGACACCAAGTTTAAAAGCTTGCTAAAATTCATTCCGGAGGTTGTTACCAAAGGTGAAAAAGACATTGCTTCTACAATTAATCTGCAAAATGAAGATCATCAAGCTACACGAGAAATGCTCACACATTTCCTTGATGAGGATCTTCTAAAACTCTTAAAGAAGCAGGCGGATGACATAAGTGATGATAGAGGACATCATTCCTCCGGGAGAAATGACTTAATTAAAGCTCTCAAAGAGGCTTTCCACAAGGATCTCACTACACTTAACTCCTATATCCATAATGTCTGGTGAGATATCTGCAATGATATTGAAGCCTTAAAGTCAGGTATGGCTAATCTTTCACTCTCCACATTCGGATCTCCCTCCTTCGCCTACCATAGCCTTAGTCAAGCACATAGGCGACACTGGATTTTTTGGGTACAAGTGCATGTTGACACTTCTCAAGTCTATGTTTACCTATTTTGATAAAGAAGATCAAGCCCATGCACTTCGAATGATTTTGTACATGACAAAGTCCTATAAAGAGCTCCGAGTGTTTTTGAAGACTTATCAACTCCTTCCGGCCAGTATTAAGACCATCTTTGAAAGGCGCTCATAAGGGAAAGTAGATTACTCCATCTACTTAGAAGCATGGCAGAAGAGTTGGGATAAGTGATCATATATGCTAATTGACCCCCAATCTGATGTAAACAATAAGGGGGAGAAGAGCACAACAAGCAAAGGAGGAGATGATATGGAAATAGATAGGTAGATAGGTAAATGTGTAGTTAGCTATTGATCTCATGTACAAATCTTGTAATAGCTAGCTTTGACAATTTTTCACTTATATGTGCTCTGTATTTGTAATCCGAAACTTCATTTATGTTAACCATTGTTAACAATAGAAGTATATATATAGTGAAACATATTTACATAAAATTGCTTCTAAGTACAATCTGTTATTGTACTTCAAAAATATAGAAGCCAAAAAATGCAAAAATATTGAGGAAACGGGATACTTAGATTATGGGGGAGTAAAATTTGTAAATGACTAAGTATCAAGAATCATACTTAGTTCATATAGACTCCATCCTTATGCGTAGTTGTGTTAGGTTTTTGTTTTCATCAAATGGGGGAGATTGTTGGAAAACAATGATCCGGAATCTCAATTAAAAATATCCGGATTAGGTTTGAAAGAAATAAAAACTTAAACAAAGTATCTCCTAAATCAAAATGGAAGCATCTGATCAAGATCCAGCTATAAATACATTCATTGAAGACTAAATATACCTAAGCATACACTGGAATCATTAGGATAAAGTTTGGAAAGGAAATAAACTTTAAATCTTCAAGATCAGCATCGAGAAGAACTGATTGCACAAGTATCAGGAAGAAGACAGATTTGGAGACACTGAGTCTAAAAGCATCCGAAAGACTCAAATGTCAAGACAAATGGGAAAAGTTTACAAAGATAACTTTTCCCTCCACCTTTTGGTCTACAAAGACAAAGATCCTTTCCCGATAAACAAGACAAAAGTGATAGCTTACACTTTTCAGAAAAGGAGAAAGACTAACACCGAACAGAGAAAAGGTAACCCTTTTTCACCTAGACCAATAAGAAGGCGCTTAGAGTTCACACCAAAAGTTTCTGATATAAAAGTTGGTGTGACACTAAAATACAAAGAAAATGATCACTAACATCTTTTTAGCCTCAATCCCAAGGAAACTCCGAGGACTAGATGTAGGCGGGCCGAACCAGTAAAATTCACTGTGTTTGATTTTCTTACCTCTTATTTACTGTATTATATTGATATATTTGCATCATTCGGATCCATCCACCAATCATAATCAAACACGCTACACTTAAACTTCTTAAAGTCTATCAATTCCATGAAAAAGGGTCATTCACCCCCCTCTAACCAAGCTTAGACCCTCACAGGGACCAATAAGAAGAGGCTGAGAAAGTGAAGGCGGCTGAGGCTGAGAGAATTAGGAAGAGGCTGGAGGATTTGGAAGAAGAAATAAGAAGGAGAGCTAAGGAATCTACTGGTAATACTAAGGTTGATACTGAGAAAGCTGTTGAAAATGTTGTGGCTAGTCTGGCTAACAAATGTATTCTAGAAGTGGTGGAAGAAATTATAGGAGCTTTAGAAGGTATTGAGAATCAAGAAGAATAGGAGGATGCCGATATCAAAATTGTGGAGGCTATGGAGTTTGACGTAAATGAAGAAGTCCAGCAGATTGATCTAACTACTGAGGAAGCTAAGGAAGAGAAGAGAGAAAAGAAAAGGAGAATCTTCAAGAAAATGAGGTAGTTTTTGATGAAGATGAAGGAGATTTGGAGGATAAGGAGGACGAAGTTGTTGTAGTTGAGCAGGGAGCTCAGCTGATTGAGTAAACCTTAGCTCAGGTCAGTGAGTCTACTATTGAAGGTGTTAAGAAGGAGCAATCTGAAGAATTCTTTTCCCTAACTTATCAATAGAAACATCCCTATCACCCACACCGATTTCCATGCAACCCTTACCTCAAAACCAAATGTCATCCATATCCAATTCTGACCAATCACCTGAAATTGCCATTATTCCCTATCTTTCACCAGTTGGATCTCCAGTACATGAACCATTGCTATTAGAAGGACCAGTAGTTAGAGGTCCACCAATTATTGAGGAGATTCCTGAATAACAACAACAACAACAACCACAACCTTAATATAAGGAGGTTTGGAAGAGTTAGATTTCCGGAACTGAGGACAGATGCAGAGATAGATGCTAATATTGCCAAATCATTGTTGACTAAGGAAGTTCTGAGGTGGATTGCAAAGGCTGTTGAGCCAGTGCAAGGATTTTTTGTTGCTGTTGAGGAGATGAAGAACCATTTTAAATCAGTCCCTACTCAGTTTTCACTAGTCAAGGCTATAGTATCCCATACTTTGCCTTTGTTAAATATTGCTGGTAGAAAGGCTGACTATTTAAAGATGGAGGTTACTGATCTTCAGGAGGAAGTTGAGAAAATCTATGAGAGCAACTACACAGTGGTGAATGAGGAGAGGGACTTTAGAAATTCCATGATTGATAAATTCAATCCTATTCTACAGGGAATGCAGGCAGTGCTGAATGGATATAGCATTTTGAGCAAGGAAAATGATGCCAATACATCCAAGATAGATGCAATTATAGATACCATAAATGCTCTTATCATAGTAGTCTCTAACCAAGGTAGCTCAAATATGCTGAAGCAGATGAAGGGAGATATTTTGAAGGGAATTAAGGACTTTGAGCATGGAATTTTAGCTACTCTTAAGAGACTAAATATATCTAACATTTTGAGTAGCGACATTGTTATGTCAGAACCTGAATAAGAACCATCTTTGCACTAGAAGCTTGGTCACATTCATGATCAAATCAAGATTGTTCATGCTAATGTTACAAATGATGGTCAAGCAATTGATCAAATTCACAAGTAGGTGTCCTTGTATATCAGAAGCACTCCAATGCTAGAGTGGATGTTAAGGGAGAATAATCAAGCCAAGGCTCTGGCCAGTCTCACCTATATCTCCAAGGAAGGACTGAATGCTCAATACTAGGTTAATCAATCTCAATCTCGTGCTATGGTAGCACTCTTTGCTTTTCTTAAAGAGCAGGACTTTCTCTCAGATGAGATCTATGAATTGTTAGTTCGGCACTTTTCTACTAACATTTATGGAGAACTCAAACATTTTTACGCTTCTCTTGGTTCGTTTTATTGTCAAGATCAAGCCATTTTGCATACAATGGCAATAGGGGAGAAGGAACACGAGAAGGGAGAGCAAGAGGAGAAAGAGAGAGATCAGAGGGTAGCTAAGTTTGCATATGAATTGTCCAAGGATCAGGAGCGCATTGAAAAGTAGTATCTTGAGACTCGCAAGAGGGAAGGAAAGGAGATCGCATCACCTTAGGAAAAGAAGTCTAGGTGGGATCAGCAAGTGTTTGAAGAGAGAAGAGCAAATCTTGGAGGACCTATGGCTAAGTAGAATAGAATTCATTGCGATCTGTAGTGCTAATTGTAAAGCTTAGTATAGACTAAGCCTTTGTTATATGTACTCAAGTTATAATTATATACAAAGATTACCTATTCTATTCTAAGTTAAGATCTTCTTAACTTATTGTATTTTCTTCTATATATATATATATATATCTAATATTGCAGAAAAAAATGAGAAGTACTGAAGAATGCTAACCTTAGAAGAATCAAGGATTATAGAGGAGTTAGCATTCACTCTGAGCAAAATAAAGATGTTGAACAAAGACATATCAAGCACGTGTATAAGGTAACTCTGATCTGGATATCTTATTGATTTAATTCTTGCTCAATTAATTGCCATTGATCAAAATGGGGGAGATTGTTGAACAAGCATGAGTTTGGACTGACTCAGTGGATGACTCTGTAGTGCTTAAGTTTTGATCATAATAATTAAGTTAAGTATGAGATAATTAAATCAATAATGATGTTAAAATAAATAGTCTATGGTTTGTTGGGAAACAATGATCCAGATTATAAAATTAAACTATAATATCCGGATCAAGTTTGAAAGAAACAAAACCTTAATCTCCTAAATCTATATGGAAACATCCGGACAAGATCCAACCATAAGACCATCCATTGAAGGCATCAAGTACCTAAGCATATACTGGAATTATTAGGATAAAGTTTGGAAAGGAAACAAACTTTAATCCTTCAAAAATCAGTATCCAGAAGAATTGATTGCACTATCTTCAGAAGAAGACAGATCCGGAGACTCTGAGTCTAAGAGCATCCGGAAGACTCAAATATCAAGACAAAGGGAAAAATTTCAAAGACAGCTTTTTCCTCCACCTTTTGGTCTACAAAGTCAAAGATCCTTTCCCCATATGCAAGATAAAAGACAGCTTGCATTTTTCAGAAAAAGGGCAAAAAGTACTGACATCGGACAGAAAAAGGTACCAACATTTTTAACATAGACCAATGATAAAGGCATGTGGAGCACACGGATTACTGGCTAAAAGTTGGTGCATCACAAAAGGCTAAGGAAACGGATCACTGACAACTTTTCAGCCTCAATCCCTAGGATTAAAACGGGTCAAAATTGAGTGTAATAGATTGATCAACGGCTCCGGATGCGCCACATACAACCTGATCAAGGGTGAAGATTTAATGCAAGCTCAATAACCCACACCGGCTACATTTATGATAGAAGCCTATAAAAGGGAAGCTTCACCAAATGAGAAGGTTAGTTGTTTTATTTACAAAAAAAGTAACAAAGCACAAGCATTCAATCAGTTTATAATCCCTCCAAGAATCAAACAATTGCAAATCTGTTGTAAGGATTCCTAAGTGAGTTGTAAACTTAAGGAAATCCAAAACCAAAACCTTTGTGAAAACAAGAGTGTAAGGATCTCCAACTTGGGTGAGTTGTTAGATTGGGATACACCTTGAAGTTGGTGCTTTGAGTGGGATCTCCCTGTAGGACTCGGCTTAGATTTGGGGTAGAAGTCTAAGTGGTATATCCTACTAAAGACTAAAGGACTCAGCTAGGAGTTGGTGCTTCTAGTGGTATATCCTACATCCAGAAGGGGTTACTAAATCTCGAGCTAAAGATCCATATATTTTGATTCAAACATTATAATGAGTTTCTAAAACTCATAACTCCTTTCTGAGGGCATGTCCATTACCCATCCTTTACTCTTCACCAGTGAACACTGTACATTCTGGAAAAACTAGATGAAGAACTTCATTCAAACACAAAGCATGCAAGCATGGTTAGTTATCAAGGATGGCCCATATGAGCCTACTCATGAAGTAGAGGGTATAATCACCCGAAAGCCATCATTTTTATGGGATGAGAATGATTTTAAAAAGTTGCGTGAGACCGCAAATGCTATTAACATGCTTCATTGAGCTCTTAATGCAATAGAATTCAATAGGATATCTATATGTGAGACTGCAAAGGAGATCTAGGAGAAGTTGGAGGTAACCTATGAAGGAACAAGCAAAGTAAAAGAAGCAAAGATTGATCTACTCCAGCAAAAACTCGAATCCTTCAAAATGGAGCCAAAAGAATCCATCAGTAGCATGAACATTATATACACCAATCTAGTGAATGAGATGAAGAGACTTGGAAAGAAAGTTTCTGAAGTTGAAATGGTGAAAAAGGTGCTCCGGAGTCTCACCAAGGAGTGGGATAGAAAAAAGACTACTATTTAGGAAGCTCATGACTTAAATGTTTATAGTGACAATGAGCTCATTGGCAATCTCTTGACTCAAGAGCTATCCCTAGAGAGATATAGCCAATAGGAGAAAAAGCCTGAAGAAAAGAAGAAAGCTATTGCACTAAAGACAAAATCCACCGGATCAGCCTCATCCAGATAAGAAGAGCAAATCACTAAATTACTAAGCACCAAATATCAACTTGCTCTATTAACTAGAAAACTCAATAGATTTATACAAAAGAAAGAAGGAAATCAAGAAAGTATGAATCCCTGAAACTAAAAGAAAGCACGTCCAGAGAGATAGGCCCAGAAAGAATTTGAAAGAGAAGAAGGATCCAGAAAAAGAAGCTTCTTATTTTGAATGTGGAGAAAAAGGTCATTTTAGAACAAAATGTCCCAAGCTTAAGAGAACCAAGAAGTTCAAAAAGAAGGCAATGGTGGCTTCCTTGAGCAACAGTGAAGAAAGTAGCAGCTCATCTTCAACAAAAGAAGAAGAGACTGCCAACTGTGCATTCATCGCACTGACTGATCCAAAAGCAGAGCAATCCGAAAGGAATGCCTCTAAGCAAAATATAGTACAAATTAAAGAATCAGAATCAGAAACAGCAAACACTGAGGTAAACTCTTATTCTAACTCTGCTTCTAAGTTTGACCTTGCTAGAGCTTTATCTATTGTGATCAAGAGTGTAAAGAAGAATGCAAAAGCAATCAAGTCCTTGAGAAGACAAGTGTTGGAGATTACTAAAGATAATGAAGCCTTGGCACAAGATGTCAACTTGATAAGAACAGTAAAGCATAATGATGAAGTTGAGGAGAACTACCTGAAGAATCAAGTGCAAATGCTAAGTGCAAATTTGATCGAGCTGGATAGAGAAATAGCCCTGATGAAGGAGGCATCTGGATGGAGACCAAATCCTCCATAAAGAAGGAAAAACCCAAGGTAAGCTACACAAAGAAATCAACCTCAAGCAGCCAAAAGGGAACCCTAAACCTTTTAATCAAAAGGTAAAGGTTAGCAGGCAACCATAAGCCAAAAGATATACAGCTGCTCAAAAGGGAAAAGCTAAGGTGGTTTATAATCAACAACCTGCCAACCAAAAGAGGATTTATGCAACAAAAATTGCACCTCCCACCAGCTTCTGGAGACATTCCAGACCATCCACAAGTGTGCAAGAAGATGGATATAAAGGAAACTATAGGAAGGAGGATCTGGAAAAGATTAAAGAGAAGCAAAAGCAGAATAGACCCATTTCAGGGTGCAGGTTTTGTGGGAAAAACAATCATATTAATAAATTATGTAGATTTAAAAATGGTTATTATGATGTTTATCCTTGGCCTGAGATCATTGTTAACCCGAGAGGACCCAAATCTGATTGGGTACCCAAACCACTTGATCTGTTTTGTAGGTATGCCTTAGATCCATAGTAGATCAACACACTTGGTACATTGATAGTGGATGCTTAAGGTAGATGACAAGTGATGAGAAGGCCTATCATATTAACCTGGAAGAAGGGAGGCAAAGTAAGCTTTGGAGACAATAAAAAGGATAGATTATTGGATAGGGAGCCATTGGATCTGAATTGAAAATTGAAGATGTCTCACTGGTTGATTGACTGAAGTTCAACTTACTAAGTGTAGCCCAACTCTATGATAAAGGAAGAAAAGTCACTTTTGATTTCGGAGGCTGCTCAATTTATGTTAGTAAGTCTAATCAACTTATTCTTTACTCACCTAGAGTAAACAATGTCTATTCTCTTAACACTAAAAATGAGAAAAAGAATATCTGCTTGGTATCTAAAGAAGAAGAATCATGGCTATTGGACCGGAGGTTGGGACATGTTAGCATGAGCCTCCTATCTAAACTAGCTAAAAAGGAATTAGTAGTGGGTTTGCCTAAGGTTCCTTTTGATAAGGATCATCTATGCACTGCATGTCAATTAGGTAAACAGCATAAGAAAAGTTTCCCTTCCATCTCCTACATTCCTTCTAAAAGAGTACTTGCGCTCTTGCATATTGATCTCTTTGGTCCAATCAAACCATTGAGCTTAGGTAGAAGAGAATACACCATGGTCATTGTGGATGATTATTCTTGATATGCCTGGGTGCTCTTGCTAGCCAGCAAAGATGAGGCCTTTGACCAATTCTCAAAAACATTCATCCGGATAGAAGTAGTACAGGGCATAAGCATTGCACGCATCCGAAGTGATAATGGTGGAGAGTTTAAAAATAGGCTATTTGCTAAATTTTGTGACTCTGGAGGCATTAAGCATAACTTCTCTACCCCTCACACTCCTCAACAGAATGGAGTTATTGAGAGAAAGAACAGGACCATATTTGAAATAGCTAGAACAATGCTAAATGAAAATTGTTTGCCAAAATACTTTTGGGGAGAGGCCGTAAATAAAACATGTTATATCTTTAATAGAGCTCTCATTAGAAAAACCATAGAAAAGACCTCCTATGAAATCTGGAAGGGAAGAAAACCCAAAATTGGGTACTTTAAGGCATTTGGATGTAAATGATACATCCTAAATAATAGAGAGTAACTAGCAAAATTTGATCATAAATCTAATGAAGCAATTTTCCTTGGCTACTCAACACATAGTAAGGCTTACAGAGTCTTCAATAAGAGAACCCAAACTATGGTAGAGTCAATACATATAGATTTCAATGAGACTAACCATGCAGGTAAAAGAAGTTCAACTCCGGAAGATCTAGTTTTGGAAGCTGAAAAATCTGGAGAAAAGAAGGAAGAAGGAATTCCTGATCCATCCTAAATCAAGAAGTACAAAGAGGAAGATTAAGGAATATCTTTTGATCCAGAAGTTCAACAAGTTAATCTCAACCCATAAGAGATTGACTTTAATGAAGGCCAAGAAGAAGTGGTTGAAGCTAAAATAGAGCAAGTCCCAGTTCAACATGAAGGCTTACAATGGGAGATCCGGACACACAGAAATCATCCAGTATAAGCCATTTTGGATAATGTCTAAAATCTAGTTAGAACCACAGGTCAACTCAATAGGATGATGAGTCATGCTGCTTTTATCTCATTAATTGAGCCAAAGAAATTCTAGGATGCAGTAGGTGATGAAAGTTGGATTAAGGCCATGCAAGAAGAACTAGATCAATTCTCCAGAAATGATGTCTGGGATTTAGTACCACCTCCTAAAGGAAAATCAATCATTGGCACTAAGTGGGTATTTCGGAACAAACTAGATGAATCCGGAGTAGTGGTAAGAAATAAAGCAAGATTGGTTGCTTAAGGCTACCATCAATAGGAAGGGATTGACTTTGAAGAAACATTTGCCCCTATAGCAAGACTAGAAGAAATCCGAATTCTATGTTCTTTTGCTATATTCATGGGGTTCACGTTATACCAAATGGATGTCAAGAGTGCATTTCTAAATGGAGTTATCCAAGAAGAAGTCTATGTTAAGCAACCACCTCGATTTGAAGACTCAAAGCATCTGGATCATGTGTACAAGCAGAAGAAGGCTCTCTATAGATTAAAGCGGGCATCCTAGAGCTTGGTATGTGAGATTAACCTCATTCCTTATATCCAAGGGATATATCAAAGGCAAGGCAGATACCACACTTTTCATCAAAAAGAAGAAAAATGATATTATTCTAGTCCAAATTTATGTGGATGATATCGTATTTGGAGTAACTAATGAAAGAATGTGTGAGGAATTCAGCTCTCAAATGCAAAAGAAATTTGAGATGTCCATAATAGGAGAACTCAATTTCTTCCTTGGTCTACAAATCAAGCAAAGTCCGGATGGGATTTTCATTAACCAATCAAAGTACACCAAGGAGATCCTCAAGAAGTGTGAAATGGACAAGAGCAAGCCTATGTCCACTTCTGATACAGTCCTATCCAAGGATTGTGAAGGAGAAGATGTTGATCAGAAGCTCTATAGAGGAATGATTGGCTCTGTCCTATACTTGACAGCTAACAGGCCTGACATACATTATATAGTCTGCTACTGTGCAAGATATCAAGCCAATCCTAAGGACTCTCATCTCAAAGCAGTAAAAAGGATCCTTAGATACCTACTAGGAACCACTAAAGTTGGGTTATGGTATCCTAGTAATGGAGATTTCACACTCCAAGGGTTTACTAATGCAAATTATGGTATAGATACTCTTAAGAGAAAGAGTGCATCCGAAGGTTGCCATTTTCTTGGAGATTGCTTAGTGTCATGGTACAGCAAAAAGCAAACTTTAGTTGCCTTATCCACTATAGAACTAGAATATATAGCAGGTGAAAGTTGTGTCGCTCAACTCCTTTAGATCAAGCAATAACTAAAAGATTATGGAGTTTAATCCAGATGTGTGGATGTCATGTATGACAATAAAAGTGCTATTGATGTGTTAAAGAATCCAGTATTACATAGTAGGATGAAGCATGTAAACATAAGGCATCATTTCATCTGGGATCATATGATGAAGAAGGATGTTGCCTTGGTATACATCCCAACCAATGAGCAGCGAGCAGACATCTTTACTAAGCCACTGAGTAGATCAATTTGGGAAGCTAAGGGAATCAATTGGTATGTCCAATCCAATTTAAAGTTAATCCGGAAGATAATCCAAAATCAATTTGGATCCTTAGCAAGACAAATCTGGAAGAGATGAAGAATAGAAGAAACATCTACTCCGGAAGGAAAAGAAAGTGCCACTTTAGCAGACAAGAATGACAAATGGCAGTAAAGACGCTTAAAGGTAACTGTTACTTTTTGAATTTGAAACAATTATTGGCTATCACACGCGTGAGTGCAAATCCATCCAATTTAAAAATAAACCTTAGCCATTCTCCGGTTCTAACACCATCTACCTCTCTCCTCTAAAACTAACTGCCATGTCATCAATCCAGTTAATTTTAACTGTATCCAGATTACCAAACTACCCTCACTTTGAAAATCCCATATAAACCCCTCAAAATAACCCTTCTTCTCTACACGAGCAACTAAGTACTGTTACTCTGCAAATTTAAAAACCCAGAACCCTAATTTCTTCATACTCACTAAAATGGCAGCAATCATGACAGAAGCTGGTCCCGTGATGCTTCCAACCTAGGACGTATTTATAGAATTTGATCTAAAAGATGAAGACTTCAAACCTCTTAAACTCAAAGACACCGATTCAGTCGTACCCACTGACTATTTGGGTGACAAATTCCTATTCGAAAAGGACCCCTACTCCAAATTGATCGAGGATCAACATTTGAAAGAATTCCTCTAGATCAACTACCCAACTTATCCAGAGTTGGTGAATGAATTCTATGATAACCTCCATGCCCACAAGAAGTTTGATGCATTGCGAACTAAGGTTCAGAACAAGGAAATCATAATAACACCTAATTTCTTCAAAAAATATCTCCACATGAAAAATAGTGGAGTTCAAATGAGTGGATGGCGATGAATTGAAGGTGAAGTATGAGCCAAAGTTATGGCTTTCGAAGAGGTATTTTGGAGAAAAATTTCCCACCTACTGGCCACAAGGACCAAGAATTCTACAACATGTGCTTGCCAAGTTAGAACTCATTCGAAAGGGATCTCTAACAATAGTGTCTTGCTTTCAACACTATATACTCCAACACTGGGTAGAATCAAGAGAAGTCAACATGCCAGTACTCATTATCCACTATCTCAAGCACCACAAGAATTCCCATGGGGCTCTTATCACCCGAATCCTTCAAGCACATGAGGTAAATCTCACCAAATTCCAGGGCATAAATGGCAAAGCAATTCTAAAAAAGAACTTCCTGAACCTAAGATTTAATAAGGAGTGGGATGAAGCTAATGAAGAGGTGGATGAAGACCAGCAGACCCTCACGAATCTGCTTAAGAAATCCCCAACCAATCAGCAAACCAAGGGGAAGTTAATTATGGCAGCTGCCAAGAAGGGGAGAAATGTTATAACTCCTGAGATTAAAGTAAAGGACCTACCTCAGGTAATGGCTAAGGCAATTAAGGCTGGAAGGAAAAAGGCCAAACAGACTCTAGAGGAAATGCAAGCTGATCTAGAAGATGATGAAGAGATGGGAGATGAAGCCCCAAAATCTAAGAGAAGGAAGTTTATTAAGAGAGGGCTAACATTTGATGAGGCAGTAGCTTCCTAGGAGAAAAAGAAGTAAGCTACTGGAATTGTAATCAATGAGATAGGAAGGTAGTGGATGGCAGAAGTAGAGTTGGGTAAGGCCAACTTAACAAAAGGCAAAAATGTGCTCGGGGCTACTGAGATAGTTAATTCGGATGACCCTCAGTACCACATCATCCAAGCTACCATCAAGGATAACAATAAGGTCAACCAGCAGAGAATAGAGGGACCCAGAGGATCTTCTAGAACCACTACTCAAAAAGTTCTAGTTGATCCCACTGACTTAGTCCTTCTAAAGGAGGGTCAGTAACCGGAGGAAGAGCTAGAAATGTTTGTGCCTATCACCGGACCCCTTCCAAAGAGCCTGATTAATCCGAAAACTTCTATCATTGATCTTGAAAGTCTTGTAAAGGCATAAGAAGAGGATGTTGATGAAAATGCCAACAATCCTGGGGGAGAAAACAAAAGTCCTGAAAAGGCATCTGTAGAGGGCATTGAGGACAGTTCCAATGTGCCCGTAGAAATAATTGTAAGCCCTATTAAGGCATTAGTAAGAATGATTGAGGACATTACTAGTCATTCAGGGGTTGAAGTGGAAGAAGGGGAGGAAGAAATAGCAGTTCAAAATCCAGACCACCAAGTGCCAATCAATGAGGTAACTCCTATCATAGCTACATTAAATATTAATGTTGACCCTGTTATTGATGATACATGAGATAAAATCAAGGACAACTTAGACACTGGAAATCAAAATGTGTCTAAGGAACCAGTGCCTAACCCGGATAATATCATTCTAGAGGAGGGACTTGGTCTGAGTTCCCACGAGCACACTTCTAAAGTGGACTCAAGGGGCGAGGCTAGTCCGGAAGAATGGTCAGATGAAAGCAGAGAGAAAAGGATCTCTTAAGCTCGGAAGAGAGCGATAAGGAAGAAGATAATAAGCCCTCTGGAAGCAGTTCTAGTTCCGGAGATGAATCCTCTAGCTCGTTCGGAGACAAACCTCTTCAAGCTGCTAGTCCCATAAAAATTCCTACGGGTAATACCAAACAAGCCAAAGTCTTAACTGTGCTTAAAATCTTACAAGAAGTTGCTCTTAAAGAGAATGAAGAAAGGTATGTAAAATAGAGTCTCCGGAGTATCTACAGACATATACAAACTATTGAAAAACTGCTTCTAGATGAATTCCAGACTCTAGCTTTGAAGAAGGAGTTGGGAGAGATAAAGCACTCAGTGACGAAGATAGAAGAAAAAGTTCTAGATTTTCCCTCTTCTAGTGCGATAGCTGAAGCCTCCATGTCTAAAATAAATCCAATAATCTCTGAGCTTAAGGATGGTAGTACCACAGCCAATCGAACTGCTGAACAAGCCAACATATAGGCCTCAAACAACTGTGGAATAATGCTTGATAAGATTACTTCCTCCTCCTCCGAGCTATCAGATGAAATAAATGCATACCTGGATTCCAAGTTTGAAAACTTGTCAAAATTCATGGAAGAAAGGGATCTCAACCCGGCAATCACAGAATTGGGAATAGACCAGCAGGTAGTTCAATAAATGCATGAGAATTTTTTAGATGAATCTCTCCCTCGGATTCAAGAAAAATTGCTAAATGAGATAGGTGAAGAGATGGGAACCTATTTGGCAGGACTGGAAAAGATTATAACTTATTGGAAAGCTTCCATCACAAAGGAAATATCTTTCCAAACAGAATCTATACATAACATCCGGAGAGGAATAAGTGAAGAAATAACTCTCCTCCAAACCAAACTAAACAAGCTTTCAATATCCAGATCTTCTTCCTCTCCTGCAATTCTGGAAAGTCAGCTCCTTCCCCAGTCTTCCATAACTTAATTCAAGCCATTGGAGACTCTGGCTTCCTTGGTCAAAAAGGAATTACAACTCTTCTTTAGGTTCTCTTCCCCTACTTTGACAAAAAGGATCAAGAGTTTGTGCTACACATCCATCCTGTAATCAAACAGGCCTATACTCAACTTTAGAAAACCATCCGACCCTACTACCTCACTTTAGCAATAGTTGATCACATTATTGCAGAAAGGAGCAAAGGTAATGTTGACTGCTTTGTATACTCAAAAGCTTGCCATGAAGCCTGGGATAACAGAACCTATATGGTAATTAATCCCCAAGCTACAAACAAAAAGGGGGAGATAAGTCTAACAAGTCAACAAGGATCTGGATATGGCAAGGGCAAGGAAAAGGAATGAGGACCATCTGGTGGAAATTAGAATAGCTATAATTTTGTAAAATCTTGTAATAGCTAGATTCACTATTATATATTTCTGTATTTTGTAATCTTGAACTTCATTGATGTTAACTATTGTTAACAACAGAAGTATATATAGTGAAACAATCTAATTCTCAAAAAATTGCTTCTTAAGTACAATCTGTAATTGCATTAAAATAGACTTAGAAGCTAGAACTAAAAAATGTTGGGGGAGTTAGGATGCTAAAATTGTGGGGGAGTAATTGTAAATGACTAAGTATCAAAAATCATACTTAGATCGTACACCCCCTTCATCATGCTTAGTTGACTTAGTTTTTGTTTCCATCAAATGGGGAAGATTGTTGGGAAACAATGATCTGGATCATAAAATTAAACTAAAATATCTAGATCAAGTTTGAAAGAAACAAAACCTTAATCTCCTAAATTAAAATGGAAACATCCGAACAAGATCAAACCACAGGGCCATCTATTGAAGACATCAAGTACCTAAGCATATACTAGAGCTATCAGGATAATGTTTGGAAAGGAAACAAACTTTAATCCTTCAAAAATTAGCATCCAAAAGAACTTATTGCACTATCTTCGGAAGAAGACAGATTTGGAGACCCTGAGTCTAAGAGCATCCGAAAGACTTAAATATCAGGACAAAGGGAAAATTTTCAAAGACAGTTTTTCCCTCCACCTTTTGGTCTACAAAGTCAAAGATCTTTTCCCCATATGCAAGACAAAAGATAGCTTGCATTTTTTAGAAAAGGGACAAAAGTACTAACACCGGAAAAAAAAAAAGGTAACAACCTTTTTAACAAGACCAATGACAAAGGCGCGTGGAGCACACGGATTGGACCACTGGCTAAAAGTTAGTGCACACAAAAGGCCAAGGAAAACGATCACTGACAATTTTTCAGCCTCAATCCTTAGGATTCAAATGGGTCAAAATTGAGTGTAACGGATTGATCAACGGCTCTAGATGCGCCACATACAACCTGATCAATGGTGAAGATTTAATGCAAGCTCAACAACCCATACCAGCTACATTTATAATAGAAGCCTATAAAAGGGAAGCTTCACCAAATGAGAAGATTGGCTGTTTGATTTACAAAAACAAGTAACAAAGCACAAGCATTCAATCAATTTACAATCCCTCCAAGAATCAAACAATTCCAAATATGTTGTAAGGATTCCTAAGTGAGTTATAAACTTAAGGAAATCCAAAACCAAAACCTTTGTGAAAACAAGAGTGTAAGGATCTCCAACTTGGGTGAGTTGTGAGATTGGGATACAACTTAAAGTTGGTGCTTTTAGTGGGATCTCCCTATAAGACTCAGCTTAGATATGGGGTAGAAGTCTAGGTGGTATATCCTACTAAAGACTAAAGGACTCAGCTAGGAGTTGGTGCTTCTGGTGGTATATCCTACATCCGGAAGGGGTTACCATCCGGAGACAAATTGTAAGGCTTGATTCTTGCTAGTTGGAAAGGAATCCACTAGTGGATAATTTTGGAGGAAGGAAACTCTGGGGACTGGATGTAGCCGGAGCTGAACCAGTATAAAATCATTGTATTTGATTTTCTCCGGCTAGGGTAAAGGAGTTAAGATTAGTGAATTAAAGCCAAGACACTCTCTTGGGACTAGATGTAAGCACAGGTTGCCAAACCAGTATAAAAATCTCTGTGTCCTTTACTTTGAAGTTTTTCAAATTTCCACTCAGCCAGCTGACCTACTCAACGAAGTTCTTTCAATTGGGAAAAAGTTTCCTAAGTTATTAAAGCGAGCCATTCACACCCCCCCCCCTGACTCTTTGAGTGTACGCATGGGGACCAACACTTTTTAATTAAGAAAAAATGGAATCTCGCTTTTTAGTCTAACACTTTTACAGACATTAAAGAAAGACGTCATACAAAAGACAAAAGGAATTAATGACGCGACAAAGACAAAAAAAACTCAACGCTGATAAAGACAAAAGTTATCCGGAGAAAAGCTACAAGAAGACAAAGTCAGATCGGATTGTTGCAGCGTGCATCTCCTACAAATGAGCTACTCCGCAAGTTCGTCGGATTGCCAGAAGGAATGGGAAGATGACACGTAGTAGGTCAGCAAAGATTCTCTTTAACGTAATTCCGGCATCAAAGAGATAAGGAATTCAAATTTGACGCTCTGATTCAATCTATCTCACAATAGATTGATTTATATCTCACAACGGTGTGATACTATCTCCTAACGGATTGAATTGAAGAAGCAACGGGTGAATAACTGAGTTGTCAAATTACAAAAGATGCCAAAGCAAGTTCAATGACTAAATTCTTGATTTCAACTATAAAAGAAGCAAGAAGGCAAGCGTTAGAACTTGGTGAATACACCTGAATTTCTAAGAAGCTGAATCTCTGTCAAATTCACAGCCTTAAAGAAATTCAATCAAGAAAGCAACTACTCAGTGAAAATCTACTTTAGTAGTTAGCTGGTGAGCAATTACTGTGAGGAGGGTACCCATTTGTAATTGAGAAATTTTGTGAAAGACTTCTCCGCCCAGGGTAAAGGATTTGAGATTAGTGGATTAAAGCCAAGACACTCTCTTAGGACTGGAGGTAGGCACAGGTTGTTGAACCAGTATAAATCTCTATGTTCTTTACTTTGTAGTTGCATTCTTTCTATTTTCAACTCAATCGGCTGACCTACTCAGCGGAGACTTGTTAATCGCGAAAAAGTTTACTATTGTAATATAGCGAGTCATTCACCCCCTCTGTCTCATTGAGTTATACGCACATGGACCAACATGGACAAATCTATATGAAATGGTATGTATGCGGTAAAAACGATCAAGTAAAATGGAATGACAATAGTATATGATTGCACATAAAGAAATGAATAGAATAAGAAAATTTAAGAAAATAAGGAGGTTTGGACCAGCGGCCCTTTGACTAAAAACATAAACTCAAGTCCAGTCCGGCACAAACGTTAAAACTTTAGGCTCAGGCTTACGGTCATTTCCCAGCCCAGCCGAAAGCCTATGAATAGTTTTTCTTTAAAATTTTTTGGTGAATTGAATAGGAACAAAAAGATAAATTTACATAAATATGTTTAAATTTTACATATAATTGTATTCTTTACTTGTATTATTTAATAAAAATAAGACTTATTGTAATAAATTTAAAATTTTAATAGATGAAAATATATATAAAAAATAAGTATCATATATAATATATAAATATATAACAAATAAAATTATTATTCGTCGGATCAGACTTTAACGGAACTTGGATATTATTACAAACACTAAGTCCGACTTATAAAATTTCGGGCTTTAACAGACTCGGGCTGGGGCGAGCGGATACCCTACCCCGTGAACAGATCTAGCTATCAACGAGGGGATAAGGCACTAGTCCGCGGGTGGATAAGAAAAACAAAAGTAAGCGGGTGGAATGGTAGTACACCCTAATGAACAAGTTCCGACATGATAAGGGTAGTGGATGTAGGGCAAATTGATCAGTCATTCATTAGAGACAGATGGAGAGATGTCAAAGTTGAAGACTTTATTTAACTTTTATGATGCGTGAAGTAGTAGTGTACTACAATTGATAATCATTTGGCTAGAGAGAATAAGTTGAAGGTGAAAGACCACCATACCATTCCAAATCCAATTCTAAAAAATGCACTATGACGCCCACCACACTCACATAACCCAACTACCCAAACCTTCCCATCCCTCCACTCTCCCTACCTTGCCGTTCCTTCACTTTCGTTTTCGGTTTTGGATTCTCTAAAGTTGTATATTTCAGTCAATATCAACTATTCATTGAGTTTCGATGGTCCAGATTCAGTTTTAGTGGTTTATGGGGTCCACAGTGCAATAAAATCTGGACCATTAAAACTCAATGGATGATTGAGATTGACTGAAATATACAACTTTAGAGAGTTTGAACTTTAGAGAATCCAGATCCTTCGTTTTCTCCTTTTTCATTTGTTTCTCTCTGCCTATTATTACCAACTCTATCTATGGGTTGTACCTCGTTTTGTACCGTAAGCTGAGTTTACGAGGTCGAGGAGATTTGCATTCGAACCCATTTAAAATCTTTGACTGTGACGAAGATTGTGTTCTTTTCAACTTATAATTAATTCATTCATTTCGGTTCAATTTTAGTATTGAATAGTTATAAATTTACACTAAAATAAGTTAAATTTAATTAAGTTCAGTTATATTTACATGTTTTTAAGTTGGAAAGAATAGAGTATGTTCTACATAGATTTATTGTAACCGGCTTAATGGGAGCAAGTTTAATCATTCCCAGTGTTTACATACTCCAAAATGGGAATGAATATGAGAAATGGTTTAGTTCAACTATTTTTAATACGGTATATCTTCAAAATGGGTTCCCATAGGAATCAATATTTTAATACTTTCTTTTTAATTTTTTTTTAATTTTTTTTGTTTGTAGACATGATATAAAGAAATAAATAATAATAATAATAATAATAAAGTATTATTATTTTAAGGGAATTTAATATAGGAAATGAAAAATAGAAAAAATTGTTGGAATAAAAGTAATATAAATTCAATAAAATAGAGTTTAAGAAATGAAAAATGAAAATATTATGGGTCTTGCTGTGAGTTTTACCACTGGATATTACCTATTAAATAAAAAAATTTAGATTAATTCCATGTCATGTACATTTGCAATACATTTTTACTTATTCCTGTATTTAATATATACAAAAAAAGCATGGTTTTGAAAACTAGATCGGACCGGTCGATTGAATTGGTTCGATCAGAATTGATGTCTGGACTGATTTGATTTGATTGGATTCTTAATATAGTCAGGAATTGGTCAACGGCCAGTTGAATCGGCCAGTTCAACCGATGACTGATTTTCGATTTTCTTAAATCATAATTTTTTAAAAATTGTTGGTGGTGGGTATTGAACACAAAATCTCCAACACATGTTTCAATACATGTTTTATCAACTGAGCTACCACACAGAAATGGTACTATTTTCTCCTTATATACTTTTTATATTATATATTGTTAATTTTTAAATTATTTTAATAATATTTTATTATAAAAAACCATAATAAATATTTTTTATTTCATAGACTACACACTTTATAAAATTTAAAATATTTCTTTCAATAAGAGCTTTAAGTGTTTTTCATAACGAAATAATATATAATTTTTTTAAATAACGTTACTCCAAATTTTTTGATTAAATTTATATTAAATGGATATATAACTTTTTTATTTTACATATTGTGTATAAATTTTAATTATTTTAATGTGTAATTTTATATATCATAAATCAAATTTATTAACGTTTTTTATCCAATCTATACAATATGGAATTCGGTTTGCATTCTTTCATTAGATTATATTAGTTATTATCTTGTGTTTTATTTTTATTTGAAATATAACTTTAAATTATAGAATACTTTATTTAATAGTATTAATTTTTATACGAGTATAACTTATATTACATGTTTCATATCAAATTATATAAAATATTTAGTATTTTTACATGTTTTAAGAAAATCCGATTCAACCATCGATTTAATCCGATTGAACCTTAAATCTATGAACCACTGCCTTCACCGATTCAATGGCCAATCCGATTCTAAAAACCATGAAAAAAGAGAGCTGCTCAGATTTTTAATTCTGTAGAATGAGATTTGAGTATCATTCAATTAAATCAAAGGACAGATATAAAAGTTATATTAATAATATTTGTTGTGATGATATATTTTCTGAATTGTCATGAGTCCCCCGTTGTTACATTGCGTCGCCCCCATGAAAAGATACCGATGCCCTTTATTTCAAAACTACTCTCTCCCTGTTTAATTTCAAATTTTAGCTCAATTTTTCCTTTCAATTTCTCACCAAAGCTAAATTCGATTTCAAATTTCCGACTCACTAAAACGTAATGGACGGACGGTGTGGCCGAACATCAATTCGGATAAGTGTTTTTCGACCAATTTTCAAATTTCTAAAAAAAGGGCATTTAGTGGTCGGAGCCGTCCGAGAAGGACGGCTATATTCATAACAGCCGTCTATAGTGGACGGCTGTTAGAGCTGTGGCCATCCAAGTTGGACGCCCATAAACTTGTTCATCGCCAGTTTAATGGTCGTCCAAGCTGGACGGCCATAAATGGCCGTCATTAGTGGACGGCCATGAATGTTAATGGCCGTCGATATTGGACGGCCATCAACAAATACCGCCCAGCTATGCTGGCCGGCCATTAAACATGAAGGTCGGCCTGCATGGATAGTCGGCATTAAAAAAATTGGTTGTTTTTATTCCAAGGTCATTTTTGTCTTTTCGCGAAGGCGACGCGAAGTAAAAACGGGCGGCGCTTAGTAAAGCCCTTATTATAAGGATTCTTTTTCTGATAATACAATATTTTAAGGATCAAGCTTATGGATACAATACTTTATCTGAATTGCTATGCCTCGCTCGTTTTTACTTCGCGTCGCCCCCGCGAAAAGATATAACTGCCCTTAAAAAAATAGTTCATACAGGCCGGCCGACCATCTGAAATGGAAGACTGCCATCACTAACAGCCGTCCATCCCGGATGGTTGTTTTCGATGGCAGTCATCTGAGATGGAAGGCTGCCATCATTAACAGCCGTCCGGGATGGACGGCTTTTAGAGTTATAACTTTCGGACGGTCTCGGAAAACAACCATTCGGGATGGACGGCTATTAGTGATGGCAGCCTTTCATTCCAGATGGCTTCCATAAAAAACAATCATTCGGGATGGACGGTTGTTAGTGATGGTAGCCTTCTATCCCAGATGGCCCGCCGACCTATATAGATTATTTTTTTAACAGTAATTTTATTTTTTTAGGGAACGACGAGAAGTAAAAATGGGCAACACTTAGTAAAATCTGATATTTTTGGGTTTTAGAATTATGACTAGGAATTTTCAAATAGTTACATTACATTCCATCCATGCTTGTAGAAGGGGAAAATCTTTTTCCAATTTCTTCTTATCTTATCTTTCTAATTTGTTTTCTTAAATTAGATTTTCACTTTGATAAAGGATAACAAATCTCTTATGTTAGTTGAGACGTCTTTTAAAGTTAAACTAAAGCATGTGCTATATTATTGTAAATAACAACTTTTTTCTTTAATAATCTTTAACACAATAATTTTATTTCTCTTTTTTAGAAATATAACTGAAATGTGTTGAATGTGCAGTATGTTGGTTATTAGAGAAAAAAGAATAATTAGGAAAATGGAATAAATGTAATAATATTTGAATTGGGAATATTATACAACACGAGCCATAGAATAAATAAAAATGAAAATATTAAATAATTAATAAAATAAAGAAAAAAATTGACAGCGAGAACAAAGTTGTAGGGTGTGAAGATGGAAAATACAGCTAATGGCCCAATTCTCGAAAAGAGAGGTAATAAATGCAAGAGAGAGGACTTTCTGGCACAACACAAAAGATAGTCCGATGTGAAATGATTTTGCAATCGATTAACTTATGATTGTTCACTTTCTAGAAAAAAAAGAAGTATTTATTAAGAAAGATGGAAGCTATCTGGTCGAAGTACTATGCGATTTAGTATCGCTTAAATAAAGTATCGAGTTCGAGTTTTAGTGAATATTACTAATCCTTATTGAGAGACTCACCAATCATAATCAGGTGCAAGACTAGAATCATATCTGAATATAGTCGAAATAAAGCTCCGATGAATATAAAAAAAAGGTGAAAGCGTCATTGGAAGCTCTTTTTCAAAAGGATTTGGATTCTACGCATTTTAATCAATTTCAACTATCCATTGAATTTTAATGATTCATATTTTACTACACCATGGACTTTACAAACATGAATCTGGACCATTAAAACTCAATAAATAATTGAGATTGACTAAAATATATAACTGTAAGGAGTTTAAGTTTTAGAGAATCCAGATCATTTTCAAAATTCTCAAATCTCAAAGCATTCTTTTTTTTTTGTTTTTGCGGTTACTTTTTCCATCTTTTGCTAACAAAGAAAAACCAAAAGTGAGACAAAAGAACTTATTTTTTTTTTAAGGATTTTGAATATGCTAGGTATTGAACTTATGACCTTTCATCACTAATATTGAGTGGTGTAACAATTGAGTTACGCCCGATTGATAGACAAAAGAAGTTATCATAAGGCTGTCATGACTATATGACTATGTGGTTTTGCATTTGCATTTGTGCATCCATGCCCTGCATGTGTTATCTTTATACTTGTAATAGTCTTTTTTAACTTCCAAGTGAACAATTCTCCTTTGAAGTCTTTAGTAATTGCACCATGTTAGTTTCAATTTCACCTTAAACTTGAACAAAATGTATCACTTATTAACGATGGGACAACTTTTAATTTAATTTCTGTGATGTACAATGATTGTTGTTAATATATACAGGCTTATCACGTTGAGAATACGGATAGAATATTTTGGACAAGTTTAAAGAGCATTGCTATTTTGGCTACATTTAAAATATAAGTCAAAAATCATAAAAACAAAGTTTAATTCAACAAGAGTTTATTAAATTATCATATATCACAAAACATATGTAGCTTTGCATACATTTTATTTGTTACTTATCTGGTTTACCGGAGCTTTGTTTCGATTACATTCATATTTGACCCTGGTCGTGCATCTAGTTATGGTAGGTGAGTTCCCGATAAGAATTTTCTACATTCACAAGTTTGAATTTGAAACCTTACTCGAGTGATATCACACCGCTTAACTTTTATGTACATGCATTATTTATTTAATAAACGTCCGGACCAACCGCATTGACTGCCAGATGTATTCATTAAAAAAAATAATTTAATTTTTATATTAAACCATCCGTCTTAAAGTTTCTAAATGCCTGACATAATCTCATATTTAATCATTGATCTAAGTTTTTAAGTCATAAAGTTTTATGACATAAAAAAGCTCAACTTATTCTGCAAATTTCAATACATGATAAAGTAAATCTTTATTATATACTCTCTAATCTCTTCGGCCAAATAATACCAGCAATTTTTAAGGAGCTTCATATCGTTTAATTAAGGTTTTGAGTTCGAATTTTAGTAAATGTATAAAATTTTTATTGGGAGAATTACCCATCATAATCTGATGAATAATTTAAGTGAAATCTAGATATAGTTAAGCAAAACTTCAATACATCAAAAGGAAAAAAAAATCCAGTATATTTTAAGTATAAAAAGCATGTCATATTTATGGGGCAAAATGGGTATAGTTGTTTTGTGTATTTTGCACCTAGTAAATGGAACAGAGTCAAAAGGGGGGTGGATAGAGAATAGAGTGAGTAATCACATCAAAGAGAAATGAAGTTGTCTGCCTCTGCCCCCGCATTTAAAGCGGGGGAGCTGTTTTTGTTGTTGTTCTCCTCATTTCATTTTTACTTCCTTTTATTTTTATTTTGTGCTGTGGACCCTTTCTTTTTTTATTTATGTTCAGTCTTTTTCCTCTTCCATACTTGTATTTTTCTTTTCTTTTTATACCAACTATCTCTTTTATTACTCTTTTATATTTCTGGTATAATATAATTTTGCCACCTTTTATATATTCTCACCTTTTTCTCTTTTTGCTCATCTGTTATTTACCTAATTACCTCTTATCACTTCTGTTTTCGTTTCTAATCACTATCTAGCTAGGGAATAGTACAAAATTTTTTTTGTAATGGTCAGAATTTTTAATTAGGGGAATGTAGTGTTTTTGCTATATAAAATGTGATTTACGTTGTTAAGGAAAATAATATATGTTAAACATAGTTGACACATCTTCTAGTCAAATTGTTACGTCACCAAATGTCAACAATTTGAAAATTATGTTAAGCAGGTTCTTCAACGTTAGCTAGGTACATCAACATAGTCAATAAGTTAATATGATAGGTCAAACTAACAAAGATTATCATTATTGACTGAATTTCTTATTTTTGAAATGAAAATTCTGTATAATAACAAATAAATATCACATTTCTCATTTCAGAACTACAAGAACACGCTTTCAACCTACGTGGCTATATCACATATAAATTTTTTAGAATTCTTTTTGCAACTATCTAAAAATTTGTTCTCGTCTCAAGGTCTTTTTTAATCTATTTTTGGGTTTTTAGTTTTTGGCAATGTAGGAGATGTTGAGATGTTTTACTTCTTTTCGGTCACTCTCAAGTCACTTCCATCAATTTTCAAAACTATGTTATGGTTACTAGTTGAGGCTAGTAAACCAACTTTATTAAAATCTGTCTTAGCAAAAAGTTAAGAATAATATAAAAGACCACGATAAAATTTACTTTTTGTAAAAACTTATATTTTATGTAAGTGTTCCTGTATCCATAGCAAAACTTTTCCAAAATGGCAAAACGAATTTATATTTTCATTACAAAAACCTCATTCACCACTCCACGGCCCAATTTTTAGGACTAGCCCATCAAAAGCCTAACCACGCATTCAAAACCCCACGAAAGCTTTTCAATAGTCAAAATGTTTTTGGGTAACTCATGAAAATATCCCCATTTACGCTATGGTTTTAGTGTTGGCTAAACTTCAATAACATGACTTATAGTTTTGCGGTTTTATAAAATAGTGTCTGTAAATTTTTTTTCTTCAAAATGTGATCTGTGATTTTAAAAATTACCAAAAACACATGGTATGTTCTTAAAAAGGTTAGGTTTTCTGTTAATGCTTCACCAATTATTTAATAAATTCAATATTCCTATATATTAGCTATATTATTTAAGAATTATATATCAAGATTTGAGTAACTTTCAGAAATTTTTTATTTTGCTATGAAATTTTAAAGTTATCATGTTTTAATTAAAAAAAATTTGTACCTCTCAAAAAATTCTAAAATTTATCACTAAGGTGTATTGTATTTTATTAAGTAAGCTACAAAATTTACTTCAAAATGGACAATATTATCCTTAAAAATGTGATTTCAAATTTTGGGAATCCCATTTTTGCTAAATTTTGAAACCATATGAACTTTTTTGAAAAAAAATTTACAGTACCCTTTTGTAAAATATTCAAACCATAGAACATATTTTTAAAGTTTACCCTTTACTTTATGAAATATGTCTATTTAGAATATACGCAATTAAGCTTTCAAAATTATTATTATATACCCCATTTTCTGAAATATTTTGTTTAGAAGATATATTTTTTTCCATATACCTTTTCCACAAGGTATATTTTTTTCCATATACCATTTCCACAAGGTATATTTTTTCGATATGCATTTACCAGAAAAATATTTTTACTGATATACCTTTTCTGGAAGCTATATTTTTACCAATATATTTTTTTCTAGAAGGTATAGCTTTACAATTAAAGGTATAGTTGTCCATCTATACCACCCAAAAACACCATTTGCCTTGATTTATACCATCAATTATACATCAATTACACCATTTGCCTTCCATAGCCACCGTTTGCTATCGCCAAGAGACATCACCTATTGAATTCTCCAATCACATCGATGTCGGAAAAATTTTGATTTCAAGAAATTCAGATCGTACAAAAAGAGAGAAAACAGAGCTCTGGGAGAATGGTTTAGATCTAGAAAAGATTAAAATCGCTAAAGAGATGAATAATTTCATATTAGAAAGAGATGGAACTGGCGAAAAAGAAAATCAGTATCGTGATAATGATATATCTTAATCATCGGAAGGGATGATGATAAGTGAAAACTATATCAAGAAAATACAAGCAATTTGACTTTAAAATCATTCAATTTGGAGCTAAAGTATGAAAATTATAAGTGTTTTTGAAAAATTTCAGATTGCTCCTTATGAGTGGACGACAGTTTTCCCGCCGGTGAGGACCGCGTCGGATGCGTAGCACGGGGGGCGGAAAAACAATTAAGCTCTATGAAGCGTGCCGAGGGATCGATCCTCATTTTAGCGTGATAAAAGCATTGATGTTGATGTCGAATTTAAGTCCAATTTAGGTGTTAAAGGATATGAGATCAAAATCCCGTACTTAAACTAGAGTCGCCACCCGGTTCAGCTCAACCAGGAAATTTTGGTACGATTTTCCCACCAGGTGGTAGACCATACCTCAAGTAGAGATTCCGAGTTTGAATGATGTTATCTATTTTTCATTAGGCCAAGTTAAAATATTTCATTCTTTCTTAATCGGTTTTAATCCACCCTATATTGTATTTTCGGTTTATATGTTGTTTTCGCGTTTATCAAGCATCAAAGCGATAAATAAATTATTACAGTCATCTCAAAGTAAATGTAGAAATTGAAATTATTATAGGGCTTTCAACTCCTATACATTCTCTATGCGATAAATAAAATACCCGAAGGCCTAACATCCATCTAACCTGAATCTACCTGCAGAAAATGGTTAGCACGGATATGGCACGTCGTACGAGGTGTATCACTTAGCATGCATAGTTAGTGGACAAAACAAGACCCGAGTTAGCATGAACATGGCACATTCATTTATTATGTTAGAAAGCCCGGTTGGATGGCTAAAAATGAGATTTAAACGGCGTTTGCGGGAAAATTCCGTTTTAACCAAATTTTTGACTCGATTGTTGTTTTAACCGGATTATTAGTGAAAATGCCCCATGGTATGAGGTGGGGTCTATTTTTAGAAGGTTTTGAACCTTTGTCGTTGCACTATATACCTTAGCTTCGGGAACATAACTAGGTCAGAAGAATAAATGAAAAGAAAATAGCTGTCCAAAAAGACATGTCGCTGGCGACATGATTGATATCACCGGCGACATCAGTGATGTCGCTAGTGGTATCCGTCAGACAGGCAGGTTACCTGATTTTTGGATACCAAAATGAAAGGGTCCTACAAAAAGATGAGGCCACTGGGGGAAGTGATGTCGCTAGCAATATCAACGATGCCGCTGGCGGCATGGTTGATACCGCCGGCGACATCAAATGCCCCCGGCGCCTTCAGCTTCTTGCAGCAGCAGTAGGTAATGGTAAAAAATGATCGAAAACCCAAGAAACAAGCATAAATAGCAAACAATAGCAAAAACAAGCAAGAATAATGCCAAAGAGCTATGAGACTCAGAATTTTTACCTCAGGGCCGTGAATCCACCTCTACATGAACCAAGGAACACCTCCGGGGAGCTTGAAATGGTGATTTTGGTATTAAATTTAAGAGTTTAAGTCTCTAAATTCCTATTAAGTTAATTTTAATCCTAAAGTCTACTGATTTTAAGTTGTAACTAAGAGAATCAAAGAAGAAAAACCAAGAAAAATGGATTAGAATCCCTTTTCTTACCATTTCTCCCCCTTATCTCTCTAAAAGTGAGCTTTCTCACTCTAAAACTATAGGTTAAGATTTTTGATATCTGTTGTTGTTATCTCCTTATTTTGAAACCCTAAGGTGTGTTTTATAGGCAAATATGGGTGGTCTTCGGGACCTTTCAGCCATTTTCACCGAAATGGCAAAAAAGAGACTGCCCAAGGAAGAAGAAAAAAGCATTCTACAGAAGCCTGAATTGGCCATGGTGTCGGTGACATGGTGATACCGCCGGTGGCATGGGCGATATTGCCGGTAGCATCAGCTTCCTGCAGGCTGACTGCAAAGCCCAAAAAGCTGCCAAAGGGGTGTAAAAGCGGGTCAAAAGGCATCCTTTTGAATTTTAATGACATTTTAATGGATATTTAGAGGTTAATTTAATTTTGGGTGCAAATCATCGGTTCAAGCTCCTATCGGACGCGTTATCTGACATGTCAAACTGCATTCTTATGAGAAATAAAATTTACGGGGAATTTTATATCGGTAATAAAAACTCCAAAGAATTTTTATTATGAGGAAAAAAATCGGGAACACATCATCATCATCTCGGAAGAGGGACTGCAAAATCCGGTGCTCACAGGCTGCCCCTCGAGGGATCACCGCTGCCACATGTTAGTATGATTGCACGAAAGAGCAAGGGATAGGAATGATACCTGATGGATGACTGGTTTGCCCCTTGATCGGACTTGTGCCTTGTGGAAAGGATGCCCCTTGGTTGGACTTGTGCTTTGTGGATTGGTTGCCCCTTGGTCGGACTTATGCTTCAAACTTGAGCTTCACGGAGACATTATCCCTTGGTCGGACTTATGCTTTATGGATTGGTTGCCCCTTGGTTAGACTTGAGCTTTGTGGATTGGTTGCCCCTTGGTCGAACTTATGCTTTGTGGATTGGTTGCCCCTTGGTCGGACTTGAGCTTTATGGATTGGTTGCACCTTGGTCGGACTTATGCTTTATCGATTGGTTGCCCCTTGGTGGAGCTTGAGCTTTATGGATTGGTTGCCCCTTGGTTGGACTTGAGCTTTGTGGATTGGTTGCCCCTTGGTCGGACTTGTGCTTTGTGGATTGGTGGAGTGTAGTTCAGGGTCATAAGCAACAAGTAAAAGATTAGATCAATTCTTGAATGACATTTTTACTACTTGATCAATTTTGTGAAACAAAAATATTTTTTGCCCCTTTGATCAACAGTAAAAACGTAATAATAAAAAGTACATGGATTTCAGAAGTCTTGGATGATAGGAAGACGGTTGAAACCGAAAGCGGCATGTACGGGGTCACGCTGCGATCTCGGAGGGGCAAACCAAAGGTGACATGTACGGGGTCATGCAGGACCTTCAGTTGGCATTCTAGGGGTGAACTAAAAGATCATAACGTATAGGGTCATTTCGTAATCTCCAATGATGTTCCAAGGGATGAATTCAAAGATTGGTATGTACTGGATCATGCCGTAATCTCTGGTTGGCGAATAGTGGTGAACTTGAAGATTAGAATGTACAGGGTCATTCCATAATCTCCAATGATGTTCCAGGGGATGAATTCGAAGATTGACATGTACTGAGTCATGCCGTAATCTCCAATTAGCAAACAGGGGTGAACCTAAAGGGTGATACATACAGAGACTATATCAGGGACCTTCAGTTGGCATTTTAGGGGTGAACCCAAAAGGTGATACGTACATAGACTATATCAGGGACCTTCAGTTGGCGTTTCAGGGGTGAACCCAAAAGGGTGATACGTACAGAGACTGTGTCAGGGATCTTCAGTTGGTGTTCCAAGGGTGAATCTGAAGATTGACATGTACCGGGTCATGCCACAATCTCCAGTTGGCGTATAAAATGAGCATATTGGGTTTACGGTTGTGGGTTTGTGCCTGCAAAGAGTAGAATGAGAACAAGATTAGACAGATTTTAGATGACATTTTTACTGCTTGATCGATTTTGTGAAACAAAAATATTTTTGCCCCTTCGATCAATAGTAAAAACATAATAATAAAAAGTACAAGGGTTTTAGAAGTCTTGGGATGTCGGGGCTAGGGCCGAGATTTCACTGAAGATGGCTGAAAAGTATAGGGAGAGGAGTTAATATCGCCGACGGCATGGGTGATGCCGCTGGCAATTTGACTTAATGCCGCCAGCGATGTGATTGCCACATGGCAGCTTTGACTGGTCAAACAATTTCAAAATTCAAATTGGGGGAGATGATGTTGCCGGTGGCATGATTGATGTCGCTGGCGGTTTGAGCTGATGCCGCTAGAGGCATGGGCAGGCAGTTTTAGATAAATTAAAACTCCTTGAATTTTGCATGGGGGTTTAAAAGGAAGTAAAACTCTTTCTCTTCCTCATTCTGCATATACAAAAATCGCACCCCTTCACAACACCAAACCTTTAGCATTCTTCTCTATTCCAACCATGAAGAGAATTGCCAAGGCTCTCAAGGGAAAATCCGCTAAGGCTAGGGAGAGCCTGCTTGATTCTTCCATCAAGGGGCTGAAACTTCTCTCAGTTCCTGTAGCTTATGGTTGTAAGGAGATGTCCAAGATGTATGGGTACAGGATTAATTCCCCTATCACCGACTTGACCCCGGATAAGGAGAAACATCTTTGCTGTGTCCGGGTAATCCTACAAAACTCGAAATTCCTTTTTTTGGGTTAAGTTTTGATTTTAGCTTTAGGCTCAAAATCATGCCATGATAGGAGTTATAAGTGTGAAATAGATTGATTATAAACTGATATTGCATGTTTTGGGTTCGATTTTTACTATTTTTAGGCTTAGGATTCAATTAATTAGGATTTAGTGGTTTTGGGGCGATGAGTGCAATTTTTAGGGCAAAATAGGTTCTACCCACGGGTTGTGATGTCGCCGACGACATGAGCGATGCCGCCAGCAGCATCAGGCCTTGCAGAAAGGCCTAGGAAGATGTGATGCTATTTTTACTTAAGGTGATACCGCCAACGATATCATCCCTACCAACAGCAGTATGGATGATGTCGCCGGCAACATCGCTTCTAGTAGAAGCGACATCAGTAGCCTTCCAACAGGTATCAGTGATGAGAAAATAAACCGGGACTTATCTGATTTGCTTCTAATTTTTGCAGCCGCACATCTTGACATACACCAGGGGTATAGGTACAATTGGCGAGTGGTGGCACCGCATAGCAGAGAAGGATCCCAAACTTGTGCTGGCCATTAACGAGATGGGTTTTGGAGACTTGGCCCAAATCATGCCCATGTTAATGCCAAAGCTTTTCCATCCGGCCGTGATGGCTCTTACGGAGAAGTGGTCCAAAACCACCCATACCTTTCACTTTTCATTTGGGGAGGTGACTATCATGCCTTCCGACTTTGTGTCTATGACAGTCTCCAATGGATGGATGAGGTCATTCATTTTGACGCATATATGGATAAGTATCATACCGAGAAGCCTATGGTGAGGTGAGTGAAGCAGTTGTTTATCTTGAAGCCTGTCTTAGGGCGGCTATCCTATGGTGAGCTGCACCAATACTAGACTAGAGCAGATGTGGCGCCCGAGGATGATAGAGACGCTTGTGTTTGCTCTTTTGTGATTTCTTTACTCACCGTGTTACTCTTCCTAGTTTTGGGGAGCAAGATCAACTATAGGCTAATATACGCCGTTGAGGATGTAGCGAGTATTCGTAAGAAGAATTGGCCGAGGGCCATCTTGGCGCAGATGTACCATGGGCTAGATGCGAGCGCTCGAAAGAAGGGGAAGGCCCTCCATCTCAGCCATCTGGTACTTCAGGTATACCTTTCTTGGAAGCATTTTACTTTATTGTGCATGTTTTATTTACTGTGGATGTTTTTGAACTGATTAAATGTTACTTGTGTAGGCCTGGGCTTTCGAGCACCAGATCCCTCTATCGGTCAAGTTTAAGAAGACCGTGCCGCCGGGTTCCCATTTTCTTGCCCGTTGGTGTGGCGGTATTAGAGGGAATGCCAAGTACCCCACAAAGTATAGGGAGGTCTTGAGGAGCGTACAACTAAGCTCGGTATGTGATCTTTTGATTTAGTCCATGTTTCACACTTAGAATAAAACATTAGTAAACAAAAAGCACTTATGAATTTACATTATACTTACATTGGTTGTTTGCTTGGTTATCGGATTAGGTTATTCTCGATCCCTTTGATGGGCTAGATAACTTGGTGGAGGAGGTGAGAGTTCGGAAAGAAGTTGATGATCACTAGTTTATCGTGGAGTGCCCCTTGTCCTAGTAGTGGTACTTGAGGGAGCGCGTCCGGGGCTGGAGGTTTATTACTATTGCTGATAGATCGATGCCTATCGATCCTCCTAAAGGCATATGGTGGCCCCATTTGGTGATTACATCTGAGGCTGATAAAGTCGATTATATCGAGGGGGATGGCCGGGTCATCCCTAGCGTTCCGAGCTCTTACGAGCAGCACCAGTAGTGCCTACTCCCTATATGCCTCTATATCCATAGGGATGATACAATTGAGTACCACAATGAGCAAAGACTGGAGGAGGAGAAGAGGCGGCTAAAAGGTATTATGGATGATGTTGTGGATGAGGAAGAGAAAGAAGAGGAGGAAGAAGCCGAGGGTGGCGGTGAAGATGAGGGAGAAGATGAGGTCGGTTAGAATGTGGCTAGAGGGGACGTGATGATGTATTATAAGGAGCCTCACCCCATTGAGGTATGATTATGTTTATATACATGTATTGGTAGTTGTTTGGATTAAATAAATGCTTGCTTTTTGTGTTTTTCAGGAACCCACAAGGAAAAGAGGCAGAGCCAGAGAGAGTGGGACAAGATACTACGGTGTACCCGAGGGCATTGACTTTGTGGAGGGGCGCTTATCCAATCCCCCGGAGACTCAGTTCATACTTATGAATTCAAGGGGTGAGTTCTAGCCAAGGAGCATAGGACCGAGTAGGCATCCACCGATCTTTATACCCGAAAATACCAATTATATAAGGTTTGCTGACATTCAGATATATCCCTACGATTACCTTACACCGTAGATGCTTGCTGATTATCCCTTAAATTTTTCAGGTCCATCGAACCGAAGTGGAGCAATTGGCCAAGAATGCTTTTGCTCTTAGAGACACCCTCATCCCCCAGTCGCTGCTTGTCCAGGTACATTTCCTGTCATGATATCAAATGAAATGAAATGCATGTATGGATATTATGAATGATATGGGGTATTGTTACTCCTGTTTATAGGATTTCCTAGCTTTATCTTTATTGGATGCGAATGCGGCGCGACAAAAATATGAGGAGGAGACTGCACTAGTGCCTAGTGGGTGATCTTGAGGGACAATTGATGGCTACTGTCCAGGAGAGGAGAAGCAAGCAAAATTTATATCTCAAGCACCCCGGTAGCACCAGTCGTAGAGGAGTGAAGATGTCCTCCGGTAGGCGACTGCCTATTGCAGTTGAGGAATCTAGCAGCATCCCGATGACTGAGGGAAGAGAGGAGGATGAGGTTAATGATTGGCTAGTAAACCCTGAGGGTGTTTCATCTCGCCTGACCGACAGTGGCGGGCATGCCTAGATTCATACTTTCATTTTTGCTTTTCATTTTGGATTTTGGTTTGTACCCTTGATACATTAGGGTTTGATTGGTTCTGGGATTTCGGATGTTGGATAATTTTGGTTGCATTTAGGTTTAGCAATGGGATATTTGAATGCTTTGTGCCTCCGGGATTTTTACTTTGAATAAAATGGATTGCAGTTGGACAGGTATTGGAATTATGTTATAGGGTTGTTTACAGATTTTTGCATAGGTCAAAATTGGTGAAGATGGTTCTGATGTCACTGGGGAATTCTCCTATATTGCCGGCGGCATTACTAATGTCGCTAGCGACATCACCCTATTAGACAAAGCTGCCCCACACTCTATACCGTCGATGGATATCAGATGATATCGCCCCATCCCTATTCTATATCACCGGCGGCATCATCAACATTGCCAGCGGCATCACTTGCCTAGAAATCCAGATTCAACCATTTCTTCAAATTCTGCTATAGCAAACCATACTCAACAGCTATGGGGCTTCCCGTAAAGCCTGGAAAACCTAGATTAGAGGGAACTGGAGAAATTCGGGCTTCTCTTTTTTTGCTACCTTTATTCCTCTTATTTTTTTATTATTATTTTGTCCTTTTTTTTACTCTAACTTTTGCATAGACTGCCCTAAGGGGTTTTCAACCTATCGAGCCTTGTCTTTATTTTTGCCTGGACCGCCCTTTTGAGTTTTCAACCCAGCAGACTTATTCCGACTTTTGCATAGACCTAGATCTTTTCAGTTTATCCGGATCTTTTGAAAAGAAATACTGATGAGCTCGGAGCATCTTCAATTAAGCTTACTTGCGATGTTTCCTTCTCTTGGTCACCAGGCAGTCATACAATCACAACCATAGAGGTTTCAGTATGAAAGACACTTTTATCGAGTGAATTTAATTTGAGTATAAGATGTTGGTAATCATTTCCATTAATCGAACTCCTGGTGTTAACCAACCTTTATAGATTTTCAAGTTAACATCTCACTATTTTTCTCTCGTGCCCTAATTTTTGTCTGAACCATGCTTTTTGGGTTTTCAGTTCAGCGGGCGACATTGACTTATCCCCTAATTTTTGCATGGCCGATTTGTAGGATACCGACCGTCGGGCGTCACCCTAATTTTTGCCTGATCAGTAAAGGACCGAAAGGTGGGTGATTTACTTTATCTATTTTCTTACGTGCTGCTTTTCTTGATTTATTTCTTTTAAATTAGATATGATAACGCTTAAGTCTGTCTTGGTTTACGGGGTTCACAAACTCGCTCTTGTCCGTGCTCATGACTTTGATAGCCTTGCTAATTCGGTATCATCTTTGGCCACACGATAGCCTTCTTAATTTGATCTGAACTTTTTATTAAAGTCGGTGTCGGAAGGTTCCAGATGCTTTAATGCTAGGTCTATGACTCTTGGCGAGGGTATTAGGTATCTGACTTGATGTTGTACGCTCGGTTGTGCTTTTACAGATTCTCCAAGGTTCTTAGTGTCCATTCGATTTTCGCCTGGATCACCCCGATTCATTCTGACCTTCAAAGTTACATCGGGTAACCTTGCTTTGATTTCGATATTGCAAGGAGTTTAGTTTGTGGGAGTTTTGGCCCTTACACAGAGCCTTCTTGGTTAGTTCAATTGTCATTCTGATTGCTATTTTGACTTCTCCTTCAATTTGCGGTTTGTATAGCCCTTCCTAGTTAGTCCTGAATTTGCCCCTTGTACCGGTGGTGGAGGGTTTTGACCAAGTGACATTTGGTTCAGGGGCCTTTTACTTAGTGCCTTTAAAAGGTAAAATGGTAGCTTGTTTTACTGGTTTACTTGGTAAGCTGATCGTGACTTCAGTTATGCGCTTATCTTTGTGGCTTGTGGGGAAAAGGTGCTTGCTCTCGTACTTTATGCTCTTGGAGGTGGTTACCCCCTGATCTTTGTTGCTTGAGGGGTTTGATGTGGGTTAATTTGTGCTAGGTGAAGATGTGTATCTCTGCGAGTTTGGTCATTTCCTTGGCGGTGACATTGGTGTAAGATTCGGCCACGGTGTTTATTTGATGGAGGTTAGGTTTCATCAATCATTTATGCCTCCATACCAAGGATGGCCAAGGAGTAGAGAAGTGTTGGAGAAGGTTTGAATAAGGGAAAAAGGTGGGTGGGTGAAAATGTATACCGTGATTTTCCATTTCAGGGAACCAGTTGATACTTCTTTGGTAGCTTGAAGGTGTACTATTGCAGGGTTGCTGAGTTAATTCTAGAAGAGACCCGTGGTGTTCAACATTTTGGGTATTGATCTGGGGACCAAGCAAAGGTGTTATCATGGTATTTAAGCACTTTATTATCTCACATGTGTTTGATAAGAGTTAAATTATTGGAGTTGATTACCACATAAGAGCCTTCATTTGTACTCAAATTAATTTTATACAGTAAAATATCCTGAATACTAGAAGCATCATGCGTATGCTCATATAAATGCATCGATCAAATGGTAGAAACATGACATAAGTAAGAAAAATAGAAGTTGCTCATGGAGCTCAAAGTTTGGTACATGAAATGTTCAATAAAGCAAACAGACCTATCGATTACATATTAAAAATCATCAACCTCCACAGGCGGAGGGCCTTGCAAGATCATGCCTTTGGGCGGGAAGTGATCGAGAGTGAAGTGTTGGGGGCCTTCTCTAGGGCAAATGAGGGCGGTTAGATTGGACTATAGCCACTATCCGAAAAGCTTGGGGTGGCTATTGCCTGGATATCATCGTCTTTTCTAAGCCATACATTTTCCATCCTTCCAGTTTGGTTAAATCTGGCCCTCCCAACCACGTTATCAAGGTACATTTTCCTCTTTCCACCGGCCTTATCCTTGGAAGTGACAACCTCGGTGAGCTTATGTGGCCCATTCACTAGTTTAGGCATACCAGAAATGGTCATACTTGCCTGGTCGATGAGCTTTGTGACCCCAGGCATTCTATCTGGCTTGGCTATCTTTCCTTCCTTCACCAAATGATGTATAGCTCGGGCCAAGGTTTGGCACTCATTCGTGCGATGTCCCAACTGGACATGATACCCACAAAAGTTTCCCTTCTCGTCGTCCGTTGGTTTTTTGTACTCATAAAGGGGTTCGATGAGTCCATCTCTTCTTAATCTGGTGAAAATCACATTGAGGGGTAAAACCCAGGGGTTTACAATGGTAGCTAGGATAGGTTCTTGAGAGGCTTTTTGGCTCGCCTTGGCCTGAGATGGCAACGCTCCTGACCTATTATAGCCTTCTGCCTGGTGTATACTAGAACCCTTTAAGGCCTAACCATTATTTCCTTATGGTTCCCTTTCCCTTTGACATGCCGGAACACTAGTTGGCGCAAAAAAGCTTCCACCTCATGTGTCATGCCCATAGGTTGCACGAGCTGGCCGTTGGCTAGTTGATGCATGGCTTCAGGTGTCACACTCGGAGATTACGTGACCTGGTCATGGATTCTAAACTGACTATAGGGATAAGGAGTTGGTTGATTAAGTCGGGGACCGACCATCAGATCATCGCTAAAAAGGTTTTGCTGGTAGGTCATCCCCCAAGGTGCCATGCTAAAAAGCGTGGCAGTATTACTGGTCGGGCCGTTCCTCTAGGGAGAGCTGAGATTTATTGGGTGAGTTCATTAAGAAATGGAAGGAGGATTGAGTTTTGGGCCATATGCCTTGGGCTTGGACATAAGAACGAGAAATTTGGCTGAGTTACGGAAGTCTGATCAAGTTGGAATTGACTGGGCTAGGGTCGAGTCTGAACTAACTAGACTAGAAGTTGAGTAAACCGAACTGGTTGTGCCCCTGCTAGATAGAACAGAACATGATATGAACCATTTTAAACAAATTCATTCTGATACTAGGGCTGACAGTCTGATTCTGAAATCCAACCGACTTTCTCACTTGCTAGGGCTTGCCTAACAAATAACTGCACTATTGTCTAGATTTATTCCTGAATAGTGTTGTGGAAGAGATCTAAACAGATAAATTGGGTCATGGCGGCGGTGATTTCCGTGCTAAGGGATGGCGGAGGAACTAATCCCATAGTAGAGGCAGAACTAGCTTGGTCCTCGATCAGGGCAAGGTCATCATCGAGAGGGAGACCCATGGTTAGTGGCAAAGGTCCTGACTTGGGAGGGAGACTGTTTAGGATCATGAACCGTGGGTTAGATCATGAATGGGATGTAAATGGTATGGATGGTATGCATGCTTTTTGGGAAGTGGTGCATGATATATATGGCTGAACATAGATGTGGTTAGCGATGATACGATAGCTTATCCCTCCAACATATGTGGGATGTTTGTATCTCGCACCACACATAGTGATATGTGGTGATGCAACGGAGGTACAAAAAGAAGTCTTATGCATGTTGCTAAACTTCTTCCTTGAGCGGAAGTAGTAAGGGTAAGTTGATTTATTTTTCGGCCTTTGAGGCCGATGCATGGTGGATGCATGATCATATAGCACATAGCACATAAAACATCCCTCTTCCGACCTTGTGACTCCCGCGTAATGCCTCTTTGGAAGGATGGAGTTTGGCCTCTTTACTGGTAATGGCAAAAGAAGTGCGTCCCAATTATTTTTTTTATTGTTTTGGTAATCCTTGAGGGATGAAGTGCTAAGGCTTTTTCTAGCGCGGCTTTAGTATAGGGTTGCTGATGTAGAAGGTTCTCGTTTACCTTGATTCCACGTTACTCAACCACTCCCTAAATAGGTGCGATCGCAGGAGTTTACGTGTTGATTGAAACGAGTGATCCACCCACTAGGTATCCTTAATTTCAAATAGGGCATGACTGATACTTTCGCGAGCTTCTCGGGTAGAATGGGGCACCTAAAAAAATTACCAAACTATCTACACGCGTGTTTAAGGATAAAACGTTACAAAAAGAATGAAGTTTTAATTTGACCAATAATTTCAATACATCATCAAAATTCTTTGAACTTATTGAAAATTTTAAGCTCAAGTTTAAAGAGATCAATCCCCAACAGAGTTGCTACTATGAGCGGATGACATTTTTCCCGCCTGTGAGGATTGCGTGGGATGCGTAGCACCGGGGGGGGGGGGCAATAAAACAACTAGGCGCTGTGAAGCATGACGAGGGATCGATCCTCATTTTAGCATGATAAAAGCACTGATGTTGATGTTGAATTTAAGTCTAATTTAGGTGTTAACGGATACCAGATCAAAATCCCGTACTTAAACTAGAGTCGCCACCAGGTTCAGCTCAACTGGGAAATTTTGGTACGATTTTCCCACCAAGTGGTAGCCCATACCTCAAGTAGAGATTTCGAGTTTGAATGATGTTATCTATTTTTCATTAGGCCAAGTTAAAATATTTCATTCTTTCTTAATCGGTTTTAATCCACCCAATTTATTGTATTTTCGGTTTATATGTTGTTTTCACGTTTATCAAGCATCAAAGCGATAAATAAATTATTACAGTCATTCAAAAGTAAATGCAGAAATTGAAATTATTATAGGGCTTTGAAATCCTATACATTCTCTATGCGATAAATAAAATACTCGAAGGGCTAACATCCATCTAACCTAAATCTACCTGCAGAAAATAGTTAGCACGGATATGGCATGTCGTACAAGGTGTATCACTTAACATGCATAGTTAGTAGACAAAACAAGAACCGAGTTAGCATAAACATGGCACATTCATTTATTATGTTAGAAAGCCCGGCTGGATGGCTAAAAATGAGATTTAAACGGCGTTTGCGGGAAAATTCGGTTTTAACCAAATTTTAGAGTCGATTGTTTTTTTAACCAAATTATTAGTGAAAATGCCACATGGTATGAGGTGGGTCTATTTTCAGAAGGTTTTGGACCTTTCTTGTTGCACTGTATACCTTAGCTTCGGGAACATAACTAGGTCGGAAGAATAAACTAAAAGAAAAAAGCTATCCAGAAAGACATATCGCCGGCGGCATGATTGATATCGCCGGCGGTATTAGTGATGTCACTAGCGATATCCGTCAGACAGGCAGGTTAAATGATTTTCTGGATACCATAAAGAAAGGGTCCTATAAGAAGATGCGGCCATTGGGGGAAGTGATATCGCTAGCGGTATCAAAAATGCCATTGGCAGCATAGTTGATACCGCTGGTGACATTAAATGCCCCCGGCGGCTTCAGCTTCTTGCAGCAGCAGTAGGTAATGATAAAAAATGATCGAAAAACTCGAGAAACAAGCATAAATAGAAAACAACAGCAAAAACAAGCAAGAATAATGCTAAAGAGCTATGAGACTCAGAATTTTTACCTTGGGGCCGTGAATCCCACCTCTTCATGAACCGAGGAACACCTCCGGGGAGCTTGAAATGGTGATTTTGGTAGTAAATTTAAGAGTTTAAGTCTCTAAACTCCTATTAAGTTGATTTTAATTCAAAAGTTTGCTGATTTTAAGTTGTAACTAAGAGAACCAAAGAAGAAAAACCAAGAAAAATGGATTAAAATCCCTTTCCTTACCTTTTCTCCCCCTTATCTCTCTAAAAGTGAGGTTTCACACTCTAAAACTGTAGGTTAAGATTTTTGATATCTATTATTGTTATCTCCTTATTTTGAAAACCTAAGGTGTGTTTAATAGGCAAATATGGGTGGTCTTCGAGACCTTTCAGCCATTTTCACCGAAATGGCAAAAAAGAGACTGCCAAAGGAAGAAGAAAAAAGCATTCTGCAGAAGCCCAAATTGGCCATGTCGCCGGTGACATGGTGATACCGCCGGGGCATGAGCAATACCACCGGCGGCATCAGCTTCCTGCAGGTTGACTACCAGCGGGCCTACAAGCCTAAAAAGTTGCCAAAGGGGTCAAAAAGCGGGTCAAAAGGCATCTTTTTAAATTTTAATGACATTTTAATGGATATTTAGATGTTAGTTTAATTTTAGGTGCAAATCATCGATTCAAGCTCTTACCAGACGCATTATCGGACTCGCCGAGCTACATTCTTTCGAGAAATAAAATTCGCGGGGAATTTTATATCGGTAATAAAAACTCTAAAGAATTTTTATTATAAGGAATAAAATTGGGAACACGTTATCATTGTCTCACGAGAAGGGCTACAAAATCCCGTGCTCACACTCCTGCTAGCGGACGTGATTGCTGAGGAGTATAAAACAGAACTGAGCAGGTTGATGTTTTATAGGAAAAATTAGTAGAATACCCCTTGTTCGAGAAGGATTTCTTAAGAGCTTGTTAAAGACGCCACTTGTTTTGGAAGGAAACACTTTTGTAATATTTTAATGGCGAAGTGGATGAAACTTATTAGACAATAAGCTTACCTTCTAGAAGGATAATTCTTTTATTATGTGTAATTATTTTGAATATTTTTAGTGCAAGTGACCTTTCTAGAATGCTCCACGTGCCACTATATATTTGGTTGAGCTCTTCATTTGGGAGCTTAGCTTGAATTGGCTCATTTTCATACTTCGTTCTTGTAATACTTTCAGTGTTTAATATTATATTATATTGATATTCTCTAAACCCGCAGCATGCACGACCAGAAGGCATAACAGGCTGAATATAGTTTATTTCTCCTTCTCTTCTATTTCTAGCATTATTGTAAGTTAATTATTTTGTGTTGAGCTTATTACTCATAAGTCTTGCTGAACTTGTGTAAAGTGGGATCAAGAAGGATCCAAAGGAGAATTATGAATACGAAACTAACACAAAACACACACTTCTACAAGGACCAAAAGGAGAAATGAAGTAATACCTCTCTCTCTTCTCTCTAGAACATCTCTCTTCTGGTTTTCAGTTTGGAGGAGGAGGAGGAAGATAGTTCTTTCTACTCTCTTCTTCCTCCTCCTTCTACCACTTTATTTTATTTACTTTCTCTGTTTTTTATTGGGTTTCTCAACCAAACATCCCGATTTTGGATCCTCTGCTTCGTTTCTAGTTCCTCGATTGAAGTTCTTCGTCAGGTGCTCACAATCTCTCCGATCTACCTTCTTTCAGCCTTAACGCATGGAGCAGAAGCGGTTTACTCACACAAAGCCTTTTGGCAAAGGTCAGTGCGGTGTAGATCCTTAGATCTACAATTTTTATTCAAGATCTCTTC
This sequence comes from Euphorbia pulcherrima, assembly GCA_947683365.1. Lineage (NCBI taxonomy): Eukaryota > Viridiplantae > Streptophyta > Magnoliopsida > Malpighiales > Euphorbiaceae > Euphorbia > Euphorbia pulcherrima. The sequence continues at coordinate 34,554,249 of CANTUS010000004.1, forward strand.
AGATCCAGATGGTGGGAAGGGTTTTTGGAAACTTTTTGATGTTATTTGTAGAGTTCTTCCTTGGGTTACCGGTCTCTGGTTTGGTAGATTAGAGCTCGGGGTATTTGGTTATAACTTTCTATGTTTAGTGTTGATGTCTACCTTTGGGTTAGACCTTTTTGCCCTTTGTGGTCTTTTTGCCCTTTGTGGTCTTTTTGCCTTTTGTGGTCAAGATTTCTTCCCTCTTGTGGAATGGTTTATCGCTTCCGATGATTTATTCGATTTCTCGGTCCTTAGATCTGTTGCTCTTGTATTGTTTTACTTTGTTTGAATGAAATGGACTGCTTTTATCAAAAAAAAAAATACAATGACCGGAAGGAGACTAGGAATGTGCTAGCGATTTCTATTAAATAATGGAATGCTTTCCTAAACTTATTGCTTGGAGTATAACTTGTAAGCGGAGAAATGTCGTAGTAAAACTTTAAAGAATCTAGACAACATTTGAAAACTGAGTTTAGTGAATTTAGTGCAAGATATCCTAGATCAATAAGCCATAGCATGTTAGAGTAAAAGAGAGAAGTTATTGCCATATATGACTGTCTGCTAGTAATACTTTATTCCCATGTAATATTGTTAACAGAGCAATCATTTTTTGTTAGTTAGTAATTATGAGCGGGTGAAATTTTGTGCATGCACGCGGGGTACGAAGCGAGGGGCACGTTTGGTTTGGTGTAGTTTGAGGAAACCGCAAAATTGCATTTAATTTGCGTGTGCCTCTTTTATAATAAAAAGTCTGATTTTATTAAAGATAAAATTATTTTATTATTTTTCTCGTAAATTTATTGAGTGTGAAAAATGTGGCTTTTTATAAGCAAAAAATGTGATTATATGTTTGTACATTTTAATAAAAGAAAATATTTTTAAAATAAAGCATTTTACTTTACTTAAAAATAAAATAGAGTCGCCACCCCGGTTCAGCTCCATCGGGAATTATGGTATACTGATACAAAATGGGATTTTTAAACCGAAAAGAAAATGAGATTTTGAGTTCGGACATAATAGTTACTCATTGTTCAAATTTGATATATTTTGAAATTATGTTTTATGTGCTAATTTTGACATTACAATGGCTTTATTTAATAAATTCAAGAAATAAAACAGGCAGTGTAACGACTTAATAAATTGATATTTTCTACCGAAATTTTGGCAGAGTAACGGCAGCGTTTGGGTTTTGGTCTGGAAACTCGGATAGAGTTTCCTCACATTCTGAATGTTTTATCTGAACCTTCATGCTTATTTATACTAATTATAATTTAAGTGGAACCAATGGCTCACTTAACCAGGCAAATGAAAATGCAATATCAAAATAATACAATAATAAAAATGAATTTTAATGAGTTTGAAAGTTGGGGTTTAGAGCCAATTACCCTCAGTTACCTTTTTGTTTGTACATGATGACGTGAGAGCCGGTGCGGGATCAAAGTTGTCAAAGATCGTGATTTGGTTGGAAAATAGATTATACAATCTTAGATTATTTCGAAAAGAAATGCGGGATTTTTGAGAGATTGAGTCATTTTTAGACCGAAGATCACTGTGAGATCTGAATCTAAAAAGACAGAAATTCGAGTTTATACCTAGTGTAGATGATAAAGCTCGGATTTGGAAGAGGTTTGACAGAGTTTTGAGGCTTTTAGGACTCCCCAAACACAAAAATGGCGTAATAGGATTTTAGGTGGGTTTTTGATCCGTTCAAATGAGAGGGGAACTCCTCTATTTATGGAGGGGTGGTAATTATCCGGCGGGGTAATTACCTATCTGACAAAATCTTATCCAAAATCTTCGCAAATCTTGCAAAATCTCGGTATGATAAGATTTTTTTGCTGTTCATAGGTAATTAGCCGCTAATTACCTATTTGACCATTTTTGACTGAAACGGCCCAACGGTCAAAACAAGAGGCCCTTAGCTATTTTGCCTTATTTTAGCCAAATTCGATCGTTTAACTCCTCAAAATGGCATTTTTTGTGTTTTCAAGACAATTTTACTATTTCACTAGTTGACAATTTTTACTGTGTTAATTACTCTCAAATAGACTTCAAGGATGCAACTTGGAATATTATGACGAATGGGAATTTTTTGGATTTTTGGATTTTTTATGACAATTCGGTCCTTCTTGGCTCCTTGTCTAATCATGATTGAAATAGGTATAAATCCTCATCGGGCCGAGCGAACCGTGCTAACAGTTTACCCCTCGCGTACAAATTTTTTTACCGTGGATGTAACATTACACGTATGCTGATGAAAGAGCGACTGCCAAAATCAGTGTTCTAGTGTGATAAGGACATGAAAACATTTTAGAAAGAATCAACATTTCTTAATCAATAATTTTGAAAAACAAAAATTTTTGCCCCTTTGATTAAGAATGCTGATGAAAATCTTTAAGCAAAAATCCGTTGGGGAATAAATGTAAAACGAAAAGATGTTGGGGAAAAAAGAAAATGCAAGTTGGAAAAATTTCATGTCTTTAACGGTGCACATAAATTTTTGGTCCACCCAGTTTAAAATAAGGTTTTGCATGATGGAGAAGATAAGTGAAGGGTCATACTTACCTGTAGTTTTGGTCATTGCTAAGATTTTGCATCCGTTGATCAGTTTTTTCTTCCGGGAAAATGGCACTGTCAGCTACGTCTTGATCAGTTTTCTCTGCTGAGGAAATGTCAAATATGGTTATTAGCCTTCTCATACGGAGGAAGTATTGTTAGATTTGGTGACCAATCTCTCATCTTGGAGAATTATTGTCGGCTATCATCGAGCAATTTTCTCCTCGGGGAGTGTGGCACTGTCAACCACCGTTGATCAGTTTGTCTCATCAAGGAGTTGGGCATTGTCTACCATTATTGACCAATTTGCCTCATCAAGGAGTTAGGCACTGTCTACCACAATTGACTAATTTGTCTCACCAGGGAGTTGGGCACTGTCTGCCATCATTAAGTAGTTTGTCTTATAGGGAGTTGGTCATTGTCTGCAACCATTGACCAGTTTGTCTCATAAAGGAGTTGGGCCCTGTCTGCCACCATTGACCAGCTTGTCTCGAGAGTTGGGCACTATCTGCCGCCATTGAGTAGTATGTCTTATAGGGAGTTGGGCACCGTCTGATGTTGTTGAGTAGTTTATCTCACAGGGAGTTGGGCATTGTCTGCCACCGTTGACTAGTTTTTCTCGCAGGGAGTTAGGCACTATCTGCTGCCATTGAGCAATTTTTCTCACAGGGAGTTGGGCACTATCTACTGCCATTGAGTAGTTTGTCTCACAGGGAGTTGGGCACTATCTGCCGCCATTGACCAATTTTTCTCATCGGGGAGTGTGTCACTGTCAACCAATGTGGATTTGTTATTGAGATTTCCCATAAAATATAAGCTGACATAGCACTACATGTCGCAAGAACAATACATGACAATATAGAACTTAATTCACTTGACTTGACATTACGCTGCATGTCATTAGAATAACTCAACATAAAACTGCAGGTTATCAACAAAACCAGACATGAGACTGCATGTCATCGGAAAATTAGACCTAACACTGCATGTCATGGATGGGTTATGATAAAGATCTTGTTGGACCTAAATTTTTGCTATGATGTGTAGGGGTAAAGATCTCACTGGATCTAAGGTTCGGCTATGATGTGCCGGGGTAAAGATCTCATCGGATCTAATGTTCGGCTATGATGTGCCGAGGTAAAGATCTCACTAGATCTAAGATTTGGCTATGATGTGCCAGGGTAAAGATCTCACTAGACCTAAGGTTTGGCTATGATATGCCTAGGTATAGATCTCACTAGATCTAAGGTTTGGATATGATGTGCCGGGGTAAAGATCTCACTGGATCTAAGGTTTGGCTATGATGTGTTAAGGTAAAGATCTCACTGGATATAAGGTTTGGCTATGATGTACCAGGGTAAATATCTCACTAGATCCAAGGTTTGGCTATGATGTGCCGGGTAAAGATCTCGCTGGATCTGGAAGATGAAGCTTAGTGTTTCGGAAGGGTTTATGCATTCATATTTAATGATGCATGTGGTGCAGTACATTTGTTGATGAACAATGAGTTTTGCAAGTGCATGATGCATTTAGTTGGCATTTGCCCCTAGTTAAATTAGGGAGATGCACCACTCAGTAGCTTTTCCCTACTGAGGAAATGTTGAATATGGTGATCAGCCTTCTCATCTAGGAGGAATTACTATCAAATAGGGGGATCTGTCTCTAATTTAGGAGAACTATCAAATTTGGTGATTAGTTGTCTCTTTTGGGAGGAGAACCATTGAATTTGGCAATCAGTTCTCTCTATTGGGAGGAGAACTGTTGAATGGTGATCAGTTCTCTCTACTGGAGGAGAACTATCGAATTGGCTGGCCTGTTCTCTCTATTAGAAGGAGAACTATTGAATTTGGTGATTAGTTCTCTCTACTGGGAGGAAAATAGTCGAATTGGGTGATCAGTTCTTTCTATTGGGAGAAGAACTGTCGAATTTGATGATTAGTTCTATCTACTGGGAGAAGAACCATCAAATTGGGTGTTCAGTTCTCTCTATTAGGAGGAGAACTGCTGAATTTGGTGACCAGTTCTCTCTACTAAGAGGAAAACTGTCGAATTTGGTGATTAGTTCTTTCTACTAGGAGGAAAATTGTTGAATTTGGCTTGAATGATTGACTTGTTGTCTACATCATTGGGTAGCCAATATTCTGGTGACTCTGGAGTCTAGTACTACTATGTTTTGATTGTTGAAGCATTTTCTCAGATGCCTCTTGATCTTAGAAAACGTGTGAGTTGATTTTGCATTATGTTGCATTTGTTGGTGACTAACAATGTCTGCTTGGCGACTTGTTGCCTTTGCACCTATTAATATGAATGCGATGCATAATGCATGATATGTGATATTTATGCAATTCAATTTATTGTCATAAGATGGAATTGTGCAGCTGTAAGATGAGGCCTGCATGCTTTGTTCTTAGCAAAATTCTCTTGGATTGTCAGCTTCTTAGTTTCTATCATTCTCAGTGATGATGAAAATTTAATTTTAGGTTGGAGTCCTAGATGTAGGCCTCATGGCTTCAAGGGATGAGCTTGTCATTTTCATTGTAGTTGCATACGCTATGCATCCATTTCACCCTGGTCAATGGGTTGGCTATGCATTTTGCTTTGTACTTGACTATTTGAACAATACAGGTCTTCAGATCCTTCCTAGATTCGATGAATTCCTGAGTTGTAAATGTTTTTCCCCTGGTGGCATATAGCATGAGACTGAGTAGGTAAACTCCAGTTGCTTGGGCTAACAGAGGTTAGATTTTATTCTTTTGACAGACCGTGTAGATAGTATGCCATGCATCAACAGTTCTCAGAATTTTGTGTAGCTGAGTGCAAGAAGATTATCTTCTCACATTTTGGAGACGTGGGAGATTCATACGCTCATATTGATGAACAATATACTCCTTTGTGAAGGCTTTAGATCGAGTGATGTGCTCATTGTCATTTGGTGAGTCCTCGCAATGAGTGACTTTGATTGTGCTTGCATGCAGAGGTTATGCCCTAATTTTTGCTTGAACTGAAGCACAATGGGCTTTTTATTTTTCTTTCTCTTTTTTTGCCCTAATTTTTGCATAAACCGCCTTTTCAGGTTTTTGATTCACTTGGTTGCCTTAACTTTTGCCTGGATAGCCCTTTTGGGTTTTCAATCTAGCAAGCTTTGTTTTGAATTTTTTTGTGTGCATGCACTATTATGAACTAGAGCATTTATATGAATGCGTCTTTTAACAATTATGTGTATCCATTAAGTGCAAACATTTAACATTTTAGCAAAATGACACATCAATCAAAAAAATATTTTAGGCACAAAAGTTTGGCATCTATTCCTAAGAACTTTTTCTCCTGTTATCAATGGTCCTTTTCAGGTTTTACCAGTTGATTCCTCTCTTTCTTTTGTCTTTATTTTTACCTAAAAGCCCTCACTAGTTTTAGCAGACACATTTTTTTAGTTGATGTGGTATTGCTGGAGCCTATTCTTGTTCGAGGGATTCATGAACTTGTTTCCTTTGATGTCCCTGATGTGTAGCATTCCCTTGATGAGAATCTATTTTACCATGTTGGGTCTCTTCGGTGGAATTTGCCCCTAGCATTAGCATGTACTGATTTCATTTGATTTAGGATCTGTTAGGAAGCAATGATCTGAAAGAATAGTAGAGTAACTATCCAGATCAAGTTTGAAGAAAACAAAAACTTGTAAGAACTTAAACATGTAATCTCCTAAATCCAAATGGAAGCATTTGATGAAGACATCCATTGAAGATCATAAGTACCTAAGTACATAATTGAAGGATCAGGTTAAAGTCTAGAAAGGAAACAAACTTTGAACTGCTCAAAATCAGCATCCGGAAGAACTGATTGTATTAGCATTCGGAAGAAGATAGAGCCGGAGATATTAAGTCTGAAGACATCCAGAAGACTTAAATATCTAGGCAAAGGGAATAATTCAAAAATTACATTCCCTCCACCTATTTGGTTAGAAAGTCAAAGATCCTTTCCCTTATAAAAGATAAAAATTACAGCTTAATTGACACAGGAAAGAGAAAAAGGTAACAACCTTTTTCACCTAGACCAATAGAAATGGCGCGTGAAGATCACGACTCCGTACCTCTGGCAAAAAAGTTGGTAAAACACTAAAATCCAAGGAAAATGATCACTTACAACTTTTCATCCCCAATCCCAAGGATTCAAATGGGTCAAAATCTGAGTCTAATGGATTGATCAACGGCTCCGGAATCACCACATTTTACCTGATCAACGGTGAAGATTAAATTAAGTTTCAACAACTCACTATGCTTACATTTATGATAGAAGCCTATAAAAGGAATGCTTCACAAGTTGACAAGGTGCTGGTCGTTTTTGAGAAACCATACACAAGAGAATTCCCTATTGCAATCAGTAATATATTCCCTCAAAGAATCAAACAATTCCAAACCTGTTTGTAAGGATTCCCAAGTGAGTTATAAACTTGAGGAGATTCAAAACCAAAATCCTTGAGAAAGACAAAGTGCAAAATCTTATACTTGGGTGAGTAGTGAGATTGAGATATAGCTTAAAGTTGGTGCTTTGAGTGGGATCTTCTGTAGGACTCAACTTAGGTTTGGGTAGAAATCTAAGTGGTATATCCTGCAAAAGACAAGAGGACTCAGCTATGAGTTGGTGCTTCTAGTGGTATATCCTACATCCGAAAGGGGTTACCATCCGGAGACAAATTGTAAGGCTTAATTCCTACCAGTTGGAAAGGAATTCACTAGTGGAAAACCTCAGAGGCTGGAAACTTCGGGGACTGGAGTAGGCGGGGCCAAACGAGGATAAAACTCTGTGTTTGATTTTTTTACTCTTTATTTATTTGCAGTATAATTAATATTTGTATCATCCGGATCCAACATATCCGGAACATAATCAAAAATGCTACACTAAGACTTTTTAAAGTTTGTTAATTTAGCGAAAAAGGGTCATTCACCCCCCTCTAACATTATTTAGACCCTCACAGGGACCAATAACTGGTATCAGAGCAAGTGCTTAAATTAGAGATCTAACAATCTCGAGCTAAAGGTCCATATTTTAATCCAAGAATCAAAATGAGTTTCCAAAACTCATAACTCCTTCCCGAGGGTATGTATATTACCCGTACTCCACTCCTCACCGGTGAACACTACACATTCTGAAAAAACTAAATGAAAAACTTCATTCAATCACAAAGCATGTTCGCATGGATGGCCATTAAAGATAGCCCATATGAGCCTACTCAGGTAGTAGAGGGTATAACTACCCGGAAGCCCTTAAGTTTATGGGATTAGAATGATTATAAAAAATTGCGTGAAAATGCAAATACTATTAATATGCTGCATTGTGTTCTTAGTGCAGCTAAATTTAATAGGATATCTGGATGTGAGACTGTACAAGAAATCTGGAAAAAGCTAGAAGTAACCTATGAAGGAACAAAGAAGGTAAAATTGATCTGCTACATCAAAAGCTAGAATCCTTCAAGATGGAGCCCAAAAAATCCATCAATAGCATGAATACTAGATACACCAATCTAGTAAATGAGTTAAAGAGGCTTGGGAAAGAGATCTCAGAAGTAGATATAGTCAAATAAATACTCCAGAGTCTCACCAAGGAATGGGATAACAAAAAGTTGACTTAAATTTCTATAGTTATGATGAACTCATTGTTAATCTCCTAACTCAAGAGTTATCCTTGGAAAGATATAGCTAACAAGAGAAAAAGCCTAAAGAAAAAAAGAAGGCCATTGTACTGAAGGAAGATTCAGCCGGATCAGCCTCTTTCGAATTAGACAAACTACCAAAGGAATCTAATTACAGCAAAGAAGATATGGCTATGTTGGCCAAGTATTTTGATAGATTCCTAAAGAAGAAGGATGAGAGGAGATCTAGGAGGTATGAATCAAAAAGATCAAAGGAAGGCACCTTTAGAAGAGATAGGCAAAGAAAGGCTCCAAAAGAAAAGAAGGATCCGGAAAAAGAAGTTGCATGTTTTGAATGTGGAGAAAAAGGCCATTTCAGAACCAAATGCCCCAAGTTTAAAAGAGATAAGAAACACAAGAAGAAGGCAATGATGGCCACCTGGAGCAATAGTGAGGAAAGCAATAGCTCATCTTCAACAGAAGAAGAGGAAACTACCAACTGTGCATTCATAGCACTGACAGATTTAAAAGAAAGTAAATCTGGAAGAAATCCATCCAAGCAAGATACTGAGAAAATAGAGGATTCAGAATCAGAGACAGCCAACACTGAGGTAAACTCTCACTCTAATTCTGTTTCTAACCTTGATCTTGCTAGAGCTTTAGGGGTGGTGATTCATATGTGAGGAATAACACCAAAGCCATAAATCCCTACAAAGACAAGTTCTGGAGCTAGCTAAAGATGCTAAAGCAATTTCACAAGACATCTCTCTGATAAGAACCACAAAGCATATAAATGTGGTGGAAGAAAATTTCCTGAGAAGTCAAGTTCAGATCCTAAGTGCTAACTTGATAGGGTTAGATAGGGAGCTAACCCTAATAAAGGAGGCATCCAGAAGGAAATCAGATCCCCAACAAAGAAGGAGAAATTAAGGGCAAGTAGTACCAAGATTTCAAAAGAATTTGGTGCCCACAAATCTAAAGGAAAGAAAAGTTAGTAAGCAACCTCAAGCACAAAGATTCACAACTGCTCAATAGGGAAAAGCTACGGCTGTATCAAATGAGCAACCTGCCAAACAAAGAAAGAATTACAAAGCAGAAGTTGCACCTCCAACCAGCTTCCAGATACACTCCAGACATACAAGTATACATGAAGCTGGATATGTTTAAAACTATAGAAAGGAGGATCTAAAGAAGATCCAGAAGAAGCATGAGCAGAGCAGACTTATCTCTGGGTGCAGGTTTTATGGGAAAAAATCATATTGCTAAATTATATAGATTAAAAAATGGGTATTATGATGTTTATCCTTGGCCTGAAATGGTTGATAACCCGAGAGGACCCAAATCTGATTGAGTACCCAATCCCACTTGATCTATTTTACAGGTATGCCTTAGATCTATAGTAGATCAATATACATGGTACATTGATAGTGGTTGCTCAACGCACATGACTGGTGATGAGAAAGCCTTCATCACTTTGATCTGGAAGAAAGGTGGAAAAGTAAGCTTTGGAGACAACCAAAAGGGACAGATCATTGTATATGGAACCATTGGATTTAAAATAAAGATAGAAGATGTATCACTAGTTGATGGACTGAATTTCAATTTGGTTAGTGTAGCTCAACTCTGTGATAAAGAAAGAAAAGTCACCTTTGACTCCGGAGGATGCTCAATCTATTATAGTAAGTCAAATCAACTCATTCTTTATGCACCTAGAGTAAATAATGTTTATTGTGTTGACATTAAAAATGAGAAAAAGAACATATGCTTGGTGTCTGAAGAAGAAGAATCATGGCTATGGCACCGAAGGTTGGGACATGTAAGCGTGAACCTCCTATCCAAATTAGCCAAAAAGTAATTGGTTGTGGGTTTTCCTAAGGTAGCTTTTGATAAGGATCACATATGCACTGCATGTCAATTAGGTAAACAACATAGAAAAAGCTTCCCTTCCATCTCATACGTACCTTCCAAGAGAGTTCTTAAACTCTTTCATATTGATCTCTTTGGTCTAATTAACCCATTGAGTTTGGGTAGAAGAGAATACACCATGGTCATTATGGATGATTATTCTCGCTATACCTGGGTTGCTTTGGTGGCTAGCAATGATGAAGCCTTTGACCAATTCTCAAAAATATTCATTCCGATAGAAGTAGAACATGGCATAAGCATTGCATGCATCCAGAGTGATAATGGAGGTGAGTTCAAAAATTAGCACTTTGCTGAATTTTGTGACTCTAAAGTGTTGGTCCCTGTGAGGGTCTTTATAAGGTCAGAGGGGGGGGGGAGTGAATGACCCCTTTTTGCGGAATGCAAAGACTTTAGAAAGTTTTAGTGTAGCGTGTTTGATTATGAATCAAATGATGGATCCGGATGATGCAGATATGATAATATAATGCAAATAATAAAAGTTAGAGAAATCAAACACTGAAGGTTTTTATCCTAGTTTGCCCCCGCCTACTCCAGTCCCCAGAGTTTCCTTCCTTCGAGCTTTTCCACTAGTGGATTCCTTTCCAATTGGCAGGAATCAAGCCTTACAATTTATCTCTGAATGGTAACCCTTTCCGGATGCAAGATATACCACTAGAAGCACCAAATCCTAGCTGAGTCCTTTAGTCTTTAGTAAGATATACCACTTAGACTTCTACCCCGAATCTAAGGTAAGTGCTACAAGGAGTTCTCACTCAAAGCACCAACTTTAACTTGTATCCCAATCTCACAACTCACCCAAGTTGGAGATTCTTGCACTCTTGTTTTTCACAAAGCTTTTGGTTTTTGGATATCCTTAAGTTTATAGTTCACTTTGGAATCCTTACAATAGATGTGGAATCCATTGATTCTTGGAGGGATTTGTGAGCTGATCGAATGTTAGTTCTTTGTTACTTGTTTTTGTCAATCAAACAGCCAACCTTCTCATTTGGTGAAGTTTCCCTTTTATAGGCTTCCATCATAAATATAGCCGTTGTGGGTTATTGAACTTGTAATAAATCTTCACCCTTGATCAAGTTATAAATGGCGCTTCCAGAACCGTTGATCAATCCAATAGACTGTAATTTAACCCGTTCGAATCCTTGGGGATTGATGTTGAAAAGTGGTCAGTGATCATTTTACTTAGCATTTTGTGATGCACCGATTTTTACACCATTTGCTTTTGATGTGAGCTCCACTCGCCCTGTTATTAGTCTAGGTGAAAATTTTTTTCATCTTTTTCAATCCGATGTTAGTCCTTTAGTCCTTTCTCTAAAAATGCAAGCTATCATTTTGTCTTTGTCTTGGTGAAAGGATCTTTGACTTTATGGACCAAAAGGTGGAGGGAAAAGCTATCTTTGAAACTTTTCCCATTTGTCTTTAAGCATGAGTCTTCCGGATGTCTTTAGACTCATATTCTCTGGATCTGCCTTCTTCCGGAGATATAGCAATCAGCTCTTTCGGATATTGTTCCTGAGGGATTTAAGCTTGTTTCCTTTCTAAGCTCTACACTGATGATTCCATGTGATTAGGTATTTGATGTCTTCAATTGATAGCTTCGTAGCTGGATATTTGTCTGGATGTTTCCATTTGGATTAGGGATTTACATAGTTTAAGTCTTTGTTTCTTAGGACAGTTTTTGTTTCTTTCAAACCTGACCCGAATTGATTTAATTTTGTGATCCGGATCATTGTTTCCCAACAATCTCCCTCATTTGGTGGAAACAAAAACTAAGCACAAGGGAATGGAGTATATATGTAGTAATTATGATTTTTTGATACTTAGACATTTACAGATTTTACTCCGCCCATAATTCTATCATCCTAGCTCCCCCAAAGTTTTTCAATTCTAGCTTCTAAGTTTGTTTTAGTACAATTACAGATTGTACTTTTAGAAGTAAATTTTGAGAATTAGATATTTCACTATATATATACTTCTGCTGTTAATAATAGTTAACATCAATGAAGTTTGGATTACAGATTACAGAAATATATAATAGTGAATCTAGCTATTACAAAAATTTTACAAGTATTGATATTGATAGCTAGTCTAATTCAGATATTCCTTCCCGATGAACTTCCCTCCTTCTTATTTCCTTTGCCAGATTCATGGTCTTGTATGCTTTTCTCCCCCTTTTTGTTTCCAGCTTGGGGGTCTATTACCATGTATGACTTATTATCCCAAGCTGCTTGCCAAGCATTTGAATAGATTGCATAATCAGCACTCCCCTTTGACCTTTGTTCAATGATTTTGTCAACTATTTGAGGAGTGAGATAATAGGGCCGGATGGTCTTCTTTAGATTATCATATGACTACTTTGATGGAAGGATGAATGCGCAGGACAAGTTCTTGATCTTTTGGATCATAGTAAGGGAAGAGTACCTTTAAAAGAGTTGTCATACCTTTTTGGCCGAAGAATTCAGATTCCCCAATAGCTTGGATAAGATTATGGAATACCAGAAGGAGCTGACTCTCTAAAATAGTAGGAAGGAGGAAGATCTGGATAAGGAAAGATTGTTCATACTGGTTTGGAGAAGGGTGATTTCTTCATTGAGTCCCTTTCGGACATTATGCATGGTTTCCGCTTGAAAAGATAGCTCCTTGGAGATGGAGGCCTCCCATTCACTTATTTTATTTTCAAGTTCGGATATGTGACTTTAAAGTTCATCACCCATTTCATCTAACATTTTCTCCTTGTGCTTGGGGAAGGATTTCCCGACGAAGTGCACAAACATCTCTTGGGTGACTTGTTGATCTACCCCTAAGTCTTTTAGTGCTGGAGATGGATTTTTTCTGTTAAGAATTTTGACAATATTTCAAACTTGGAATCCAAATAAGCTTTTATTTCCTCTGTTTGCTCAAAGGAAGAGGATGTTATCTTTTCAAGCACAATTCCATAGTTATTGGAGGCCAAGGTGTTGGCTTGATCAACTGTTCTATTTGCTAGTTGAGGATTGGAGTTACTTGGGAGAGAGAGGCTTCAACTATGGCTCCGGGAGTGGGGAAATCCAAGACTTTTTCCTTTATAATATTGATAGAGTTCTTGATTTCTCCTAGCTCCTGCCTTAACTCCAGATTCTTTGCTTGCCTTTGTAGCTCTTTCTCAACTCCCCTAAGATGGGCATGGATAGTTTAGAGACTCTGTTTGACGTAGCCCTCTTCATTTTCTTCCTAAGCAGCTTCCTTGAGGAGATGGAGTGCTGTAGATACTTTTGATTTCACTATGTTGTTTGCAAGCACTCTCATTGGACTGACCTTGGGAGGGAAGTCCTCTTCACTAGATGAACTGGAAGATTTCTCTCTGAAGCTTGAGCTACTTCCAGAGGGTTCAGGTGTTGATTCCTTTTCATTCTCCTCTCTAGCTTCTTCCCTTTCCTCCAACTTATCCTCCGAACTTGCCTCGCCCATTGGGTCCACTCTAGGAGTGTGCTCATTAGGTCCCAAACAGTGTCCCTCCTCTGGAATTACATTATTCGGGTTAGACACATTTTCCTTGGATACTCATGTATCCAAGTTGTTCTTTGTAGAATCTGTTATGGCATTACTAGCAGGATTATCAAAAACAGGGGTTGAAATGGATGTGATAGGAAGTACCTCATTTGGTGAAGATGGATTATGGATGCAAGAGGCTTCCTTCTCTTCTTTTCTTCCAACCTCAACCCCCAGATGACTGGAACTGTCCTCAGTCACCCCTATAAGTGCCTTTTTAGGACTTAGGTTATCTCTCCCTGGCGCATTGGTAATGTCCTCAATGCCTCTCCAACTGCCTTTCTAGGACTTATTTCTGAAGGATGCTCAGCTTCCGGAAGCAACAGGGTCTCCGGAAGAGATTATGTGTTTGGCATGAAATTGAATGATCTGACTTTTGAAAGTTTTGCTAGTTCAGCCAAGTTAGCCTCATCAACACGGATTGAAGTATTTGATGATCCTCCGAGTCCTTCAATGGCTATATTGTTGGCCTATAGTTATCTTCCACAAAGGCCATCATTTCCTCATACTGAGGATCCTCCGGGAGAATTGCCTTATTGCTTTCGAGCACATTCTTCCCCCTTTAATGCCTTAGCTCTAGCCAGTTCCTCCACCATAACCCTTTTTGCAGCTTCCTGATCAATTACTATGGAGGTTGGCTTTTTGGCAGGCTTTTTTTGTTGTTTTTGGGCCTTTACTGCCTCATCAAAGGTACACCCCTTCTGGATGAACTGCTTCTTGGGAGCAGGCATTTCATCCTTTATTTCTTCTTCCGACCCATCTCCCCCCTTCAATAACTCAGAGGTTTTCCTCTTAAGCCCCTTTTGGTATCCCTTCTGGATCACAATTGTGGCAACTGTAATGGTTTCCTTAGCCTCTGGATCACATACTCGTTTCTTCAGGAGATCAGAAGTTTTGATTAGCCTTCCCCTTGGCTTTGGCTTTATTGGGGAAGTTTTTAGAATTTGAGAGATTATCTGCTGATCTTCATCATCCGGTTCTTCTACCGAAACCTGTGCTAAGGGCTTTACTGCCTTAGGTTTCTGTGTTCTTGCTTTTTGGGAGCAGGGGCAAGGACATCCGGATTGACAGTCTTCCGGCCCTTATTCTTTCTATCATCCCTTAGCTTTTTCGCTTTCTCCTCATTCCATTCTTCTCCAAATGTCAATCTTCTGAAATTCTTTTCCAGAATTTCCTTTCCATTTTCTGCATGGAATCCAATTACATTGACTTCATTTGTTAGGAGGATCCGAGTGATTAGAGCCCCATGGGTATTAATATGGTTATTGAGGTAGCTGATGATCAGTACTGGCCAATTGATTTCTACACAGACCACCCAGTGTTGAAGGATGCAATGTTTTAGAGAAGACACAGTTGTCAAGGATCCCTTCCGGATCAAGATGAGTTTTGCCACTGCATGCTGTAGGAGTCTGGGGGTTTCTGGGAAATAAGTGGAGAATTTATCCCTAAAATAATTGGGATTTAGCCATAGTTTTGGGTTATATTACACCTCTGCTTCATCTCAATCCATCCGTAATTGCAGTCCAGAGTTTTTCATGTTGAGCTTCTCTTCAAAGAAGTCAGGCATAATTGTAATCTCCTTATTTTGAACATTGGTTTGAAGGGCATCAAGCTCCTTATGGACTTGAAGATTGTCATAGAATTCTCTGACTAGTTCCGGATATGTGGGGCAATTGATTTTGAGAAAATCCTTCAGATTTTGATCATCTATAATGGTTGAAAATGGAGTGGGCTCAAAAAGGAAGTTATCTCCTAAAAAATCTGTGGGGATAATAGAGTTACTAGGTTTGAGTTTAGATGGCTCAAAATCAATATCCTTGAGATTGGATATGGAGAAGAGATTTTAAGTTTGTGATTTTTGAGTTTCTTGGTTGGTGATTTTTGCCATTTTAGAAGGATTTTGAGGATTTAGGGTTTGAGTTTTGGTTTTTGCAGAGTAACAGTATAGTAGTTGCTCGCGTGAAGAAGAAAGGGGATTTTGAGGGGTTTATATAGATTTTTCAAAGTGAGGGCATTTTGGTAATCAGGACTCTAGCTTTTTTGGCTGGATTGATGATATGACAGTCAGATTTTTAGGAGAGAGGTAAAGTCAGTTTAACTGGAGAATGAGAACGGTTTATTTTTGAAATAACTATCGCATTTACCGCGTGTAACAACCAATGGACTTTTGAAATTCAAAAAGTAACTGTTACCTTTAGGTGCTTTTACTGCCATATGTCATTCTTATTAGTTGATGTGGCAATCTTTCGAAATAAATCTCCTCCCAATACTCCTTGTCTTCCAGAATGAGTTTTTAGCTTAGGATCCGGCTCAATTTAAAGATGTCTTCTAGATTCTCCCTAAATTGGATTTGATATTCCAATTGACTCCCTCAGCTTCCCAAATTGATCTTTACTTATAGGCTTAATAAAGATATCAGTTCTATGCTCATTGGTTGGAATGTATACCAATGCAACATCCTTCTTCATTACATGATCCTTGATGAAGTGGTGCCTTATGTTGACATGCTTCATTCTGCTATGGAGTACTAGATTTTTTGACACATCAATAGCACTTTTATTGTCACTCATCACATCACACATCCGGATTGAACTCCATAATCTTCAAGTTATTGCTTGATCCATAGAAGTTGAGCAACATAAATTCCAGTTCCCATATACTTTGCTTCTGTAATGGATAAGGCAACTGAAGTTTGCATCTTGCTATACCATGATACTAAGCAATCTCCAAGGAAATGGCAGCCTCAGGATGTACTCTTTCTCTCAAGAGTATCCCTGCCATATTCTGCATCAGTGAACCCTTGGAGTGTGAAATCTCCATTACTAGGATACCATAACCCAATTTTAGTGGTTCCTAAGAGGTATCTAAGGATCCTTTTGACTGCCTTGAGATGAGAATCCTTGGGATTGGCTTGATACCTTGCACAGTAGCAAACTGTATAGTGTATGTTAGGTCTGCTAGTTTTCAAGTATAGGAGTAAGCCAATCATCCCTCTATAGAGTTTTTGATCAACATCTTCTCCTTCACAATCCTTGGATAAGACTGTATCTAATCCCATTGGAGTGGACATAGGCTTGCTCTTATCCATTTTAAATTTCTTCAAGATCTCCTTGGTGTACTTTGATTGGTTAATGAAAATCCCATCCATACTTTACTTGATCCATAGACCAAGGAAGAAGTTAAGTTCTCCCATCATGGACATCTCAAATTCCCTTTGCATTTGGGAGCTGAATTCTTCACACATCTTATCATTAGTGATTCCAAATATAATATCATCCACATAAATTTGGACTAGAATGATATCATCTTTCTTCTTTTTGACGAATAAGGTAGTGTCTGCTATGCCTCTGATATAACCCTTAGATATATGGAATGAGGTCAACCTCTCATACCAGGCTCTGGATGCCTGAATTAATCTATAGAGAGCCTTCTTCAACTTGTAGACATGATCCGGATTCTTTGGATCTTCAAATCTAGGTGGTTGCTTAACATAGACTTCCTCTTGGATGACACCATTTAGAAATGCACTTTTGACATCCATTTGGTATAATGTGAACCCCATGAATGATGTAAAAGCACATAGGATCCGGATTGCTTCCAGCCTTGCTACAGGAGCAAAGGTTTCTTCAAAATCAATCCCTTCTTGATGGTTGTAGCCTTGGGCAACTAATCTTACCTTGTTTCACACCACCACTCTGGATTCATCAAGCTTGTTCCAGAACACCCATTTGGTGCCAATGATTGATTTTCCTTTAGGAGGTGGTACTAGATCCCAAACATCATTCCTGGTAAATTGATCTAGCTCTTCCTGCAGTGTCATCATCCAGCTTTCATCACCTTCAGCATCTTAAAATTTCTTTGGCTTTATGATAGAGATAAAAGCTATGTGGCTCATCATCTGATTGAGCTGACCTCTGGTTCTTACTAGATTCTGAACATCATCCAGAATATTTTCAATAGAATGATGTCTGTGGGTCCGGATCTCTCTTTGGAGGTCTTCATGTTGAATTGGGACTTGCTCCACTTTAGCTTCAACTACCCCTTCTTGGTCTTCATTGAAGTTAATCTCTTGTGGATTGAGATTAACTTGTTGTACTTCTAGATCAAAGGATATTCCTCCATCTTCCTCTTTGTACTTCTTGAATTGAAATGAATCAGGAATTCCTGCTTCTTTCTATTCTCCAGATTTTTCAGCTTCCGAAACTAGATCTTCTGGAGTGTAGCTTTTCTTTCCTACAGTATTAGTCTCATAGAAATCTACATGTATAGACTCTACCATAGTTTGTGTTCGTTTATGGAAGACTCTGTAAACCTTACTATGTGTTGAGTAGCCAAGGAAAATTGCTTCAGCAGACTTAGGATCAAATTTTCCTAGTTGCTCTCTATCATTAAGGATGTAGTATCTACATCCGAATGATTTGAAATACCCAATTTTGGGTTTTCTTCCCTTCTAAATTTCATATGTGGTCTTTTATATGGTCTCTCTAATGAGAGCTCTATTCAATATATAGCATTTTGTATTTACGGCCTTACCCCAAAAATATTTTGGCAAACAATTTTCACTAAGCATTATTCTAGCCATCTCAACTATGGTCTCGTTCTTTCTCTCAATAACTCCATTCTGTTGAGGAGTGTGAGGAGCAGAGAAGTTGTGTTCAATGCCCTTGGGCTCACAAAAGTCTAGCAAAATGCTTATTTTTGAATTCTCCACCATTATCACTTCGGATGCATGCAATGCTTATGCCCTGTTCTACTTCTATCCGGATGAATGTTTTGGAGAATTGGTCAAAGGCCTCCTCCTTGCTTGCTAGCAGGAGAACCCAGGTATATTGAGAATAATCATCCACATTAACCATGGTATATTCTCTTCTACCTAAACTCAATGGTTTGACTAGACCAAAGAGATCAATATGTAGGAGCTCAAGTACTCGTTTGGAAGGAATGTATGAGATGGAAGGGAAGCTTTTCTTATACTGTTTACCTAATTGACATGCATTGCATAGATGATCCTTATCAAAAGCAACCTTAGGCAAACCCACCACTAATTCCTTTTTAGCTAGTTTGGACAGGAGGTTCATGCGGACATGTCCTAACCTCTGGTGCCATAACCATGATTCTTCTTCTTTAGAAACCAAGCATATATTCTTTTTATTATTTTTAATGTTTACTGAATAGACATTATTTACTCTAGGTGTATGAAGAATGAGTTGATTTGACTCACTATCATAAATTGAGCAGCCTCCGGAATCAAATGTGACTTTTCTTCCTTTGTCACAGAGTTGGGCCACACTTAGCAAGCTGAATTTCAGTCCATCAACCAATGAGACATCTTCTATCTTTAACTCGAATCCAATGGTTCCATGACCAATTGTCTATCCCTTTTGATTATCTCCAAAGCTTACTTTGCCTCCCTTCTTCTGGGTTAATGTGATGAAGGCCTTCTCATTGCCTGTCATGTGCCTTGAGCATCCATTATCAATACACCATGTGTGTTGATCTACTATAGATCTAAGGCATACCTGCAAAATAGATCAAGTGGATTTGGGTACCCAATCAGTTTTGGGTCCTCTCGGGTTAATAACCATCTCAGGCCAAGGATAAACTATATGATTTAGTAATATGATTATTTTTCCAAGAAAACCTGCACCCCTAAATGGGTATGTTTTGGTTTTGCTTCTCGCTGATCTTCTCCAGATCCTTTTTCCCATAGTTGCCTTTATACCCAGCTTTTTACACACTGGTGGATGGTTCGGTGTTAATCTGGAAGCTGGTTGGAGGTGCAACTTCTGCTCCATGGTTTCTTCTTTGTTTGATAGGCTGTTAGTTGTAAGCTACCTTAGCCTTTCCATTTTAAGTAATGGTATATCTTTGTCTCGAGGTTGCCTGCTAGCTTCCTTTATCTTTTGATTAGGGGTCCTCTGAAATCTGTTCTGAGTAGGAGGAGGATTAGCGCTTCTTGGAGCCTTTATCTCTGGCCTCTTCCTAGCTACTTCCTTCAATAGATTGATTTCTCTATCCAGTCCCATTACAGTTGCATTTAGGATGTGGACTTGATTCCTCTGGAAGTTTTCCTCTATAACATCAATATGCTTTGTTACTCTAACCAGATTGATGTCTTGTGCCATTACTTCAGCATCTTTTGCCAACTCCATTACTGCTCTTTTAAGGGACTTGATTGCTTTTGCATTCTTCTTTACACCCTTGATAGCAATAGATAGAGCGTTTGCAAGGTCAAGGTTAGAAAGAAAATTAGAATAAGAATCTACCTCAGTGTTTGCTGTATCTGATTCTGATTCTTTGATTTGCACGGTCTCTTACATGGAGGCATTCCTTCCGTATTACTCTACTTCCGGATTAGTCAGAGCCATGATTGCAAAATTTACAGCCTCCTCTTCTTCTATTGGAGATGAGCTACTGCTTTCTTCACTGTTGCTTCAAGTAACAACCATTGCCTTCTTTTTGAACTTCTTGGTTCTCTTAAGCTTGGGACATTTTGTTCTGAAATGGCCTTTCTCACCACATTCAAAACAAGTAGCTTCTTTCTCCGGATCCTTCTTTTCTTCCGGATTTCATCTAGGCCTATCTCTTCTGGAAGTTCCTTCTCTTAGTTTTCGGGATTTATACTTTCTTGATTTCCTTTTATCTTTCTTTTATATGAATCAGTTGAGCCTTCTAGTTAGTAGAGGAAGTTGATCTTGTGGACTCTGCCTTAAGTGCAATGGCCTTCTTTTTCTCCTCAGGCTTCTTTTCTTGTTGGCTGTATCTCTTCAAGGCTAATTCTTGGGTTAGAAGATTACTAATGAGTTCATCATAACTGTAAAAGTTTAAGTCATGAGCTTCCTCAATGGCAGTCTTTTTATTGTCCCATTCCTTGGTGTGACTCCGGAGCACTTTCTTGACCATTTCTACTTCTAGAATCTCCTTCCCCAGCCTCTTCATTTCATTCACTAGATTTTTGTATCTAGTGTTCATGCTACTAATTGATTCTTTAGACTCCATCTTGAAGGATTTAAACTTTTGTGGAGTAGATCAAGCTAAGCTTCTCTTACGTTGGTGGTTCCTTCATAGGTTACCTCCAACTTCTCCCAAATCTCTTTTACAGTCTCGCATCCATATATCATGTTGAATTTAGCTGCACTAAGAGCAGAATGAAGCATGTTAATAGCATTTGCGTTTTCATGCAACTTTTTAAAGTCATTCTCATCCCACATACTTGATGGCTTTTGGGTAGTTATACCCTTTACTTTATAAGTAGGCTCATATGGACCATCTTTAATAACTAACCATGCTTGCATACTTTATGACTGGATGAAGTTCTTTATTTGATTTTTCTAGAACATGTAGTGTTTACTGGTGAAGAGTGGAGGATGGGTAACAGATATACCCTCTGGAAGGAGTTGAGTTTTGGAAACACATTTTGATATATGAATCAAAATATATAGACCTTTAGCTCGAGATTGTTAGATCTCTAGTTTGAGCAGTTGCTCTGATACCACTTGTTGGTCCCCGTGAGGGTCTTTATAAGGTCATAGGGGGGGAGTAAATGACCCCTTTTCGCTGAATGAAAGACTTTAGAAAGTATCAGTGTAGCGTGTTTGATTATGAACTGGATGATGGATCCAGATGATGCAGATATGATAATATAATGCAAATAATAAAAGTTAGAGAAATCAAACGTAGAAGGTTTTTATCCTGGTTCACCCCCTCCTACTCCAGTCCCCGAAGTTTCCTTCCTCTGAGCTTTTCCACTAGTGAATTCCTTTCCAACTGGCAGGAATCAAGCCTTACAATTTGTCTTCGGATGGTAACCCCTTCCGGATGTAGGATATACCACTAGAAGCACCAACTCCTAGCTGAGTCCTTTAGCCTTTAGTAGGATATACCACTAAGACTTCTACCCTGAATCTAAGCGGAGTCCTACAGGGAGTTCTTACTCAAAGCACCAACTTTAAGTTGTATCCCAATCTCACAACTCACCCAAGTTGGAGATTCTTACACTCTTGTTTTTCACAAAGGTTTTGTTTTTTGGATTTCCTTAAGTTTGTAGTTCACTTAGGAATCCTTACAACAGATGTGGAATTTAATTGATTCTTGGAGGGATTTGTGAGCTGATCGAATGTTAGTTCTTTGTTACTTATTTTTGTCAATCAAACAGCCAACCTTCTCAATTGGTGAAGTTTCCCTTTTATAGGCTTCCATCATAAATGTAGCCTTTGTGGGTTGTTGAACTTGTAATAAATCTTCACCCTTGATTAGGTTGTAGATGGTGCTTCCGGAGCTATTGATCAATCAATCAGACTATAATTTGACCCGTTTGAATCCTTGGGATTGATGTTGAAAAGTGGTCAGTGATCATTTTACTTGGCATTTTGTGATGCACCAACTTTTACACCATTTGCTTTTGATGTGAGCTCCACGTGCCCTCTTATTAGTCTAGGTGAAAAAGGTTTTCATCTTTTTCAATCCGGTGTCAGCCCTTTTGTCCTTTCTTTGAAAAATGAAAGCTGTCATTTTGTCTTTGTCTTGGGGAAAGGATCTTTGACTTCATAGACCGAAAGGTGGAGGGAAAAGCTATCTTTGAAACTTTTCCAATTTGTCTTTAAGCATGAGTCTTCCGGATGTCTTTAGGCTCATATTCTCCGGATCTGCCTTCTTCTCGAGATATAGTAATCAGCTCTTCCGGATGCTATTCTTGAGGGATTTAAGCTTGTTTCCTTTCCAAGCCCTACTCTGATGATTCCATGTGCTTAGGTATTTGATGTCTTCAATTGATAGCTTTATAGCTGGATCTTTGTCCGGATGTTGCCATTTGGATTAGAGATTTACATAGTTTAAGTTTTTATTTCTTTCAAACCTGATCCGAATTGATTTAATTTTTTGATCCGGATCATTGTTTGCCAACATAAAGGTATTGAGCATAACTTCTCTGCTCCTCATGCTCCTTAACAAAATGGGGTTGTTGAAAGGAAAAATAGAACCTTAGTTGAGATGGCCCGGACAATGGTAAGTGAGAACAACTCGCCTAAGTGTTTCTGGGTTGAAGCCATAAACATAGCATGATACATCATAAATAGAGCTCTCATTATAAAGACCTTAGAAAAGACCCCATATAAAATCTAGAAGGGAAGGAAACCCTAAATTGGGTATTTCAAAGCCTTTGAATGTAAGTGTTACATCCTAAATGATTGAGAGCAATTAAGAAAATTTGATCCTAAATCTGATGAAGCAATTTTCCTCGGCTACTCAACATATAGCAAAGCTTACAGAGTCTATAAAAAATGAACCCAAACTATGGTAGAGTCAATACATGTAGATTTTGATGAGGCTAACCATAAAGGAAGAAGAAGCTCAAATCCGGAAGATTTGACTACGGAAGCTGAAAACACAATAGAAAAAGAATAAGTGCAGATTCCAAATTCCTTCCAGATCAAGAAATATAAGGAAAAAGATGAAGGAATTAATCTCAACTCAGAAGTTCCACAAAGTTATCTTAATCACCATGAGATAAACTTTATGGATAATCAAGAAGAAGTTGAAGCAGTTGTGGAACAAGCTCTAGACCAGCATGTAGATCTTCAAAGAGAGATTCGGACTCATAGAAATCATTCTATAGAAGCCATTTTGGATGATGTCCAAAATCCAATAAGAATCAGAGGACAACTTAATCGAATGATGAGCCATGCAGCCTTTGTCTCTCTCATAGATCCAAAGAAATTCCAAGAGGCAGAAGGAGATGAAAGTTGGATGACGACCATGCAAGAAGAACTAGATTAGTTCACCAGGAATGATGTGTGTAATCTAGTGGCACTACCAAAGGGAAAGTCAGTCATTGGCACCAAGTTGGTATTCCGGAACAAGCTAGATGAATCCGGAGTTGTGGTAAGAAAAAAGGCAAGATTGGTTGCCCAAGGCTACAATCAGCAGGAAGGCATTGACTTTGAAGAAACCTTTGCTCTTGTAGCAAGATTGAAGGAAATCCAGATTCTATGTGCTTTTGCATCATTCATGGGATTCACATTGTTCTAAATGGATGTCAAAAGTGCATTCCTAAAGGGAGTCATTCAAGAAGAAGTCTATGTCAAACAACCACCTGGGTTTGAAGACTCAAAGCATCTAGATCATGTATGCTAGCTGAAGAAAGCCCTTTATGGATTGAAGCAAGCACCATGAGCTTGGTATGAGAGACTCACTACATTTCTCATATCAAAGGGGTACATTCGGGGCAGGGCAGATACAACTCTATTCATCAAGAAGAAGAAGGATGATGTGATTCTAGTCCAAATTTATGTTGATGACATCATCTTTGGAGCAACATATGAAAAGATGTGTGAAGAATTTAGCACTCCAATGCAGAAGGAGTTTGACATGTCAATGATGGGAGAACTCAATTTCTTCCTTGGTTTGTAAATCAAGCAAAGTTCGAATGGGATTTTTATCAATCAATACAAATATACCAAGGAGATTCTAAAGAAGTTTGAAATGGACAAAAGCAAGCCAATGTCCACTCCCATAGGATTAGATACAGTCCTATCAAAGGATTGTGAAGGAGAAGAAGTAGATTAGATGCTTTACAGAGGAATGATTGGATCATTGTTGTACTTGACAGCTAGCAGACCTGATATACATTATGTAGTTTGCTACTGTGCAAGATACCAATCCAATCGTAAGGATTCACACCTAAAGCCAGTAAAGAGAATCCTTAGATATCTCCTAGGAACCACTGAAGTTGGATTATGGTATCCTAGTAATAGGAATTTCACACTCTAAGACTTCACTTATACATATTATGGTAGAGACACTCTTGAGAGGAAGAGTACATCCAGCAGCTGTCACTTTCTTGGAGATCGCTTGGTATCCTGGTATAGCAAGAAGCAAACTTCAGTTGCTTTATCAACCACAGAAGCAGAATATATGGCAGCAGGAAGTTATGTAGCTCAACTCCGATGGATCAAGCAATAATTAGAAGATTATGGAGTGTTGGATATGATGTATGCCCTTAAGTCAATCAGGGCTATATATCTTAATTATGTAATAGTACAAATAATTTGTTTAATCAATAAAGGCATTTAATGTTAGAAAACAATGATCCGGATAATAAAATCTAAAATCCATCCGAATCAAGTTTGTAAGAAACAAAAAGGAATGTAAGTAATTCTCTTAAATCCAAAATGGAAGCATCCAGACAAAGCTAAGAACATTTATTAGACAAAATCAGAAACCTAAACAAAGGAGGAAACCAAGGACAAAGTTTGGAAAGGAAACAAACTTCCGTCCCCCAAGACTTACATCTAGAAGAACTGATTGAAGCCATATCCAGAAGGAAGATCCGGAACATATAGATCCAAAGGACATCCTGATGACTTATCCGGAAGACCTATAACTAAAAGCTAAGGAAAGTCTAAAACATACCTTTCCTTCTACCTCCTTGGTCTACTAAAGTCAAAGATTCCTTTTCCCAATAAATAAGTATAAAAAGGCAGCTTGCACAATTAAGGGAAAAGTCAAAAGGGTCTGACACCGGACAGAGAAAGTCTAACTACTCTTTCTATTAGACCAATAAAGGCACGTGTGGAGCTCACAGTATATGATAATTGGTATGAAATTTGTGTATCACAAAATTACAAACAAAACGATCACTGATAACTTTCCAGCATCAAACCCAAGAATTCAAATGGATCAAAATACAGTCTAACGGACTGATCAACGGATCCGGAAGCTCTACATCACAACCTAATCAAGGGTGAAGATTGAATGAAAGCTTACCAACCACAAACGGTTACATTTATGATCAAAGCCTATAAAGAGAGCTCATTACCAATTAAGAAGTGCAACTGATTGACTTACGAAAGCAAGTAACAAAGCAACACACATTCAATCAATCGAGAAAATCCCTCCAAGAACCTTTGATTTAAAATCTGTTTGTAAGGATTTCCAAGTGAAACTATAAACTTGAGGAACTCCTAAAACCAACCCTTCGTTATAAACCAAAGAGTAAGAATCTCTAACTTCGGTGAGTTGGGAGATTGGGATATAGCTTGAAGTAGGTGCTTTGAGTGAAATCTCCCTGTAGGACTCAGCTTACATTCAAGGTAGAAGGCTAAGTGGTATATCCTACTAAAGATAAGAGGACTCAGCTAGGAGATGGTACTTCTAGTTGTATATCCTACTTCTAGAAGCGGTCACTATCCGGAGACAAATCTATAAGTCTTGATTCCTGCCAATTGAAAAGGAATCCACTAGTGGATAAGCTCGGAAGAAGGAAACTCCGGGGACTGGATGTAGGCGGGGTCGAACCAATATAAAACACTTGTGTTTGATTTACTTTTGCTTTTACTGTATTTCACTCATTTGCATCTTCTGGATTCATTCTCCGGATTGTATTCATCATCCGAAACCATCTTTTGGATCATAATTAAACACGCTACACTAAGACTTTTTCTAAGTCTATAAATTTCGCGAAAAAGGGTGATTCACCCCCCTTTGCCCTTATAATTACTCTCATAGGGACCAATAAGTGGTATCAAAGCAAGTGCTCTAACTAGAGATCTAACAATCTCGAGCCAAAGGTCCACATATTTTGATTCATAAATCAAAATGAGTTTCCACAGCTCACAACTTCTTCCCGAGGGTTTGTCTGTCCCATCCTCCACTCTTCACCGGTGAACACTACACGTTCTGGAAAAAACAAATGAAGAACTTCATCCAGTCACAAAGTATGGAAGCATGTTTAGTTATTAAAGATGGCCCGTATGAACCTACTTACGAAGTCAAGGGTATGACTACCCAAAAGCCATCAAGCATGTAGGATGATAATGACTTTAAAAAATTGCGTGAAAATACAAATGCTATTATCATTCTTCATTGTGCTCTTAATGTAGTGGAATTCAACAGGATATCCGGATGTTAGACTACAAAAGAGATATGGGACAAGCTGGAAGTAACCTATGAAGGAACTACCAAAGTAAGAGAGGCCAAACTTGATCTACTCCAATAAAAGTTTGAATCTTTTAAAATGGAGCCTAAAGAATCAATCAGTAGCATGAACACTAGATACACAAATCTAGTAAATGAAATGAAGAGGCTAGGGAAGGAGATTCCAGAAGTAGAAATGGTCAAGAAAGTGCTCCGGAGTCTCACCAAGGAATGGGACAATAAAAAGACTGCTATTGAGGAAGCTCATGACTTAAATTTTTACAGTTATGATGAACTCATTGGTAATCTTCTAACTCAAGAATTATCCTTGGAGAGATATAGCCAATAAGAAAAGAAACTTGAGGAGCAAAAGAAGGCCATTGCCCATAAGGCAGAATCCATCGGATTGGGCTCATCCGGAGAGGAAGAGCGAATAGATGAGTCAATGAGTACTAAAGATCAACTCGCTCTATTAACCAAAAGGCTAAATTGATTCATACAAAAGAAGGATAGAAGGAAATCAAAAAGGTATGAATCTCGGAGACCAAGAGAAGGCACCTCCGAAAGAGGTAAGCACAGAAGGAATCTGGAAGAAAAGAAAGATCCGGAGAAAGACGCCGCCTGTTTTGAATGTGACGAAAAAGGCCACTTCAGAACAAAATGTCCCAAACTCAAGAAAGCTAAGAAATTCAAAACGAAGGCAATGGTCGCTACATGGAGCAGCAGTGAAGAAAGCATCAGCTCATCTTCAACAGAAGAAGAGGAAACTGCTAACTGTGCATTCATGGCTCTAACTGAACCAGAAGTAGAGCAACCCGGAAGGAACTCCTCGAGGCAAGAAATAGTGCAAATTGATGAATCAAAATCAGATTCAGCAAACATTGAGGTAAACTCTTGCTCTAACTCTACCTCTAACTTTGATCTTGCAAAAGCTCTTTCTATTATTATCAAGGGAGTGAAAAAGAACGCGATAACCACCAAGTCTCTGAAAAGAGCGATACTAGAATTGGCTAAAGTTGCTGAGATGATGGCACAAGACATCAATTTGGTTAGAACAACCAAGCATATTGATATAGTAGAAGAAAACTTTATGAGAAATCAAGTCCAGATTCTGAATGCAAATGTAACGGGACTGGATAGAGAAGTCAATCTATTAAAGGAAGCATCCAGAAAGAAACCTGAAACAAAGAATCCAAGAAGAGATAATCCCCCTCCTCCTCAGAATAGGATTCAAAGGAACTCAAATCAAAGGACAAATGAAGTAAGAAGACAGCCACAAGCTCAAAGATTTACTGCTGCTCAGAAGGCAAAGGCTAAGCTTATAATCAACTACCTATCAAGCAATGAAAAAATTACAGAGCTGAAATTGCACCTCCAACCAACTTCCAGAATTATGCCGAACCATCCACTAGTGTGCACGAAGTTGGGTATAAAGGCAACTACGGAAGGGAGGATCTGGAGAAGATCAGCAAGAAGCAAAAGCAAAACGTACCTATTTCAGGGTGCAAGTTTTGTGGGAAAAATAATCATATAACTAAATCATATAGATTAAAAAATGGCTATTACGATGATTATCCTTGGTCTGAGATGGTTATTAACGCGAGAGGACCCAAATCTGATTGGGTACCCAAACCCACTTGATCTATTTTATAGGTATGCCTTAAATCCACAATAGATCAGCACACTTAGTACATTGATAGTGGATGATCAAGTCACTTGACAGGTGAAGAGAAGGCCTTCATCATATTAACCCGGAAGAAGGGAGGCAAAGTGAGCTTTGGAGACAATCAAAAGGGTCAGATCATTGGTCATGGAACCATTGGATCTAGATTAAAGATTGAAGATGTCTCACTAGTTGATGGACTGCAATTCAACCTACTAAGTGTGGCTCAATTATATGATAAAGGAAGAAAAGTCAAATTTGACTCCAAAGGCTGCTCAATTTATGACAGTAAGTCCAATCAACTTATTCTTTATACACCTAGAGTAAATAACGTCTATTTTGTAAACATTAAAAATGATAAGAAGAATATATGCCTGGTGTCTAAAGAAGAAGAATCATGGCTATGGCACCGGAGGTTGGGACATGTAAGCATGAACCTCCTGTCCAAATTAGCGAAAAAGGAATTAGTTGAGGGTTTGCCTAAGGTTGCTTTTGATAAGGATCATCTATGCACCGCATGTCAACTAGGTAAACAACATAAGAAAAGTTTCCCTTCCATATCGTACATTCATTCCAAAAGAGTACTTGAGCTCTTACACATTGATCTTTTTGGTCCAATTAAGCCACTAAGCTTAGGTAAAAGAGAATACACCATGGTCATTATAGATGACTATTCTCAATATACCTAGGTTCTCCTGCTAACAACCAAGGATGAAGCATTTGACCAATTCTCAAAAACATTCATCCAGATAGAAGTAGAACAGGGCACACACATTGCACGCATCCGGAGTGATAATGGTGGAGAATTCAAAAATAAGCATTTTGCTAATTTTTGCGACTCCAAGGGCATTGAACACAGCTTCTCTGCCCATCACACTCCTCAACAAAATGGAGTGGTAGAGAGAAAAAATAGGACCATAGTAGAAATGGCTAGAACAATGCTACGTGAAAATCGTTTGCCCAAATATTTCTGGGGTGAGGCCATAAACACAGCATGCTACATCTTAAATAGAGCTCTCATTAGAAAAAATATAGAAAAGACCCCATATGAAATATGGAAGGGAAGAAAACTAAAAATTGGATACCTCAAAGCATTTGGATGTAAATGCTACATCCTCAATGATAGAGAGCAATTAGTAAAATTTGATCCTAAATCTGATGAAGCAATTTTCCTCGGCTACTCAACACATAGTTAGGCTTATAGAGTCTTCAATAAACGAACCCAAACTATAGTAGAATCTATACATGTAGATTTCAATGAGACTAATACTGCAGGAAAGAAAAGCTATACTCTAAAAGATCAAGTTCCGGAAGCTGAACGATCTAAAGAAAAGAAGAAAAGAGGAATTCCTGACTCATTTCAAATCAAGAGGTACAAAGAGGAAGATGAAGGAATGACTTTTGATCTAGAAATACAACAAGTCAATCTTAATCAACAAGGATTTGACTTTAATGAAAGAGTAGATGAAACTGAAGTGGAACAAGTTCAAATTCAATATGAAGACCTAGAAAGGGAGATCCGGACCCACAGAGATCATTCCATAGAGAATATTCCGGATGATGTTTACAATCTAGTTAAAATTAGAGGTCAGCTCAACTAGATGATGAGCCATGCCACTTTTGTCTCTCTCATAGAGCTAAAGAAATTTCAAGAAGCTGAAGGGGATGAAAGCTGGATGATGGCGATGTAGGAAGAGCTAGATCAATTCACCAGGAATGATGTATGGGATCCTGTGCCCTCTTCTAAATGAAATTCAATTATAAGCACTAAATGGGTGTTCCGGAATAAACTTGATGAATCCAGAGCAGTAGTAAGAAATAAGGCAAGACTAGTCGCTCAAGGCTACAATCAACAAGAAGGAATTGATTTTGAGGAAACATTCACTCCTGTAGTAAGACTAGAAGCAATCCGGATCCCATATGCTTTTGCATCATTCATGGGGTTCACATTATACCAAATGGATGTCAAAAGTGCATTTCTAAATGGTGTCATTCAAGAAGAAGTGTATGTCAAGCAACCACCTGGATTTGAAGATCCGAAGCATCCGGATCATGTCTACAAACTAAAGAAAGATCTCTATAGATTAAAGCGGGCACTAAGAGCCTGGTATGAAAGATTAACCTCATTCCTTATATCCAAGGAATATACTAGAGGCAAAGCAGATACCACACTCTTCATCAAGAAGAAGAAAAATGATATTATTCTAGTCCAGATCTATGTGGATGATAACATTTTTAGCGCCACTGATGAAAAGATGTGCAAAGAATTTAGCTCTCAAATGCAGAAGGAATTTAAGATGTCCATGATGGGAGAGCTCAACTTCTTCCTTGGTCTACAAATCAAACAAAGTCCAGATGGGATTTTCGTAAATCAATCAAAATACACCAAGGAGATCCTGAAAAAGTTTGAAATGGACAGCAACAAACCAATGTCTACTCCAATGAGTTCAGATACAGTCTTATCTAGGGACTGTGAAGGAGAAGATGTTGATCAAAAGCTGTATAGGGGAATGATTGGCTCACTCCTATACTTAACAGCCAGCGGACCTGACATGCACTATGCAGTATGCTACTGTGCAAGGTATCAAGCTAATCCCAAGGATTCTCATCTCAAGGCTGTCAAAAGGATACTTAGATATCTCCTTGGAACCACTGAAGTTGGGTTATGGTATCCTAGTAATGGAGACTTGACTCTCTAGAGGTTCACAGATGCAGACTATGGCACAGATACTCTGAAGAGAAAAAGTACATCCGGAGGATGTCATTTTCTTGGGGACTACTTAGTCTCATGGTATAGCAAGAAACAAACTTCAGCTGCCTTATCCACCACAGAAGCAGAATATATAGCAGCTAGAAGTTGTGTTGCTCAACTCCTATAGATCAAACAACAACTTAAAGATTATGGAGTGCAATTCAGATGTGTGGATGTATTGTGACAACAAAAGTGCTATTGATGTGTCAAAGAATCTGGTGCTTCATAGCAGGATGAAGCATGTCAATATAAGGCATCACTTCATCTGGGATCATGTGATGAAAAAGGATGTTGCACTGGTATATGTCCCAACAAACAAACAAAGAGCAGATATCTTTACTAAACCTTTAAGTAAAGATCAATTTGGGAAACTGAGAGAATTGATTGGGATGTCAAATCCAATATAGAAAAACTCCGGAAGATAGCATCTAACCAAGTCGGATCTTGAGATAAAATTCTCACACTAGAAGAAAAGAAGAGTTGGAAAGGTATATTCCAGAAGATTACCACGTCAGCCGACAACAATGATGTATGGTAGTAAAAGCCCATAACGTTAACTGTTAGTTTTTGAATTTCAAAAGTCCATTGGCTATTACACGCGCGGTAAATACAACTGTTAATTTAAAAATAAACCATTCCTATTCTCCGGTTAAACTGGATTCACCTCTCTCCTAAAAAATGACTGCCATGTCATCAATCTAGTCAAAACCACCGGAGCCCAGATTACAATTATACCCTCATTTTAAAAAGTCTATATAAGCCCCCTCAAAATCCCTTCTCTTCTTCACATGAGTTACAATCTCACTGTTACTCTGTAAAATTTCAAATGTAAAATAACATCTCTCAGATACTCAAAAAATAGCAGCCAAAAACACCTCAAACACCCTCGAAATCCTATAATGCAAAAACCTCTTCAAAGTATCTGACTTGAAAGATGCAGATTTTGAACCATTAAACCTCAAAACTTCCAATTTAGTCATCCATACTGATCATCTAGGAGATGACTACCTATTCAAAACTCCACCTTTCTTCACCCTAATTGAAGATCAAAATCTAGGTGACATTCTCAAAATAAATTGCCCAACCTATCCCAAGCTGGTGAAAGAATTCTTCTCAAATCTAAGTGTGCACAATCATTTTGATGCCCTCTGCACTGAGGTATAAGGAAAAGTTATTCTTCTAACACCAGAATTCTTTGAGAAAAATCTGAATATGAAGAACTTCGGAGTACTATGGAGAAAAGATGGGGATGAAATTGGAGTTGAGTATGGCTCCACGCTATGGCTTCACTAGAACTACTTTGGTGACAAATTTTTAACATACTTCCCCAGAACGCCCAGATTCCTATAGCATACTTTAGCAAAGGTTATTCTGATAAGAAAGGGTCATTGACTATAGTCTCCTCCCTCTAGCACTGCATTTTGCAGCACTAGGTTCTGCAGCACTGGGTTGGCAGTACGGAAGTAAACTGGCCAGTCTTGATCATCCATTATCTCAAGACCCATGTAAACTCCCATAGCGCCTTGATTACAAGAATCCTCCAAGCGGCAGAAGTGAATCTAACTGAATTTGAAGGGATTTATGGAAAGCCCATCTTAGAGAAGAATTTCCTAAACCTCTGCTTTAATGAAGAATGGGATGAAGAGAAGGCAAAGCTAAAAAGGGACGAGCGCAAAATTAAATCCAGAAAAGTAGTTGATCTAAAAGCAGAGGCACCCGTTCCCAAAAGGCAATGAACCACCAAAGCCAAGGCTAAAAGGCAAGTGAAAATGATGTCGAAAGAGATTGATGAGGACACTCTGCCCCTTACTCAAATCGTAGGCTCTGAACAGCCAAGACCTAGAGGCAGACTGATCAAAGCTACAGCCAAGAAGGGACAGCATCAGCTTATATCGGGTCTACCTAAAATTGCTACAAAGGCAATTGAGGCTGGAAGAAGGAAAGCCAAGAGAACTTTAGTTGAGATGGAAGAAGAGGCTGATGATGAGGAAATAGAGGATGAGGATCCTCCTCA
Organism: Euphorbia pulcherrima; assembly: GCA_947683365.1. Taxonomy (NCBI): domain Eukaryota; kingdom Viridiplantae; phylum Streptophyta; class Magnoliopsida; order Malpighiales; family Euphorbiaceae; genus Euphorbia; species Euphorbia pulcherrima. Next base: position 34,587,244 of record CANTUS010000004.1, read on the forward strand.
AAAGTAGCTCTAGAGAAAAGGGCTAACATTTGATGAAGCTCTCACTACTCAAGAAAAGAGAGCTAGTGAAGGCAGAAGGCTTGCTGGGATCATACTAAGTGAGGAAGCAAGGCAATATAGGGAGAGAGCCAACTTAGGGAAAGCATAGTCCAGCAAAGGGAAAAACGTTCCCAGTGCAACAAAATTCGTAGGACAAGATGATAAGCAATATGCTGAAATTTAGGCCGTTATCGAGGAAAACAATGCAATAAATTAGGGGAAAACAACTGAATGACCTGGCAAATCATCCCAAGCTCCCCTAATTCTTATACATCCAGAGGACAGGGAAACTCTGTCAAAGATTTCGGAAGCACATGAATTCCTATTTACTGAAATAACAGAATCACTTCCAAAGAATCTCCTTAGATCCAACAATGCAGTCATTAAACTTGAAAGTCCTAAAAAGGCATTGTAGAAGGCTGTTGAGGAAAATACCAACATGCCTAAAGAAGAAAAAGAAACACCTAAAAAGGCAACTGTAAGGGTGGTTGAGGATAGTTCAAACCATCCGGAGGAAAGGCCGGAAGAAGAAAGAAGGAATGAGGATCAAATGCTACAAATCATTGAGGTAACCCTAAATCTTCTTCATCTCTCTTCTGAAAATGAAAAGCACAACTTAGCTATAATCGTTTATAATATAGCTAGGGATATAGTGCCAAACCCGGATGCAACAGCTCCGGAGGAGGGAGAAAGTCTGAGTTCCAAGGGACACACTTCTGAAGTGGATCCTGCGGGCAAGGCTACTCTGGAGGAAAGGGAAATGAGAAAGGGTGGAGAAGAAAGAGCAATTAGAGGCTCACGTTTAAAAGATGCTAGCCCCTTTGGAAGTATTTCAAGCTTCGGAAGTGATTCCAGCTCATCCGATAGTGACTTATCTGGACCCTGCAACAAACACTTCCCTCCTCACACAATATCAGTGACTCTTCTTGATGAAAACTCCAAAGAATCCAAAGTCAGTGCAGCTCTCAAACTTCTTCAGGAGGTAACTCTTGAGCATCATGAAGAAGGTTTTATCAAGAAGAGCCTCTTGACCATCTGCACCCATCTGAAGGCTGTGGAAAAGGAATTAATCAGGTAAAAGTCGAATTAAGAGGTTTGCAAGGATTTAGGTGAAATCAAAGAAGGTTGAAGTGCCTCCCCAAAATTGAGCAACAAGTCATAAACTTCCCAACACCCGGAGCTCTAGCGGCAGCTTCCCTTTATGAGATTAAGTCTCTCTTGAATGAGATAAAGGAAAGCACCTCTGAATCAAATTGCAACACTAGTCAAGCCAATACCTTGGTCTCTGATAACTGTGCAACAGTGCTCGAAAGGATGTCCTCCTTCGCCATAGACCTATCCACAAAACTCAAGGACTACATAGATACCAAGTTTGAAAACTTGTCAAAATTCATGGAGGATAGGGATTTAAAACCAACTCTGCTGAATATGGAGACAGATTAGCAAGTTACTCAAGAAATGCTTGCCACTTAATAGACAAAACCATCCCTAAACTGAAAGAGAAGCACCTTGATGATATGGGTGATGAAATGCAAGCAAAGAACTCCAGCATTGAACAGGCAATAACAGAGTGGAAGAAAAATGTCTCTAAAGAAATTAAAGATCAAACGGAGTCTATCCACAATGTTCGAAAGGGCCTTAGTGATGAAATCACCCTTCTTCAAATTGGAATAAACAAGTTATCTATCTCCGGACCCTTTTCTTCTCTGGATACTCTAGAATGCCAGCTCATTCCTATCCTGCACGATCTGGTTCAGTCTAGAGGGGATTCAGGGTTCATAAGACAAAAAGGCTTGACTATACTCACCAAGGCCATGTTCCCTTACTTTGATCCCAAGGACCAAGAACATATTCTACGCATCCTCCCTCAAGTCTCACAATCATATGATCAGCTCTGGAGGGCCCTTTGTCCTTACTACTTGACTCCGCCTATCATAAATCACATCATTGATGAGCGAGCCAAAGGTAATAAAGACTACTCTATCTACTCCTTTGCCTGGCAGAAATCTTGGGATATACGTACCTATATGGTCATTGACCCCCTTAATGGAAGCAAAAAGGGGGAGGAAGAAGATCAAAATCAGCAAGGAGACGAAAGGGGGAAAGGAAAAACACTGCAAGTCCGGAAGAGTGGTCCGTCCGGAGAGATAGTTAAGCTAGCTAGATAAAATTGTAATAGCTAGATTCTCTTTATATGTATTTCTGTATCTTGTAACATTGATTTTCATGATGTTAACCATTGTTAATAGCAGAAGTATATATAAAGGGAAAAATTCTTAACTATAAAGATAAACGCTTCTAAAGTACAATCTGTAATTGTACTACAACAAACTTAGAAGTAGAAGTCATAAAATTATGGGGGAGCCTGGATACTAAAATCATAGGGGAGTACCTTAAAAGTTAAATGTCTTAAGTTTTTGTTTCCATCAAATGGGGGAGATTGTTGGAAAACAATGATGCGGATAATAAAACCTAAAATACATCTGAATCAAGTTTGAAACAAACAAAAATAATGGAAGCATCCGGACAAAGCTAAGAACATTTATTAGACAAAATCAGAAACGTAAACAAAGGAGAAAATCAAGGACAAAGTTTGGAAAAGAAACAAACTTCCATCCCCCAAGACTTGCATCCGGAAGAACTGATTAAAGCCATATCCGGAACGAAGATCCAGAACATATAGATCTAAAGGACATCCAGGTGACTTATCCGGAAGACCTATATCTAAAAGCTAAGGAAAGTCTAAAACATACCTTTCCTTCAGCCTCCTTGGTCTACTAAAGTCAAAGAATCCTTTTCCCAAGAAATAAGTACAAAAAGACAGCTTGCACAATTTAGGGAAAAGTCAAAAGGGTCTGACACTGGACAAAGAAAGTCTAACTACTATTTCTATTAGACCAATAAAGGCGCGTGTGGAGCTCATAGTATATGATAATTGGTATGAAAGTTGGTGTATCACAAAATGATAAACAAAATGATCACTGACAACTTTCCAACATCAATCCCAAGAATTCAAACAGATCAAAATACAGTCTAATGGACTGATCAACGGATCCAGAAGCTCCACATCACAACCTGATCAAGGGTGAAGATTGAATGAAAGCTTACCAACCACAAACGGCTACATTTATGATCAAAGCCTATAAAGAGAGCCCTTTACCAATTAAGAAGTGCAACTAATTGACTTACAAAAGTAAGTAACAAAGCAACACACATTCAATCAGTCGAGAAAATTCCTCCAAGAACCTTTGATTTAAAATCTATTTGTAAGGATTCATAAGTGAAACTATAAACTTGAGGAACTCCAAAAACCAACCCTTCGTTATAAACCAAAGAGTAAGAATCTCCAACTTGGGTGAGTTGGGAGAATTGGATATAGCTTGAAGTAGGTGCTTTGAGTGAAATCTCCCTATAGGACTCAGCTTAGATTCAAGGTAGAAGGCTAAGTGGTATATCATACTAAAGATAAGAGGACTCAGCTAGGAGTTGGTACTGCTAATGGTATATCCTACTTTCGAAAGGGGTCACTATTCGGAGACAAACTTGTAAGGCTTAATTCCTGTTAGTTAAAAAGGAACCCACTAGTGGATAAGCTCGGAAGTAGGAAACTCCAGGGACTGGATGTAGGCGGGTTGAACTAGTATAAAACACTTGTGTTTGATTTACTTTTGCTTTTACTGTATTTCACACATTTGCATCTTCCAGATTCATTCTCCGAATTGTATTCATCATCGGGAACCATCTTCTAGATCGTAATCAAACATGCTACACTAAGACTTTTTCTAAGTCTATAAATTCCGCGAAAAAGGGCCATTTGCCCCCCTCTACCCTTATAATTACTCTCACATAGACCAATATTTAATCTTTTATTTATATCAATGTGTTTGTATATATATTATAGCTGGTTAAATATATTCATTGATGTATGTGTGCACAAGTCCTTGACGTATCATAGCATGTACTCAGAGAAATTATAGTTGGACTATATTTAGTGGAACCTGCTTTATATGCAATTATGATTATGTCTAAACTATCCCTAGTCATAGTTTCATCAAGAAAAAATATTGATGAATCGGAAAGACTAGCATATGGTCAACTTTCTTGGAAAGGGCCTAAGAAGTTAATCTCCCAAGGACTGAAGGTGGTGCCTTAAGTTTGATACATGGATATATCTGGGAGATATATTGGAGATCACAGTAAGATAAACACTTGGTATATATATCAATGTATTAGTGTTTATCTTCATACAATAAGCTTTGTGAATATCCTCATACTTGAGATACTAGTTGCCTTATGTGGTACTATTGCTATGCTTTGGGTCATTCATATGCACGCATTAATTCAGGGTGTTACGAGTGATTACGGGTATAGTGATGACAACACATTGGTAAGCTGAGTAGTCAGAAAGAATCCATCATTCCGAATATATTAAGGAGTTGTACCTGGCCACTTGTTGAAGTGATGATTGCCATAAAACTCTATTTAGAGTATGTGTTTGGTAGAAATGGTTTCTAGTCAAAAACACTATAGTAAAAGGCAATATACTTCGGTAACAAGTAAATAACTGAGATAGCTTGGAGCAAACTAACTATTAGTGGGTTAACACTTTCACCGAACCCTATCAACCAGATGGTACTCATGTTAAAGAATGGAAGGAGTTCATCGCATTGGACAACTGTTGCATTGACCGGGATTAAGTCATAAGAATAAATGACTTTCTTAGTAATAGGGGATGGTAGACCCTTGCTAGAGGCGTGCTACAGTTGTTTAAGGTAATCAGGTTCTATTCACGGTCTAGAACCTCGAGCTAATGGCTCCATTAGAATAAGGATTGGTTCAGCCTTAAAGCTCTATACTTTGGGATCCTATAAGGTCACACACATTGCACCTTCATCGGACTAAGTAAAGAACTAATAGAATTATTCTATTACAAAAATATAACCTGATAATAATTAGATTATTATTTGGTTGGACCAAAGATTTATTTTAGACATGTGACTAATTTATTAGGGTCATAAATAAATAGGCTAGATTGATTATATCAATTTTATAAGCAAAGGAATTTATCTTTGACCGGTTACTAATTTATTAGGGTCGAAAAATAAATATTTATTTGTAAAGGAATAATAGGGAAAGTTTGCCAGGGTGAGTTAAATTGAACCGAGAGTACAAAAGTTTTTTTTGTACAGGCTCGGGTGCGCGGGAGTGCATCGAAAGGTGTCCGAGCAATGCTAGGCATTGCTCGCTATAGCCCATGAAAATGGGCCGCACATGCATAGCCCATTAGGGTGCACCTCAAGCTGGGCTAGCGGCATAGGCCGTGAGGCCTAGCTCGCTACAAGGGAAAGCCCGCATGTATTGCACGATGTGTTCAAGCGGACTGTGCCCGTAGGTCATGGTGGGCATAACCCTCGTGGGATGTGCTTTATCGGTTATAGGGGGAGCATTTTTGCTCCCCCAAGCCTATATATAGGCTCTCCCATGGTCCTTTTCAAATTGCACCTTCAACTCAAAGTATAAATCCTAAGCAAGATTCGCAAAGATAAATCTCTCGGGTATTGAGCACAGTTCTTTTTTAGGAGCCTGAATTTATTCGGGCACCTCTAGTTTATATTTTTGGGTAAGGCTTTTAGAGTGGTCTAGCAACTACTCGAGGCTTCTTAGTTCTTCCTCCCGGGGAGGTTTTGGTTGGTGGGGTTTGTGTGGATACTCATAGAGGCTATCCTATGCTTGAAGGCTTGTGCAAGATCTGCTAAAGCACGCTTCAACTGGTAAGTTTTCTTTCTTTCTCTTTTATTATTAGGTCTTTTTCTTCAAGAGTTTTTAGACTTAATAATATGCTTAGGTTGTTTTGCATGCTTCGTTTATTTTATGCTTAGGTTATAGCTTAGAGTTATAACATGCTTAGGTTATAGCTTAGAGTTATAACATGCTTAGCATAAAATATACATGCTAGGATATAATTTAGAATTATGGTATGCCTAGCCCTTTTGTATGCTAACTTAGGTAGAGAATTATTTAGTTAAGGCTTTATTTAATTTATATGAAACTAATAGGAGTTCCTGGGGATAGGGAAAAAAATTTGAATTTCTGCCATGCCTATTATGCATATTCAATTTGACTGTTAGTTCCTAACAGTGGTATCAGAGCCTGCCTATTTAGTGCATAATTAAGTTAGAATCAAATTGAATATTATTTTCTATATGAAATGATATGTTTATTTAATTGTTTGGAACAATATATATGAACTTGTGCCTTTCATTCAAGGTTAGAAAATGGTTATAAATAATGCTCAACTCACTCAAATTATACAATTGTCAATAATTTATTTAAATTACTTGGGTTATAGATGCTTCCAATTTTCATGAATTGGAAGAATGAAATTTATTAGTTCAAGAGAATCCATTGGTCTTCCAGTTTGTGCCCATATTTGTTCTACCTAAGGATTGGACTTGGTATGTACTCCTCATAGGGAACCTCTCCTACCTGGGAACCTATATCGTTGCAACTTGAACTGACCAACTGGGGGATTTATTTTGCATATAATCTAGGTTGATGGAATAATTATAATAAAGAGCTTGAACCCCCCCTAAGGTTGGACCTTATAAATTAATTCTAAAATTCCCTGAATTAATATAAGTTATTATAAATATGTCCATCTGATAAAATCCTAGAATGGGTGAGACGTTTAACACCAATAAAATCCCAAAGTAAATGTATTAAGGTAAGTTATAGTCTTCCTTACTCAAATTTATAATACGGTCTCTTTAGGCTATTAAAGTGCTACGCAAAGCGTTCCTTCTAATCCATATTGATTGGTTGTAAAGTTTGGGATAGGATCTGCCTTAACAGAATTGGGGTAGTCCACCATAAAATTGGGGGCTAGGCCCAGATCTGAGATATATTCAAGAAGATGCTAATGTAAGAGCACACGTCCCTTGGGATTAGGAAACTTGAATGAATTAGCAATTGCATGCGATGCAAATGGAATGGGATTCCAACTATGACTTACTATTATGACTTGACTCATAAAATTGGGGGTTGTAATAGACTAGTTATAGATGCTACCTACTAGGAAATTTAGCTGGGCTGAAATTCCCTAATTCAATAGAATGGGCTATTTTAAATTTCGAAGAAAATAGTAGGACAAATGTATTTAATTAAAAGACCTTATATTAAATGCATGTACTTAAACTAATATTTAAACTCTTTTTCTTTTCTTATATTTTAAGTTGAAAATGACTTCCAATGTTAATCTCCGTATGTTACTTGACACCAAATTGAATGGCTCAAACTTTTCTGATTGGTTCCGAGATGTGAGAATAATTCTCAAATCCGAGGGAATTGCCTATGTTCTAAGTGAAATTTTCCCTGTTGAACCTAATGTTGAGGATCATGTGGAGCATGAGGCCTGGTTGATGCATAGGAAAATTGAGAGACTGCCATGTGTATCGTGTTGGGGTCCATAAATCCTGAGCTTCAGAAACAACATGAGAACATGCCCTTAGAGGACATGGTTCTCCATCTTGAAGAGCTCTTTTCGGAGCGGGTAAGGATAGAGAGGTATGAGACCTCCAAGCTCCTTTTTGGAACCAAGATACAGGCTGACACCTCTACCTCACAACATGTACTGAAACTCTTGGGATACCCTGAGAAGCTGAATTGATTGGGATTCAAGATGAATCATGACTTGAGCATTGACCTAGTGTTGATGTCCTTGACAGATACTTACTCAGGCTTTGTGATAAACTATTACATGAACAAGATTAATTCTACTATCCCTGAATTAATCAACATGCTAAAAATAGTGGAACCTCAGATCAAGAAAGATCAGAAACCCCTACAGTAAGGCAAGGCTTCTAAGAAGAAGAAGCAGACACTAGGTGCCAAGAAAAGAATCAGTAAGAAGAAGAAATAAAAGAAGGCATCTAAGCATGTCTGCTTCCAATGTGGGAAACTAGGACATTGTAAGAGGGATTGCAAAGCTCCTGCTTCTGAGCATTTGAAGAAGAAACCTGCGGAGGCATCTACTTCAGGTATGTTTCTAATTGAAAAATTAGCTACTTTTCCGCGTGAATCCAATTGGGTATTAGATACTGGTTGTGGTTCTCATATCTGTACTTTTGTGCAAGGACTAAGGAATAGTAGAAGACTTGCAAAAGAGGAGATGGACCTACACATGGGAAATGGTGCCAGAGTTGTTGCATTAGCCATAGGAAGCTTTAGTCTTATTTTGCCAAGTGGACTTATGTTGGTTTTGAATAATTGTGACAACATTCTAAGTGTTGCTAAGAATATTGTATCTGTTACGTGTTTAGCAGCAAAAGGACTTGAGATTTTATTTTCGAATAATAATTGTCAGATTCGTTTGAATAATGTTCTTTATGGTTATGGAATATTGAAAGGTGGCATTTATGTTCTTGATACTAAAACAAAAGTTTTCAATATAAACAATGTGAAGAAAGTTAAATTAGATAATGAGAATTCCTTCTACTTATGGCATTGTAGCTTAGGCCACATAAACAAAGATCGCTTAACCAAGTTATATAAGTGTGGAGACTTGGGCCTAATAGACTTGGAGTCTTATGGTGATTGTGAACCTTGTTTAAGAGGAAAAATGACAAAGTTACCCTTTAAAGGGAAGGGTGAAAGGGCCATGAGTGCATTGGAACCTATACATACTGATGTGTGTGGTCCAATGAGTGTTCAGGCACTAGGAGGATACTCCTACTTCATAACCTTTATTGATGATTACTCATGATACGGTTATTTATACTTGATGAAGCACAAGTCTGAAAGTTTTCAGAAGTTCAAACTATTTAGAGCTAAAGTATAGAAACAGCTTGAGAAAAGTAATAAAACACTTCCATTGGATCGAGGTGGAGAATACTTGAGTCAGGAGTTTCAAGATTATCTGAAGGAAAATGGGATAGTTCCCCAGTGGACCCCTCCTTATACACCCCAACACAATGGAGTGTCAGAAAGGAGAAATCGGACTTAGTTAGATATGGTTCATTCTATGATGAGCCATACAGATCTCAGTAAATACTTTTGGATATATGCACTAGAGAGCACAGTTTATGTATTAAACAGATTGGTGTCTAAATCAATTGATTTTACACCTTACAAAAGATGGTGTAATAAGAACCCATCTCCAAGTCACTTAAGAGTATGGGGCTGTCCTGCTATGGTAAAGAGGATAGCGTAAGATAAGCTACACTCTAAATCTGATAAGTGTCTATTCATTGGATATCTAAAGGAAACTATTAGATATCTGTTTTACCAACCCGAAGCACAAAAGGTATTTGTGTCTCGGAATGCTCACTTTTTGGAAAAGGAGCACTTACTTGCAAAAGTCAGTGGGAGCAACATTGAATTGGAGGTTCAAGAGGAAGAAATAGACAATCAACTGATTGACCCCATTCTAGATACACAAGAAAGTGTGATCCAAGAAAAACCTATCAAAACACAATCATTACGAAGATCAGGTCATATTCATAAAGGTCCCGATAGATATGGTTTTGTCATCACTGATGATAAGGAACTATATCTCATGAAGGATGATGAACCAAGGACATATGATGAGGCAATGAAAATCTCAGATTCTGATAAATGGCTAAAAGCCATGAAATCAGAAATGGATTCAATGTATGAGAACCAAGTTTAGAATTTGGTTGATGCACCGCAAGAGGTTATACAAATTGGGTGCAAGTGGGTCTTCAAGAAGAAGACAAACATGGACAGTAATGTAATTACCTATAAAGCAAGGTTGGTTGCAAAAGGTTATAGTCAGTGAGAAGGTATTGACTATGAAGAAACTTTCTCACCGGTAGTCATGCTAAAATCCATAAGGATACTCCTTGCCATTGCTGCTCATTATGATTATGAGATCTGGTAGATGGATGTTAAAACAACATTCTTGAATGGGGATTTAGACCAAGATGTGTATATGACATAACCTAAGGGTTTTACATCTCAGAATGGCTCGAAGGTATGCAAGCTACAAAGATCCATTTATGGACTTAAGCAAGCATCCAGGAGTTGGAATATAAGGTTTGATCAGACAATCCGTGAACTAGATTGTTGTCCAAACATTAATGAGCCTTGTGTTTACACGAAGGTTAGTGGGAGTGCAGTCATTTTCTTAGTATTGTAAGTCGATGACATTCTACTAATAGGAAACGATATTTCTCTTCTTTAAAATGTTAAAGTTTGGTTGTCAAGAAAATTCCCCACGAAAGACCTTGGTGAAGAACTATTTACACTAGGTATAAAGATCTATAGGGATAGATCAAAGAAGCTATTAGGTCTTTCATAAAGTACATATATAGACAAAGTATTAAATAGGTTCAACCTTGAGCATTCTAAAAAAGGTTATCTGCCGATGACAAAGGGGATTAACCTATCTAAGGCTGAGTGTCCGAAGACAGCTCATGAGAGAATGTACATGAAGGATATACCCTATACATCCATGATAGGATCCATCAAGTATGCTATGATATGTACTAGGCTAGATATCTCTCAAGCTTTGATCTTCACGAGCAGATATCAGTTAGATCTAGGTGAAAAGCACTGGATGGCCGTCAAGGCAATTCTTAAGTACTTGGGAAGGACTAATGATGAGTTCTTGATATATGAAGAAGGTGACCTCATAATTAGAGGTTATACTGATGCGAGTTTTCAATCTGACAAGGATGACTTTAAGTCTCAGTCAGGTTTTATGTATGTGTTAAATGGAGGGGCGGTATGCTAGAAGAGTTCCAAGCAAGAAACTACTACTGATTCAATCATGGAATCTGAATACATTGCTGCATGCGAAGAGGCAAAAGAAGCTGTCTAGTTAAAGGGATTTATCGGTGATCTCGGTGTGGTGCCTGAGGCTGTTGATCCAATTACTTTGTATTATGATAACAATGGTGCCATAGCTAAGGTAAAGGAACCAGGGTCTCATCAGAAAAATAGACATGTATCCAGAAAGTATCATATAATCAGGGAAATTATTGATGCTAAGATAATAAGATTAGAATATGTACCCACTAATCAGAACCTCGCGGATGGTCTGACAAAGCCATTGACTCAAGTCAAGCATGACCAGCATGTTAAAGCATATTGATTAAGACATATGGCTAATTAGCCTTAGTGCAAGTGGGAGTTTGTTGGATATGATGTATGCCCTTAAGGCAATTAGAGCGATATATCTTAATTATGTAATAGTACGAATAATTTGTTTAATCAATAAAGGCATTTAATCTTTTGTTTATATCAATGTGTTTGTATATATATTATAGCTGGTTAAATATATTCATTGATGTATGTATGCAAAAGTCCTAGACGTATTATAGTATGAAGGCAGAGAAATTATAGTTGGACTATATTTAGTGGAACCTGCTTCATGTGCAATTATGATTATGTCTAAACTATCCCTAGACATAGTTTCATCAAGAAAGGATATTGATGAAGCGGAAATACTACCATGTGGTCAACTTTCTTGGAAAGGGTCCAAGTAGTTAATCTCCTAAGGACCGAAGGTGGTGCCTTAAGTTTGACACATGGATATATCTGGGAGATATATTGGAGACCGCGGTAAGATAAACACTTGGTATATATATCAATGTGTTAGTGTTTATCTTCTTACAATAAGCTTTGCCAATATCCTCATACTTGAGATACTAGTTGCCTTGTGTGGTACTTTTGCTATGCTTTGGTTCATTCCTATGCACTCATTAATTTAGGGTGTTACAGGTGATTACGGGTATAGTGATGACATCACGTTGGTAAGCTAAGCAGTCGAAAAGAATCCATCACTCCGGATATATTAAGGAGTTGTACCTAGCCACTTGTTGAAGTGATGATTGCCATAAATCTCTAATCAGAGTATCTATTTGATAGAAATGGTTTCTAGTCAAACACACTATGGTAAAAGGCAATATACTTTGGTAACAAGTATATAATTGGGATAGCTTCGAGCTACCTTGCTATTAGTGGGTTAACACTTTAACCGAACCCTATAAACTAGATGGTACTAATATTAAAGAATTGAAGGAGTTCATCGCATTGGACAACTATTGCATTAACCGGGATTAAGTCATAAGCATAAATGACGTTCCGAGTAATGGGGGATGGTAGACCCTTCTAGAGGCGTACTATAGTTGTTTAAGGTAATCGGGTTCTATTCACGATCTAGAACCTCGAGCTAATGGTTCCATTAGAACAAGGATTGGTTAAGCCTTAACAGCTCAATACTTAGGGATCTTATAAGGTCACACACATTGGACCTTCATTGGACTAAGTAAAGAACTAATAGAATTATTCTATTACGAAAATATAACATGATAATAATTAGATTATTATTTGGTTGGACCAAGGATTTATTTTTGACATGTGACTAATTTAATTAGGGTCATAAATAAATTGGCTAGATTGATTATATCAATTTTATAAGCCAAGGAATTTATCTTGACCGGTTACTAATTTATTAAGGTCGAAAAATAAATATTTATTTGAAAAGGATTAAAAGGGGAATTTTACCAGGGCAAGTTAAATTGGACTGAGAGTAAAAAAGTATTTTTTTTATACAGGCTCGGGTGCATGAGAGTGCACTAAAAGGTGCACGAGCAATGCTAGGCATTGCTCGCGGATTGCTCGCGGCAGTCCAAGAAAATGGGCTGCACAAGCGTAGCCCATCAGGGTGAGCCCTGAGCCAGGCTCGCGGCATGGGCCGTGAGGCCCAGCTCGCTGCACGCTGTGTGCAAGTGGGCTGTGCCAGTGGGCATAACCCATGTGGGATGTGCTTTTTAGCACATCCCACATCCGTTATAGGGTGAGCATTTTTTGCTCCCCCAAGCCTATATGTAGGCTCTCTCATGCTCCTTTTCAAATTGCACCTTCAGCTCAAAGTATAAATCCTAAGCAAGATTGGCAAAGATAAATCTCTCGGGTATTGAGCATAGTTCTTTTTTAGGAGTGAATTTATTCGGGCACCTCTAGTTTATATTTTTGGGTGAGGCTTCTGGAGTTGTCTAGGAACTACTCGAGGCTTCTTAGTTCTTCCTCTCGGGGAGGTTTTGGTTGGTGGGGTTCATGTGGATACTCATAGAGGCTATCCTATGCATGGAGGCTTGTGCAAGACGGTTCTACTAAAGCATGCTTCAATTGGTAAGTTTTCTTTCTTTCTCTTTTATTGTTAGGTCTTTTTCTTTAAATGTTTTTAGACTTAATAATATGCTTAGGTTGTTTTGCATGCTTAGTTTATTTTATGCTTAGGTTGTAGCTTAGAGTTATAACATGCTTAGGTTATAGCTTAGAGTTATGACATGCTTAGCATAAAATATACATGCTAGGATATAATTTAGAATTATGGTATGCCTAGCCCTTTTGCATGCTAACCTAGGTAGAAAATTATTTAGTTAAGGCTTTATTTAATTTATATGCAACTAATAGGAGTTCCTGGGGATAGGGACAAAATTTTGAATTTCTGCCATGCCTGTTATGCATGTTCCATATAACTGTCAGTTCCTAACATGGAGTTCAATCCGGATGTGTTGAAGTTATGTGTGACAACAAAAGTGTCATTGATGTGTCAAAGAATCCAGTGCTCCATAGCAGGATGAAGCAAGTAATCATTAGGCATCATTTTATCCGGGATCATGTGATGAAGAAGGATGTTGCATTGGTTTACATTCCAACCAATGAGCTAAGAGAAGATATCTTTACTAAACCATTAAATAAAGAATTCAACAAGCTAAGGGAGTCAATTGGAATGTCCAACCAAATTTGAAAAAGAATTCGGAAGACAATAGGGTTTAATTTGAACTTATATAAGTCAAGGAGTCTGGAAGAAAAGAAGTAGTAAAATTAACTCTAGATCTGGAATAATGATTGCCAGCTCAGCAGACAAAGGAAAAATGGCAGTAAAAGCGCTAAAAAGTAATTGTACACGTTTTAAATTTCAAACATTTATTGGGCATCCCACGCGCTGCAAAAGCGACGGTTATTTTGGAAAATAAACTGTTCCTATTCTCTAGCTAAACAAAATCTACCTCTCTCATCAATTTTACCTGCCACATCATCAATCCAACCAAAGTAAACGATGTCCGGATTATGATTCTACCCTCACTTTGGGAATTCTATAAAAACCCTCCAAAACCCCTCTTCTCCTTCATGGAATTAATTTCCTACCATTACTCTGCAAATTTCCAAACTCAGAACCCTAAAATCCCCAAATTGTAGTTCTTCAAGCTATAACAATGACAAGAACAAAAGACCAAGCCGCTTTCTTGCCAAAACACCTACCCCTTGTAGAATCGTTCAAGGAGGAAGATTTCCTTGCATTAAACCTCATATATTCAGACTCTATTCCTCCATCAGACTATCTAGATGATGAGTATCTCTTCACCACTAAGCCCTACATACAACTCCTTTCAAAAGACCAACATTTAAAGATCTTTCTCTGGATGAAAAACCCAACCTATCCTACTCTAGTGAAGGAATTTTACAAGAACCTAAAAATCCACAAATACTATGATGCCCTAAGAACCACTGTAGAAGGGAAGGAGATCACGATAGCACCATAATTCTTTGTGACTCACTATAAGATGAAAAATAGTGGAGTAATACTAAGAAACAATGGGGATGAGCTCAAAGTCAAGTATGATCCAAAGATGTGGCTTCTTGAAAGATTCTTTGGAGATGAACCAGCCACTCACTGGCCTCAAACTCCCAGAACTCTCCATTTTGTGATGGCTAGATTAATTCTAATCTAGGGGGGATCTCTTAATACTGCCTCTTCACTCCAGCATTGTGTCATTCAACACTGGTTTGAAAGCAGAGAAGTCAACATGCATGTTTTGCTAATCCACTACCTAAAGCAGCATCAACATTCTCATGGTGCTCTTATCTCTAAAATCTTAACTCAGAATCAAGTGGACTTCACCGGAGAAGAATCCTTTGAAGGCAAAGCCATCCTAAAGAAGAATGTTTTAAAGCTTTCCTTTAATGAGAAATGGGATGAGGCAAAAGCAATCAGGTAGAGGGAAGAAAGAAAGGAAAAGAGCAAAGGTAGGAAGGCCGGAGTTGAAATTGCTCTGGAAGCTAAAAAGACCAGAACTACAAAGCCCAAGGCTCAAAGGAAGATAAACACAAAGCCTATACTAGAAGAAGGTGATGAGGATACAATACCTCTTACTCAATTAATGCAGACTATGCCTGAGAAGCCAAAGAAAAGGGGAAGGCTCATTAAAGCTGCTGATAAAATGAAAAAGCCAGTCTATGAACTGGAAGCAAGAGAACACATTGTAGTAGCTGTTGCTGCAATCAAGGAAGGTTATAAGAAGGGGCAGAAAAGGAGTATAGAAGATATCTTGGTTGAGGGAAGTAGGTCTGACAGCGAGGAGATGGAGATCGAGAACCAGCACCCAAAAGGCAACTCCAAAAGAGGGGATTAACCTTCTGTGAAGCCTTAAAAGCAGAGAGAGCAAAGCTTCAAATAAAGAAGCCCACTGCCAGAATAACAATTAAAGAACCAACTCCAAAAGTAGCCATACCGGTTGATCTAAGCAAGGGAAAAGAACTGGTAGTGTTTACTAAGAGGCCAGTTCCGCAGGATAATATCTTTCCAGAAGACCCTCAATTTTCTGAATTGATGTCAGCAGTTAGGGATAACCAAAAATTAAATCTATTAACTAAGGAGGGACCCGGAGGCTCATCCGAAGCAGCAACCACTGACATCCCACCCATCCTATTAGCTCCAAAGGATCTTGCTCTTCTCAAAGAAGCTAAATACCAGGATGAGGATTTATTCAACTTTCAGGCAAGATCAGGGCCTCTTCCAAAGAACTTATTAAGTGTGGGACCTAAAATAGTGGAGATTAAAAGTCTTGAAAAGGCAAAAGGAGGGGATGGTGAGGACAATTCCACCATTTTGGGTAATGAAATAATTGTGGTTTCAAGTCCTACTTAGGCATTAGGAGGGGAGACTAAGGACAGTTATAGTCTTCCGGATGTTGGGATTCCAAAGCAGATTAAGGAAGAGAATACACAACCTCAACCAGATAATTAGGTAATCATTCTTCCATCTATCCCTACTACAATTCCGGCTGGTAATGTCATTGAAGAAGAAGATAACTTGGGTGCAGACTCTCAAACTACATCTAAGGATAACCAGTCTAACTCGGTACACAAAGTTTCGAAGGCTGGAGCTAGTCTGGGATCCATAGAGCACACTTCTAAAGTGGACTCTAAGGACAAGGCTACTCTGGAGGAAAGGTTGGAGGAAGAAGAGAAAGAGAAGGAATCTGATGAGGAAGATAGTATTAAGGAGAAAAATGAGGAATCCTTAAGTACTGAACAATCTGAAAGTACCTTTGAGTTAGAGGAAACTTCCTCCTCTGAAGAACCACCTAAGCAGTTAACTCCCAAACATAATCCTGTAAGAGCTAATAAGCTGACCATTGCACTTAAAATGATTCAAGAAGTGGCAGTTGAGAGGCATGAGGAGAGCCATGTCAAGAAAACCCTTAAAAGCATCTGCAATCAACTCAAATCTGTGGAGAGCATCATTTTTTACATATCCTTGGCTCCAGATTTGAGGTCTGAGTTAGGGGAAATCAAGGGATTAGTCCAAAATATTAAAAGAAAGTGTAGGGGTATCCCTTAATAGAGCAAATTACAGAAGCCTTACTATCTAAAATCACTCCGATACTGGAATAAATAAGTACGGGTATTTTAGGAGCAAATCGCTTTGCAGATCAAGCACTTATCGGAGGCGATAACAACTATGCTACCTTATTGGAAAAAATCACCTCCTCCTCCACAGAGACAACCAATGAGCTCAAAGAATATATCAACCGAAAGTTTGAAATCTTAGAAAAATTCATTCTTGAAGTAGTCGCAGAAGGAGGGAAAGAAATTACCTCTGTACTTACCTTGCTTAATGAGGAACATCAAGCTACATAAGAAATTCTCACAAATTTTCTTGATGAAGCCCTCCCCAAACTACTGAAGAAGCAAGTGGATGAATTCAGTGTAGCAGCCATGTATCCGAAACTAATGATTTAATAAAAAATCTTCAAAGGACTTTTCACAAGGATCTCACTATGCTCATCACTAGCATGCATAATGTTCAGAGAGATATCTGCCAAGTATGGCTAATCTATCCGTCTCCTCCTCCAAATCCTCATCTTCTGCTCCAGACAGTCTTCTCATACTAGTGGTCAACGATCTAGTCCAGCACATAGGCGACACTGGTTTCTTTGGGTATAAGTGTGGTCTAACTCTCCTTAAGTGCATGTTTCCATATTTTGATAAGGAAGACCAAGATCATGCCTTAAAGATGATCCCTTCTATGACCAAATCCTACAAAAAGCTTCAAAATTCTCTAAGGCCACTCCATCTTCTTCCGACAATGGTTGACACCATTATTGATAAGCGCCTATAGGGTAATGTGGATTATTCCGTCTACTCAGAAGCTTGGCAAATGAGCTGGGATGGAAAATCTTATATGATTATTGACACCCAATCTGATGCAAACCAAAAGGGGGAGAAGAGCAAAGGAGGCAAAGGAAAAGGGAAAGAGGGGGAGTTATCCAAAAGTGGCAGCAAATGAAGAAATCATCTTTAGAATAGCTATTTTTTCTCAATGTAAAAATCTGTAATAGCCAGTTCTATTTTTTCACTTATATATTTCTGTAACTGTAATTTCGGAACTTCATGAGGTTAACTATTGTTAACAACCAAAGTATATATAGTGAAAAACTTATACTTAAAATTGCTTCTAAGTACAATCTGTAATTGTACTTCGAAAACTTAGAAGCTAGAATTCAAAAATATTGGGGGAGCTAGGATGCTTAGATTATGGGGGAGTAAAACTTGTAAATGACTAAGTATCAAGAATCATACTTACCTCATAAAACCCTTTTTCCATGTGCTTAGTTTTTATTTCCATCAAATGGGGGAGATTGTTGGGAAATAATGATCTAGAAGAACAGTCAAGTAACTATCGGATCAAGTTTAAATAAAAAAAAATTGTAAGAACTTAAAAATGTAATCTCCTAAATCTAAATGGATGCATCTGATCAAGACATTCATTGCAGATCATAAGTACCTAAGTGCATAATGGAAGCATCTAGTTAAAGTTTAGAAAGGAAACAAACTTTAAACCGCTCAAAATCAACATTCGGAAGAACTGATTGTATTAGCATCCGGAAGAAGATAGATTTGGACATATTAAGTCTAAAGACATCCAGAAGACTTAACTATCTAGACAAAGGGAATAATTTAAAAATTACATTCCTTGCACCTATTTGGTCAGAAATTCAAAGATCCTTTTCCCTTATGAAAGATAAAAATGATAGCTTGCGCTTTTCAGAAAAGGACAGAATGACTGACACAAGAAAAAGAAAAAGGTAATGACCTTTTTCACCTAGACCAATAGAAATGGCGCATGAAGATCATGACTCCGGACCACTGGTAAAAAAGTTGGTAAAACACTAATATCCAAGGAAAATGATCACTAACAACTTTTTAGCCCCAATCCCAAGGATTCAAATAGGTCAAAATCTGAGTCTAATGGATTGATCAACGGCTCCAAAAGAGCCACATTTTACCTGATCAACGGTGAAGATTAAATTCAGTTTTAATAACTCACAACGGCTACATTTATGATAGAAGCCTATAAAAGGAAAGCTTCACAAGTTGAGAAGGTGCTAGCTGTTTTTGAGAAAGCATACACAAGAGAATTCACTATTGCAATCAGTAATATAATCCCTCCAAGAATCAAACAATTCCAAATTTGTTTGTAAGGATTCCCAAGTGAGTTATAAACTTGAGGAGATCCAAAACCAAAATCCTTGAGAAAGACAAAGTGTAAAATCTCATACTTGGGAGAGTAGTGAGATTGGGATATAGCTTGAAGTTGGTACTTTGAGTGGGATCTCCCTATAGGACTCAGCTTAGGCTTGGGTAGAAATCTAAGTGGTATATCTTGCTAAAAATAAGAGGACTCGGCTAGGAGTTGGTGCTTCTAGTGGTATATCCTACATCTAAAAGTGGTTACCATCCAGAAACAAAATGTAAAGCTTAATTCCTACCAGTTGGAAAGGAATTCACTAGTGGAAAAGCTTGGAGGAGGGAAGCTCCGGGGACTGGAGTAGGCGGGGCTGAACCAGGATAAAACTCTGTGTTTGATTTTCTTACTCTTTATTTATTTGCATTATAATTCATATTTGTATCATCTGAATCCATCATATCCAGAACATAATCAAACACGCTACACTAAGACTTTTTAAAGTTTGTTAATTCCACAAAAAAGGGTCATTCACCCCCCCTTTGACCTTATTTAGACCCTCACAGGGACCAATAGGTTTAATTCCCTTTGTTGTCCTAGTCATCCTTTGTTGATGCATATTTGCATGATTCGACGTTGGTTCTCTTGGGTAGAGGAAGGATGCATCATTTTAATGATGTTATGCCTCAGGTTGAGACATTTTCGTACAATTTTCCTGAGACATTCCATTTGCTAGATATTCCTCGATTTGACTTTGTTCATGTGTTTTTCAAGATCCTTATCAACTTTCATGCTTCTTGTTTGAGTAGCACACCATCCGAAAAATCAAATATTTAGAGATTAGTCACGTAAGATTTGTTGATTTGGTTTTCACTATGATCGTGTTATCGATGAGGTCCTTTCTGCATCATGCTAATGTTGCTTGGGAGTCTACCATCTGACTTTATTTTTTCTCATGCGGCACAGAGTAGATTTCATCTAGATTGCTTCGAGGCATGGTTTGAGTGATTTTCTTTCATGATTCTTTTTAGTGAATTATCTGTTGACTTGAGTAGATTCTCTTATGATCTTTTCTTCATTTTCCCCTACGAGTAGTAAGGACATTTTATTAATTGGACATGCTTGATTGAACTAGGCAAAGGCAGCCACATGATTTTTTTATCTCTTTTTTTTCTCTTTTTCAGGGGTCGAGTTATTTAAAATAGACACCATTTTTGGGTTTGTCAAATGTGCCTAAATTTGTTTCTTTAATTGGATCCCCATGAATTTTTAGAAACATTGCATATGCAAGCAGATTTATTCATAATATTATCTATTACATTGTTTAGTTCGAAAGCACCAGAGATAAAAGCAAAAGAGCAATCTTCATTATTTAGCATAGCTCCCACTTCTTCTAAGTAGCTATTACTTGCCTTACTATTCCCCATTTGGCCTTTCATCTTGGTCTTCCAGAATTTCTTCATCTGAATGATATTCGAACTTTGGGTCCTCTAGATCAAGTTATTCATAATCTGCATTTTTATTTCACATCATCTTCATCATACTTTTCCAACTTTTTGGCATAATCTATCACATCATTGAAGGTTTCAAATCTCTCCATGCTCATTTCATCCTTATACCTTTGATTGGAACCCTTCACTAGTTTCACAATCAAGGCTTCCTAGTAAGGTGCCCCACTTACTAGCACTCGGACTGCCATCCACCTTAAATAGTGATCCTCAAAGGACTCATTCGAATGTTGCTTTATCCTTTCTAGGTCCTACAAAGTGGTCTTTACCTTCAGATTGAAGGCGAAGTACTCTATGAAGGCAGAATATAACTTCTTCCAATCAGACTTTACATCCGTCGGCATCCTCATATACCATTCAGAAGCTAAACCATGGAGAGTGGCTTGGAACAGATTGATGATATAAACTTTGGGAAGCACCATACTGGTCATGATTTGGAGATATCCCTCGACATGAGCATGTAGGGATCCTGTGCCATTGTACGGAGCTACGTATGGCATTACAAAGTTAGCTGGGAGTTCTTCGGACTTGCTGGGCACAAACTTATCAATATCCATATATTGCTTAATAGAGGAAGCAATGGATTTCCCTATCTTCTGGAAAGAGTTCTCCAGGTCACTGATCTTTGCCTTCAATGCTGTCAATTCAGCCTCTTGTTCTTTTAACTTTTGAGAGTTCAAGTTCACTAAGATATTGCAGAATTTTGGAGTATTCAAGATTCTCTTGAGGGAGCAAATAATAGCATTATTATCCGCCATCTTTTTCTCAGGTTCAGAATTGGAGAAAAAATAAGTGAGTGACTCAACTAGTGATGGGGTCTAAC
Organism: Euphorbia pulcherrima; assembly: GCA_947683365.1. Taxonomy (NCBI): domain Eukaryota; kingdom Viridiplantae; phylum Streptophyta; class Magnoliopsida; order Malpighiales; family Euphorbiaceae; genus Euphorbia; species Euphorbia pulcherrima. The sequence continues at coordinate 34,608,395 of CANTUS010000004.1, forward strand.
CTTTGGAGTGCTTGAGATACGTGTCGGCCTACTCCTTTCTCGTTTCTAACCTTTTTATAAAAAATAAAATTAGGGCTTCCCACATTACAAGGATCCTAATGGTTTTTCTAATGATTTAATGAATAGATGTTATAAATGTATGAATGATATGTACATTCACGAATGAATGTATATGTGTTAAATTCAATATTCATAGAACATTGAATAGGTTTTGGTCAAACATTCAGGGAATATTTGATAAAGGTCGGGTATTCGGGGATACCAAACAGGGTTATGAATGTCGATATTCAAGGAATATCAAATGAGATCGGGTGGTCATATATAGTGATGGGGTTTAATTGGGTTATTTGCCACATTCATGGAATGCCAAAATTCGAGTGTCTTTTGGGGAAAGTACAACTTGTGGAAGTGTCATTTAAGGAATGCACTAAGATTGGGGTCATCTAGGAGGCCCCTAGGGAAGGACTTATTTTGGTCATTCAAGGAATGCCAAAAAGGTTGTGTCTCACTGGACATTGATTTGGCAATCGCTATATTGCCTTAGAGTTGGTAAAGTTTTGGTTATTTGGGGAATGCCAAAAAGGGTGTGTCTCACTGGACATTGATTTTGCAATCGCTATGTTGCCTTGGTTTGGGTACGATTTGGTCATTCAAAGAATGCCAAAAAGGTTTGTACCTTGATGGGTATCATTTGAGCAATCACTAGGTTACCTTGGTTTTGGCCATTCGGGGAATGCCAAAAGGTTTAGGCCTCACAATCGGGTTTAAGACAACTCGATGGTCGGGATCAGATGACTCACTGGTCGGGATTAGATGGCTCGCTAGTCGGGCCTTGATGCCTTACTAGTCTAAATTTGTCAACTCATTAGTCAAGTTTTAATTGATTGTTGATTGAAGGTGACTTTATTAATCGGGTGACTCACTGGTCGAATTAACTCATTGGTTGATGATGATTTAAGTAATCAGGTGACTCATTGGTCGGGGGTGACTTTAGTAGTCGAGTGACTCACTGTTCAGGTTTTTAAATTACTTCAATAGTCGGGTGACTCACTAGTCAGGTTTTAGAATGACTTTAATACTTAGGTGACTAAATGGTTAGGTTTTTAAGATGACTCCAATAGTCGGGTGACTCACCGGTCAGGTTATAGAATGACTTTAACAGTCATGTGATTCGCTGATCAAAGGTGAGTTGACTCAATGGTCACTTAAAGGGTTGACTCATTGGTCAAATGTGAGTTGACTCGATGGTCGCTCAAAGGTTGACTCATTAGTCTAAGGTGAGATGACTCGACGGCCACTCGAAGGTTGACTCATTAGTCTAAGGTAAGATGACTAGATGGCCACTCGATGGTTGACTCATTAGTCCAAGGTGAGATGACTCGATGGCCACTCGATGGTTGACTCATTGGTCGTAGCTGAGATGACTCAATAGTCACTCAAAGGGTTGACTCGATGGTTAAGGGTGAGTTGACTCAATGGTCACTCAAAGGCAGACTCTATGGTCAAAGGTGATTTAACTCAATGGTAACTCGAAGGGTGACTCGATGGTCACTCGAAGGGTTGAATCGATGGTCAAAGGTGACATGACTCACTAGTCACTTGATGGTTGACTCGGTGGTCAAGGGTGAGTTGACTCGCTAGCCACTCGAAGGTTGACTCGGTGGTCATAGGTGAGTTGACTCGATGGCCACTTGAAGGTTGACTCGGTGGTCAAAGGTGAGTTGACTCATTGGCCACTCGATGGTTGACTCTATGGTCGAAGGTGAGTTGACTCGCTGGTCACTCAAATGGTTGACTCGGTTGTCAAGGGTGAGATGACTCGCTGGTCACTCGAAAGGTTGACTCGGTGGTTAAGGGTGAGTTAACTCACTAGTCACTCGAAGGGTTGACTCTATGGTCGAGGGTGATTTAACTCGCTGGTCACTCAAAGGTTTGCGTATTTTGGCTCATGGGTTGAGCCTAGGTGGGCTTACTAGTCTCGATTGTTTTGGCTTATGGGTTAAGCCTAGGTGGACTCATTGGTCTCAATTATTTTGGCTCATGGGTTGAACCTAGGCGGACTCAATGGTCTTGGTTTATTTTGGCTCATGAGTTGAGCCTATGTGGACTCACTGGTCTCGATTTATTTCGGCTTATGGGTTGAGCCTAGGTGGACTCACTAGTCTCAGTTTATTTCGGCTTGCAGGTTGAGCCTAAGTGGGCTCACTGGTCTGGGTTTATTTCGGCTTGCAGGTTGAGCCTAGGTAGACTCACTAGTCTTGGTTTATTTTGGCTCATAGGTTGAGCCTAGGTGGACTCACTGGTCTCGGTTTATTTTAGGTACCTATGGCTAAGGACACAATATGGTATGTCACACATCAATGTCATGGCTGCACAAAGATGTGGTTAATTTTCACACAATCATGATGTTTATGATGGTTTTAGGTTTATTTATATTTAATAAACATGCACATGTAGCAAACGGTTAGATCGCGCCTACCGCCCTTTTAACTTCATATGGTTACTTCGCTTTAAAGCCAACAGGGTGCTTAGCGAAGTCTACTCGCGTGCACTCCTGGTTTTTGAGTAAACATATGGGAAAGTGTCTACAGTTCATCCATATGCGAGTTTTAGTCTCAGGATTGGGTGCTATTTGGGTACCCTACGCTTATGTGTACGGAGTCCCAGTGGCCCCAAGCAAACTAAAGAAAGCTTTTCCATATATAATATACTCGGGTAGTCTTGCCCTTAAGCGAGCAAGGCCCTCGTACATTACGCAAGGGGTGTGATCAGATCCATACCCCTCAAGCCCTAAGCGAACTTGGAGATACTTCACCAAAAGACACCTAAATTGATTTAAGGGTGAAGAATGCAGATGCTATGCAATCCTAAGATTTGTGTAATGTTGAAATTACCACATATTCCATAATTCCAATATTTAATTTGAACAATATTTTAACTATTGTGTAAAAAAAAGAATTTTTAAAAAAATCGGGTTTTTATAAAAATAATTTTATCCCCAGCAGACAAAATTTTGTGCATGCATGCGGGGTGCAGAGCCGGGGCGCGTTTGGTTTGGGGCAGTTTGAGGAAACCGTGGCATTGTATTTAATATGCGTGTGCCTCTTTTATAATAAAATGTCTGATTTTATTAAAGAGAAAATTATTTTATTATTTTTCACTTAAATTTATTGAGTGTGAAAAATGTGGCTTTTTATGAGCCAAAAATGTGATTATATTGAGAAATATATTTACACATTTTAATAAAAGAAATTATTTTAAAATTAAAGCATTTTACTTTACTTAAAAATAAAATAGAGTCACCACCCAGTTCAGCTCCACCTGAAATTGTGGTATACTGATCCAAAATGGGATTTTTATACCGAAAAGAAAATGAGATTCTGAGTTCGGACATAATAGTTATTCATATTGTTCAAATTTGATTTCTTTTGGAATTATGTTTTATGTGGTAATTTTTGCCTTACAACGGCTTTATTTAATAAATTCAAGAAATAAAGTAGGCATTATAACGGCTTAACAAATTGATATTTTCTACCAAAATTTCGGCAGAGTAACGGCAACGTTTTTAGCCCGAAAACTCGGATATAGTTTCTTCACATTCTGGATGTTTTATCCGAACCTACAAGCTTATTTATACTAATTACAATTTAAGTGGCACCAATGGCTCACTTAACCAAGCAAATGAAAATGCAATATGAAAATAATACAATAATAAAAATTAATTTTAATGAGATTGAAAGTTGGGCTTTAGAGCCAATTACCGTCAGTTACCTTTTCGTTTGTATAGGATGACGTGAGAGCCGATGCGGGATTGAAGTTGTCAAAAATCGTGATTTGGTTGGAAAATATATTTAACCCAAGTTATGGCTATAATCTTGGATTATTTCTAAAGAAAATGCGGGATTTTTGAGGGATTGAGATATTTTTAGACCGAAGATCACTATGAGATCTGGATCTAAAAAGACAGAAAATCGAGTTTTTACCTAGTGTAGATGATAAAGCTTGGATTTAGAAGTGTTTTGGCAGAGTTTCGGGGCTTTTAGGACTCCCGAAATATAAAAATGGCGTAATAGTATTTTAGGTCGTTTTTTATCCATTCAAAATGAGAGTCGAACTCCTCTATTTATAGAGAGGTGGTAATTAGCCGCGGGCTAATTATCTATCTGACAAAATCTTATCCAAAATCTCCGCAAATCTTGCAAAATCTCGGTCAGCTACGATTTTTTTATTGTTCATAGGTAATTAGCCGACCGGCTAATTACCTATTTGATAATTTTTTTACTGAAAGGCCTCTATTTCGCCTTATTTAAGCCAAATTCGATATAAGCCCTCAAAATGGCATTTTTTGTATTTTCAGGACAATTATACTATTTCACTGGTTGACATTTTTTACTATGTTAATTATTCTGAAATGGACTTCAGGGATGCAACTTGGAATATTATGACGAATGAGAATTTTTGGAATTTTTGGATTTTTAGATGACAATTTGATCCTTCTTGACTCCTTGTCTAATCGTGATTGAAATAGGTATAAATCCTAATCGGGCCGAACGGACCGTGCTAATAGTAATCATTTACTTTCTAGTGTTTTCATATAAAATCAACTCCTTTTATATTGTGAACTTTGAACTCACTGACTTAACAACTTGGTATAATTAATTCCCCTTGCTCCATGTGGGACGATTAGAGATAGCAACGGGTTGGATTTGGACTAAATCCAGTCTAAACCCAACCCAAATTCATTTTAACCTACTAGACCTGAATCCGTCGAGTCAATAATTATGATGCCCATATTTGGGTCCAAAACAAGTTCAAAACGGGTCTAGGATGGATACAACCACCTTTCACCAAATTACACTTCTCTATAACAAAACCAACGTAATCCCAAAAAATAAAAACACAAAAGAAACCATTTCCAAGATGCAAATATGAATTCCCAAAAATCTTACAGCAATAACTAAAGTCATAAGTGATTACAAACTATTGAAAACTGATAATCAAGTTTAACATGCATAACAGACATGACAAAAAATTCAAATTTTATCCCTTGTCCTAAAAGAACTCCTATTCATCATATGAATAACTAAAGTCCTAGCTAAAGCAAATCCCTATCTAGGTTATTATGCATAAGTTTATTATATTAAGCATACCATAACTCTTAAGTTATATCCTAGTATAAACTTTAACATGCATGTCCTAGCTAAGGCATAATTATTTAGGTCTAAAAGAAAAATACCTAATAATTGAAAGGGAACATACTAGTTGATGCATTCTTGACCTTCAAAAGAATGACTCCTTCAGCACGAGCCTCCAAGTGTAGGATAGCCTCTACAACACGAACCTCCCACCGACCAAAACGTCCTCACAGAGGAAGAACTACTGAGTAACGGGTAGTTGCTAGACCACCCTGAAACTCACCCCAAAAATCTATACTAGCAGTGCTCAAATAAAATTAGGCTCCTCAAAAAATTCCCTCTAAATTAGAATGAGAAAACAATTGGAGAATCTCGAGTTGAAGCTAGAGAAAAGGGTTTGGTGTGTTGAAATAAGGTGCCAAAGGAGCCTATTTATAGGCGAGGTGGAGCAAAATTGCTCCCACATTTTCGATGTGGGATAGGGTGAAAACCATAGATCCAGTAGGAACTGCGTGTTGCCCCGCGCGCATAGCCTGCCCAACATGTTGTGTGTGCCTCGCAAGGCAGGCTTGCCTTGTACGCGAGTTGGGCATTGCAGCCCATGCCGCGAGCCCAGCTCGCGGCTAGCCCCTTGCGGGCTATGCGCACTGCACAGTAGTGCAATTGCACCCGTGGTGCTTGGTGCGCACACCTAGGCCTACATGAATAAAAATTCACGAGATCGGTAGGGTCCCACCCTAATTTAGCTCGACAAACAAAAATTCTCTTCAGCCCCTTTTTCAACGTATAATTTATTTATGACCCTAATTGAATTAGTTGCTGGTCAAAAATAAATTCTTGGTCTAACCAGATAATGATCCAACCATTATAAAGTATATTCTCGGTATAAAAGTAGTCTAAATAATTCTTTACTTAGTCCGATGAAGGTCCGATGTGTGTGACCTTATAGGATCCTGTAGTAATGAGTTGCCAGAGTTTAACCAACCTTAATTATTTCCTTTGAACTCATTAGCTCAATGTACTAGATCATGAATAGAACTTCAATGACTTTGAACGACTATAGTGCTCCTCTAGCGAGGGTCTACCATCCCCCATTACTTAGAATGTCACGTGCCTGTGACTTAATCTTGGTTTATGCAATAGCTAACCATTGTGATGACCTCCTTCCATTCTTTAAATATGTATCATCTAGTTTATAGGGTTCGGTTAAAGTGTTAACCCACTAATAGCGAAGTTGCTCCATGTTATCCCAATGTTTGTTTTGTTACCAAAGTACATTCCTTACCAAGGTTTGTTGACTATTAACCATTTTTATCAATACATACTCTGATTAGAGTTCAAAGCAATTGTCACTTTAAAAAGTGGCCAGGTGCTACTTCCATTCATATTGATTCGACTACTTAGCTTATCAACTTGTTGTCATCACTATACTGGTGGCACCCTAGAATGAATGCATAAGTGTGACCTAAAGTATAGCGACAATACCACATAAGGTAACTAATATCTCTAGTATGAGGATATTCACAAATCTACTGCAATAAGATAAACACTAACACTTAGATATAATTACCAAGTGTTAATCTTATAGTGGTCTCCAATGTATCTCGCGGATTCATCCATGTGTCAGCTCAAGGCATCCCTTTAACCTAGGAGATTAGTTGTTTGGATCCCATCCAAGAGAGCGTGATAACACATGCTCATCTTTTCACTTCATCAATGTCCCGTCTTAATGAAACTATGACTAGGGATAATTAGACATAAACATAATTGCACATGAAACAATTCTCACTCAACATAGTCCCACTAAGCTCTTGCAAATCATGTTATGATATGTCAAGGACTTTTGCATACATATATCAATGAATATATTTAACAACTTATAATATATATAAGCACATTGATATAAACAAAACATAATGCCGTTATTAATAATAAATATGTTCGTAAAAATATATAATTAAGACATATTGCCCTGATTGCCTTTAGGCATACATCATATCTAACAATCTCTCACTTGCACTAAGGCCAATTAGCCATATGTTTAATCCCATAGGCTTGAACATGCTGGTCATGTTTGACTTAAGTCAATGGCTTTGTCATACCATCCGCTAAGTTCTGATCACTAGGAATGTATTCCAATCTTATTATCTTAGCATCAACAATCTCCATGATTATATGATACTTTCTAAGTACATGTCTATTTTTCTGGTGAGATTGTGGCTCTTTTTTTGAGTAATAGCCCCATTTTCATTGCTATACAATATGATTGGATCAATAATGTTAGACACCACACCGTGATCACCAATAAATCCCTTTAACCAGACAACTTCCTTTGCTGCTTTGCAAGCAGCAATGTACTCAGATTTCGTGGTTGAATCAACAGTAGTATCTTGCTTGGACCTTTTCTAACATACTGACCCTCCATTAAATATAAACACAAAACCTGATTGTGACTTAAAGTCATCCCTATTAGATTGAAAACTCGCTTTAGAGTAACCTCTAATAGTGAGGTCACCATCTCCATATATCCAAAATTCATCCTTGTCCTTCTTAAGTACTTAAGGATCATCTTGATGGCCATCCAATGCTTTTCACTTGGATCTGCTTGATATCTACTCATGAAGCTTAAAGCTTGAAAGACATCCATCCTAGTACATATCATAGCATACATGATGGATCCTATTGTGGATGCTTAAGGTATTTCCTTCATGCGCAGTCTCTCTTGAGGTGTCTTTAGACTCATATTTAAATAGGGTGACTCCCTTTGTCATCGGAAGATAACCCTTGCTTGACTGCTCAAGGCTGAACCTAGTCAATACCTTGTCTATATATGTACTTTGAGAAAGACTTAACAGCCTCTTGGATCTATCTCTGTAGATCTTTATACCTAGTATAAAAGCTTATTCTCCAAGGTCTTTCATGGAGAACATTCTTGACTACCATACTTTAATTATTTGAAGAAGAGAGACATCGTTTTCTATGAGTAATATATCATCAACATATAATACAAGGAATACAATTTCACTCCCACTAACCTTCTTGTAAACACATGGCTCATTAGCATTTGGAGGGAAATTCAATTCCCGAATTATCTGATCAAACCTAATATTCCAACTCCTGGATGCTTGCTTTAGTCCATAAATTGACTTTTACAACTTACATATCTTTCAGCCATTCTGAGATGTAAAGTCCTCAACTTGTGTCATATACACATCTGGGTCGAGATCCCCACTTAGGAATGTTGTTTTGACATCCATCTGCCATATATCATAATCATAATAAGCATCAATGGTGAGGAGTATTCTAATGGATTTAAGCATGGCTACAGATGAGAAAGTTCAATCATAGTCAATACCTTCTCGTTGACTATAACCTTTCGCAACTAACCTTGCCTTATAGGTAATTACATTACCGTCCGTGCCGGTCTTTTCTTGAAGACCCATTTGCACCCTATAGGACAAACCTCACTGGGTGCATCAACCAAATTCCAAACTTGGTTTTCATACTTGGGATCCATTTCTGATTTCATGACTATTAGTCATTTTTCAAATTCCGAACCATTCATTGCTTCCTCGTAGGTTTTTGGTTCATCATCCTCCATGAGATATAATTCTTTATCATCAGTGATGATAAAACCATATCTCCTAGGACCTTTATGAACTCAACCTGACCTACACAATGATGGTGTTTCAATTGGTTGTTCCTCAACTACACTTTCTAATGTATTAAGAGCATGGTTAATTAGTTGAATATCTATTCCACTCTCTTGAACTCCTAGTTCAAGGTTATTCCTAGTAACCTCTTTAAGTAAGTGTTCCTTCTCTAAGAAGTGAGCATTCTTATATACAAATACCTTTTATTCCTCGGGTTTATAAAATAGATATTTGACTATTTCTTTCGGATATCCAATAAACAGACATCTATCAGACTTAGCCTCCAGCTTGTTTAATGCTATCCTTTTTACATAAGCTGGACAGCCCCATACTCTTAAGTGATTAAGAGATGATTTCTTATTGTGTCATCTTTTGTATGGCGTAAGACCAAATGATTTAGAGGGCACTCTGTTTAGAATATAAACAACGCTCTCAAGTGCATATCCCCAAATGGATTTATTGAGACTTATTTGGCTCATCATGGACCGAACCATATCCAATAAAGTTTGATTTCTCCATTTAGACACACAATTGTGCTGAGGAGTATAAGGAGGTGTCCATTGGGATAAAATCTCCACCTCAAGTCTTCATCTCCCACAAGGACTTCTAAGCTTGTTGGCCAGCAGACGAGCACAGCACCCCCTCTCAATCTGATTAGCAGAATCTAATTGCACTTGACACGCTCGACACTTCATCCTGGTGCTTCGAAAGCACTCCGAGTTATGGCATTGATCGAGCTACTTGTATTAACAAAGACCCTTTAAACCAGGAATCCATTCACGACTATCGAAATAGCAAAGGTATCACTTTGGTATCAGGATTTCTTTGGACTGTTGGCGCTGTATAGGGCTCTAGGGTTCTTATTGCTCCACCCGTACTCATGGGATGTATGTCTTCCACATTTGCCACTTTTTTGTTCTCTAGTTATGTTGCATGCGATTTCACTTTGACACACCCTAGGGCTGGGAGCTAGCATCTCAAGCCCCACTTTGCTCCCGAATTTGGAGGGTTTTGGGAGCAAGATGGTGCCTGGGATAAGCCTTGCACTATCTCTCCTTCCTTGGGATGGTTCGCGTATCTTACTCTTCCACGCTCATCGCACCAATTTGATGTCCAAATGGTGTATGGATTGGACTCTATTCTTTTAGGTTGATGAGGAATGACCTCTGTTCTTCACGTTGGCTTTAATTTTCCTGCAAAATAAGGCTCGGTAGAGCCCCTTTGATGCCTAAGTCAGCTGAGATGATTTGGGGTTGTGAGTGATAATTGTGAGAGTTGATATGTTACCTGAGATGTAAGATTGTAGCTTATATACAGATTTGCATAATGATGACCTAGTGGGTCCCATCTATGCTAATCTAGCCCATGGTGTGTGCACTATGCCATAGATGGCCTACTAAAATGGAAATAGAAAACGGTTGTCTTGACAGAGTTACCTTTGTGATGAAACATGGGAGGAGGAGCTACCATTTACCAAATTGAGTGAAAAAGGTTGCCTATCATATAAATTTTGTGAAAAAACGCAAGCATGGGCAACCCATTACCAAACGGTTGCCTTTAGTATGGTAATGAACATCATTATTCATTGGTGCCCACTCACCTTCAATTACCAAAATAATAAACAAAATAAAAAATACAATAATGAAAAAAAAATCCAACCTAGGTGTAAAAGCCACTTTTTTCTTTATTCTAATTTCACCGTTATGAGCGGACGACCTTTATCCACCCGCAAGGACCACGTAAGATGTGTAGCATGGGGGTGGAAAATAACGAGAGCTATGAAGCGTGCTAAGGGAGAATCCTTATTTTAGGCGTGATGAAAATAATAAGGAAAATGATGTTGATGTTGAATTTAAGTCCAATTTGCGTGTTAAGGGATACGAGACTTGAAATCCCGTATTTTAAGATAGGGTCGCCACCCGTTTAGCTCTACCGAGAATTTGGGTATGATATCCCCACCGGGTGGTTGGACCATACCTTAAAACAGAGATTCCAAGTTCGGATGATGTTGCTTACTTTTCAATTTTTAAAGCAAACCATTTATATTTTAATAAACGCGACTTTAGTTCTTATGAGATTTAAATCAGGTTATTATTTGGAGTTTTCGGTTTATATAGCCATATGTCACACAAAAGTAGTAAATAAAGCAGAAAATTAAATTATTACATGACTTTACAAATACCTATACATTTTTCTAATGCGGAAAAGTAAATAACGCGGATAGATAAATAAAAGGGCAAAACCGGGTCATAACTGAGCTTACCAAATCGGACCCGGCACCAAATGAGGCAAAATATATACGAGTAACCACAAATAATGCATAAATGAATAAAATACAGAAAATAGATCAAACAAGGAAGAAAACACATTTTTTAGGATTTTTTTCGGGGCCAAAAACACAATTTTCGAGCATTTATTAAATATCTAAACAACCTAAAATATTACTTAAATAAGCTAAACAACCTAAAATAAATTAAGGAAATTACAGAATAGTTTTGAGATTTTTATTTAAGGTAAAAAGATTTTTAAGATTTTATTTCACTAAAAACCCCATTTTTAGGCCATTAAAATGAGATTTAATAAATTAAATATTTAATAAATTCATGAAAAAAAGATTAAAAATTATATTATGATATTATAGATTAAATGTGATTTTTTGAAAAATATTCGGGCGAAAATCGGGTTCGAAAATGCATTAAAACGATAAAATAGGGTAAAAAAATGCAAGAAAACTATAAAGCAAGGCTAGAAAAAGCAAAACAAAAAGAACAAACTCTATTTGGACATTTTTTACTGGTAGGCCGACTCAATGAGTTGGTTGGCCGCTTGAATGACATGGTAGGCCGACTCGATGAGTCGGCCTAGGTGTCACTTAGTCGGCCTAAAACCCACTGAAGCGGCCAACCGGATAAAGTGTCTAAACAGACCATTTTTGTACCTCAAAACCCAAGATTATTGATATTTCAAGTTGTTTCTTACATTATTTCAATAGATTAAGACTTAAAATGTTGAAATAACTTTGATTTTTCAGCTTGGGGGAAAAACCCAAGAAAATCCGGCGAAAAGGTGATTGGCCTCTTGAGCGACAAGTAGGCCGACTGAGTGACACGGTAGGCCGACTCGCTGAGTCGGCCAACCATGACGCTTAGGCTGCCTGCCGGTCGCCGGAGCGGTCAACCAGAGTTTTGCCGGAAAATCACAAAAAAGTCAAAAACAAGGGCTAAACGCCCGAAAAACCAACCAAAAACACAGCAAAAAGCAATAAATGAATAAAGGAAATAGATTGGAACTCAGAAAATTACCTAAAGGCCGTGAATCCACTCTCGAGACTCGAATCAACCTTTGGTGAGCTTTTGACCAATTTTTGACGGAATTACCGACAAACAGTGACCGATTAAGCAAGGGATTTAGTGATTTGCGAGGAAAAAAGTGCCTAAATCTTATTTAAATCAGTTTTTACTTAAGATTTCTACTTGATTTTAATCTTTTAAGCTAAAGAATCAAGTCTAATAAAGCTTAGGAAACTAGGATATTTGAATTTCCACAACTTTATGAAGCTTGTTCTTCCTAAAAGCCTAAGAATTCTAAAATCTGAAATTTTTTCCAATGAGAAAAAAAAATCCTCAAATCTGAATTTTTTGGGGCTTTTATAGACCATCTCAAGCACAAATTCCACAATTAATCCCCAAATACTTAGATTTGACGGAAAAATCACAAAACCTGACTTGAAGGACATGAAAAACACAAAAAAATGTAGGGGAAGGGGCTACCTGCGCAAAGGTCACGCCAGTGACGAGGCCAGTCCTAGGCCGCGACATATGACGCGGCCTAAATCGGCCAGGCATGGTCTCCCACGCGTGGGAGACCATGCCAGGCCGCGTGAGCCACGTGGCTCATACGGACCGTCGTGTGGTCCACGCTGCCCGTCTGTCCGGTGACAGCGCCGGCCGCTGTCGCTGGAGCAGGGGCACCGACGGGGAGAGGAAAAAGGGCCTAACTAAGGCCGGACTTCAAACGCTCATAACTTACACTACGGCTATCCGATTAAGGCAATTCTTAACATTCCGAAAAGCTCGGAGAGTCAAGAATCCAAAAATATAAACAAGAGTTACTGAAGATGTTGGGATCTTATAGAAAATTGTGAAATAAATTACTACGCATGAGGGAAAGATAACGGTTAATTCTAAATGCATGATAATTACTTTTAATCGCGATCAAAGGCACAAATTAGTCAAAATAAGCTTTCCATATGCGATTCGACTCCAAAAGATTGAACGACTGGCCCATAAAAGGTTAGAGCAAAAAGTCATCATCGTTCCACGGGTCATCGAAAAGCCCGTACTCACAGGCTGCCCCTCGTGAGATTACCATTTGATGGGTCAAATGTGATTTCACGAAAGAGCGAGGGATAGGAGGTTATACCTGAGACAATAGAAACTCAAATCCGTTGTCTATGGACGGTCATGGACGCATCATTGATAGACCAGTCGAGGATAGAGAATTCTTTGAGTCGGTTGTCTATAAATGGTACAGGGACGCATCTTCAATAGACCTCTCAAAGTCAAAAACCTTGAATTAGTTGTTTACTGGCGGTTTGAGAACACACCGTCAACAGAATTATCAAGACAAAAATTTTCTGAGTTATGAAATCCTGAATCGATTATTTATTGGGTTTGCCATCAAGAAATTCTGAATCGATTATTTATTGGGTTTGCCATCAACAGACCTATCAAGAATAAAAATTGAGAAATTAGCATGTGATAAATATGTTGACCTTTTTTATTTCTTAATTGATTTTGTGGAAACAAATTTTTTTGCCCCTTCAATTAACAATTAAAAAAGGGAAAATAAAATAACAGAGTTTAGAGATATCCGGGAGCCGGAAAGAAATAATCGATCGAAGGATTTTGCCCCTTGCTGAAAGGAATTTTCCAAAGAATATGCTATGCACTAAATGATAAAAAGAAATATTTTTTTACTTTTACTTTTCCTTTCTCTTTCTTTTTCTTCTTCTTTCTGCATCTATTTCTTTCTTTTCATTTCCTTCTCTTCTTTTCTTCTTCTTTCATTTCATTTTCCTCTATTGACAAAATCCGAGCCATTCCCCTATTTTTTGAGCTCAAAGCAAGATGTATTGCAAGAAAGGTCTTAAGAGGTCTCACCCCGTCGATCACGATACGTTACCGCACGAAGAAGATAATCGACGAATATGTCCGGCTCACTGGGCATACGAACTGTGGGATTTCGACACATACATGGGATATACACGGACTTCTCAGGTTCAGATGTTCGCCAACTTAGCCGGACATACTTCTAACCTTCATGCAAACCGCTAAAACCCAATTTTTTGCCTGAATTTCCATAAAATGCCATGAACTTGAATTGGATTTTTAGGGTTTGTAGGCTTGAAATTAGGGGAAATAGGTTGTATAAATGTGTTTAGAATGCATCTAGGTGTGTTTTAGGACTGATTTGGTTGAATTTGGACTGAAATTGGGCTTGAAAAGGGAAAAAAGAGTATTTAGGGGGAGATACCGTCGCTGGCGAGCTACCGGCAACCGCCGGTGGCAAGGCCACTTCGGCGACACCAGGCCGCATCACCGGCGCAATCAACTGCCTCCCTGAGATGGCCTTTGGCCACTAGTCACCAGTGATGACTACTGGTGACCGGAAAAACGAGAAAGCACCAAAAAAAACTTTGAGGGGGGGTCCATCCTGATTGATTTTCCATGTTGAGTCCAATTTTACTATCAAAATTCAATTCTGAGAGAGGCTAGATGCTGAAAACTTGATTTATTTCTGATTTTACACACTTTAACTGCTAGTTCTGATTCTGGACGTTAATTTTTTGCAGCCAAAGGGACTTAAGCCAATGGGTTCACTACAGAGATGTGTCAGGTGGTGGGATCACATTAAAGATCAGGCTGACAATTTCCTAGTTATGGTTATCCAAGGCATGGGGTTAGAGCGAATGCTAGATTCACTAACAGTTTCATGCCGTCCAATAAGCCCTGAAATACTAGGGTGCTTGATCGTGCATTGGAGCGAGACCACACATACGTTTCACCTGCCAGTCAAAGAGATGACCATCACCCAGTCCGATATATGTGCTATGACCGAGATGCGATGGGAGGGTCACCCGATGTTGTTCGATGTCTATCCCGCCTGCTATCGTAATGAACCGGAGGCTCATGCCCAGGAGTTGGCACTATTAGGGGTTTTGATGCCGGCTGACGACAAACTGAGATATGCGGAGCTACATGAGTATTGGGCTGCGACGACTAACATCAGCGGGGTGTGCTTCGACTAGAACCTTTGGTCATTTCTCCTAACCGTATTGATATGCTTATTCTTTCCCTCTTCCTCGAGTAGGGCTTCACTAGGATTACTATGTGCTCTTGAGGATTTGAGCAGCTTTAGGTTATAGAATTGGCCAAGGGCCATTCTCGGCCAGATATACTATGCTTTAGACTACTCAGTGTGAGGGAAAGCCATCAAGTTAACGGGTCGGGAAACTATAGGTCTTGGTAATGAATCCCCTTTGATTGAAACCTTTAACATATGCCTTTATGCTTTTCAAGGTTTTCTAAGCTTCTTTGCTTTCCCTATACTTACAGATGTAGGCTTTTAAGTACGTATGATTTATCCCCCTGATCTAGAGGGTCAGCCACTACATGGGTTACATGCCATTGCCCGTTGGATGGTTGGTTGGTCTAATATTGATCGAGAGGGTGGACCCTGTTGGTACAGAGAGTATTTGAGATAGCTTCATTGCCATCGGGTAACCTTACTTTCTACGCATTTAGTTTAAACATTACTTTGAAACTGTATTTACAAAAAGAGCAAGAACACTTACATTGGTAATTTATGTGATTTTCTTTGTTTTTGTTTTGCAGATCATTTCCAAATCATGGAAGAAGTTGTCAAACTATAAGCACGTGAAGGAAGTTCGGGGGACTATAGATGGTTGTTGATTTGTGTTAGAGTGCCCATTCAGCCTTGAGTGGTACCTTGGTGAGCGAGTCCGTCGATGGAGGACCAGTATCACTGGTCAGAGGTGAGCCCCCGACGTTCCCATCGGTATCTTTTGGCCTCACTTCATGTCGTCAGAGGATTAGACTCGATTTAGGGGATGTGACCAGGTTCGAATGGTCTCATTCAGTAGAGATTATGATGCCCACATGAGGTGACTGATTCCTTCTTGCCCTAAGAGAGCACAGGATGATATGAAGAGGAACTTCGAGTTCAGTGATGATGGCGTTTAAATAGAGGGTAGCATAGGACTCGGCGGGATTGACGATGATGCCGATGATGTTCCTTCTGAGGATGATGACGGGATGGCTGATATGAACCCAGGCGAGATGTTTTCTAGGGATGCTGGGTCAGGTGTTGAGCCACCTGCCCCTAGGCGCGGGCGATGTAGTGGGGTATATCTCTCAAAGTTCTAGCAAATTTTCACCATCCTTGTTGAAACCACTATATTATTTTGATTCTGATTTGGCTAACCGATAGGCCTTTTCTCTTAATTTCAAAGGACCGGAAGAAATAAGAGGGGAGCTCCCGTGCTCAATCCTAGAGCGTGTCTGGGGCCTTCTCATCAGTATACGACTGACCCAGAGATAGCTTCTATTGGACTAGATCGTCCTGATCAGAGAGCGTTTCTATCGGGATTCGTTGAGGGAGTGTTGGTAAATTAGCTGGATACCTCTTTATGCCTAATGACCCGTCCGAGAGTCCGAGAGCCTAGGCACATTGAGGAGTATACCGCACCTTTGACCATTGCTCCACTGGAGACCACACACGTAAGAATCTAACTCATACTTTACTTTGTCCATTCTTGTATGATGCTGTTGTCCGACTATAGTGATTTGTTGGATCCCCTTTTGATTGTGTAGGTACCTATTTCGGAGGTTGAGTGTTTGGCTTAAGGATATTTTAGTATGAGGGATTTAGTCATTCCACAGGATACCGTAGGCAGGGTAAGATTCTATCTCATAACCTATTAAGATTTAAAACAAGAAGAGCTTGTAGGATATTTTTTGTTAGCTTTATGCATGTATGTTATGAATGCATGAATTTTTGGGCTGATCACTAATATTTGTAGCTCTTGGTCGGGATGGAGCAAGACAAGTATTAGAGTGAGCGAGAGGAGTGGATACGGATCGAGCGTGAGTACACGGATTATCGAAGCTGGTAGGATCGAGAGGTAGCAGATTACGAGGGTCGGCTAGCTCGAGAGGTAGCAGGTTATAAGAGGTAGCTAGCTCAGTAGAAGAAGTAGTCTATGCAAGAAATGGAGATGTTGAGGGGCTACATTGAGAGGCTGGAGGAGTGGTGAAACTAACTAGAGAATGAGGCAGCAGATCACAATGGTAGCGATAACGATGAGGGAGACGATACCAAGATCATCATGATTGATGTGAGACAGTTCATACCCTTTCAGTCTACCTTGGAGATGATGAGCTTTCCAGGGATGCAGCCTATAGTTCTGACCATCCCACTGGACCCAGCATGGGTGGAGCTTTGAGGCATACCGCCTCAAAGGGGAGGCTTGAGGGCCATCTCGAAGATGAGGGTAATGCAGATCTCTGAGGGCTCCTTCAGATGCTCATTTACTTTTATGCTTTTTGATTTCTCTTGATACATTGGTGAACTTATGGATGATTTAATTAATGCATGGCTTGTTTGATTATTTGACTGCATTGTTTGCTCACTAGATGAATGCTAGGCGCGGTAGATGCTTGACTAGAAACAAATTGATTAATCTCTACAATTATCCGAGTTTAACGAAAGTGAGATCTTATTTGCCAGGTGACTAGCAGATAGAGATTACTGATGGCGGCGCACAGCGTATGGTTGAGGCAGTTTTTGCACACTTTAGCGAGCTCCGATTGGGAGAGATTAGAGGTTTTCAAACTGGGACGTCTTCGATATATTGCTAGCAGGCCAGTGAACGTGGCCTTCCTTTATACAACATTCCTCTACTAGGATCCGATGGACCATGTGTTTGGCTTCTCGGGCTTTGAGCTATGCCCGATGGTGGAGGAGTATCATGCTATTCTAGAAGTGATCTGCACTTACGGGATGTGATTTCCTATGCCAGAGGTGCACTTTGAGGCCGAGGACCAGCTGATCGGGCTATAGAACCTGGATACCCCTACTACTTTTCTTTCATAGGTTCTTGGATCACCAGGATTTGATCTCCATTGGGTGCTTGATTGGTGTATGACCACACCTGGATTGCACATTTCATACCCCTACATGGTAGCTCTACTGCTCATGACTGAGTTTATTTGCGGAGTTGGCACCGTTGCCCCATTTTGGCTAGTTTCAGTCATTGAACAGCCCTTGGTGGGCATCTCTCCATTATTCATAGGGTTAATTCCATCTACATAGATCTGTCGATGATCCTGACCTCATCAGGGATCATTTCTCCATACTACAGGTATTCTTGTGACTATGTACCCAAAACTGAAATTAAAACTGAATCTTAATTAGAGACTAAATCTAAAACTGAATCCAAAACTGGATCCGAATCTGAAATTGATGCAAAAGTGAATCTGAATTTGAGACTGAATCTAAATCTGAAACTGAAACTAATATGAAACTGAATCTAAAACTGAAACTGGCTCTGAATCTGAAGCTGAAACTGACTCTGAATCTGAAACTAAAACTGACTCTAAATCTGAAGCTGATATATAGGTTTAGCTCTTAGAGAAGCTAGCTCTACTCTAGGATCCTCGGGGCTATCCGAGATGATATGGGCCTAGGAACTATCATGGCAGGGCTCGTATCACTGATGGCCACGATACCCTGACAGTTGACAATTGGACGGTAATCATGGAGGGTTTATCCGATGTAGACATTCACTGAGTCTACCATTGGTGGGAGATTTCTAATGTTCTGGTGGATACCGGCGGCGACAAGGTTCAGTTTATAGGGCTATGGTACTTCGTGCATTACTCGCCTTATTGATCATGCCGACAGTGGAGATGACGATAGAGCATTTGGAAGACTTCACGGCCAAGCCATTCTCAGCCCATCTTCTTGATCATGCTAGAGAGGTTTAGGCCCACCGAGCGAGCTATGAGACCCTATATTATGACTGGCTGGATACTATCACTACTGATGGATTCTACCGAAGATGGCTTCGATAGGTCGGGAGTTTGTGGAGTCCAGCGAAGCGCCTGTGCTTATGGTTCGAGTGGAGAGACAGGCAGGCGGGACGCAATCCTTTATCAGCAAAGGAGAAGTTGGTTCAATCTTTGATTCTAGCTATGACGATGATGATGTTGATTACAATGATGAGGGCGAGGGCCCCTCTGGGTGATTGATGGTCATACTATCTTTATTTTCATTTGCCTTTACTTTTGCATAGGTCCGAACATTGAGTTAGGCCCATCAGACTTATATTTATTTCTTTTACGTCCTAACTTTTGCCTGGATCGCCCTTTCGGGTTTTCAATCCAGTGGACTTTCCGGCTTTTACATAGACCTATATGTTTTCAGCCTATCGGAATTTATATCTCTTTATTATATTATTATTTTTTATGTGCATTTGTATGTGGCGTGCAAGCGTTTGAGTTAAGTGGCATCCCAAATTCAAATCATCTACAACATTTCGCATTTAGGGCCTAATATATTCATTTGCATACAAATATAAGAGCCCATTAAAAGTGACATTTCCATTAATTGAATTAAGCATGAGTACATAATGATGATAACCATTTCTACCGACTCAAACTCTGGTGTTAACCAGCCTATGAAGGTTTTCTAGCCAACAAACTCTCGTAGCTCGCTTTTACCCTAATTTTTGCCTAGACCATCCTTTTCGGATTTTCAGTCTAGCAGGTTATTCTCGCACCCTAACTTTTGCTTGAATGTTTGTAGAATATCAAATAGCGGGATACACCCTAATTTTTGCCTGAGCAGTAGAAGACCGCTCGCCGGTTGATTTATTTATTATTATTTTTGTGTGCTACTTTTCTGGATTTATTTCTTTTGATTTAGACATGATAACACTTTAACCGATCCTGATTGATAGGGTTGGTGAACTCATTACCATCCATATCCATGATTTTCATTCCACCTTTACCGAGAACTTTCTTCATCACATAAGGCCCTTCCCAATTCAGCCAAAATTTCCCCCTTGTTTTAGTGTTGGTAGGCTTCACTTGCTTCAACACCAAGTCATCGACTTTCAGAGGATACCTATGGTGCTTGACCCGACTGTTGTAAGCCCTTGCCATATGTTGCTGGTACATTTGGAGGCTATCCAAGGCTCTTAGGCGTTGTTCATCCATGGTATTTAGCTATTTGAACCTTGCTCTTATCCATTCAGTCTCTTCGAGTTTGGATTCAAGTGCCACTCGCAGAGATTTCATCTCAATCTCAGCTGGCAAGACTGCTTCCATGCCGTAAACCAAAGAGAAGGGGGTTTGACTTGTAGGAGTTTTGATGCTTGTTCGGTACCCCAAAGGGCAAATGGTAACTTATAGTCCCAATCTTGGTAACCAGCGATGGTTTTAGAAAGGATCTTCTTTATAGACTTGTTAGCCGCTTCTACTACACCGTTTGCTTGAGGACTGTAGGTTGAAGATCTATGATGCTCAATACCATATTTCTCTATCAACTCTGCGATTGCCCCTTGGAACTAGATCCTATTATCCGATACAATGTGTGAGGCAGGCTATATCGAGCGAAAATATATTTCTCGATAAACTTAGACATCTTCTTGGCAATAGTACTGGTGTAGGATTCGACTTCTACCCATTTCGAGAAATAATCCACCGCCACAATGATGAAGCGGTGACCATTAGTTGACGATGGCCGAATCTCGCCAATTATATCTATCCCCTACTCCGAGAATGGCCAAGGAGTAGATAAACTGTGAAGTTTGGTAGGTGGAAGATGCTAAATATCTCCGTAGCTTTGACATTGGTGACACCTCTTAACCTTGGAGACACAATCGGCGATCAGAGTTAACCAAAAGAACCCCAGTCACTGAATCCTCTTAGCTAAGGCTGGGCCATTCATGTGCGGTCCACAATCAACTACATGAACTTCCTCCACAACCCAACGGGCTTCGGATTCAAACAAGTACTGGAGTATCAAACCATTGGAGGTCCGTTTGAAGAGATAGTTTTCGACAATTCGGAATTGAAAGGCTAACTTTTGGAGCATAGTTTGATCAGATTCCATAGCATTCTCGGGATATTGACCATGCCGGAGAAATTGCACAATGTCTAAGTACCAGCAAGGTTCATCATTGATGGTGAAAACTTAGGCAAAGCTGCGCGAATGGTAAGAAACCCTCGCAGAAACTAAGATCAAAGGGCAAATGGGTTGGCATTGAGGACCTTCCCACATTGAAGCCAGTGTAGCTAACAAATCGGCCATCTGATTTTTGTCTCAAGGGACATGCTGATATAGACATGTCTCAAAGCGATCTAATAAATCCCAAATGGCATTTACACGCAACCTGACAGATTACCAAAGCTGAATCCCCAATCACAGAAACATGCCTTTCCCCTATAAGCAACAGGGCTTTAAGATCAAATAGACAAGCTTCCTATTCTTCCCCATTAGTAGTAGTGGGAAACTCTAATCACTTAGATAGAGGAATGACTTCATTGTCGGGTGTGAACAAGATAACTCCAAGGCCTGATTCGAATCTGTTTACGGCACCATCAAAATATATAGTCCACATGGGTTTTGCGGCATCAATCATATCCAATTGCTCATCGGGAAAACCCAATTTCTCGACATAATCAGAGTCGAGAGCTTGATTTGCCAAAAATTCAACAACCGCTCTACCCTTGATAACCTTCTTCGTGATAAACTCAATATCAAACTCGGAGAGCAATAGTAACCATCTTGATAACTTCCTGGCTAACGATGGCGACTGACAGAGATATTTCATTGGATCAACCTTAGCAACATCCTGCACTTTATATGAATGAAAGTAGTGGTGCAATTTCTTAGCTAACCAAACCATGGCGCCACATGTCTGTTCAACAATCAAATACCGAGTTTCATAATCTAAAAGTTTCTTACTCAAGTAGTACACTGCGTACTCACACTTACTATCATCCTCCTGAACTAACATTGCCCATATGGCGGAATCGCCGATTACCAAGTACAAGATCAATGGCTTACCGGGGGTGGGGGGTTGAAGAATGGGTGGGTGAAGAAGGTTTTCCTTGATTTTGTTAAAGGCGATCTGACAATCCTCATCCCATACAATTGGCTGGCACTTCCTTAATAGCTTGAAGATTGGCTCATAAATGGTGGTGAGGCAAGAAATGAACCTGCTGATATACTGAATAGAACCCAGGAAAGACTGGACTTCTTTTTCTATCTTTGGAGCGGGCATATCCCTAATCGCTTTAATCTTGTCTGGATCCATTTCAATCCCTTTATGACTGACCATGTGACCCAAAAGCTTTCCTAATGTAACTCTAAATATACACTTTTTATGATTAAGGCGTAAGTTATACTTCTCAACGCGAGTCATAAACTTAGCCAAAACTGTAAGGTGCTCTTCTCTGGTAGCTGACTTAACCAACATGTCATCCACATAAACCTCTACTTCCTTGTGGATCATGTCATGCAAGAGAGTGGTAACAGCATGCTGCTAGGTTGCCCTGGTATTTTTCAAACCAAATGGCATGACTCGATAATAGTAGATTCCTCATTCTGTGATGAAAGCCCTCTTGACCTTATCGATTATGTCCAATAGAATCTAGTTATACCCTAAGAACCTGTCCATGAATGAGTACATTGCGGCCCTGACAGCGCTGTCAATTAATACATCGATGTGTGGCAGAGGAAAGTCATCTTTCGGTGAAGCCTTGTTCAGATCCCGATAATCCACACAAACCCTTACTCTTCCATCTTTCTTTAGAACTAGGACAATATTGGATAACTAGGTCGGATACTCAATGACTTGAACATGCTTAGTCTCAATCATGTTAGCAACTTCCGTCCTAACCTTGTCGGCCCACTCCGGTCTCATTCTTCGGTATTTCTACTTGACAGGATAGAATCTAATAAAGGTTGGGATGCGATGCTCGACGATATGGTGATCGACATCGGGCATGTCCATATGTGACCAAGCAAAAGCATTAACATGATTTTTAGCACTTTAATTATATCACTTTTTATCTCAGGGGTTAAGTCATTAGAAAGGGTTACCATTATATGGTTATCATCTGTACTTAAGTTTATTTTAGTTAAAGAAACATCACGAATACTGAACATATTATGCTTATGATTAAATTAATGCATGGGCCCATCGGGCGAAACTTCAAGCAAATAAGCAAAATCAGAATATTTCATTGAATTAAAAGTCTTATAGGCTACATTGTTCTTATAAAAAACACTAGAAATATTAAAAGTTACATCATCATAGATAAAGTCATCCTCCACAGGCGAAGGTTCTTGAGTAGTGGCATCAGCAGAGTAGACACCCTCGATAGACTCCATGAGCAGGTCGTCCAGATCATGATCTAGGGCTTTCACTTAATCGGCAGATAGCATACCTTCTTCAATAGCAAGATCGGGTAAGCTTCTTCACGGCTTCGGCCAAAGGATTAACTTCATCGCTCTTCTTCCACTTCTTCTTAAGCAGAATGGACATAGCTTTTGACATAGCAGTCACAGCATCTTCAATTTCTAGGTCCACAGGCTTCTCTTCATCTGAATCAGAAAATAGCTGCCCCTTCCCTTTCTCATCAGATATGACAGCAGACAGGGGTTGGACTAAGTTCTCCCCCTTCTCAATAAAGCGGCTCTTTTCAAAGTCATACACATCCTTGAAGATCTCAAACCCTGGCCAAATCTGACCATCATGCTCAACAGGCTCGGTTTCCCCTTTGTAGACACTTTTCCCTTGAACCTTATAAATAGTCACCATATTGCAGTATACTGGGTGAACACGTTTGTAAACTTTCTTTGGTGTGTATCTGAAGCCACTTGCTTTGGATGCTTCTTGATTGAGATTGGATCAACTATTCCACCAAAGCGCTTGCCTAGACACTGACTCGGCACATGGTTGTGCTTCTTCATCACCTTTCTTGCCATAGACGAGTAGCGCTTATAGCAAGGGGCCTTAGGTTTCTCATTACTGACAATAGCCATTCAAAAGCCAAACTCCTCCTCGGCTTTTATGATGGCCATAACTGAGGCATGATTAGCTTCAATAACCTTAACCTTTCTATCTTTCCCCACGGCTTTGATCTTTTGATGGAGTGTCAAGGAGACCGCTCCTACAGAATGAAACTAAGGTCAACCTAGGAGCAAAGAGTAAGTGACAGGAATATTAATAATAGTGAACTGGACCTTGGTAGAAATTTCCCCCGTAGTCACTTTGGCTTTGAAAACCCCAATTACATCCCTCTTTGAATCATCATAGGGTCGGATGATAGTATTTGATTTCTTAAGCATTTCCCCGAATAAACCTAAATGAGGAAGAACTTTCAGAGGATAGAGGTTCAGGGAGGAACCATCATCAACCATAATGCACAAGATGGTTCTATTGAGCACTTGGGCAAGGATGAATAAGGTTCGGTTATGACTATGCCCCTCGGGTGGAAGATCTTGATTAGAGAACATTATAGGATCATCCCCTCTTGGAAGTGGTATTCCCTTCCCCACCAGGTTACACATCTCAATAATAGAAGTCATAAGCTTTACTTTAAGTTCCATAAGCCTCTTAATCAAAGCCCTACGATAATCATTTGAACCCAAAACTAACTGCTAAATGTTGAAATGAGCTTGAGTCGTCTTCAATTGAGTAATCAAAGGATCAATATCGGGGCTTGTTTCAACTTGAGGAGATGACGTCAACGACTTAGCTACGGCCTTAACAGGGTTTGGGATTGGGTCATTCTCGATGTGGAGATGGTTGTCATTAGGCTGGTACACCCAACCGCTATGGGTGACATTCAGAATTCCATCAATCGATACACTCTTGGTGGTCGGGGTTTCAAACGGATAGGGTGGCTCCTTATAGACCAATGACGAGTCCTGAAGTTCATACTCATCCACATTGATAGCTTGAAACTCTTCATCAGAATGATCTCCCTTCAAAACATAGTCATAGATATTGAACAGTGTCGTTTTAACCATTTCCACATCTTCGGCCTTGGTCTCATCTTCTTGCCCTATTTCTTCAATTTCCATAGAGCTTACCACTGGATTAGACTGAGAGATCATATCAAATACAAATTTTGAAGGGAAACCAGAGCTGATAACCATCACGAACTCCTTGGATATCATTTCCAGAACATATTCTTCCTTAATGCCAGAACTGATCATTGAGACCTTGCCTCCAAAATTAGGCAAAGGGTTTTCCATAGTGCTTGGCTTTCTAGCCGGCTCAGCCATCTTACCTTCCTTGACCATACAAGAGATAGTGGAACCTAGAGTCCTACACTTATCAGTTTGATGCCCCTTTTGTACATAGAACTTGTAAAAGTTTCCCTTTTCATCTGGTTGAGGAGCCCTGACATTACGCTGAGGCTTTAACTAGCCCGCTTCATACACCTTAGCAAATATGACTCCAAGGGGCAATTTCCATAGGGACATAAATGGTTGCTAAGAAGTAGGAGGAGAAGTAGCTTGAACTATAGACACCTCCTCTTAGGCCATGGTTTGCACCGGGGGTGACTTACCCTTAGTAGGAGCTGGCGCAATTTCACTTGATTCATTCTTCTTAAACCACGGTCGGTTCCCACTCAGCTTGCTTGCCTTCTCTTTCTCTTCCCAAGGGTTGATTTTCTCGTCTTTGTCAAAAACCTTCTAATACGATTCAAAAGAGTAGGTTTCCATTTCTTTCTAGAGCATCGAGAGAGCCCCGTCGAGCAACTTTGGGATCATTTCTTTCAGATTGAGCTTTTGCTTTAATAGAACCTAAGTGGCCATCCACCTATTGAAATATGACTTAAAGGATTCAACTTGCTTTTGCTTGACTGCCTCAAGGTGCTGAATGGTGGTTTTTATTGTGGAATTGAAACCATAGTGGGCAATTAAAGCTTCAGACATGAGTTTCCAATATAGGATTGTTGACTCCAGGAGAGTATTATACCAATCGAGAGTAGGTCCTGATAGGGTACACGGGAATAACTTACCCAGAACTTTATCCCCAATCTTCTAGACACGCATAATTCGCTCGTACCTCACAATGTGGGATTTGGGAGGTCCCTCACCAGAGTACGCTTTCATTCGGGGCATTGAAAAATTCTTGGGTGCCCAATCTTCATCTCTCGCCTCTTCCTTCTCTTCACTTTCACACAGAAGCTGCTTAAAGAAAGCCGCTATTTAGGGTGTCACGCCCTGAGGCTGCGTGACCAGATTGCATGGTGTCATGCTCGGAGGCTGCATGACCTGGTCGCTATGCACTGAGGATGTTCCAAACTAAAATGGTGGAGGAGCGGGGATCTCGATTTGAGGTCAGGAAAAATGATTCGGAGGGTAAGAGGTTCCGTGTGGAGTAACCATGAAATTAGGAAGCAATAGAGCAAAAGGTGTGGGCAGCGTCGAAGAGATAACAAACCCCTGAACGGAACAACCATTCGTGGGGTAAAACCCCCTGAGAAAGCAGGGAATATAGGAGCCTAGCTAATAGGTCTAGGAGGTACCGGAGGAGGAAAAGTAAACACCGGCGGAGCAAAAGCTGGGGTAAGCTGAACTAAGGAGCTTTAACCAATTTGAACCAGCCGAATAGGCGCGAGAGGCCGAACTAAAAACTGATTCTGAACTGACGGAGACTGACTAGACATATTCTGAGCGATCTCTCCCTGAGTTTGAATAACAGGCCTAGCTGGCCTCTGAATTTCTCTTTCCTCCCTAAGAGCCAATCGGACTTGCTCTTGAATAGTGACCCAAAATAGATTCGATTGTAAGAACATAGCCATAGCATTAGCCAATTGAAAACCCAACTAAGACTGCCCTTGATCAGTCAGAGGCAAAGAAATAGGAGGAGAAATCTTGGATGGGACCCCACTAGCTAGAGGAATATCAGACATGGTTGGAAGAATAGATTCTAATACTGAACTCACTAGCCGGCAGACCAAACTACGATCTAGTAGTAACCAAAGGGGACTGTGGCGATGTCTCGACCTAACTGGGGAAACTGAAAGATGATCAGCCCGAATCGAACCATGAATGAAATGAATGATTACGTAATAATTTGAGTCATTAATGCCATATATATGGGGGTGGTTTAGAGAGGTAGAGAGCAGAATGGCTAATGATGTGAAGCTTAACCATAAAATATGGGAGACATATGAATTCCTCGGTGTGCCTAGCGAACTAGATACGAGTCATCGAGTCTCGAACGATCTCAGGCATTTTATTAAATTCCCCCGTTCAAGCGAGGAGAGAGTAGAGGTAAGCGAAAACCAAAATAAAGGTCGGCCACATGCGACCTATGCATGAGTTTTGTATGAATGAGCATAACACAAGTAGCACATGAAAGCAAATAAAACCTCTTTTGACCTTATGACTCTCACGCAATGCCAATTTGGAATCTAGGGTTAACTCTAGCGCCAGGGAATGGCAAGAGAGTATGCAACCTAGGTCTAAATCATTTTGGTGAACCTAAGGGGAAGTTGCTACTGGTAGATTTATCGCAGTTCATAGTCTCAAACTGCTGGTATCGCAGAACAATACTATAGAAGGGTCTCATTTACCTTGATTCTGTGTAACTCAACCACTCCTCAAATGAGTGTGATTGTGGGAATTACACGTTGGTTGAAATGAGTGTTCCACCCACAAATATCCCCAATTCCTGACGGGCATGAGGTATACAAGTGAGCTTCACTAGGGTGAAATAATGGCACCTTAAAATGTAGAAACTAACTAAGCGGTGGATTCAAAAAGCATAAGAAATAAAGCGTTGATTTAAAAAAATGATTTCGGCACATCATCAAAATCCTTAAACCAAATTTTGAAAACGAAAGCGATTTTCAAATTTTATGTTAAAAGGAAATCCCCAGCAGAGTCGCCACTATGAGCGAATAACCTTTTTCCAATCGCAAGGACCACGTGAGATACGTAGCACGGGGGGTGGGAAATAACGATTGTTGTGAAGCGTGCTAAGGGAGAATCCTTATTTTGGGCGTGATGAAAATAATACGGAAAATGATGTCAATGTTGAATTTAAGTCCAATTTGCAAGTTAAGGGATACGAGACTTGAAATCTCGTATTTTAAGATAGAGTCGCCACCCAGTTTAGCTCTACCGGGAATTTGGGTACGATATCCCCACCGGGTGGTTGGACCGTACCTTAAAACAGAGATTCCAAGTTTGGATGATGTTGGTTACTTTTCAATTTTTAAATTAAACCATTTATATTTTAATAAACGCGACTTTAATTCTTATGAGATTTAAATCTGGTTATTGTTTGGAGTTTTCGGTTTGTATAGTCATACATCACACAAAAGCTGTAAATAAAGCAAGAAAATAAATTATTACCTGGCTTTACAAATACCTATACATTTTTCTAATGCGGAAAAGTAAATAAAGCGGATAGATAAATAAAAGGGGGAAACCGGGGTCCTAACCGAGCTTACCAAATCGGGCTCCAAACGAGGCAAAATGTATACGAGTAACCACAAATAATGCATAAATAAATAAAATACAGATAATAGATCAAACAAGGAAGAAAACACATTTTTTAGGATTTTTTGGGGCTAAAAACATAATTTTTGGGCATTTATTAAATATCTAAACAACCTAAAATATTACTTAAATAATCTAAACAACATAAAATAAATAAAGGAAATTACAAAATATTTTTGAGATTTTTATTTAAGGTAAAAAGATTTTTAAAATTTTATTTAACTAAAAACCCCATTTTTATGCCATTAAAAGAAGATTTAATAAATTAAATATTTAATAAATTCATGAAAAATAGATTAAAAATTATATTATGACATTATAGATTAAATGTAATTTTTTGGAAATTTTTTGGGTGAAAATCGGGGTCGAAAATGCATTGAAACGACAAAACATGTTCAAAAATGCAAGAAAACGATAAAGCATGGCTAGAAAAAGCAAAACAACACGAATAGGGACTATTTGGACATTGTTTACCGGTAGGCCGACTCAGTGTGGTGGTAGGCCGCTTGAATGACTCGGTAGGTCGACTCGGTGAGTCGGCCTAGGTGTCACTCAGTCGGCCTAAAACCCACTAAAGCGGCCAACCTAAAAAAGTGCCTAAACAGAACAGAAATGTCATTTTTGTGCCTGAAAACCTAAGATTATTGATATTTCAAGTCATTTCCTACATTATTCCAGTAGATCCAGACTTAAAATATTGAAATAACTTTGATTTTTCATCTTGGGAGAAAAAACCCAAGAAAATCCGGCAAAAACGTGATTGGCCCCTTGAGCGATACGTAGGCCGACTGAGCGACACGGTAGGCCGACTCGCTAAGTAGGCCAGCCATGTCGCTTAGGCGGCCTGCCGGCCACCAAAGCGGTGTTAGCACAAGTTCGTTCCGGCCCGATGAAGAATAATGCCTATTTCGTTCAGTGATCAGACAAATGAGCCAAAAAGGACCGAATTGTCATCCAAAATCCGAAATTCAAAAATCCACATTCCAGGAAAGCTCCGATTTAACATTTTCTACTGAAAAATCAAAAAGTCAAACTTTCGCCAAATATGGGTAGTCAGCCCGCCGGCTATATATCGATCTACAGTAAAAAAAATCAAACCTTACCGAGATCTGGCAAGATTTTACGGGATCTGATGTAAAATCTTGTCGCACAGGTAAGTAGCCCCGCCGGCTAATTACCTCCCTATTATAAATACGGGGTCACCCCCCTCATTTAGAAGAGACGAAAATTTTATAAACTTTCAAAATTACCTTTGTGTTCTTTTTCAGTTCTGGGAGTCCCACAAGCCCCGAAACTATGTCAAAACACTTCCTGATTCGAGCTTCATCACCGACATTCGGTATAAGCTCAGTCTCCGATCTTTTTAGATCAAGATCCCACAGTGATCTTTGGTCTAAAATCGACTTAAACTTTATATTTCCTATCGAAATAATCCAAGATTATAGCTATAACTTAGGTTACATCAATTTTCCAACCAAATCACAATTCCTGACAACTTTGGTCCCAAGCCGGCTCTTAAGTCATCCTGGACAGACGAAAAGGTAAACTGAGATTAATTGGCTCTAAGCCCAACTTTCAAATTCATTAAAACACATTTTTATTGCTTTATCATTACATATTGCATTCCATTTCTCTGGTTAAGTGAGCCATTGGTGCCACTTAAATTATAATATGTGTAAATAAGCTCGCAGGTATAGACAAACATCCAGGATGTGAGAAAACTCTATCCGAGTTTTTAGGCTCAGACCCAAGCGCTGCCGTTACTCTGCCGGAAATTCGGTAGAAAATGTCCATTTATTAAGCCGTTATAATGCCTTTTTTATTTCTTGAATTTAATTCTTAAATAAAGTCGTTGTAATGCAGAAGTCACCACAAATTCCAAAATTCCAAAATTAACCCAAACAATTTGAAGAATATGAGTAACTATTATGTCCAAACTCAGAATCTCATTTTCTTTTCGATATAAAAATCCCATTTTGGATCAGTATACCACAATTCTCGGTGGAGTTGAACCGGGTGGCGACTCTATTTCATTTTCGAATAAAGTAAAAAATGATTTATCTTAAAAATATCTTTTCTTAGTAAAATGTGTAAACGTGTTTTTCAATGTAATCATATTTTTGGCCTACAAAGGTACACGCATTTAAGCAAACCGGATTTTCTCAAACCAAACCGAACCCAAATCGGGCCCCGCGCGACACGACCCACATGCATCCCACAAAAAAAAGCCTTGCCCGCTCACAGTGGCGACTCTGCTGGGAATAAATTAGTTTTTATAAAAACCTGATTTTTATAAAAATTCCTTTTTTGACATAATAATTAAAATATTGTTCAAATTAAATTTTGGAACTAAGGAATTTGTGGTAACTTCTGCATTATACAAATTTTAGGACTGCATAGCATCTGTATTCGTTACCCCTAAAATAATTTAGGTGTCTTTTGGTGTACTATCTCCAAGTTCGCTTAGGGCTTGAGGGATATGGATCTGATCACACCCCTTGTGTTAACGTACGAGGACCTTGTTTGCTTAAGGGCAAGACTACCTACGTATATTATATATGGAAAAGTTTCCTTTGGTTCGCTTAGGGCCACTGGGACTCGATACATAAAGGCAGAGGGTACCCCAAATCGCAACCAATCCTGAGACCGAAACCCACATATAGATGAACCGTAGACACTTTCTTATAGGTCTACCCGGAAACCTTGAGTGCACGCGAGTAGACTTCGCTAAGTCCCCCGTTGGCTTCAAAGCGAAGTAACCCAATGGAGTTAAAAGGGCGGTAGGCGAGATCTAACTGTTTGCTGCATATGCAGGTTTATTAAATATAAATAAACTAAAAAGGACATCATAAGCATCACGATTGTGTGAAAATTAACCACATCTTTACGCAGCCATGGCATTAATATATGCCATGCCATTTCATTCCCTTAATCAAGACCAGTAAGTCCACCTAGGCTCAACCCATGAGCCGAAAGACATAAACCCTTTGAGTGACCCTAGTGTCAGCTCAAACCTTGGACCAGTGAGTCAAAACCCTTTAAGTGACCCCTAGTGTCAGATCACCCCTTGGACTAATGAGTCAAAACCCTTTGAGTGACCCTAGTGTCAGCTCAACCCTTGGACCAATGAGTCAAAACCCTTTGAGTGACCCTGGTGTTAGCTCAGCCCTTGGACCAATGAGTCAAAACCCTTTTGAGTGACCCTAGTGTCAGCTCACCCCTTGGACTAATGAGACAAAACCCTTTTGATTGACCCTTGTGTCAGCTCACCCCTTAGACCAATGAGTCAAAATCCTTTTGAGTGACCCTAGTGTCAGCTCACCCCTTGGATCAATAAGTTAAAACTCTTTAAGTGACCTGACCCCCAGCGTCAGCTCACCCCTCGGACTAATGAGTCAAAACCGTTTGAGTGACCCTAGTTTTAGCTCACCCCTTAGACCAATGAGTCAAAACCCTTTTGAGTGACCCTAGTGTCAGCTCACCCCTTAGATCAATGAGTCAAAACCCTTTAAGTCACCTGACCCCTAGTGTCAGCGCACCCTTGGGACCAATGAGTCAAAACCGTTTGAGTGACCCTAGTATCAGCTCACCCATTGGACCAATGAGTCAAAACCCTTTGAGTGACCCTAGTGTCAGCTCACTCCTTGGACCAATGAGTTAAAACCCTTTGAGTGACCCTAGTGTCAGCTCACCCATTAGACCAATGAGTCAAAACCCTTTGAGTGACCCTAGTGTCAACTCACCCTTGGACCAATGAGTCAAAACCCTATGAGTGACCCTAGTGTCATCTCACCCTTTGGACCAATGAGTCGACCCACCTTTAATAAGCAAGTCAATTCCTCCTCGGGCTTTCGAGTCTGATCCAACTCAGGCCCTTGGTCTTTGGACCATGTGTTTGCAATATTCCATGAATATCGCAAGTTGTTAATTGCTGCTCGAGCAATTGGCATATGCCCAAACCTTTTTTTAATTTGATTGTACATCTCTATCATTCATCCATGCATTTGATCACTCATACATTCATTCATTCGCCCACGAATAAGGTGAGAAAGGCTCAAAGCCATACCCGATGCACTTACTAACACTTGATCTCTTGCCCTTTTAGGTTGGAAGCCAGAGAGAAGCAGGTTGAGGAGCATTACGGGTAGTCCAAAAGTCACACCCCCACCACCGATCGAATCTCTAGCTTGATTTCTCATCTGATCCAGAACTAGAAACCGCGATGGTGGACGATGATGCAATTGGCCAGTCCCTTAGGAGGATTCTTGATGCCCCAAAATTTCACGATATTTGGGAAAGGCTGAGCACTGCTAATGCTCAGAAAACCCAAGAATAAGAGACCGACACTCAAAGCAAAGATGGCGGATATGGAGAAACTATCTCCGGCAAAGGACAAATCTATTTCCCCCTCTATAGAGCAATACGTGAATATTGATTGCTTCCTGCCTAAGGAATCAGAAGCCCTTCTGGCTAACTTTGTGATGCCCTATATGGCCCCATATACTGGCACCGAACCTCCCCACGCGTACGTGGAGAGTTATCTCCAAATCATGACTAGCATGAACATCCCTTAGGTTCATATAGTCAATCTATTTCTAGCAACTCTTCATGGACCCACCTCTGAGTGGTATATGATAATGCCAACCGATGTAAAGTCTGATTGGAAGAAGCCATGCTCTGCGTTCCTTGAAAACTATGCCTTAAATCTGAAGGTCAAGACTACTCTACAAGATCTCAAAATAATTAAGCAACGGTCGAATGAGTCCTTCGAAGAGTTTTATCTAAGGTGGATGGTTGTTCGTGTGCTTATAACTAAGGCACCTAACCAAGACGCCCTGATAGTAAAGCTTGTCGAAGGCTCTAGCCCAAAATATTGGGACAAAGTGAAGATGAAAAGGTTTGACACCTTCAACGATGTGGTGAACTATACCAAAAGGCTTGAAAAATATGAAGAAGAAGATCGAGCAAAGAAGCAAGAACAGCAAGCTTATACTAAACCTCGATATAAGGAGAAAGGCGGTTCTTCCAAACAAGACACCTCCAAATCCTCGAAAACCGCTCCTAAAGTGGCAGCAATTACCCAAGTACAAACTCACCAGTCCATCTCTCCATGGGTGGAATCACTATCCCAGATATTCACCAAACTAAGGAAATCCAACCAACTCCAGAGCATTAAGCCATTTGCTTCGCCTATAGCAGCAGACAGAGATAATTTCTGTGCTTATCATATGACTAAGGGGCATTGCACTAATGAATGTCCTCGGTTACTAAAAGATCTACAGTAAATAATAGCCAATGGGAGAATGAAAGAGCCTAAGAAGAAGCCAAGCACTCAGACTAATCCACTACTAAACTTCCAAGCTACAGTAAATGCCATCAGTATTCATGTAGAGGTCGACGAATATGGCGTCTATGTAACAGATAACTTTCAACACGACCCAAGATAGGGGGATAACATGATCTTTGACAACATGGATATCATCTATATGGTCAACCAGTACGTTCTGAGGATGAGGAGAGAAAGGTTGGACCGATATCTTATATCGCCACATCTCATTTATCATGGAGATTCAGATCCGAATGAACATCTAGAGGAGTTTCTCCAATTTATGCAAGAATAAGGAATAGCCATGATGGGTTTCGCACCAGAGTTTCCCCGATTCTTAGTAGGCCCGGCCATGGACTGGTATGACACGGTACCACTGGAAGGACGTTGGAACTGATACTTTATAGAGAGATCTTTCCTCCACTACTTCAGGGCATCTCAGCCATACTCAGATGAGCTTTGCTGGTGGTTGGCACCATAGGTAGACCGGCATAATACCGGCTGGTAAGATATCCCTCCTCCACAACCTCCCATGTATACTCATCTGGATTATATGAGTCTCAATTATGTCGGAACAAGTCTATTCGAATTTGGGAGCTCTTCTGGGGCAGCACATCCAGAAATCCAAGAACTATATGATCTTGAACAGGCATGGAGTAACCATGCAGACTAGTAGATGTATCTCAGCCTGAATCTAGATGGAGGTGCACGAGACCTATTTAGAGAAATTCATATCGACATTACAGCATATGGTGCCCCGTATGGCTGAAACATTTACTAGCATACAAACCATGGTATCTGAGTTCTATATAGCCATAGAAGGAGTCAAAGCCGAGCAAAATATGGCAAAAGAAAACCCAAAAAAGGATCTTGAGGAAGATCCTGAGGAAGATCCCGAAGAAGATCCCGAGGAAGATCCCAAAGAAGATCCTGAGAAGGACCCCGAAGATGATTTAGAAGAAAATTCTAATAATGATATACCAGCTTTGCATGTGCCAAACTGGATCTTTGAGCCGCAGCCTTTCGAGGATTCAGATGAAGAAGTGGAAGAATTTGTGGAACCCAGTGAATCAGATCACAAAAATGAAAATGAAGTGGATAACTTGGGGTATGAATCAGAGACTTTCTTGAATGATGAGCTAAATCACTTACAGGGGGATTTCAAGTATGAGCATCCTTTCCCCAATAGCATGATGGTTGACATGATGGTGCGGAGAGCTATGCCTCTTCTCTAGAGCATGACTCCCCAGGCACCTTATGGTCTGCAATAAGTGACGATTCTGGAGACTTTACGGACTTTGACTCGGACCGTAAACATGTCATTAATATGATTCGGGATGAGGGGCAAGAACCCTCTAGTGAATACATTATGTAGAGAATGAACTAGCTCAAAACAGTTGTCGGATCCAGAGTCCAGACTTGAGGGAAGTTTACCCCATATTCTACGATGGAAATACAAGACCACGCCCTCACATCCTTGAATTCGTGCAAATGATGAACGATGGGTACATTCACTATGCCCATTGGCCCGAAAGGTTCCGCTGGACTCTTCAAGAAAACGCAGTCGTTTGGTATAAGGGCTGACATTTTACCAGAAGTCGCTCTGGAATATTCTGGCCAAACAATTCATCGACTACTTCACATGGGTCGACCTACAGGAAGACACAACCCCTGAACTAGACAGACACAGGAACCCTTTGTTGTACTAGGAATGGGATGCAACCAATGTC
The DNA here is from genome assembly GCA_947683365.1 of Euphorbia pulcherrima. Lineage (NCBI taxonomy): Eukaryota > Viridiplantae > Streptophyta > Magnoliopsida > Malpighiales > Euphorbiaceae > Euphorbia > Euphorbia pulcherrima. Next base: position 34,643,865 of record CANTUS010000004.1, read on the forward strand.
TCCTGTCCAACTTCAATAGAATCAGCCAAGGAGTACCCATTGTATACAAATAAATACCACTACGTGCCAGTCCTTTACGATGATATGCTAGATCTGTTTGGCAGAAATGAACCAACTGATGGAGCCTCCTTATCCATCTATATGATCAGATAGGAATCCAATCCTGTCATGTGCCAAATCCTACAAGAGAACCCCGTCATTCTAGAAAAGCAGCCTGAAAAGGTTCTCTTCATGTAGTGGCCCTTCGCCGCCAAGGCACCAATTTCTGTGAATAAGCCAATCAACTTGGGAGAGATACCCCTCAATGAGGATTTCGACAAGTTTGAGGTCTTTGAAACAACAAACTCGCCAATCCAGGTGGTCAGTCCTATCACCAGAGGAGGAAAAGTCACTGGATTAGTAGCCCCAGCTGCACTAAAAACTGAGCCCTCAATACCTCCTACTTTTGTTAAGTCCTTAGAATAGGTAGAAACCCCGATTGTGGATCAACTTAAGGCCACTACAACTAGGATAAGTATCTGGGACCTACTCCTAAGCTCTCAAGATCACAGGCTCGCTATCATTAAAAAGCTGATAAAATCTAAACATCTCCTCTGGCATCCCTAGAATAGGTTTGTGCACTACCCAATAACGAGATTAGGCCTGTTATCCCTGACATTGTCTTCTTAAGCTCGGATCTGCCTAATGAAGGCATTCACCATAATAAGGCTCTCTACTTGAAGGCTAGTGGCTTTTAGGGCATCATACCCTGCATAATGATTGATGATGGCTCATCACTAAATGTCTATCCTAAAGATATTCTGCCAATCCTAGGACTGGCCGAGAAGGACCTAAGGAAATCCAAAACAGTCATCAAAGCTTATGACAACTCTAAAAGGACTGTCATCGGCACATTTGAAGCTGAAGTCACTATCGGTAAAATTTCATCTATAGTACTCTTCATGGTCATAGATATCTCGGTAACTTTCTCTATGCTACTTGGGAGACTATAGTTCCATGCTTTGTGAGGAGTCCTATCCACCCTACATCAGAAGATCAAAATTCCTTTACGTGGAAAGATTATTACCCTGGAAGCTGATGAAGCCTCAGTGGTAGCAACACTGAAGATGGAAGAAATCAACATACCACAGCCACAATTGGCCAGGAAGCGAACAAGTAATCAGAGGTATATTGGGGCCCATGGATTCAGCGATACATGCAGAAGCAGCACACTCCTAGAAAAGGACTAGGCGCCCATAAACAGGGAATGCCGACCTTCAATATAGGGGCGGGAGAATGGAATCCCATGGGACTCGATTATACAGGCTCTCGAAGGGTTGTCCACAAGATGACCTTTTAAAAGAAGCTGTAACAGTCCTACAAAGGAACCCCCGAGCCTATTACTCATCAGGGGAAGACCGTTCCAGGATTTGAGATTTTCTTATACATAGTCAATTACGGCAAAAATGGCAAACGCTTCATAACCTATGAAAAGAAGGCCAATCGCCAGCGAGATGTAGGGGCAATCTCGGATCAGACCAAGAATGATGAACAGGTACACCTGAAGAAGGTCAAGAAGCTAAGTAGGGAGGAAGAAATCCTCGACACCCAACCAAGCACCTTCAGGCACAACTCAAGATAGTAGAGGAAGCAAGGAGCAAGGGAGGTGGCTCAAACCAAGCCATTAAGGACATGGTCATGACTATGAAAGGCAAAGCGAAGGTATAGGAGGAGGACGACGAGGATATCCTACTAAAGCCAGCTGCCATAGGAGAATCATCCGCAGCGAACCCAGACCTAATTGATCAGGATGAGTCTTCTGTTTCCATTTCTAGCATGTTTGAAATGAATAATGTACTTTATGATGATAATAAGATGAAGGACTTTGCTTACTTAGATTGTGTTTCTGATTATAATTCCATACATCCATTCCACCATTCATCTAGCTTTTTTAACATCAATAATGATATTACAAAAGACATTAATTTAAACACAGAAGATGATCCAAAAATGGTATACATTTCCAATCAATTGCCTATCGAACAAGAGAGAGAATTGATATAGGTATTGAAAAATCACATTTTAGCCTTCGCTTGGTCTCATGAGGATATGCATGGACTTGATCGGCACATTGCTGAGCATAAGATCCCCATGGACTCGAAAATTCGGCTGGTGAAGCAAAAGATGAGAAAAATGCATCCAGAATGGGTTGAAAAGGTCAAAACAGAGGTGACGAAATATATCAAGGCAAATTTCATTGAAGTCGTTGAGTATCCCACTTGGCTATCCAATGTAGTCCCCGTACCCAAGAAGAACGGTGATGTCCGAGTTTGCATCTACTTCAGGGACTTGAATAAGGATACCCCTAAGGATGATTTCCCGCTACCACACATTGATGTTCTGGTAGACAACGCGGCAAGAGCGGCTATGTATTCCTTTATGGATAGATTTTTGGGATACCACCAGATCCTCACGAACGTAATAGACAAGTTCAAAATTGTATTCATCTCAGAGTGGGGAACTTATTGTTTCAGAGTAATGCCTTTCGGACTCAAGAACGCAGGGGTAACCTACCAGCGAGCAGTCATGACCTTGCTACATGACTTGATCTATAGAGAAGTCGAGGTCTATGTGGATGACATGCTTGGAAAATCCGTTACACCAAAAGAACACCCGATAGTGTTAGAATAATTCCTCACAAGGATTGAGAAGTACAATCTCCATTTGAACCCGAAAAAGTGCATATTCGGCATCACATCAGGCAAATTACTAGGGCATGTAGTTAGCTAGAGAGGCATAGAAATGGATCCCGATAAGGCTAATGTTATAAGGGATATGCCTGTGTTGAAAACTGAGAAAGAAGTAAGAAGTTTCTTGGGATCCATATAGTACGTCAATCGCTTTATAGCGTGGATGACCACCATATGTGAGCCTATCTTCAAACTCTAGAGGAAACAGTAGCCGATAGAGTGGAACGACTAATGCTAGGAAGCCTTTGATAAAATTAAGGCTTACCTGATGAACCCTCTGATGAAACCGCCGACTCTTGGAAGGCCACTCATTATCTACTTGGCAGTAGAAGAAACCTCTATAGGGTCTATGCTAGTTCAAGAGCATAAAGAAAAGAGGGAACACGCAGTTTATTACATCAAAGAAGACCATCAAGGGTAGAGTAGTGGCCGAATTCCTAGCAAAAAGGAGAATAGGAAAACCTAGAATTTCCCGACGAATGTCTCGCAGCCGCTACAGAGAACCCCAGAAAATGGACCATGTTCTTCGATGGCGCCGTCAAAAAGCGAGGAGCTAGATCGGGAGTCATCATCTTTACGCTAGAAGGAGCACTCATACCTCTGTCAAAACATTTAGAATTTCTCACCACGAATAATGGGGCAGAGTATGAAGCCTATTTGTTCAGAATGTCTGCCCTAATCACTCTCAGAGTGGACAAAGTCAAAATTATCGGTGATTTGGCTTTGGTCATCAAGCATGTCACAGGGGACTAGGAACTAAAAGAGGAATCCCTCAAACCTTACTTAGAAGTTGTACGGAGAAAAGCCACGATGTTCAGCGAGTGCGAGTTTAGTCACATGCCCCGCAAGGAAAATCAGATGGCTGATGCATTGGCCACTTTAGCCTCCATGTAGGGCCCAAAAGCAGCCAATCAGACCCCTTGTTATAGAAATAGCCCGATCTCCTTATTATATCTACACATTAAAAGACACTACGGAAGAAGGAACCCCCTGGTATTATGACATCGTCAAGTTCCTTAAAAAGGACAAATTCCCAGCTGAGGCTACCGATTCAGATAGAAATATGCTGAAAAAGCTTGTTATGCAATTCTGCCTGGTTAAAGGAGATCTATTCAAGAGGTCCTCTGACGGCATACTACTAAAATGCCTGACACAATGAGAAGCTGAAAGGGTGATGAAAGAAGTACATGTGGGAGACTATGATTCACACATGAACGGCATCATGATGGCAAAGAAAATCCAAAGAATGGGGTACTTTTGGCTAACCATGCTAGCTGATTGTGTTCAAGAAGCGAGGACTTGCCACGATTGGCAGGTATACAAAGATGTGAGCCATTTACCTACGATAACATTGCAAAGCTTAACAATGCCTTGGCCATTCTCTGCCTGGGACATCGACATCATTGGTGAAATAAGACCTTCTTCGACCAACGGTCATCGCTTCATTATAGTAGCGGTCGATTACCTTTCTAAGCGGGTTGAAGCTAAATCATACACAAACATCATGGCTAAGAAAATGACTCAATTTATTCAGTGACACATCTTTGCCAGGTACAATATTCCTTATCATGTGGTGAGTGACAATGGTGTGCAGTTCCAAGGAGAAACAGTTGATCTTATTGAAAAGCACGGGATTGAGCATCATTGCTCTTTACCTTATCGCCCTCAAGCCAATGGAGCTGTTGAAGCAGCTAATAAGGCGATCAAGAAAATCCTTTCCAAGATGATTTCCAACTACCAATATTGGGCTGATCATTTGCCCTATGGCTTGTAGGGATATAGAACCAGTGTCAAGCTCCTACGGGGTCAAATTCCTATTTCCCTTATCTATAGGATGGAGGTGTTGCCTGTTGAAGTAGAAATCAAATCTTTACGAATAGTCCTTGAATCCAGACTTCTCGAAGATAAATGAGCAAAAGCGAGGCATGAAGAACTAACCTTGATCGATGAAAAGTGATTAGAATACCTACAGTTATACCAACAACGTATGGCTAGAGCTTACAACCTCAAAGTCAAGGGGTAGAGCCAACCTTTGAAGATGGGCGATTCAGTCTTGAAGAAATCTTGTAAAACACGCATGGATGCTAAAGGGAAATTCCAGCCAAACTGGGAAGGACCGTACGTGGTAAAGAAGACTCTCAGTAAAAGGGCAGTAAAAATCTCAGATCTAGACGGCAATGAATTTGTGAATCCAGTCAATCGTGACAAGATGAAGCACTATCTCGTGTAAAAAAAGATAATAATAAAGTCTATCAAGAGCTGGTAAGGGCTCTTGAGCAAAAATAAAGACTCTAAAATAAAAGAGTGGAGCCTTGGGTAAAATCTGTTCGAACCCTTAGGAGACGGTGGGCATTTCTTGGAAATAAATACCACTTGTCCTCCTTGATAAATAATATCTTTTGTAGTAACATGTTCATGTTAAAAATACTGCATGAGTGTATTAAATGGAAGTTGCAAATTGTTTAATGAAACAGGGAATGAAACGACAAAGACGAACAGCGACGATTGATGCCTTTATTCTCCCACGAGAACAAAAGACACATAATGGCAAGCTCGCTAAACCCGAAGGAAGATTCAAAGCCTCTTAGTCTCACAGAGCCTCTCCTCAAGAGTAGCCAGTCCACTAACACTCGCAACCAGATGCGATAAGCCTTGAAAGGATGGACGTCAAAGGTGGTAGAGTAGTTCATCTCCACCTGAGTGTCACTAATGCATCTCACATCATGACAATAGACTTGAGTATAGGAAAGCTCTAGGCCAATAAGGGGGCACAGGGATGCAGGAAACCCCTGAGATCGGCCGTACTGCCTGCATAAGCGACCGAGAGAATAAGTGATGATCTCAGAAAGGCCAATAAGGACCACACCATCTCTAGCAACGTTAGTGGTCACATGAGTGATTCCCCACCAAGGGCAAACCCATCAGATATCCTAAGTAGTTTGGCTCCCTATAAACTTAATCCATTCCTCAACAGTGAAATCTCTCTGGGAACGATCACCGATGTGGACTATAGAACGTCGCGCCCAGTAGGGCCTCGGATAATAATCCATGCTCATAGGAACGGACATCATAGAAAGCTTATCCCAGAGCAAAAGCTACACAAGAGAGCACAGAAAAAGGAAAAAATCAATACAAAAAAAAGAAAAAGAAGAACAAAAAGAAGAAAAAATAGCCTGCTGGATTGAAAACCTGAAAAGATGGTCCAGAAAAAAATTAAGGCAAGCCTGATGAATTGAAAACCCGAAAAGGTGGTTCATGCAAAAAGAATGCTCAAATTAAAAGTTACCTGAAGAAGGAGCCTGCTGACCCTAGTAGTAGCTTCAATTCCATTCCGGGAAGAGCACACAAAGATCAGTGTCTCGGCTAAGCTCACTACAATGGGAGACTTTCCCTCCAGTATCTGATCGACGATGCTCAAAAAGGCAAAGTTACAGACCAAAGTTGGGACCTCGCAGAGAAAAACCCCCAATAGAAGCAAGCATATGAGCAGCAACCATCTTGCATCATCAGAACAAAGACTCTTATCTATGCCAAATGCCACATCCAACCTCAGGCCCTCGTCACAGATCAATCGTCCCCTGTCAAATCATTAAAGTTGAAAAAGATTCATAAACAAATTAGAAAATTCAAGGCGATGTGCCAGAATAACCTAAGGCATATCGGCAGAGGACCGGAGAAGCCCATAGAATTCCTCGTACAAGGGGCATAGCTCATGATCCCTGAACTGAAACACACTATCAATAGGATCCCAGAACCTGACAGCAGCTTGGATCACTTTGTCTTTGACAAAAATGAGGCAGTACTCCTTCATGTGCGCCAAACCACAAACCCCGAGATGATCCCAACCATCGGAGTTCTTCAAATAAACATTCAGATCAACACAAAAATGGATGTAGCCCTCCATGGCAAGATTTCACAGGGGTAATGATTCGCTATATATAGTTTATGGGGCAATCTGCCAATATCTGGCAGATTACCTCGACAAACTTGACCAACATTAAAAAGAAAACACAAAGCGAGCGAATAAAGAAAATTTTATTTATACAAAAATGTGTTCATACAAAGGGAGGCACTGCAAACGGCCCAAAAGAAAGCAAAACAGAAAAACAAAAGAAAAGGAAAATCCTATCTAATCGCCCTGCGGGAAGAATCCAGGAGGATTGCCTTGTCTCTGCTACGGCTGCTGCTGCAGGTCATCCACCTGAAGCATCCCCAACTAAGCTTGGAGTCGTCGAATCTCTAGCTGTAACATTTCAACACAAATCATTCATATGCATTTTATAGCATGCCATGCATCATCATTAACATAATAAAATAACAAACTTACCGCCATATCCGAGTTTTAGGTCATCATGAAGCGCTGCTGCCCTTGAATATACCATTAATCGGGGATGCTATCAGCAATAGGCACCTGCAAGGATAAAGATCAAAGTAAGTCAGAACTGTCACAATCTAAAATCGAAAGGCAAAAGAAGAAAAGACAGAGGAGACTAACATGAGTGGGGCTAGCAAGATGGAAAGTTACTTGATACTCAGAATCCAGATAAGGCAGAATCACTGGAGTATAAGTGATCAGGTCAGGGCTGTACATCATGAACAGGGGTGGCTGATACTCGAACCCCCGATGCCCCTCCACCATCGTCGGGCCTGAGGCAGGATAGATGACACCGAAGAGCTACCCACATTAGTAGAAGTAGTCGCGGGTCTCTTCCTACCCTGGTGATCATATAAAGACAACAGAGCGAGGTCGGGTCAGTCTAACTAAGCGCAATAGTTGAAACAACGACAACTATAAAAGAAAGAAAAACTCAAGCTAGTGAACGGGGAAGCACCATCATCCGGATAGCCTCAGGAGAACCTAATCTGGCTTGGCCACTAGGGGCAGAAGTCGAAGGGGCAGAGGCCTCAGGGGTAGAAGCCAAAGGATCGTCATCCTCAAGAGGGTTGTAGATATCCCACTGAGGCGCAACAAGAACAGGATCCGTATCCGGCCATCCAATCAGCTACAAATGGCAAAACTCCTCATATCCCCTTACCCACTCTAGAAAGGTGATAGGGATACCCTTGAAGGCCAATCATGCAAAGTCAGGCGAGCTGCGAGGCCAGAAGACCCCCCAAGGCACCTCAGGAGGAATAGAACACAACCTGGGAGGAAGATGCCAACCCTGAATGTGATCTCCCAAGTACCACTCTAAAGAGAAGGGGGTCTCTATGATCAGTTGGGTGTTCACAAACTCCCCAGCTAATCTCATGACCTCCAGCTAGTGAAAAGGATGCCTCCAAGGTTGCGTCTTAATCTAAGAAAAGAAAGCCAGACATCGATACAATGATTGTAGCAAAAATGGCGATTGGAATAAACCAAGAAAATTATGAGATATACCTGCTCCGAAGAAAGGGTGCGAAGACGGGAAGAAAAAGCGGAATGAGACTCCATTTTCCAATCATGAAAGTAGTGCGGCAGTCGAGGGCAAAACCAAAACCACTGCTTGGCTCAAGCTTGGTCCTCGGAAGGATTCCCATCTCGAAAAACCATATCTGCAAGCAGTCGAGAAGAGATCAGAACACCAAAAATGGACAAAATACTCATAAAGAAAAGAGATAAGGATCAAATTCTTACATAAACTATCTGAAGACAAGACTTGAACTTGTCAATCCTGTTCCTCACGCACTGGTCAAGAGCCCAGTACAGGTGACCCAATGTGGCTCGGCCCCATGCGTACTAGTCAAAGCGAGATTGATCTATCAAAGCTGGCAGAATATGGAGATTCACGATCAAACCCCCAGTAGGAAAACACAGCAACGGCAAGGTAGCGGCCATGAAAGCTCTAGCCTAGCAGGCAGTGGTGAGATACCCTCTATCCCCAGAGGTCCAAAAAGTCATGAGTTTCTTGCAAGAAACTCGCCTTGGCTTGTCTCTAGAATATCCAATCAAAGCCTCGATGATCTCCACATTGAAATTATCGTAAGTAAAGCAAGCGTTGAAATGGATCACATTACCGTGGAAGGGTAGACCTATGATAGCGCTATAATCCAATGGAGTGATGGTATACTCTCCGCAATAGAAATGGAAAGTGTGGGTAGTATCGGACCACCTGCTCAAGATGTAGGTAGATCTACCGGCTAGGATGTATGGATACTTGCGATGACTGATGTACTTGTAGTTCTTGACCATCCTCCCTAAAGACGTCCCATCAAAGATGGCCTTGGCACCAGGGGGTACCACCTTATACCACTTATGAAAGTGGGTAATGCTAGCGCCGTCATGCTTGGTAACCTAAATAATGCATACACATGTATCACACATAAATTTTAGACAAGTCACATGATTATTGAAAATAATAAATCATTGCATTAAATAAATTTTTGCAAAAAAAATAAATAACCAATAAAATGGATAGGTCTTTGAGCGAAATAAAAACAGCAGTAAGGCTTACCAAAATTCGAGAAAGATGGTCGGAAGGCGGAATAAAATCCCCAGGGTGTACCCCGTGATACATTCAATTTAGAGGGAGCCCGTACAAAGCCTCTGTTGGAACCTCAGAAAGTTCAACTTGTTCGCCATCAACAAGCACGTTTCGAGTAGTCACTTGAACGACTGGCTGATCCAAGCGGATGTTATAAAGCTTGAACCACATCGAGAAGCCGTAGAATCTGAAAAAGATGGGCAGAAAAGGGAAGAAGATGAAAGAAATCATCGTCGAAAATAGCTTGAAGGTGGAAATTTTTGAAAATCGGGAGCAGAAAATGCAAAAGAAAGAAGAGAGAATTGTTGGTGTGAAGAAAATGGGAGCCAAGCTGCTGTTTTTATAGACCGCTGGTAATTAGCCCTCTGGCTAATTATCTGTGTAATTAGTCCGCCGGCTAATTACCTATTCAGCTATCACGCGTTTACGCGTAACGGCTATAAAAGTTACTATTACCTAGGTAATTAGCCCCGCGGCTAATTACGTGTATTTTTAAAATTTTTGCAATTTTGCATTTTTCATCCTTTTTCTGCATCGTTTTCAAAACGAGCGGGCCTAAAGCTATTTTTACGCAGTCACACATGCATCAAGCATCCAAAAAAATTTATTCCGACCCTGGTCAATTCTTTAACCTCATGCAACTCATTAATAATTTTTAATCTAAAGGGCAAAATATATTTTGTTTCAAAATTTGTCGATTAAAAATATTTTTAACTCATTGCGTCCCACACACACTGTTTTGTTTTTTTCGCATATGACAAAATTTCTAGCACGAAGTTTATGTATGCGAGGGGCAAACTGTTAGCGCATGTCCGTTCCGGCCCGATGAGGAATAATGCCTATTTCGTTCAGTGATCAGACAAATGAGCTAAAAAGGACCGAATTGTCATCCAAAATCTGAAATTCAAAAATCCACATTCCAGGGAAGCTCCGATTTAGCATTTCCTACTAAAAAATCAAAAAGTCAAAGTTTGGTCAAACATGGGTAATTAGCCCGCCGACTATTTATCGATCTACAGTAAAAAATTAAATCTTACCGAGATCTGGCAAGATTTTACGGGATCTGATGTAAAATCTTGTCAGATAGGTATTTAGCCTGCTGGCTAATTACCTCCCTATTATAAATACGGGGTCACCCCCACTCATTTAGAAGAGATGAAAATTTTATAAATTTCCAAATTTACCTTTGTGTCCTTTTTCAGTTCCGGGAGTCCCAAAAGCCCCTAAACTATGTCAAAACACTTCCAGATTCGAGCTTCATCACCGACTTTCGGTATAAGCTCAGTCTCCGGTCTTTTTAGATCAAGATCCTACAGTGATCTTGGGTCTAAAAACAACTTAAACTTTATATTTCCTGTTCAAATTATCCAATATTATAGCAATAACTTGGGTTAAATCTATTTTCCAACCAAATCACAATTTATGACAACTTCGGTCCCGCACCGGCTCTCAAGTCATCCTAGACAGACGAAAAGGTAAACTGAGGGTAATTGGCTCTAAGCCCAACTTTCAAATTCATTAAAACACATTTTTATGGCTTTATTATTACATATTGCATTCCATTTCTCTAGTTAAGTGAGCCATTGGTGCCACTTAAATTATAATATACGTAAATAAGCTCCCAGGTACGGACAAACATTCAGGATGTGAGGAAACTCTATCCGAGTTTCCGGGCCCAGACCCACGCGCTGCCGTTACTCTGCTGAAAATTCGGTAGAAAATGTCCATTTATTAAGCCATTATAATGCCCGTTTTATTTCTTGAACTTAATGATTAAATAAAGCCGTTGTAATGCAGAAATCACCACAAATTCCAAAATTCCAAAATTAACCCAAACAATTTGAACAATATGAGTAATATTATGTCCGAACTCAGAATCTCATTTTATTTTCGGTATAAAATCCCATTTTGGATCAGTATACCACAATTCTCGGTGGAGCTGAACCGGGTGGCGACTCTATTTCATTTTTGAATAAAGTAAAAAAATGTTTTATCTTAAAAATATCTTTTCTCAGTAAAATGTGCAAACATGTTTTTCAACATAATCACATTTTTGGCCTACAAAGGTACACGCATTTAAGCGAACCGGATTTTCTCAAACCAAATCAAACCCAAATTGCGCCCTGCGCGCCGCACTCTACGTGCATCCAGCAAAAAAAAAGCCTCACCCGCTCATAAGCGGTCAGCTGGAGTTTCGCCGGAAAATCACAAAAAAGTCGAAAACAAGGGCTAAACTCCCAGAAAACCAATAAAAAACACAGCAAAAAAGTAATAAATGAATAAAGGAAATAGATTGGAACTCAGAAAATTACCAAAAGGCCGTGAATCCACCCTCGAGACTCGAATCAACCTTTGGTGAGCTTTTGACGAATTTGTGACGGAATTACCGATGAACAGTGACCGATTTAGCAAGGGATTTAGGGATTTATAAGGAAAAAAGTCCCTAAATCTTATTTAAATCAGTTTTAACTTAAGATTTCTACTTGATTTTAATCTTTTAAGCTAAAGAATCAAGTCTAATAAAGCTTAGGAAACTAGGACATTTGAATTTCCACAACTTTATGAAGCTTGTTCTTCTTAAAAGCCTAAGAATTCTAAAATCTGAATTTTTTTCCAATGAGCAAAAAAAATCCTCAAATCTGAATTTCTTGGGGCTTTTATAGACCCGCTCAAGCATTAATTCCACAATTAATCCCCCAAATGCTTACATTTGATGGAAAAATTACAAAACCCGACTTGAAGGACACAAAAAAACCCAAAAAAATGCAGGGGAAGGGGCTGCCCACGCAAAGGCAGCTTTGGTGACGCGGCCTGGCCCAGGCCGAGTCATATGACACAGCCAGATCTAGGCCGCATCATATGATGCGGCCTAGATACCAGGCCGTGTGAGCTACGCGGCCCGCCTGTCCAGCGACGGCGCTGGCCGCCGTCACCGGAGCAAGGGCACCGGCAGGGAGAGGAAAAAGGCCCAACTTAGGCCGGACTTTGAACGCTTATAACTTACACTACGGCTATCCGATTAAGGTGATTCTTGATATTCTAGAAAGCTCAGAGAGTCAAGAATCCAACGACATAAACGAGACTCACTGATAATGTTCAGATTTTATAGAAAATCGGGAAAAAAATTACTACACGCGAGTGAAAGATAACGGTTAATTCTAAATGCATGTTAATTACTTTTAATCGCGGTCAAAGGCACAAATTCGTCAAAATAAGCTTTCCAGATGCGATTCGACTCAAAAAAATAGAACGACTGACCCATAAAAGGTTAGAGAAAAAAGTCATCGTCATTCCGCGGGTCACCGAAAAGCCCGTGCTCACAACCGCGACTCTTTCTTTTTCGTTGATGTGTCTCGATCCCTCATCGCCACCATCTCCTCAAGTGTCTTCGGACACTCAGATTTAAATTTTGTATCTTCTTTGATGCATATTATTAAATAATTAAAGTTTATTTTGTCTTGAGCCTTCTAATTTTTTTTACCGAATAATGTTGTCTATTATATAAAATTAAAAAACAATTAGAGCCTAATTGAAGGTGGACAAACATAAAGTATATCTCTCTATGGTCAAAGAATAAAAAGCTCTAATTAACAATTGTGTAGCATAATTTACAGACCGACAAACATAGACAATCTTAAAATACTAAAATGCTTATCACTAGAATTCTTATCAATATTTAAAATAAAACAACTAATAAAATTATTATTAATAATAGTATTTTCATAAGTATTATTAATTATATTTAATTTAATAAAATAATATTCATTATGAGTAATAATATTTAATAAATTACAACAATACTCCCTCCATCTTTTTAAAATAGACATTCTAGTCTAAAATTGGATTACTAAAATACTTGTCATTTATTCTTTTTTAGGTATTTTTTTATTATTCTTCCAATTATATCTTTAATATTAATTACACTTAGATTGAAAAATTAAGGCATTAATTATAGATATAGGGATAAATTAGTATTTTCATATCATTAATAAATAAATTTATTAAAAGTGTGAAATTTGTAGGAAGATAAATTAAAAAATATAGAGGAAGTAATATTTATTAATATTATAATAATGGAACAAGGAGGCTCGATTACGATAATTGTACTTATTATTATTATTATTATTATTATTATTATTAGCGGATACATGATATCCAGCCTTTAGCTTTTTGTTAAAGTAAAAAAAAACAAAAAAATAAGTAATAAACAAGCACTCTTGTATCTCTCATTGCCTCGTTCTCTCAAACGCGACCTTACCGTAACCCCAACCCTTGAAACTTCGCCGCCTGCGCCGTCGACTTCTCTAGACCGCCGCCGATGTCGCTCTGTTTCTCTCTAGGATTTTTCTACGCCATCCATGAGAGCCTTTATTGTCGTTGCCGCCGCGCCGGTTTGAGTACCTTGACGTACGATTTTTTGTATCTCTGCTCTATTTTTCCTTTATCAATATCTAAAGGTAGGTTCCTCTATCATATACTCTGGTTAATTGCTGCATTAATTGATTTATAGGGTTTGTAATCTTGGATTCTCTGATCGATTGCACTAGTTTTTGTTTTTCTTATGAATTCTAGTGAATAAAGTCAATACTCTGTTTATTATAGTGATTTAGGTGTTCAGATCTTGTTGTTGCAATTTGGTAATATGTTCGTCCTAGTTTGGTTTTCAGTATCCTGCTCAAATGTGACTTTTTAGAGTTATTTTGTTGAACCCGATACTTATGTCTGGCTGTATGTGGATATATATACATAGGGGAGTTGGAAGCAGGTCTGGTTCAGTAGGTGAATCTTTGAGCTGTAATTAGGCACATTTGAGCCTTAGCCCTTTGATCTTTGATTAGGCACATTTGAGCTGTAATTGCTGCAATGTTAAAATGCTTGCTTGGTTTTTTTTCTTTAAGTTTTTTGAAACATTGCCGATAGTATTGGTATATATTAGGATTGATCAATGGTTTGGGTACAGTATAAGCTTTATCATAATGGATTCCTTATGGCTAGAATGTCAATGTGTTGGATTATTAAGTTCAAAATATGTTTAACCTTGTCTATATTAACCTTAATCTTAGATTAATGTGCATAAAGTAGAACGATTATTGTGCATAATAATATCATTGAAAATACATACAAGATTATGGTTAGAAAATTTCCACATGTAGGGTTTGGCTTTGGCTTGTTAGAAGAATGTAAGAGGCAAACATATCCATGTTGTTGGCTGCATATTAGTTTGATTTTGTCAGAGGAGAAGTATAAAAGCCAACCCACAAAATGACAGATAACATTGGCATACGATTCTGTTTTGAATTTAAAAAGCCTCTCTTTTATTAGAGGAAGCGCAGCGGCTCAACTAGTTAGAGTATACTATCTACGTGCTTGCTTCGTTTCTTTGTATGTTCATGTTATTGTTGCTTCAAATATCGTATTGAAAATGCCTTAGCTTACTACGTCGTCTCAGATTTTAGAAAGTGGCATGGCTTGATTTGTGTTAAATGTAATTGTATCTTGCATACAGTAATCGGCGGTGATCTAATTATGTTTCGAACTAATAAATGAGAACACTACTTAGAAATTGAACAGCTTAAAGACAGATATATTCAAAACATATCTGTAAAATAAACTTTACTGTCTAAAATGGTGAAAAATGCAATACAAATATCTGCACCGAGTATCAATGACAAAGATTTTGCAATGAACAAAGAGAAATACATAATAAGCTGAATGAACAATGGATTCAATTAAGCTAACAAAAACAGATAAAATAGGCATACAAGAAAAAACTGAGGTCAATACTTAGTGTGAACTTGCATATGACTTAAAGTCAGAAATCAATGATATGAAAAAAGAAATTAAAAACCTTCAAGAAAGAGTTACCTTTTTAGAAATAGAAAATTCTAATTCTGATAGTGAATTAGAAGAAATTTCAGAACTAGAACTTAAAATTTCTGATAAAAATACTAAAAGTATCAAAGAAATAAGTAAGATTGAAAATCTTAATTTCGTTGATTTGATCAACAGAGTTGCAACTTATAAATGGCATACGAAAATTACTTTAATAGTAAACAAAAAGTTTTTCGTAACTACTGTTGCTTTAATTGACTCTGGCGCAGATCTAAACTGCATTGACGAGGGTTTAATTCCTTCAAAGTATTTTACTAAGACCCTTGAACAATTACACATTGCTAATGGCTAGAAACTTTATGTTAATTTCAAATAAAACAATGCTACCATCTGTAATAAAGGTCTTTGTTTAGAAATACTATTTATAATGGTAAAAAATTTAAATCGAACTATCATTCTGGGAAACCCATTTTTGCATAGTTTATTTCCTTTAAAAATTTCTAAAAAAGGAATTTCAATTCAAATCGTTGGTAAGGAAATTATGTTTGAATTTATCTCACAACTAAAGAGTAAAACTCTAAATGTTTTGAAACAAAATATTTTATATAAAGAAAAATTTGTTGCTTCTCTTAAGAATGAAGTAGGTCTTAAGGTTTTAAAAACTAAGCTTGAAAATTCCGTCTTAAAAAATAGGATTGATGATTTGTAGCAATTAATTATTTCTGAAATCTGCTCGGATCTTCCCTCTGTTTTTTGGGAAAGAAAGAAGCATATTATTACGCTTCCTTATGAG
Source organism: Euphorbia pulcherrima (assembly GCA_947683365.1). Taxonomy (NCBI): domain Eukaryota; kingdom Viridiplantae; phylum Streptophyta; class Magnoliopsida; order Malpighiales; family Euphorbiaceae; genus Euphorbia; species Euphorbia pulcherrima. The sequence continues at coordinate 34,659,683 of CANTUS010000004.1, forward strand.
CCAGATTTTAATGAAAGATTTATTCCTACAAAAGCTAGACCTATTGCTATGTCTCCAAGACATTTAGAAATCTGTAAAACAGAGATTAATGATCTTTTACAAAAGAAACTTATTAGAAATAGTCACAGCCCCTGGAGCTGTCCTGCTTTCTACGTTGAAAACGCAGCTGAACTTGAATGTGGTGTTCTTAGACTTGTCATTAACTATAAACCTTTAAACAAAGTTTTGAGATGGATTAGGTACCCACTTCCTAATAAAAAGGATTTGTTAAACAGACTCTACGAAGCTAAAATCTTCTCTAAATTTGATATGAATTCTGGTTTTTGGCAAATTCAGATTGATGAAAAGGATAGGTATAAAACTGTTTTTATCGTCCCTTTTGGTAACTTTGAATGGAATGTCATGCCTTTTGGGCTTAAAAATGCCCCATCTGAATATCAGAAAATTATGAATGACATTTTAACTGTTATTCATCTTTTTCCATTATTTACATTGATGATGTTCTTATATTCTCAAAGGATATTGAACAACACTTCAAACACTTAAAGCTGTTTATTGATTTGGTTAAAAGAAATGGTTTAGTCATTTCTGCAAGAGAAGTTAAACTTTTCCAAACTAATATCAGATTTTTAGGTCATACCATTGAAAATGGTACGTGTATTCCGATTGATAGAGCTATAGATTTTGGTAGCAAATTCCCTGGTGAAATCAAAGATAAAAATCAGCTTCAACGCTTTCTTGGTAGTCTAAACTACGTGGCTGACTTTTATAAAGATCATGCCTTAGATGCAAAACCGTTATTTAAACGGTTAAGAAAAAATCCTCCTGAGTGGACTAAAAGTCACACTTTGGTAGTTCAGAAAATTAAGTTAAGAGTTAAAACTCTTCCTTGTTTGGCTATACCACACCCTGATGCCTTCAAAATCGCTGAAACCGATGCATCAAACCTCGGTTACGGGGGAATTCTTAAACAAAAGATTAATGAAATTGAATCTTTAGTTAGATTTACTCGTGGAATTTGGGTAGGAGCCAGAGCTAACTATTCCACTATTAAGAAAGAAATTCTTTCTATTGTTCTGTGTATTTAAAAGTTCGAATTTGATTTAATTAATTAGAAGTTCCTTTTAAGGATTGACTGTAAAAGTGCAAAAGATGTACTAACTGAAGATGTTAAAAACATAGCCTCTAAATAGATTTTTGCTAGATGGCAGGCTATCTTGTCTGTGTTTGATTTTGATAACGAATTTATTAATGGAGTTGAAAACTCTTTGCCAGATTTCTTGACTAGAGAATTTCTTGCAGGAAATGAATTCAAAGAAAAATTACTTCAACCTAAAAAGGTTTGAAGGGCAGTCCTCGCAAGGCTCTCAAAGAACTCCTCAAAGGAGCATATCTCAGCATAAACCTCACCGTAGAACTCCTCAAAGGACACAACAAATAGAAAATCTTTCTGCTGAAAGTAGAGATGATTCGTACGATGATGATGCATATCAAATATCATTAGAGCCAGAATCCTTAAAGGAAGAAAAGTGGTCATTCATACCCACAAACTTTATTTTCATTTGTCCTGTTGAAAACAGGTATAATCGGCTTGAGCCTTACGAAATAGCCACCTTCTATACCAAAAACCACTCAACTGTTCCTTTCCTTCCCAAAGATTATGGTTTCTATTTAACAGTTTTAGAGGACACGGGTTCAATTAAATTCGAACCAATGAAAAGAAACGGAAATGAATGGGCTTTTGCCAAATTCACGATCTTAAAGATCATAACTCCCAAAGAATGGGAAAACGATTTGCTCTTCATGCATAGGAGCAGTCAAATAACTTATAGTTATTTTGATTATATTCAAGCCTGGTCCCAAGCTTTGTTGTACAACAACAGCTTTAGGAAATTTAGCTGGTTCATACAGTTCCAGTTGGTTAAACCAACTAAAACTTTTCCAAATTGGTTCCATCATTGGTTCCAGTTGTGGGGATTATTTCCCATCTGCCTCCCTAAAAGGTTAAGGGAAATTTTTAACCAGTTTTGTGTTCAGAACGGATCTTGTGACTTCACTAGGTTGCTCTTTACTGTATTTTATAAAGTCTCGTGGATTCTCAAATGGGACTATGATGTCATTTATAAACATCGAGAGCAACTATCTCAAATTCTGCCCAATGAAATTGAGCTGCCCTGGTTAGTTAGAAAAATCGCCATTAAATGGTGGGATAAGTTTGAATTCTTCGAAAAACCTTAGTATATTCTTCTGAGAAATTAATAATCTTTAGAAAACCCTCAGATCTTGACAAAGCAGATCCTTCTGTCCCTTTGCCAAATCTTTTTGAAAGCCTTTTAGAAAAGATGACTGAAGAAGAGCTTAAAGCCCAAATGACGAATTTTTTAAATTCAAAAGTTAAAACACCTCCTTCCGCTCCCCAATCTAAAGGAATTATTATACACGATTCTCCTAAAAGGAAAAACAATGATTCCTCTCCAATGGACACATCTCCAGGCAAAAAGGAGAAAATTGAAGCTTCCTCCAGCAAAGGAAAAGAAAAGATAAACGTTTCTACCAATCCCTTTGACTGGCTATATGAAGATGCCCAAAGTCCAGATGATGCGATCAACATAGACGAAAACTCCCTTGGAGATTTTCTAGAGTCACTAAAGCTAAAATAAAAGCTTTAGCTGCCGGGCACCGCTTCGTCAAGTCTTCAAAAGACAGGCTACCAAATGACCGCTTCAACCGGTCACTTTTACTGGTTAAACCGGCTCGAGGCCTTTATAAGGCGTGTTGCTACTTGAAGAAAGGCAGAAGCTAAAATAGAGAAAGTCTAGAGAGAGAAAGAAGAGAGACGCTCTGCCTCCGACCACCAGTCTCCGACCACTCTCCGACGACCACCACCCTCTGGCGGTTATTTTTCGATCACCGTACCTTTTCGGGTGACTTTTTTTCAGCCACTTTTTCCGGTTGTTTGTACACGTCTAAAAGACGTAAGTTTTCTTTTCTTTTGTAATTTTCTTTTACATATTTATTATTTCTGTATGTATTGTACTGTATGTGTATATATTCTATTTAAAGTTTGTATAAATTATTAATTTTGTATACGATCCGTAGATTTTCGTATCAGAGCCACGTTTATTATATTTTTTATTGCTATTAGAATACTATTCAGAAAATATTCTAAGTAGATCTTGCATAAGTTCTGTGAAACCCAAGTCGCGTTGTCGTAGCCATTTGAGCCAAGTGTTAGGCGTTGTTGGCAGAATACTGACATAAATCGTTGACAGTGATCAGACTTATGGAATCTATATTTGGAAGATTTTTTGGTAGTTCTAATAATAATAAAAGAAATAATAAATGTAAAAATAAAGAAATATTATTTGAATGTAATATAGAAAATGATTTAAATAATTGGAACTTACCGCCTACAAGTGCTAAAAGCATTTACAAGTCAAATAGTAATTTTTTGATTAAATCAGATTATATTGTAAAGACTGTAGAACAGTCTGTTTCTATTGATGATAACATCAACTCGTTTAATCTATTGACTAAAAGTTTAATAGATAAATATAAGGAATTATATTCCTTTATCCATATTGGAATGATTCAAGTAGCGGTTAAACCAGCTACTAGACTAGGCCTACCAATCACTGCGTTAGTTTGTCTTAGAGATAAAAGGAACTTAAAGTTCACTGACTCCTTACTAGGAGCTATTGAGTCCTCCTTAACAGATGGACCTATTTATTTCACTTGTTATCCAAACCTTACGGTACCTTTAGATTATCCTCACATAATGGACATAGCTTCTTTGGATATCAAGACTGAAGGCTTTGAGATGAAGCCTGGATCAAAGAATCTGATCCTAATCTATAGAATACATTATAAAGTCATGAATTCGAATGTACCCAATCTTAAAGATGGTGCAAGCAAGTTATTAAATACACCTAAAGGCGTCACGACTTTATTTTTGACTGATCTATCAAAAGGGAATCTGGTCGTTCCCAGGCCTGTTCCTTGGGATCAATTAAATTTTCCATAATCATGGAAAATTGACGACGTTGTTCCTTTAAAAAAGGAAGAAAATTCACAAATTGATTATGTCTTAGAAGAATCTGATGGTACTGTCATCTTAAAGTTTGACAAACAAAGATCTTTATCTTCTAGAAGATCCTTTAGTAGAAGTATTAAAAACTCCTACTTATTTACCACCACGATCTTCGACTTCCTCTATTCCAATGAAATTGGGAGAAGAAGTAAAGGCAACTGAAAGATTGTCTGATAATGTGGGTAAGCCACTTTACGAACGTCCAAATAGTCCTTCCATGTCTGACATGGGATATTATTCAGTAAGTATTTTAACTAAGGACTTAACTCCATTTGAAAAATGGTATGCGGTTACTTTCTCTGAAAGAGAAAAAATTAAATGGAATAATAAATATGATTTATATATTGCGAAAATGAATAACGAAGATTATAGATGTTTTCCAGAATTTGTTAAACAAATGCTTTACCTTAAAGGTAAAAAGTCTGATATCAAATATCCAGATTTTGAGAATTCAAAATTCTTAGAAACTTTAGAAATGTCTTATAAGACCTTTCTTACACCACAAGGTGAAACCTTGACACTACATCCTCCTTTAGTTTCAGTAAGTTACCAGGTAACTCCTGAAGTAAAAATTGAATGTAGCCCTTTTTGTCAATGGTTCTGATACTTTTGTTAAACAAAATAATTTTACAAATTTAACTTTGCACACTATGAGTGAGTAATTATGTCGTATTGAAAATACTATGCTTAAAGCATTTGTACCTACTATAAAAGTGGGGGAGAAGGTAGTCATCAAACCAACTTCCAATGAAAAATTAGACTTTAAATTTGATAAATCTCAAAATGAATTAGTAGATGAAATCACTAAACGTCTTGCTTTAATCCCTGTTGATAAAAAACAGAAAGGAATTCAAAGTGAACCCAAAGAAATTGCCCCCTTAACTAAGAAAATTGAAGAAACTGAAAGTTCTACTTTTTCTGATAATCCTTCTGAAACTGAAAGTTTTAAAGATTCTGAAGTTGACAAACTTCAAGCCTTATTTCAAAATTTAAAGATTGACAATAATCAGGTAAATAAAATTTACCACTCTAAGGGTTCTTCAAACAAACCCTACTATCCTAGACCTTCACCTGTTAATTTACAGTATGAAGAGTTCAGGCCATCTATGGTATCCTTTGAGGGAAGAGCCATAGAAGAATGGAATATTGATGGATTATCTGAAAAAGTAGAACTTACCACTCTAAGGGTTCTTCAAACAAACCCTACTATCCTAGACCTTCACCTGTT